>CM029638.1:2176255-2827860 GCA_017311315.1 Dendrocalamus latiflorus
CCGCCCCCAAGTGGTGCTGCTTAAAATACCTCGAGATAACAACAGCTTGGTTATCTCAGTTAGTGCCCTGTTTTGCCCAAGCAGCTAGTGCCAGATTGACGCAGGCAGCCAGCAATTTGTTCAAGTTGCAAACTCTAGCATTTTGATTCAAATAGATGTCACAAGTTTCTATCAAATTAATGGGAGTGTCTAGATATCACCCGGATATTTTCTTCCTAACTATCATCTAAATTTGTGATTCTTGGATTAAAGATCAAAGGACCCATTGTTTTTAAAGGAGGGAGATTTTTTTTCAATAGGAAGGGGATAGAATTTAAGGGGGAGAAGAGAATTCATAGCTATTGGATCACTAATCCAACAGTTCTAAATTTGGATAATAGTTAAAAAAACATCCGGATGATGTTTAACAAAACCCTAAATTAATTTGTCACCACCGTAGTGGGCCTTATGATGCGGATCCACCTCCTTCCAAAATGAAAACTGTCGCCATTTGGCGTTCGTTCATTATCACTCTGCTGCATGGATGAAGCGTGCGGCATTTGATTGGCCCTTCTGTGTTTCTGTCTCTGTAGAGCATGACGAGAGAGACAGAATGATCGTTCAGTGATAGGCTCATCTATGAGGATAACAATAGGATAATGCAGGTGTATGCTCTACCGGTTTGGGTCAGTTTTGGACTTTGTTTCTCTGCTTGTTTAGATGACATGTCGCTTGAACTGACGCGGTTCTAACTATATCTAATGGATCGAAAAAGAGAAAAAACGATAATACGAATGAAGAACCCTATACTTCGTTAGATGAGAGCAGGAGAAGAGAAATTTGAAGTGGCGAAAGCTCAAAGCGACGATGTATTGATGTGCCATCGTGCTACTGCTTGTGCGGAGCAGGGTACTGATTAACATTCCACGGAGTAAGGGCCTGTTTGGCAGAGCTCCACCAACTCTAGATCCACCAAAAACAGCTCCACTCCACGAATTTTTACCCAAACGCTTCAGCTCCACGAAATCTGGATCCACCAAAATACTGAATCTAGCTCCAGATTCATGAAATCTATGGAGCACCTCAAGGGGTGCTCCACGAAATCTTGTTTCGTACCTACTCGTGGAGTTAGGTGGTAATTACCCACCTTTTGCCACTGGTTACACACCCATCCCATAACACCATAAAACCCATGGGCAAAACAGATCATTCCCACCAAAAACTCAATTTCGTGGATCTGGAGCTGCTGTGCAAGCCAAACAGTTTTGTTTAGCTCCATGGTGGGATCCCAGATTCACGGTGGAGCTGTTTTTGGTGGATCTGCTGCTCCAGATTCATTTTTTCAGTGGTGGAGCTCTGCCAAACAAGCCCTAAGGGCCTGTTTGGTAGAGCTCCACCAACTTCAGATCCACCAAAAATAGCTCCACTCCACGAATTTTTACCCAAACGCTCCAGCTCCACGAAATCTGGATCCACCAAAATACTGAATCTAGCTCCAGATTCATGAAATCCATGGAGCACCTCAAGGGGTACTCCACGAAACCTTGTTTCGTATCTACTCGTGAAGTTGGGTGGTAATTACCCACCTTTTGCCACTGGTTACACACCCCATCCCATACCACCATAAAACCCATGGGCAAAACAGGTCATTCCCACCAAAACTCAGTTTCGTGGATCTGGAGCTGCTGTGCAAGCCAAACAGTTTTGTCCAGCTCTATGGTGGGATCCTAGATTCACGGTGGAGCTGTTTTTGGTGGATCTGCTGCTCCAGATTCATTTTTTCAGTGGTGGAGCTCTGCCAAACAGGCCCTAAGTCTGTACCTTACGAGCTGGCTCTTGGCATGGCATAAGTTAGTCAAGCAAACAAAAATGGCTCTATTATTTTGGACCGAGGTTTATAATTTTTAACTGTGTTTATTAGTTTAATAAGTAGTGGTGTTGAAAAAAAAACTAATCCTAAAATTTGATTGAAAAGCCGAAAACAACGTAACGTGCCAATGATGTCCAAAATTTTTCATTTGTCACCAGATAAGTCGAACGTCGGGCCAAAATGTAATAAGAATCAGAAATGGCACTAATGGTCCAACGCAACTCGTGGTCGACCAATCCTCTAAAAAAAGTTCAACGAACTCATAGGTCATAATCCACATCCCATTTTCTTTCAGCTCATGTCACACATTTAATTGGTTGTGTAGGGTGACCTATACACCACTAGCTACTCATACATATCTTACGTATTTCTGTAGTATACTAGATCTACAAATGACGCTCTTTCGACTCGAACCAAACCACAAGATTCCGCATCATTGCCGTCAATTGAATAAAAGATAAGCAAAATATGCCCCTAGAAAAAAATAAAAAGAAAAAAAATAAGCAAAATCTACAGTATTTGCACCCTCAATCGATTAAAAGATAAGAAAATATGTCCCTGGAAAAATAAAAATAAATAAAATAAGGAAAATCTACAGTATTTGCGTCAGAGTGAAAGATACTCATCAGTCCAAGGTGATATGTGGTACTGCTCACCTTGCACGACTCATCTGCCTCAACTGGGTATAATCCAGGACAAAAATCAATGCCAAAAGGCTAGAATTCCATGACAATGTATGCATGCATCGAAAAAACAAACAAGCATGAAAGGAGAATCAAGCAAGAACAGAATGAGCATCGAGGGCATAATGCGTGACAGAATAGCCACGGGTTGTCTTAGTACTCGATTCCAGGAGAGCTCCAGCAGAGCATAGTTGCATAAAGGTGATTCCATGTTGTCATAAAATGGTGTCTTTTTATATAAAAAAAAGGGAAAAAAAAGAGAGAAAGGTATTCACAACCACAGCTATAACAAAACCTTACAAAATGGGAGGAAATGATCTTAAGTCTGAACCCTCAATGACATCTTGTTAAGACAGATTACTTACGGACCAAGATTAGTATGCGCATAACACGTGAACAGTACCAACGCGCCATGAACAATACCGTGTCAGGGTACTGTAGCACGAACGAATTTGGACTTATTTTCTTTTAGATTTATTTCATATATTAAAAATAAATTTCCTATTATTATGATTAGTTTTCTTAATAAAAGATAGGTATCTTATGAGTCAAGTTTATCCATCCCTATAAAAAGGATATCATTGTATCGTTATTATAAAGCAAAGAAATAAACAAAAGTCTCTAATCTTCCTCTCTTCTTCAACAGACCTCAAAACCTTGCCAGCGGCATAGTTGGCCGATCAAGGGCGAGTGCCCTGCTCTCGACCCTTAGACCCGTACCTAACCACCGACTACAACATTTGGTATTAGTCACTTATCATGGCTTCCGAAGCTAAATTATCTCCTTTGGACATGTTGATGGCTAGCAACGAGATAATAGTCCTTATTCGATAATATGATGGCCAACTTAGAGAAGGCTATAGAGTTAGTGAACAAACTGAATGAGTAGGAAGAGGTGTCACGTGTTATTGCAATAGCTGCACTGCCACCACCTTCCTCGGCATTGACATTGGCAATGGCCATGTCACCAACGACAACTCCTCTTCAGACTTCATCTTTGATGCCTTCACCAAGGAGCAAGATTGTCGCTGTCCAACGGCGATCATCTTCACGTGACCTGCTGACATCGTGCCTCCGCAAGTATGGAGCACAACAGCTGACAGGTGGATGCCAACGACGTCATCACATCCCTCCCACAGCTGCTACATCCGAGGGCAAGAAGGATGTTGCTGCCTCGTGCCGGTTAATCCTGCCACCGGCAACTACAATGTCAACTAACGCTGGAGGGTTACTATTCTCATTGTTGCTCACCGAGGCTTCACGCGTCTTCTTCCATGCGACACGACATCATCATCGTGCCCTTTCGTCGATATGGGGTTACGAAGGATTTCAATCATAACCGTCACCTGACAGCTCGAGGACAAACTGTCTCACTGCGAAGGGTATAATATTACAAACAGTAGGCACATAGCGCATGAACAGTACTAGCACACTGTGAGCAGTACCACGTCAAGGTACTGCAGCACGAATAAATTTGAGCTTATTTTCTTTTATATTTATTCCATATATTAGAGATAAGTTTCCTTAATAAGAGATATATTTCTTAGAGGTCAAGTTTATCCTTCACTATAAAAAGGACACCATTATATCGTTATCATGAAGCAAATAAATAAACAAAATTTTCTAGTCTTTCTCTCTTCTTCCACAAATCTCAGAGCCTTCGCAGCGACATGACCGGCCGATCAAAAACGAGTGTCCTGCTCTCGGTTCTCGGACCCGTACTCAACCACTGACTACAACTTAATTACCACTTACAAACATCTTGTCAAGTCAGATTCGGCCGTGAATGACATGGCTAATCCAGCTTATCAGCTTTTGTGCATGCTTTCCACTTGTAAGGTTGAAAACCAAACGGCCCTTTATTAAGTAAAAAATAAGCAATAAATATGGCACGATAAACCATTTACAGCTAGGATATCTTAAAAGTAGCTCGAATTTCTTTCCAGAGTTACCTATATCAAATCAACTGCATACGATTACACATGATACCGATTATATGTTAGCAGATTGCCAATAAAAAATGTTAAGCAGCTCTGAAGGGTTGGAGTAATCACATCTCGATGTCCTCCAAATCTGGGAGGGGAAAACGAAGTATAGCTGCTATCCCTGTCAACTGCGCTAACTCTGTTCAAAGTTCAAACATTCGGTGAAATGCAATTTTAAACAAGGAACAGTGCAGTAAACAGGAGTAATAATAAATTCTCCTTGATTCGAAAATGTTGAGATAAAATGTAACATTTATTTATGACTTCGAAGCATTTCCAACAGTAAACGGTCTATTGCATTTCAATATTTTCATTGATTGTAGTGGAATTGAGCAATTTATGAAGAAAGTGCAGAGTACGAAATAATGGTGGTATACTCACGATCGCCGGAGACATGCATTGAAGAAAAGATGTGCACTGTGCCACCGAATTTCTTGACTGATTCAACCAAGTTGACATACTTTTGCCTGGTAGCAATGTCAGAGTTCCTGCAAGTGAAATCAAAAGGTTCAACTGTTATTTCTCACCACTGAACTTCTACCTACTACTCAACAGCTTGGTATAAAACCTATGGTTTTCTGTAATGTACTCTAATTATAAATGCAAACTGAGGATACAACTGTTAGTTCACGGATCAACCATTGGGAGAAATTTCAAAACTGAAAGTTCAATAGCTCAGCAGAAAGAAAAGACCAAATAACAGTAGGAAATAAAATACGGTCATTTACCGAAACAAAGTATCTGTTATTAAAAGGGTCTGGATAGCAAGACGGTCATTTGCAATATCAACATGCTTAGGTCCATAGCAAGCTCGGGCTGAGTCCTGCAATAAGCAAACAGATAGGTCTAATCAGATATGCTTCAACTAAGCAGGATCAGCAGTTATAAGGCATAAATATATTAAATCAGTATCTCAACTTCTCTTCATATAATTATCGCATGTTTAGAAAGCCAACTGTTACAAATTTGTTTGCTTGAAGAGGCTTACATTAGTAAGCATAGTGAAGAAGTCCTTCAGAGCTTGGACCTGCAAATTAGAAAAGAAACAGAAGACAAAAAAGATATGAAAAGCTGGTACTTAAAATCTGTTTTAAATGTGCATAACATGTTGTAGTAGGTCAAGATAGGGAACTTTCTCAGAAGGCACCATACATTTAAATTAGTGTATCCAGTGACAAGTCTAATTCTGAATCAGGCTTACCTCCTGTGCCGCTTTTGTATCTTTTATCAGTGACATCACACTTGGGGCATCCAAAACGTCCTTCAAACTATGCCTTTAACAAACAAAACCAATAAAAAAATTAACAGAAATAGGACTCCCAAAAAAGTAAAAAGAGAATAGATGACCCAATAAATATACAAAATCGATCACTTAAAAGTCATTTAGCAAATACAGATTTAGCTCAGTAGAGGATAAGAGTATTCCAAAGGAATCATGCAATTGGTCACAGGCAAATTAACCATAACTACCAGACAATAGTAAGACATATATATCTGAGAAGATCACAAAAGGCAAATTTCCAACAAGTCAGAAAGCTAGAACTACCTAAATGCTATTCAGAAGATTAGAGGCACAATCTAAATTTATACATATTACAATGTTCAGAACAGATGCTAGCAGACCTAAATGGGGGGAAAGAGAGACAACTAAGATAGGTGAAGTAGACAGAATCAATTGGACAAAAAAAGATAGAACTCACTTGTAACCTGAAGGTGCATGTGCAAGAATAATGCGCGATTTGTTCTCAATTATTACTCGTAAGTCTCGCCGTGCAGCTTCAAGAAGCATATAATCATGGAACTGATCCTGTTGAGATTAAAAGAAAAAGGACAATAAAAAATTACAGAAGTTGTTATTATCTTCATGAAGATACGGACATATGTGTGCAAGTAACAATAGCAACAAATGGACTGATATGGTACCAGACTTACTGAAGTTGCTTCTGACATAGCACTGTTTAAAATTGGAAACGTGTGTAAATGATATAAGTTATATGCACCCAACTATATTATCATGTGCAGCCAACACAATGATCATTTGTATCATATGACACAGGAACACCAAATTGTATCTACTCACCAAAATCCCCAATTATCCTTATAGAAAAGGACCACCAATGATGTTAAACCATATGTGAATGGTGGACATTACATATTCGAACGGTAACGTGAAATTATCACACAGGGAACAAAAGCATCAGGCTTTGGGTGCTCCCTCAATGCATAACATATAGCTACAGAACATACCAGTGCTGGCATATAAGTTCCAGGCCTCATAAAGCATGATTTATTTTCATATTTGATAGGTTATTAATATAAACTGATTAGTTCCTGCAATGCCCCTTTAATGATCAGATTAAAAACTTTTGTAACATCCAGTGTTCTAAAAACGGGTCTACTGGGCCATATACTCGTTCGTATACAAGTAACGGGTGCTCCTACCTATTAGCCGGTTATTTGCATAATCGGGCTAGTTATGCCGCATAATAGGCCGATTATGCCGTGTAATCACTACTAGGTTGGGTGTACCGATTTTTAGAACATTGGTAACATCATGTAACAGGTCCAATTAATAGTTTTCCAAAATATCATTTTTAGTTTTTTTAATGAACTTATGCCCCTTATAAAGGAAATACTGTATAGTAGATTGCTCTGCCTTTTAAGTATGTGAGGATTACCTTAGTAAAACCTGGGCTTGCAATTACAACACATTGGACAACACCAAAATCAATATGCTTCAGAAAAGCCTACAGACAAGTAATGTAATGCATCAATAAAAGAATTGCCTTTATGAATGTTCTCATTAACTTGTGAACTTTGTACAGATTTTTTACTTACTTGCAAAACATGCTCAAAGAACTTCTTGAGGGCCTACAGAAGAACAAAACAAACTGGAAACTCAGTTGGAAATAGATAGAACAATTTAAGTCCTTGTTATCAGAACTAGTAATCATACCGACTCGTAGCCAGCAATGGCAGGACCGTGCTTCCTAGGAATCGATGTTTCAATTCGTGCCCTGGTTGCTGTTATGCTGTTTAGAACAGACATCACTAGTAAGTTGAATACAACGGCAGCAAAGACAGCTCAAGCCATTAAAAAACCCGCAACGAGACTATGATAAGCACAGATATCGTCTATATGACCACTGAATGTTCTTGTTTTGGAAAGATCACACTAGAGTCGAGACAACTCTATTGTAATTGTGTAATTGTACAGGGAGAGAATATTTTGATGAAAATATCAACCAAACTGAGAATGGAATTCATTAAAACTTGGTTTGAGGTTAATACCATATGACATCCTAGTAGAAAATCACTAACATCACACACAATTATTCTTGCTGTTAAGATTATGTGTTCTTAAGATTATTATATATAGTTGACAACATTATCACCATTAGCATACCTTACATGGAAAGTAAAGCAAATCAAGAAGAGAAATTAAATATTATGTTGTTCAGCAATGGCACAATGTTTCTACTTACCTTCTCCCAATGAGGAATAAATGGGCTAGTCCTTCTTGCATGAGAATAACTGCTAGATCAGCACTTGCAGCAGGGTCTAAAGAGGTTCAGATGCACTCAATCAGAACATCATATTTCTCGTGAAAGAGTAAAAACAGAAAGAAAGTAGCAACATTGTGTTTCTTGATTAAGTGTTTTTCTGCTAAACTTTAAGCCCCGTTTGTACTAAGAAGCTTAAGCCCCTCTTCCCCCAGATTCTTTGAGAGCAAATTTACGAGTTTTAGTAAGTAGCAACATAGTGCTACGTACACATCAACATCATTAACTAATAAATCACCAGCTGATCTGGATACTTAATTAGGACTGTTTGCATGCTTTGCAAATGTATCAGAACTGCCCATCTTGAAAAGATCAACCAGAAGTGTTCCTAGTGGCTGAAGTAATCAAGACACATGGGCATATCAAGCATCATTAATCTAACAAAAATTCGAAGAGTCCTAATGTGCCGAATGTGGTAATCATGTAATCATTCAGGTCAAGACATTATAAAATAGGAGGGCAATAAGAAAGGAAAAGAAACAAGAAAGGCATGTACAAACAGCTAATTAGAAGGTGGTATTATCTGTCGAAGATGACATCTCACATACCACATGCTTGTTGGATGGTATCAAGTGCTAACCAATCCCAAATTTCCTACAAAAGTAGAAATAGAAATATCTGCTCAGGCACACACAAGTAGAAATGACAACAATGAAAGAAAAGTACAATCTAAATGAGCCATCACAAGAAATAATCATTGACCCCCAAAATTCTAACCACAATATGTATATAAGAACAGTGGAGAGGGACATTACTCTGACCCCCACCAAAAAAAACTAAAGGACAAACCATCGTGATCCTTCCTAAGTACAAAGTTACCATATAAACTGACCTATCAGGGACAAAGTTTTGCAAACCTAACAAACAATGAGAAAAGAAAATGACTGGAAAGGAAAAGAAGTTCCATGGGCAAAGATAAAAAATCTCATATGCAAGATTCAATAAGATGATAGAAAAAGACAGATAGCTGTCTGATGGCATCAAATTACAAATTCTCTTGATATAACTACTGGAAAATCCACACTAATATAACAAGAAGGATACTTGCATAAAAAACATCGCATAGCTAGGCAAAAGTCCCATGGTCAAGTACAATGAAAAAATGTTGCCAAATTTGGCCTGCCTGGTATGGTCGAGTAATATGGCAGCTGATGAAGGCTTCTTTGGAGGTTCTTAACTTCTCCTAGTAAACTCATAGGTTGGGTTTACGGAAGAGAGGACTACAAATGGAACTTGAAGTTTATCTATAAAAACTACCTCAATGGCACCCAGGTTATGGCATGTAAGCTCCTTAATTTAACAAGTCCCAAACAGGCCCGAAGTGTGCCAGATACTAGTATCATATTTCAATCATTTAGAGAGTCATATCCAAAATTTAAACTGATAGTGTAGAGCTTAAGCCAAGACAATTCATCATCGCCTGAAAACCATTTGGTGATCCCAGAGTAAAAACTACAGTAACTTGCTCAGATTTTAGGGCATACCTTTCGTAGAACAAAAGGTCTCTTCAGCTCAAGCTGTAAAGTATGAAACTGGCCAATCCTCACATAATCATTCTCAGTGATATTTTTGCCTCGTACGCGCAAGACAGATCCCTCCTTGTCATATTCTACAGACTATGCACAAAATAAAGAATTGAGTCGGTTGTCAATCTAGAAAAATATTTAAGTTTTGGTAGCATTGGGAATAACAGGAAGCAAAGCCACAAAGAGCAACGTAAATGGTATCAATGACTAACAAATATAGGCAGCAGCATTTTTCAGTATGCAAGGAGAAATATATATCTTGAACTCCTTGACCATGGTGCGTTATTACAGCTACTCAGTTCCAAGGAATGTCTAGTGCTTAAGTGATGACGCTTGATTAGGGGTCCATTATGCAGCTCTATGTTATTATTCTAAGGCAGAGGCAGTAACATGCATATAAGAAGCACACAATTCAATTCTGCTTCTTTTCTTTTTAGGTCACAAATTATTCAAGCCTTTGTAATACATATTTCACACAGATATGTCCTGAAGTCACTAACAACTCTCAACCTTTTGCAGTATGTTAAACCCTTAACAATTACCACATGTGATGTGGATAATGTAGGTTCTCTTGCCAAAAGATGATGATGCCTCTCAATTGACATGTTGAAGGCCAAATAGATTACAGCTGGAATCACTGGAGAAAGCTACCGGGTGCAGATAGATAAATGATATATCACCTCAACTACAACTTCCAACTTCAGCTTCACGCGCTCTGTGTCACGCGCTCCAGATGTCTTCTCTTTCAGAGCTTTCCTGGAAACCAACAGAAGAACAATTATCACTTTTAAGGGGAATATGAATTTCCATTGTATAGTGGAAGGCCCTAGACAAGTGTTTTCACGGAGAAACTGAGAAGCTCTTCGAGAATGATGGGGATAGAGTCTTCAACTTATCTAACTGTCTATGCTATCACAACGGAGAAAGTTTTAATCAAAGGCTTCAAAGTAACTTGGCATATCAGATGATTTTCACAAGAATGGCTTATAATCCCATATAAGCATAATAGTAGACATTGTACCGACTTCAGCTGTACCGGCCACCGGATGCGACTGCCTCTCTCTTCGTAATCTCTCTCGCGAACAGCCAAAATTCAAAAGTCATAAGCCACAGCCCAAAAGAACCCACCCTAAAAATCCAAAAGTGCTAAGCTGAAGCATGCAAAATTATAGCTGCCGCGGCATCACTAGAGGGCTTACAAACTGAACGAAAACCACAAGCACCACGTTTTTTAAGTAGACTATAAGCACCACGTGAGAGGAACTCACCGAACAGTGACGGCTTGGAGGGTATCACCGGCGGCAATGAGGTTGTACGCATGCCACAAGTCGTCCTCCTCCTCCGGCAATAACTGCGCACCACAGGAGCGAACCAATCAGCAACCAAGCCATAAAATCCCAAAAAGGGATTAGCCCAAACAAACGCTAGCCCCAACAATTCCCAAGCTTCCAGTTGCGCCAAATGGCTAGGCCAACTCCGGCGGCGAACATCCACCGTAGCTCGGTCGCTCCTTAGGACGTCTACCCAGCGTGACGCAAGGCAGCGCTCTCCGAGAATCCGCGGAATTTGGGCGAAACCCTAGGTTTCGCCGCTCTCTGGAGTCGAACTTTCGAGACGCCATCCCTCAATTCCTCATGGTCATGGCCACAGATCAAATGAACGGATACCAACTCGCCTCCAAAACTTTAGTCTAGTAAACATCAAACAACCCCGAATTTTCTTCTCACTTTTCCGCAAGCTTACAATTTCCACGGTACGAGTGGTTGCTCCCCCCAAACCGCTAGCCCCCACAAGCCACTGGATTGGTAAAATAGAGCGCGACGAGAGAGAGAGAGAGAGAGAGAGAGAGAGAGAGAGAGAGAGAGGGAAGGGAGGGGGAGGGGACCTTGACGGAGCCGGGGCCGTTGCGGGCGAGATCGCGGTGGACGAGCTTCATCGTCGCGGCCGCAGGAACCTCGGGCGCCGCAAAGGTTTCTCCTCTCGAGACCGGCGGGCAAGTGGGAGAACTGGAGAAGTCGCGACGCCGAGGGATGCGGATTGCTGTGCTGTGCGCCTGTGCTCGTGACCCGATCGGCGAGGGAAGTCGCGACGGCGAGCCTGTGAGCCGAACGGACAGACGGGGACTGCTTTTTACCCTGGTTTCTGGGTTACGGAAAACGACACGTTGTCCCGGATTCTGCTTTCCTTCCCGGCCTAGCCGCCGTGTTCGAACTCCGAACGGAAGGGCTCTCTCGTAATTCCACCTCCAGTTTTGAGCCCGGTAGGAACGCACATGGACACTGCCATAGTTGGACTGCCAGGAAGTCTAACTGGCCATTGGAAAATGATGGCCCGATCCGACTTGTTTAACTAGAACAGGCCAGTCTACGTGGGCATAGCCCGGCACACCTAAACTTTCGGCTTTTACAAGCTTTGGTCCAGTATTTCCAAATGTTGGGGTATTCTAGGGCGAGTTCGACAAAGCTTACGCTTAGACTTTGATTTTTGTTGCTATAGTAAAATTTTTAAATTATGTATTTTTTTAAGGCGGGTGTATAGGTAGATTGTAGTAAACATTGTACCAAGTTTAGTTATATCAAGCAAAATCGTGTACGATTATTTCCTTCTGCGTATTGTCTCTCACGAAAAGTCAGAATTCAAAAACCATAAACCAAAAGCCACACCCCACAGCCTGAAAGAACCCACCCCTACTTAGTTGGAACGGCATCAAGGCTGTTCATATTAGGTTTGGCTTCTAACTTCTGCTTACAGAAATCAAAGCTAATACGAACACTCCAGTTTTTATAAACCGCTTCTATCAGCCACTACTTTGCGTTTTCGTATGTTGTAACACACTTTGTATTTTATTATATCATAATTCTGTAAGTCGCATAGCAGTATGAATGGTGTAGTACCTTTTGTTGTACGTCTTTCTTATATAATGCACTCAGCAAAAGTCAAAAGTCAAAAGCCAATACGAACACCCTAACTTCTATAAGCTACTATTATTCATCAATCAAAGCTAAAAGCTATCAACAAAAACTAATACGAATGAACCCTCAGTTTGTTTGTGTAGAGTTTTGATCCTCCGGTCTCACAATGACTAGCAGTAATGGGTGATATTGGAACGATGTAAGGATAAAATAGTGCTCTCCTGTCCCGCAATATAAGTTCAATACATACATACATATACACACACACATATGTGAGATACATTGTTTAAGTAATATTTAATAAAATTAGATCATATATTATCTCTAATAGAAATAGTAGTACTATATCTATCTAATAATAGTAATTGTAGTCTAATTCTATTGAATATTACTTAACTAATATGCTTCTTAGGTATATGTGCCAGACTTATATTACAGAACAAAGAGAGCAGCAAAGTAGCTGATTTTGTAATAGTGGTCGTAGGGCCAGCCAGCCAGTGTGCAATGGTTCTCAAGCAGCACAGTCCGTCGAATCGATGGTCTCCACATGCTTATGGATATGTTCTTTTGGGTTACAGCTATGACTTATTAGTCTAATGAATAGTGATTATTAAAAGAAATTAAAAGCCAAAAGCCAAAAAGAACATGGCATATATAACATTCATGGATACTTTGCGGACACAGATTTTGCACCCCCTACAGTGGTGTCCTCCTACCCTAAGAACATATCATGTTTTATTCCCTCTTGTTGTGCTATATTCTTTCCTATTGATTTGATCCGTTGGATCCAGGACAGAGGGGCGGGATGGTGGAGGCGAACTCCCTTCAGTACATTTTGCAAATTGCCCCAAACATTTTAGATCAGTGTACCGATGCCTCTCTTCTTCCCCAAATCCCCACCTCATCAATACATCCTCCAAACTTGTCTAGGATTCCTCTCCTGCCCAAATGGGCAGTCCAACACGGCACGGCATAGGCCTGTATAGGGTACAGCCTGATTATGCTTGGCATAGTTGACCTAAATAAGTTATCATGCCATGCCATCCCTTTGACCTAGGCATATCACAGAGAGGGGTTAGGCCATGTCAGGTCGACTCAAGCATGCTTAGCCAAACAGACCATTGATGTCTCGTTGATTTTATTGTCAGTCATAAATAATTTTACTATCAATCACAATTAATTTTACTGACAGTTGCCACATCACAAGTATTTTACTATAAGTCACAAGTAATTTTACTGTCAAGTCATCTGTCTGTGCTTAGAAGAGTGCAATAACCCTAACACAAGTAATTTTACTATCAACCATAAGCAATTTTACTACACTACCACAGGAGAGTTACTATGCGTGTTGTGTTGATGTGCTGACCTAAGCTGAGGCCAGGCTAATAGTATCATATCTCGGGATATGTGCATGTATTTGAAGGTACGAGGCAATACTTGCAAAGTTTACGGTACAAAATACATTCAATCTCTATCTCTTCCTCACTCCCTCTCTGCCTTCACTTTCTCTCCCTTCTCTAGCTGGACCAACCTGCCACTGTCACCGCGAGCCCCAATGTGAGCCACCACCATGAATCGACGGAGGGTGATGACACTAGATCTAGGGGCATTGATGATGGGGACAGCTGGAAAAATGGAGTTGCAGTGCCACCGCTGAGAACAAAGCGAGTGGCTTCATGGCAGCACCAGATGTAGTGTCACGGAAGCTAGCTTGGGGTGGCATGATACAGCGTCGTCCGATCTTCTCAACATAGGATTAAGATACTCACGTGTAGTCTCTCGAATCATAGTGAACTTCTGTTGCCAATATAAGAATGGATACTCTTTAATTCATGAGAACACACACGCTGGACTTCACGACTTAGCGGAAAGGTTGAACGATCTGAATTTTCGATGAACTCTCAATTTTCCGTCATGATCAATATTCGATCACCATGAAAAAACTCTCAAGCAAAGTAATCTATTATCTCAAAATAAGTGGTCTCCCTTTATAATGAAGATGTGTGGCCATATATATGGCACCCCAACCTGATAACATACGCATGGGCCTAAGGCCAATTTCTACTCTATTCAATCAAAGGGGAAACTGAATCAGGACTCTCTAATTAATCTTTATTGCTAATTAATCTCTATTGGGTTCGGCTGAGTTGAAATGTTACGTGACCGAGTCTTGGCACACACGTGTGTTCGGCCAAGTGTGTGTTCGGCCGGGCCTTGGCACACAGGCCATGAGATCATGCTGGCTTGTCACGGTGCATGTGAATCCTCCTCTGACTTGTGTTTGGGCCATGCGCCACTCAATGGCTTCCTCCTATAGGCGTGATCCGTATGAGCTTCGTTTCTTCAAGCTTTTGCTGATTGCGTGTAAGTTATGGATCTCAGACTTGATACCGCATGGACTGGATTGTCGAATGAGACTTGAAGATCTTCTTGTCTCTCCTATGCTTTGGCCCGACCTCCCACTTGTCTCTCTCGGTTCCAAAATTTTCGTATTTGTCAAATATGAGAATGCACAATATAGAAACATGAGGTAACATCCAATTCTCATGAATAATAACATTAAACATGGTTAGAAATGAGTTCACCTAATAATATTTAATGTACCTTAATAATTCTTTCCAATTAAATAATATATTTAACTGAAAAGTACAAGACATGTGTATATCCGCTCACGGTGCCTTGTGGGTGGTAGCGCCAACTCTGGCTTCACGAAAGCCAGCTTCCAGGTGTAGTAGCATGGCAGTGGTTTGGGGCGATGATAACGAGGCGGCACCTTGCCTCACTGGAGCTGGGGACAGGGTGGGGGAGGGGCAGATGTGTGCGAGAGCTAAAGAAGGGAGAGCAAGAAATGGTGGGGCTGCGATGAACTAGGGAGTTTAATCATTAATATCTGACTGCGATGAACTAGGGAGTTTAATCATTAATATCTGACGATTGATATAGTTTTGCTTAATTAGAAGCCACTTGATTAAGGACCAGATGTTTTACTTTTTTGTGAGAATTTATAGCTTTTTCTCTTTTTTTCTTGGTGACTTTAAAATACATGTCATCCATTTTTAATAATAAATAGATATATTAGCTTTCAAATAGAATGTCTTTCCAAGGCGGGTTTACAAGTTGATTGTAGTACACATTGTATCGATTTTATTTATATCGATTAAAACCGTACGCAAGTTTCTGTTACTTCGTACTCTCTCACAAACATACTAAAAGTCATCAACTATAGCTAAAAGTTGAAACAAAATAGAACAGATCCAAAATCTGAATTACGATGTACTGGAGAATTCTGAAGTCCATGAGATGATTGTGCATTGCCGGACCTGTGCATTACTAGTGTGTTGCCTCGATCGACAGACGAAAATTCCAACACAAGAACGGGAAGGTGGTGGTTAGCTGTCAGGTGAGTTAGGGCCGCTTATTTCAGCTTCAGCTTCTGACTTATTTTTCACTATTCATAAATTTTATCTTTTTTCTGAACTTTTGGTTTTTTTGAACTTTTCTGCTGGTTTTGTTTTCTGTATTCGTTTGCGTTGTCCGCGATGAGCTAGCTTATTTTTTTATTTTTAAATTTTTTAAATTTAATTACGCCAAATAAGCCACCTTCAGCTACAGTAAATTTTCAGTTGCTACAGTGTAATTTCAGCTATAAGCCACAGCTTTTCAGCCTATTAGTCTTGCGTGCAATTCCAAGCTGGACACATTTTTGTTTCCTGTTTCGTGGCAGAACCATCACGCATTCGGCATTCTTGATTTCTTGTCCTAGCCTAGCCTAGCCTCTTCTTGACGACGCCTTCCACGGATCCGACGAACGCGAACGTGCCGACGGCGAAGCACACGGCGCTGAACGCCTGCAGAGCGACCCATCTCCCCGTCCACGGCAGGATCCGCCTCTGCACGCAGTACATCTCCACGGGGAGGTAGATGGCCAGCGGCCAGAAGGCGAGCGCGCCGAGCAGGCCCAGCACTTCGTTGAAGTACGGGAACAGCACGGCCAGCCCGGTTGTGCTCGCGACGTACGCCGTCCTGAAGCACAGCCTCTGGAGGTTCAGCTCGTAGCTCGGCAAGCCCGGGATGATCTTGACGGCGTAAGACTTGTTCACGAACGCGCTGTTTGGGAAGCTGGCCGCGAAGCATCGGTCCGCAAAGGAGAATATTTGCTGGCTAAACATCTGCATCTCAAAATTTTAGAAACACACACGTACGTTAAACTAGCTAACTTTCGCAATAATTTCTCAGGGAAAAAAGGGAAGACATTTCAGAACAATATGGCAGCGTTGCAGTTAAAAAATTACCTGGTAGCCACCCAGTAGGTGGAGCACGATGCAGGCGTTAGCAAAGTCTATGAGCCAGTACGGCTCGTAGAAGCCGAAACCGGTGAGCAGGTTGCCTGGAGCGGCATCGCCGAAGGCGGCGTACCCGAAACACCCGACGCAGAGGTAGAAGAAGGTGGTCGCGAGAACCGCGATCACGTTCCCCTTCTGCATCGTCTCACTCTCAGGTGGTGGTGATTTCAGCGTGTCCTGTTACATGTTTTCATCAAAAACTAGTATATTTTTGCTTTCGGTAAAGGTATAGTAGAGCTCTCTCTGCTCACTGAAACTGCTTTAATAAGTAGTTCGAGCTCCGAAAAATGGTTGTACCTGTATTTCTAGGAGGACTATGGTGTACGGATAGGCGAATGCGATGTCACCAAGCGCTTGAGCCACTCGCCAAACTTTCTGCATAGGGGTGGGCATTGCAACACCGGCAATGCCTCCTTTGATCGTTCCATTACCTGGCAAAGTATTTTACCATCCAGAGCAAATGCATCAAGCTTTCAGGTTACCAATTAAGCACTAACCGTGCCATCAGAGCAGCCTCAAATGGATCAACAGCGTCACCTATAGTCTTGGCGAGCCCCAGCCCGAGCCCAATGGATGAGTAGGTGAAGGACATGATCGCCGCGACGACGGAGAGCCATGCCATCGTGTGAAAATTGGGTATGAAGGACAGCACCAGCTGAGCTGCTCCGAAGAGCAGCATGTAGAAGTGTTCTCCATGTGAGCCGCAAGAAGCGTCGCGCCCTTCGTCGTGGTAGCAGTTGGCCTTCTTGATTGCCCTGCCACGAGCTATACCCCTCAGAAACGAGAACTAATACACTTGAAAATTTTATGCCAAGGCCAGAGTCACCTCAGACAAGTCGCCGTAGTGATGGTATAAGCAATTGCAGTCCCGTACAGGTTCAGGTACTGGAGAGAAGCGCAGACCCAAGTGTGCTTCTTCCCTGTACGTGTTGCTGATCAGTTGCCATAGAACTGAAACAATCTAGTAGCTAGTAAACCAAAGACTAACATTGATGAATAAATAATTAGGCTTTCTGAGAAAAGCATCTAAATAACTGGAATTGAGAAATTGAGGTAGGTGCCTACCTAAGTGCACCCTGACGGCATCCATGTATGTGTAGTTCCTCTGCCTTTTCTCGGAATCAGGGGACCTGTAACAGTGGGACAGCAAGAAGGCCGAGAAGTAGGTCACGAAGGCGAAGAAGATCATCGTGATGGGACCGGCGATCCAGCCGAGCTGCGCGACGCTCCACGAGAGCGCGAGCACGCCGGCCCCGATCACGGCGGTGATGATGTGCGCGACGCATGTCCAGATGTTGCCTGGTCACACGGAACAAAAGAAGCGTACTTTCAGAAGAACAAAAGACGGAAAGAAAAGACCTACTAGCTGTTAGCATGCATGACTTACGGAAAACCCAACAAATAAATCAAATCTCAGCGTGTGAGTACTATACCGGTGCGAGGGGCGTGCTCGTCGTCGTCGAGCTGGGTAGGAGAGGCGGGCTCGAGGATCTGGCTGCGGTGCGGCGCCATTGGCGAGTTTCAGGACTTCAGAGTTGACTCATGGGAGTATTTAGTAGGGAGGAAGAAAGAGCTACTACTGGTAGCAGCTGGCCAGTGTTGTCACTTGATTGGTGTGGTTTGGAGAAACTTGGGGAGAACTTTGTCTTATCGACAGCCGGAACCGCGCCTTGGTTTAAGCACAGGGGCTGGATTCTTTTCCACTTTGTTTTTGTTTATCACTTCTTGCTACAATAATTAATTTTTAAATAGTATTTTTTAAGACAATATCTATAATTACATTATAGTATACACTATACCGATTTTATTTTTATCTAACAAAACCACACACAACTGTTTTTCTCTATATATTGAATTCAAAAATCATAAACAAAAACATAAAATCACAGCAAAAAAATCCAACTGTAGTTTGTTACAAGTCCATCTGCTGCAACTCCATATGCCAGGAAAGCACGTATACTCATGTGCAGCGCAGGTCTTGATATAAATCTCGAGAAGGCCAGATAAAAAAGGGGCTAGCAAGGAAGACATGGTGCCATGATGGGGCACATGTGGTCAAAACTGTCCATTTCCAGAAGAGCCCGTAGCTTGTTTGCACGAAACGGAAGGCTTATCAGTATGGATCGCTTTCGGCCTTCGCTGATTCGTCGATGAAACACTGCCTGCGCGTGCTAACATGCTCGTTTTCTCGGCTTAAGAACGGGGCCAAGGACTGCTCTTGTAGCAGCATCAACGACTTTTTTCAACAAGAGTTGCGTGGACTGAAATTAAGCCACGATATAGAAGACCAGCGTTTCGTCCTCTTGTGCCGTAATGTCTTCACAAATTTGGGCAGTACAAGGTAGTAGTTTTGGGCAGTACAAAGTAAAAGGGGAGCAAATCGCCTTTCAGATGAGGTGGTTGTTAGTTTTATTAGGCAAGTCATGTGATTGCAGCCTCAACCATTTTCCACCCGTTTGCCCTCTTTTCTTTTCTTTTTTTGGAGACTACAATTCCACACTATTTTTTACTTCAAAAATCAAACTATTGTTGCTTTGTCTTCTGTCATAGATAAAGACAAATGAATCCTGAATTATTAGCAACTAGCTGTACTGTCCTCTGTTAGACTGGTCCATCTCACCATCTCCGCGCCCACGGCATGATCCTGCTCTGCACGCAGTACATCTCCACGGGAAAGTACAACAGTAGATGCCAGAGGCCGGAAGCTGAGAGCAATTCGAGCCCCAAACGGCCATGGTCATGCTTACCCAGGGCTCGCAGCAAACGCCAGACCCATATGGCTATAACTAATAACTTTTGATCTTATTATGAGCGTTTGTGCAAACGAATTGAACGCCGATAAATCGTTTCAAAAAGATTATCCTGATAAACTGATTCAAAATAATAGCAGAGAAGCTGTCTCATTTGTTTGTTCGGCGGAAATCACAAGTTGAAAAGAATGGAGCATAAGGGGGACCTGTCACGGTCTTGCTAAATCAATCAATCTCGTAATTAAGAACAACCGTCTTGTGCTTCTAGTCGAGGACGAGCGGTGTCCTTCCTTGATCCGGCCTCCTCGCCCTCACCTCGAGCCAACGTGGCCAAATCCGTCGTCGCATGTGTGGGGTGCATTCGTTGTCGCCGGAGTTCATCGCCTGGAGCTTCGATATGACAATCAGAGAAGGGTGAATGATGTCTTTAAATTCAACATACCAAAATAGTATTTCAAAAATTTCACTCCACTAGTTATTGGAAGCTAAAAAGATCAGATTTGCCCACTAACAAAAAAAAATACAAAAACACGAAAGCAACAGAGGTCAATTTCCCTAGACCAGTTAGACCGCTATGGAGGGAGTGGTTGGACCCGCCTAGGAGCTGGCGGTTTGAGCGCTGGAATCAACCGGTTCGACCGCTGGCTTGGGGGGGCGGTCAGACCACATCCTTATTCCCAGTGATATATCTAGAATAGAAATAACGTTGGGGTTTCATGTTTCATGTATGTACTTATCAATGCATCCATCTAGGAATGTAATCGGAGCGGATACGGACGGATATCGCTCATCCTGTATCCTATTCCATATTTTTTTCTCGGAATTGGAGTCGGACACGGATATTGCTGGATACCCATTTCTCCATTCCGTATTCATTACATAAGCGTTTGGATGGTCAGTCAGACAAAAATTATCCATTTGTTTCACACCTCTACATAGGACATGGACAGTAGGGCGTAATCAGAGCGAGCACAGAAAGACTAATCACCGAGATGTCAAAGGAAGACTACTTAGTATTCCCTACACATTTAGATGTAGCAATCTATCTATATGTTATTTTGTTCCTAAGTGAAATCAGAACAGACTTTCTCATATCACTTGATATACGGATATATACGGACAGATATCACTCATCATGTATCATATTCTATATTTTTCCACGGAGTCAGACACGGATAGTGTCGGATACCATTTACCCCTTCCATATTCATTCCGCGAGCCTTCGGTTGGTCGGTCGGACGAAAATTATCCACTCTATTTGCACCTCTGTATCTATCAATAATGTAGTAGATAATAATACATTCTAAATTTTGTAACATCAACTAATTTCATGACAAATTTCAATGGTAAATAATTATTTGCCAGACAACATACCAAAATCAAGAAACCTGCCATTAGTAAATGATATAGGATGAATCCGAGAACCTACTATTACACGTAGTTTTTGGAGTGTCTTGCTTTGTCAACATCCTGCATATTTGTCTTTTCTTTCCTCCCTCTGGTTGTCAACGTGTTTAAGCATTCTTTCTTTTAGATAGATGTAGTTTTTTACATGTGGGGGTACTAGTTTTTAACATGTGGGGCACACACTATACAAGTTTGGACTATAAGCAACAAAAATTAAAATTGGCATGGGGGCCTGAGCCTCCACATTTGTCAATGTCCATTCGCCCCTTCCTATTCCAAACCTAAAAATTAGCCTGAGCCAAAATAAAAATGGTATAATCTTCAAAACACGTACCAAAATGATTTAAAATGTTGCAAACACCTTGCTAAGGATCTTAGAAACCTAATCCATCCAAGAAGTACATGAATCTTAGCTAAATGTCAAATCTTTCCTAAAGTCAAACAAAGTTGCACTAAAACCAAACAAGAATCAAGAATTTGAAATATGACTTACTCGCGGGGTTAAGAATAGCTAAGATATCTCAAGATGAAGGCCCACATGTCAAAACAAGCAAGTGCACCCAAAGATTCGAGGCCAAAACCCTAGGAATAAAATATCACTAGAAGAACTCCAAATTGAACCGAATCGGGCAACCTTTCAAGATTTTGTTGTACCTGGTCTTTAAATAGATGGAATATAATCTTTGTGAGACATCTCCATTACTTACACATTCATAAAACCCAACAAGAGCAAGAGAAAAGGAGAGAGGGCAAAAACACCAATAAAAAAGTGCAAAGTAATCAAGAGAAAAAACACACTATATAGGATGAATAAAATTAATCTATTGCAACTTATATATGTATATTTTATAGCTGCTCCACCATAGAGGATAGAGCTCTCTTTCCTAAGAGCACTCACCCAAACCTTACCATTCAAGAAAGTCTCTCAAATCCTAAAGAATAGATAGTTGGTTAGTTCCATGCCTCCAACCAATCCCACTCATATAGATGGAGCAGTCAGCCGACATCTAACGCTGATGGATAATATCCATTAGCACAACCGAGGAAACACATTAACCCCCACACACCGGGTTTTACATTCATACATGACTTATGTGTGCTTCTCCAACGCATAAGCTCAACCCGTTAAGTTCCCATCTACTTAGCCTCTTCAGCATCTCTTTGACCTAAACCGCTCTCTAAGTGCCACAGTTTTGGTCCCGTCACTGTTTTCGGTATTTTTCCTAGGAAAACACCCTCGCTTTGACCGTGGATCTCAACTTTTCCCCAAGCCTAGTCCATGGACATCTCCTCATTTACAAGCAATTTTCATGCTTGCAACGTGTAAATTCACCAGTGGTTCACATATTAGCAAGTCTCTCTATGTCTATTCCCCCTGACTATACCTCACTTGCATCAACCGCACTATTTGATGAACCATTGCTCTAATCTTCCCTTCCACATTCTTAGCCTTCTCTGTGCCTTGCTTGAGATCAACCATTTTGCCCCGTTTCCTTGACCGTACCTCAGCTTATCCCCAAGCCTACTCCCAGTCCACGCCATCGGTCATGGTTGCCTCCAAGCTTCCTGCATATCAAAGATCAAGAAATTATTTTTAAGCACAAGTTCTTCACAGCTTAGCACACGACAATCCAAACATGATTCATGCACTATGAAAGCAAAGACCTAAAACTCCAAAGCTCAACCCTTGACCATTTCCAACAAATTTCCAAAAACCTCTCGGCCATTTTTAGTTACGTCGGTTTGACTGCCATTGACCGGTTGATCAGACTGCGCCAGTCAATTCAATCAAACGCTGGTAACAGGGGAGTCAGTTAGACTGTGGCAGCCATATCGGTCTGACCGCTTGGCTAACTCGAGTCAAACTGCCACCCATTGGTCATGCGTCCTTGATAATCTAGATGATCTTGAATGGGTTCTTATACGTCATAGCAAGTTAGATTACAACATATAATCAAGCCAAAACCCTCACAAGAGCAAAACCTAAAAGTCACATTTCTCTTGAGAAAAACCAAGCAAACTCAAGAACTCTCTCTAGAAGATGCTTAGATGGATGGGATCTGATTTCCAATAAATATCTCTACCTTTTACACGTTCTTGGTAACAAGAAAGATCAAGAAGTGAGAAATTCAAATAAGAAAGACAAGCAAATCAAAAATACAAGGAATGATCCATAACTCACTTGGGCAATCTTTGAATGCTCATTTCACTTAGAGAGAAATATTTTATAGTCACTCTCTCGTGATGACAAAGCTCTAAGACTAAAGCGCACACACAAAAGGCTTCACACAAGAAAACCCTAATATCTATCTCTCAAGTGTTATATCTCTGTTCATACGAGGGCTTATATAGTAGAGACTCTCACATCTCACCAAACCCTAATACCAGCAACACTTAGTGGATCACACCACCTACAAATGGAAAAATCTGGTAATCTACACACAAAGGATTTTACAAGTCACACACTTGCATGTTTTTTAAAGCACGACTTCCACATGGCTCCAATAGCCCGATAAGACGCTCTGTCCTTAAAGACATGACCTAAACCACTTAGGCTAATACTGTGGTTTTGCAACCACCAATCCAGCCGGTATTGGATAATTTTCTTAATTGCCACCTGTTAGAGTTGTAATCTTGTTTTCCCAGTCGTGGTCGTAGTCCTGGTCTTGTACGAGTCGGGTCATGGTCGTATACAAGTCTGCTTCACGATCGTAGTCGAGTTCGAGTCTGTTTCATAGTTGTAGCCGAGTTCGAGTAATAGTAGTGGTTGTAACCGAGTCAGAGTCATAGAGTAGGGTATAAAAGGCAGAGCCATGTAACCGAGAGAGTAGGGCGAGAAAGGCGAGAGGGGCGAGAGAGGCCAAGGCGATCGGTGTGATCGAGAGGCAAGAGAGAGCGATCTGTGTGATCGAGAGAAAGAAATAAAGAAGAGAAGAGCGGTTTGGCTCTAGGAAATCTATCAAGTTCTTTGTGTTCCTAGACATGGTCGTAAACGACTTACGACCACGGCGAGCAGGAGATCGCAGATGTGGTCGTAAAAGAGTTATGACTACGGTCACATAGCAGGAAGACGTGGTCGTAAGTCGTTACGGCCATAGAGGAAGACGTGGTCGTAAGTCGTTATGACCACAGCGGAAGACATAGTCGTAAGTTGTTATGACCACAATGAGAAGGCGTGGTCGTAAAGCGTTAGGACCATAGCGGTCGACAGAATCACCGCGTGGTCGTAAGGAGCTATGACTACGGTGATCGGGCGTGGTCGAAGAGAGTGCAGCGTAGAGAAGCAGTGAACGTGGTCGTAAATTCAGTTGAAGTTTACGACTACGTGGTCAAAGCGGTGAGACGTGATTGAAGAGATCATAGTGTGGTTGTAATGATTGTCTGTGTGGTCGGAGAACCAACAAAGCGGTCGTAGCGACACAGAAGGTAGTCGTAGCCACTACAACGTGGTCGTACGGCTACAAGAGGTGGTCGTAGCGGCCCGAACGTGGTCGTAAGGTCCTAGGAGCAGTCGTGAAGGCTTTGATATCACTTGTTATAGCCTCTACAACTGCGCCTAGGATCTTTATGACCACCACCTAGCCGGTACGACCACCTTCTGCAGCTGTACGACCGCATTGTTGAGGCTACGACCGCCTCCTATGTCGTTATGACCACTCAGCTGGATCTCCGACCACGTCTGATAGTCGTTATGACCACACTGTGACCCCTCCGATCACTCCTCGCTGCTCCGACTACATGGTCATAAACTTCAGCTGAAGTTACGACCACGCTCATCGCTTCTCACTGCACTTCCTTCGACAATAGTTGATCACCGTAGTCGTACGTCGCTCTTCCTATGAGACCGTGGTTGTAACTCCTTTACGACCATGTATCTAGCACCTACGGATACGTCCTCTCTCGTCGCCGTCCTTGGCTCTGTGACTATGGTCGTAACTCCTTACGACCATAGCTTCTGCCCTAGCAGACACCTCTGCTCGTCACCCTGATCGTAATTCCTTTACAACCAGATCTGCTGCTTCTGTAGATGCCCTCCGCCTGATCATCGTGGTTGTAACTCCTTTACGACCACGTCTGCGATCCTGTTCTCGCCGTGGTCGTAACTCCTTTATGACCATGTCTGCGAGCCTCTGTTCGCCGTGGTCATAACTTCTTTACGACCACGTCTGCAAACCTCTGCGATCTCACCAATCGCCTCCGACCACACTGGTCGCCCACATCGATCGCCTATGACCATGCTGTCGCCTAGGCCGATCGCCTACGACCACGCCAGTCACCTCCTCTAACCACACTGGTCGCCTCTCTCCTCTGCGACCACGTTGATCGCCCACGACCATGCTAGTTGCTCCATGCTCTGCGGTCATGCCGACCGCCTACGACCACGCCGATCACTCCAAGCTCTGCACCTCCTCTGCGACTACATCGCCTCCACTCGGTGCTCCTATGACCACACCGGTCGCCTTCTTCCCAGCACCCCCTCTGTGACTACATCTCGTCGACTTGGTGCTCTCCACCCTTGCTTCTCTCGGTACAATAGCCTGCCCTTTTATACCCTACTCTTCGACCATGAAGCAGACTCATCTATGACTTAGACACAAAGCCGTACTCGACTACGACTATGACTCCAACTCGGCTACGACAAAGTCGTACTCGTACACGACTATGAACTCTGACTCTGATAGAGGCGTACTAGTACACGACCACTAAGTCGTACATGACTACGACTTCTGAAAACAAGATTACAAACTCTAACACCACCCACCGGTCTTCATGAAGATGCAATGTCCAATACCTCATCGCCAAGATCGTACGCCTTCTTCGAGGCCGTCACCACTTGAAACGTTCAAGTTCTATGGTACACCACATCACGCCATAATCTGTGATGTCCAATTACTTGCCACAAAGATTATACGTCTGCTTCAAGAACCGTCACCACTTGAAATGTATAAGTCTAATTGGTACACCACATACACGCACTTGCCTCACGATCATTGTCTTTCTTCTACGCTTCTCCGTTTGAAATGATGGTCCACCCAGGCTTACGCGACACGCTATGACCTCAGAACCCCTTCCATATCCTTAGTCTTGCAGCCGGCCGTAACAACCATCAAGCACCTGCATATCAAAGAATAAGCAACCGATTCGAGTACAATGACATGCACTTAACTCTCATTAGCAAATCACATGCATGGACACACCATGACTCACACTTGCATGAACATCGCCATGGCTTACAACTAAAATTAACTCAACTTGGCACAGGGACCTCTCATTAGCAAATCACATGCATGGACACACCATGACTTACACTTGCATGAACATCGCCATGACTCACAACTAAAATCAACTCAACTTGGCACAAGGACCGATCTGACTGCGGTACCCATCCTGGTTAGACTGTTCAAACCACACGGATCGGAGTACTCGATATGTCGGTCAGACTGCTATTACAAGGCCGGTCTGACCATTCTCAATTCCTTCGCGCAACATAACGCAGACCTCTCTAAAAAATAGCTACTGCCAATTAGGGGCTAGTATTACCGTACATGGGTCAAACCATCATCGCGGCTGATCAGACCATCATTCAGGGGATGTCAGATAGCTAGCAATAGAAAGCAACAAGTAAAGATGCAAAACTCAAAATCAAACTCAAACAACAATATCACAAAACAAGAAAAGTCAGAAACTCATCGTCAATATGGGATGAACCCTACGTGGTCTCACATGAACCGCCCCAATCTAGCCGGCAATCTCTGCAGTTGGGGACGGGGAGGCTATGGCAGGAGAAGGATACGCTGTCGAGGATGGCGCGGCCACCCGTGCGGTGCCATGGATCACCTCCGCGGCGCGCCTCGGCCGGCCGGCCAGCGCCACACTGATGAGTGGGCCGACTGCCGCGTGCGGAGAGTCCCAAACCGCCTTGCAGATAGCGGGATCCTCATCCGCACTCCTCCATACGCCGGCAAACAACGCTTTCTTTCGAGCATAGCTAGCTTAGTTCTGAATGACGCTTTTGTGTAATTAAGTGGAGGTTTTTAGATGCCTGAACATCTCGCCATGATCACGTAAGGGTTGTTGATCGTTGTTGGCCTTTCATACGGTGGAAAAACCGAACAACTACAGTAGTTAGAAAAAGGGAGCAAATCCTCTCAAAAAAGAAAAAAGAAGCAGAAAGTCTTAGCCAGACAAAACCGAAAGGTCAACTTTGAAGATCATGTTCCTCTCAAAGAAATGCACGCGCACGCTTGCGCTAAAGTGAAATTCAGAGAGAATTGGTTCAACAATGAGCAGTAGAAGGCAACACACATTGCGGGTGGCAAGTAAAAAACAGCTCGCTAAAACGAGATCGATAGGGAAGAATACGCAAATACAAGAACGGTGACAACACAAAAAAAAAAGAGTCGAGAGCGTGGAGAACTCAGTATACAATACGATTATGATCATCAAGGCATACGAGAGATGCCACATTAGGTTCGGCGAGCGAGCCTTCGCTGTTTCCATCATTGTCCTCCGAACTCACACAAAACGATAGTGGCGAACTAAACCAGCAAAGGAACTTAAAAGAGACGATAAAGCCAGATACTTCAGAAGCACATACGCAGATATGTAAAAGCAGAACAAGAAATCTGAACAACAACGCGTCTGCAGAACAAGAAGAGCTTATAAGAAGCATGGGGAGAGTAGATAGCGCAGACTTCACAACACAGGCTAGGGTGCTCACTGCTCAGACCTGGGGTAGTAGTAGTTTGCGACTTGCAAGTGCACAAGTCGTGGTCTTCATATATAAACTACCAGGAAACTGCAAGCGACAATAGCATTCTTGGCGCTCAAGGCGTCGCGGTAGGTGTGGTGCTGAATGTATTGCACTTTTTTCTACTTTAGAAGAGCAAGCATAGAAAAACTTGCCCCTAGATGACTAGAGTGAAATAGCTATAGATTATTCAGTCATCTGACAGTATGATTGCTAAGGTTGGAGTTGTTAAGTGCTCCATTGTCCAACTAATATATGCGCACAAATTAAAGAGATATAAGATCTAAGAATTTATCCTTATTAAATGCTATGTTTTAGCTACCTTCAAATGGGCTGATGACTTTTGGCTTTTATATTTTACTACAGTAACTAGCTTTTAAGCAGTATGTTTTTTTAAGACAGGATCTACAAATCAATTATAACAGACAATATACTGACTTTAGTTGTACCGACTAAAATTACATATAAATATCTTTTTATTAATAATCTCTCATAAATAATTAAAATTTAAAAAATTATAAGTCATGGCAAAGCTGTGCTCAATATGGCTTTTTTGAGTGGCTTATGGATGAAAAGCATTGTAGCTGGCTGAAAAAACATTGTAACTGACAGAGGCTTATTTAGCATAATTAAATTTAAAAAATCTTAAAAATAAAAAAACATATTGGCCCATCACGTATAATGCAAATAAAGACGGGGAAAAAGAACCGATAAAAAAGCTCAAAAAGCCAAAAGTTCAGAAAAAGATGAAATTTATAAATAGTAAAAAATAAGTTAGAAGCTGAAATGAGCGGAACTGACCCAGCATCTTCTAAAGCAGAGGATTAAAAAAAGTATAATATCAATGGACAAGCAAAACTGAACATATTTATTATTCTCAATGCTCGATGGACAAACAGGACATATTTATTATTCTCGAATCTCGATGGACAAGCAAAACTGGACAAATTTATTGTGCAACAGCGTGAGTAACAAGTTTTTCTCGAATCTCGATAGACCGGTGTTGAGGGTATCTCTAATGATTCTAGTTAGCAACTAATTATAAGACTTCTACATTATTTATATAGTACACACTAAAGTTAGTATTCTAAAGAGTAAGTATAATAGTATAGTCAATCAGTGGCTATAGCCGTATGTGGACGGATCTTATACCTACGCATGATCACTTTTTATATCGTTTCGAGATAGGCAGGATACGCAAGCTTCGTATTTAAGACCATGCACAAGATGGTTGTTCCATCCACTGTGTTCATTATATATAAATGGAAATTATTTTCTATCCGTTATTCATTTTGACAGTGAAGGCTGTGCTGTTGTTATATCCCTTCAGCACCTACTACGCTCTCAATATGCTTGATTTAGTACAAAATTTGAACTTTCTATAAGAACTTCTAAGCATAGATCGAGCTGCTTCTTAGGGTATCTCCAATGGTTCTAGCTAGCAACTAACTATAAAACTTTTACATCATTTATATAGTACACACTAAGAGCAAGTACAATAGTATAGCCAACTAGTGGCTATAACACTTGTCCATTTCATCTATAGTCTTCAAAAAAATAGTTCATACAATAAGGTAGCTATTACAATAACTATTTGGCCCCACGTGTAAGAGAGTGAAATGTATATTTTTACGTGCTATAGCTAGCTGTAATTTAGTAGCCAGCTTCCTTCTCTCTCTGCCACGTAAGATTTGGTTGATATTATATTTGCTATAGCCTGATGACTAAGCCTTATTGTACCTGCTCTAAAGCTAGCATTCTAAAGAACTATCTATAAGGATAGTTATTTGATGCTTACATGCACACACAGAATTTATAGATGCTGCCTCATTTGGCGTTATAGATTAGTGCTTAAGGAAAAGCTGGCTCGGTTTTTTTGCATACTCTCTTTCCACCATATAGAATATATGCTGATGTGTACATGCATATAGCTAGCTGACTCAGACCATTAGAAATGCCCTAAGTTTTTTAGCGCTGCTATACATACGATAGTTGCTTGTACGATGCCCATACGACACGTCAGCACATGATGCCTACCTTTCGCTTAATGGTGAGACTTAATGGTGGCTGTGGTTGAGTGAGACTTAATGGTGGCAACCGGGAGATACAAGCATAAAGTACAACAATAGTATAATTAAGGGTAATAAAGATGATGACCGTTTTTACCATCGTTGTCACTGTCTCCGCTGTCTATAGGTATGTAGAGTTGATCCAAAACTGACATGGCACGACGCTGGCTCATTGTGCTTAAGATCTCGCTGGAGAGGAGCCATACCAGAACGGTACAACATGACACAGGCCGATATGCTCGAAGCAGTGAAGCACACCGAACCTGTGTCATACCAGCCTAACCCGACTCCTAGGTTTACTCCAAACTCACGTGCTTTCTCGTAAGGGTCTTGCACGTTGAACCGTCGTATGCATAGCAATTTCCTTTTTTTTTTAACTCGGTGTTGTTAAGACTAGTTTAGTGTTAATTGCCTTTTGAATCATGCCCAACACCACCTACTCCTTATGATTTAAGTATATACCTGCCACGCAACGTGTTGTCACGATTAGGAATAGGCCCATGGTAATCATCTCCTTCAGTCGGTAGGATCATATAATAATTTGCGAAAGGACGGCCACGCCACACACGCTGAATTCATCGAGGCAAATGCGCAAACGCCCCATGTGCCGTTGTGCACATGATTTGGCAAGAATGGCCTCTTCCACTGGAATTTGCAGATTTGGTAGCAGTAGGCAACTAATGTCATGTAAGGACATCTTTAACAGTATCATTTCAGCTATTTCTTAACTATATTAAATTAATAAAATTCTATATAGAGGAGAGAGGGTGTGAGAAGAGATAATGTATCGTTTCTTATGCAAGAGACGATTTGAGTCCGTAAACCAACGTAAATAGTGAAAGGTGTGAGACAGAAAATTATAGTGAAAATAGTATAAAATAGTTAGAGTAATGATTTACTGTTGCAGATGTTTTCTCTAATGCTGTCTTGGTGAGGTGAAAACCTTAAAGATAATATTAAAAAACAGACTATTGTACATGCCGTTATACGCTCTAGTACTGCGACAGGAGGTCGAGAGCACAACAATTAGCCAATTACCGGGTACCAGCGTGAACAATGACCTACCGCACTACGGACAGCGGTGGAGTGCATTCATCCATACATGCATGTAGTAGAAAATTCCCTTGTCATATGGCAGGATTTTGCATTAAAAATGAGAAAATCTAGAAAACAGTATACCGTTCATAACCATTTGGACGGGATCCACTGGTGCAACCTCCTTCTTCAACTCTGGCACCACCCCTCCACCTCGTTCTTCAACTACGGTGCCACCCTCCCCTTCTCCCCCTCCGACGACGAGTTCACCACGCTCTCGGGACATAGAGGGAGGCCGGGGAGGTGGTGGTCCAACGGTGGAGGGCGTTAAGCGGTGGTGGAGGGTAGGTTGGACGGGGTGGTAGCAGCAGGGGAGGAGGAGATGGTGGTGCAGCTAGACGGTGAGGTTACCGCTAGACGCCGGTGGTGGAGGAGGGGGTGGGGGGAGGTGGAGGAGGGGTATGGAGCTGCTCGCGCCAGAGAAAAGAGGGGAGAGGGAGCGGCAGCGGGGGAACGACTGGGAAGGAGGCTAGGGAGTGATGAATGGGAGGGTGGCTGAGGAGCAGTGTTGAGAGGGAAGGTAAGAGAGCGGCTATCCCGTTGGATTGAGGTTCAACGGGATATCTTGCGGTAGTAGCTTTCTTAAAAAAATCCCTTGGACATCATCCCTCCGTGCGTTCACAAGTGCATTTACCAGTTATTTTGCATTAGAAATTATTTCAGGCGGTCATCCGTGCAAGGCGTAAGCATGCCATGGTGAGCCTATTGCATGTGTGCATATCACTCACAACCGACGTATCACCTGACATCGCGTGCAACTATCGTCCTGCAATATCACATCGTAGGAGGTAGGGTTGGAAACGAGTCGAACTCGAGTAAGCTTGGCCTTCTAGACTTGAGATCGGTAGAAGCTCGAGCTGAGCTCGAGTTGGGGTTTGAGCCTAAACTTGGGCTTGAGTTCAGCTCGGCCTAAGCTTGAGTAGACTCGAACTCGGCTCATTGAAACTCGATAACAATTAAAATAATTTATTATAAACTAATTTTCAATAATAATAAAAGTTCGAGCTTGGCTCAAGTAAACTTGATAATAGTTAAAATAATTCAAATATACACTAATTTTCAACAATAAGAAAAGCTCAAGCTCAAGTTCAGTTTGGGTAAACTCGGTAAGAGTTAATACGTATCACAATTTAAGTTCGAATCGATGCTCGCGAACTATTCGAGCTCGGCTCGGTGAAGCTCGCGAGCTCGAGATCAAGCTCGAGTTCGGCTCATTTAAAATTCGAGCTGAGCTCAAGTAGCTTACGAGTTTCGAACTTTTTTACAGCCTTAGCAGGAGTTCTTACCACAGAACCGAACCACAGTAGGTGACTTGCGGTGGGCTTCGGTTCCTATTACTCTGTGTGGTCGTTGTCACGGTGCTACAATTCTGCTAGACCGTAGTAAGTGACAGATATCAGCTGGATTCTTTTGAGCTCGTTGCTTGTGGCTTTTGGGTTATACTACAATAATTAACTGTTTTTTTAAAGTTGGGTATATGTCGGACCTCGGGTTAGCAAACCCAGATCCTCTGTGATTCTACCGCACTATTCCCTGGATTAGTAGATAGTGCTCACAGATACATTACTGTATATCAAAAACATATCATGCGGAAGCGTAAATAATACAGAAATCCTTACTCATGGGCCGATTAGGCCGAAACGATAAAATGCAGCAGCGGAACTTCACACGGGTGGGACCCGCATGACTTGCCCACAGGCAGCCAACTGGGGTTCGCAACCTAGTCCATGGCCTCTTCGTCTTCCAGCTCTGTCGACCCCTTTTTGGCGTCGCAGGGTTTGGCGTTCCTATTCTCTCTGACTGAGTGATGGTAGTTAAGCAAGAATGAGTACGATGAATACTCAGCAAGCCACCACACAGGATGCAGTAATAATAGATGCAAAGCTGTCAAGGGAGGCTTGAGTTTCTTTTATTTGCTAAAAGCATTGTTTTGGAATTATAATAAGTAAGAAGAATCTCCTGAGACGTAGCAATTTTAACTGAAACATGTTTTATGAAATTGATAGAGAGAAGGCGATTATAATTGTAGTGTAGGTTACATCCACCTTTTAAAGTGCATAGCTACCTCCACCAATGCTAGTTTTCGCCGCTGGAGTACATCTCTCCAGGAAAAGTTCAAAGTCAGAGTACATCTCTCTGATAGGTTTTTATCCCATCCACAAATGTTTTTGGAAATAGAACTAACTCGAGTAAGTTCCCATGTCCGCCCTTGACCGTGGGCATGGCTGCTCGAACAGTTTTACACTCTGCAGAGGTTGTACACTTTCACCACAAGAGATAAGCCATCTTAATAGCCAACATGCTTCCTTAGGCATGAGACCCAGATGATTTATCACAAAGCATTTACCTTACTCCGATCTAGCTAGACACCACCCCGCTGAGGTTTCACCGCTGAAGGGCTCTATCCACCACAATCAGAGGCCCCCTCTTGCGCCGTATGGGTACAGTCGGTCCCTGTATCCCACTGTGAGTAAACCAGTATGTCCTGGCACCCACTTTCCATGATGATATCTAAACTAAACCTTTGTAAGTTAATCAGCTAGGTCGTACCCATATAGACTTGTGGTTGTACTGTTTTACACCAAGAGGTCATCACAAGATTCAGTCCTTAATTTGTCCAGGCGGTTCTTACCACAAACCACAGATTCTTGTGCGACATCAGCACCATCCACTCCCGCCAACCGCCCAGACAGGTACAGCAGGTTGTGAGAGTTTTGAGAAGCTTAAAACAGTTGTATCAACATATTCAGCCACGTACATCCCATGGCTGTCCCAAACCAAGTTTTTATGTTTTCGAAGATTGATGATCAGGGCAACTAGCGCCCTGGACTTTGACAAGACTAGCATGGTATTTAATATGACTTATAGCTAATAAAATTATCATTAATATCTATGGTGACAAGGATCAGGTGATTCAAGTATCAAGGGATGGCATAGTAAATTTAATACAACATCAAGTGGGCATGTAGCTACCTTAAACTTTGACATATATTTGCATAGTAAATTAAGCATGCAAGTTGATAGTTTAAAAGAACATAATTTTGCATAAAATGTAGGATCAATATGATCAAAGTGATGACTTACCTTGCTTGTTTTACCACGGCCTTGATTGCTCTAATTCAAAGCCTTCTCAGTCATTGATCTTAATTTTACTAGTCCTCGCTTTTACCCGAGTCTTGGTCTTGTTCGAATCCGTCGTCCTGTTGAGTCTTCAGATTCTAATACGCGGCAAAGAAAAGAAAGACCAAATAAATCCAAACACTTTAAATGCCCAAGTTGATTTAAATTATACATTTATTACGATTTGAGAATAGAAGGATGATTCGGGTTAGTGTGCCGTAAGCACAGCGGTAGATGAATTGGGCGAAGGAATGATGTGGCAGAATAGCTTTACCATGAGGGAAAATTTAGAATAAGGAGGGACCAAAATGAAGAAGTATCTACAGGAATACACCCCCTTTTGAAAAGGTAGAGGTCAAAACATAGCTGCTCGGGGCAATGCGAGGTTCGACCATTTATTTGATAACTTTCTCATTATTAATTTTATATTTATCAAGGAAGTCCCGTGAGTCAGGCAAGACTTACAGACAGATAAAAGGGGTTAGCGAAGTGTCAGACCCAGATTTTTCAATCCGAATCTTACTGTGTTTCACTGCACTAATCCCTGGATCAGTAGTTAGTGCACACAGGTACATTGCTGAATCATTTCATACATCGCATAATCATCCATTATATTACATGAATTGAAATACACCACGTCGGGTGATAGCTTACAAAAGGGGCCGACTACGCTAAATGTCATTATTACAAGTACGCACAGCGGAAATACAACAAAAGCAAACCCAAATCCACAGGCAAGCGACTGGAAGGTACTGTGTGCATTATATGTCACCAGCTAACTAGTAACATACGTGCACACAACGCCGGATATCCACTTGTCCATGTCTAATCAACGAAGCCTACGCCTTAGTTTCCTTCGTCGTTCTTCTCCTCCGTAGCGGGAGCTTCCTCGTAGGCGTAGTGGTCTTGCGCTCCTGTTTCTGGATTTTTGCCGCAAAGCGAGCGTGAGCACTCCGACCCTGTGCTCAGCGAATCAACACACAGAATGCAGTATATATAACATGTATGGCTAAGCAAGGATGGCTTAAGTTTATTTTCTTTTGCGAAGAGTGCTTTTGAATACAATTATATAAAAATTCCTTAAGACCTAGCATTTTGAACACACGTATATGTTGATTGCAGTAATAATAGTGATTCAGATTCCATCCACCATTACATGGCATCTGCACCATATAGCAATTCTTCAGCGTTATAGCCGCTTATCTTACCACTGGGACGACACCCAGGACAATTCCAAACTAGGGCCTTACACTGCCCTTCCACTTTTCCAACCATCATAAAGCATTTTGAAATAGAACTATATCTGGTTAAGTTCCCATGTCTGCCCTTGACCGTGGGCACGGCTATTCGAATAGTTTGGACTCTGCAGAGTTTGTACACTTTCACCACAAGAGACGATCAACCTGTTGCCCCACACGATTCCTTAGTCATGTGGTTGAGCAGATCATCACAGTGACTTTTCAAAGTATCTAGACTCTTTTGTCATCTCACTTTTATGGGAAACTGCCCACTTGCGGTGGGTCCCATCTGTGCACGGGATGTTTTCCCCAGCCCCTACGCAGCCGGACTTCTACCTCTCCGCAACGTAGGACAGCGGGAAAACTTCACCCTCCACTGGTGTCCCTTCAGGCCCCCTTGCCATAGCATAACCCCTTCACACCCCTACCCGTGAGATGAGTCCGGAGTTTCGATAAATCTACTTAGCCAAGTTGTAATTTACAGACTTGTGGTTGTACTGTTTTACACGGGTTGACATGACAAGATTCAGTCCTTAGTGGCATCTGGGCGGTCTTATCACTAGCCCACTTTGTGCATCCACTGCACCACACATACACACCCTCGAACCCATCCGCCCAGACATTAAAGCAAGTTGGGGATTTTGGGATTGTAAAATAATCACATCAGATATACCAGTCATTATCCCCAGGACTGCCCAAACCAGTTCTCATGATTAAACATGTTGATGATGTTTTGGGCATTTCAGCGCCCCATGTATATCTATGCAGTACTAAGCATATCATTAGGGACTTATTTTCGAAATGTTACCGTTATAATTTTACTAGGGCGACAAGGTTCATTTATTCAAACATTTCAACAGAGGGTGTAATATTATTCAAGGTAACAGTGGCATATAACTAGAATATTAAATTTAGCATGTCTTTGCATATAAATAACAGCATGCAATTTGTTAATTTAAAACAAAGTAATTTGCAGAAATATAGGTTCAACATGATCAAAGTATTGACTCGCCTTGGTCACAGTGGTCGGGATCTGGATTCTCTGATGCTTCTAGTGTCGCTGCCTCGATTTCCTCTTCTTGTGCCTCGTAAGCTATTTTAGCGTGCGCCATAATTTGTATAAAAATAAAAAGCAGCAAATCAAACCAAATAACACCAGAAATTCAAATGAACTCTAAAAATTATGATTTCAGTTCCATTGGATAGATCTTGATTTTAGATGAATTTAGAAATTTGTCTCATTCAATTTGGAGTTAAAATGAATAAGTTATGATTATTTGAAGTTCTCAGTTTGAATTAATTCTGGAAAATATGAAACCTCTGACAGGTGGGTCCCATATGTCATATTTTAATTTTTATCCTTTTCTTTTTATTATTTCTTCTGTCTCTATGGCCAGTGGGGCCCGGGTGTCAGCGGCGGCAGACAGGCGGAACCCAGAGGTCAGCCGGCCTGTGGCGGGCGGTCGCTGAGCAGCGGGGCCCAGCTGTCAGTCGGGAAAAAGAAAGAAATGCTCAACCGCGCGCGCGGAGCCGAGGCTCGAACACGCGACGCGGGAGCAAGGGGAAGGGAGGAGTGACGCTGAAAGCCACCCGGTTAGCCGGGCGATGCTTACCCATATAGGGTAAGTATACCTTTTGAAGTATGTCTTGGGGGGAGGCCGGCTGAAGAAGAAGAAGAAGGCGACGGCGCCGGCGGCGAGTGGTGGTCGGAGAGGCTTCGGGGCTGCGTGGAATATAATCTCCGAGCGACGGGGAGTCTTCTGGTGCAGACGGCCGGGGTGGAGAAGCACGGTGGCGGGCCGGCGGCGTGCGACGGCGGCGGCTCGGGGAGGCTGTCGTCGCCGGCGAAGCTCGGGCGATGGGAGATCCGGTAAGGGAGGGGGTTGGCTTCGCCTGGCTCCCACGCAGCTCTGGGAGCGAGGAGGGGTTCGGGGATGGCCGGAATCGGTGGGGAGGGTGGCGCCGGAGTTGGGGAAGAAGGAGGGCGCTGGCGGGGATTGGGGCGTTATAGCTCAATTGCTCGCGGGGAAAGGAAGAGTGAAGTGCTGCGGCGCGATCGTGACTTCCAGGAAGGGCTTTTATAGCCGGATGGGGCGCGCGGCTAGAGCGGCACCTGGCGCTCCGCCCTGTTTGCGCCGGCGAGGGGAGGCGAACCAAATCCCGCCGAGATTTTGCGGGAGAGAGAGCACAGGGGGTGCTTTGAACTTGCTCAGGGTGCATGAGAGAGAGGGAAAAAGGGATTGGCTGCGGCTGCGCGAGGGAGAGCGAGCGCGAGTGAGAAAGCAGCGCTGCGGGCGCGTGGAGAAGAATGGAGGGAGGAAGAAGAAGAGCGCGCGGCGGGGAGGGCCACCGGCCAGCGAGAGAGAGACCTGGCGTGTGGGGCTCGCGCGGGGGAGCGGGGCCACGGCGCAGAGGGAGCGGGCGCGTTGCGCACGCAGGCGTTCGCGCGGCCACGCGGCAGCGGGAGGAGAGGCGCGGGCGGGACGCGGGCCCGCATGGCAGCGACGCACGCTGTGCCCGCGGAAGCTGGGCCGCGCGATGGAGGGCGCGGGCGACGCGTTGCGCATCGGGGACGGCCAGGTGGCGGCCCGAGAGGAGGGGAAGGCGGGATGGGAGCGGCGACGTGGGCGGCATCTGGCCATCCACGTGGCGGCCGGAGGGTGGGTGGAAATTCCGATTTTTCCCTATTTTAATTTCTTGCTTTTAAAATTTGTCAGAAAATTCCAATAAGGTCAGAAAAATATGAAAATACATCCAAAAATTCAGGAAAAATTCACAGAAGTTCCTGATGACATTCTGGACTTAACAAAATATTTTCAACTATTGTTGGTACTTAATTTATTTGCTTTCCTTGTTATTTATGGCATTATTTAAAATGAGGGCTTTATGTTTAAACCAAAATTTCCTCCATTCCTTTCTGGATCATCTTTTCAGATTCTTATTTAAATTTTTAAATTTTCTATATTTAAACATGTTTGTTTCCTCTTTAGCTTTTGGAACTTTCATCATAATTTTCGAGACAACACCAGAAACTCCAAATTCCAATAAAAAGCAAATAAAATAATCCAAATACTTCATAATTTATTATTTATATTTCCCGGGATGTTACAAATCTACCCCCCTTAAAAAGAATCTCGACCCCGAGATTCAGTCTAGCTAGTGAATAGGGCGGGGTAGTCTTGACGCAGTTTATCTTCTCGTTCCCAGGTAGCTTCCTTTTTGGAATGGTGACTCCATTGCACTCTACACATACAAATGATTTGGGTCCTTGTCTTTTTCTCCACAGTATCCAATATTTTGATCGGACGCTCTTTGTAAGTCAGGTCTTCCTCAAGCTCAATGGCTTCAAGTGGAGTTTGATCTTCTGGTACTCGTAGACATTTCTTGAGTTGAGATACATGGAAGACATTGTGTATATCAGATAGATTTTGAGGTAATTCTAACTGATAGGCAACTTCTCCTTTCTTGGCCACAATTGGAAATGGTCCCACATAGCGAGGGGTAAGTTTGCCTTTGACTTTAAACCTCTTAACTCCTCGTAGAGGTGAAACCTTCAGGTAGACATAATCTCCAACCTCAAATGTTAGTGGTCTTCTTCTTTTGTCTGCATAACTCTTTTGCCTAGACTGGGCTGCCTGTAATCGATCTCTGATTAAACGAACCTTCTCTTCAGCTTGTTTGAGAATGTCGGGTCCAAATATAATGTTCTCCCCCACTTCTGACCAATATAGTGGGGTTCTGCATTTTCTTCCATACAAAGCTTCAAAAGGTGCCATCTGAAGGCTGGTCTGATAGCTATTGTTGTAGGCAAATTCAGCATATGGCAAATATTTATCCCAGTCTTTGGAGAAATCCAATGCACAAGCTCTGAGCATATCTTCTAGTATTTGGTTCACTCTTTCTGTTTGTCCATCCGTCTGAGGGTGATAAGCGGTGTTGAAATCCAGGTGAGTGCCAAGAGCTTCATGTAGGCTATCCCAGAAATGCGAGGTAAATTGAGAACCTCGATCTGAGACTATCCTTTTCGGCACACCGTGCAAACACACGATGCGGGACATATACAGTTCTGCTAACTTGTCTCCCTTGTAGGTTGTCTTGACTGGAATAAAGTGGGCAACCTTGGTCAACCTATCAATTATAACCCATACAGAGTCATATCCTGACTTGGTCCGTGGAAATCCAGTGATGAAATCCATTCCGACTTCTTCCCACTTCCATTGGGGTATCTGCAACGGCTGTAATAATCCTGCAGGTCTCTGATGCTCTGCCTTCACTTTCTGACATACATCACAGCATGCTACATGCTCTGCAATGTCTCTCTTCATACGGGGCCACCAACAAAAGTGTTTCATACCTTGATACATCTTAGTGCTCCCGGGGTGGAGGGAATACGGAGAGCTATGTGCTTCCCTCAATATCAGATTCTTAAGATCCTTGTGATGTGGGACTATGATACGTGTTCCATATCGTAGAGTACCCTCATGGTCAATTTTCATGTTGGGTGCCTTCCCTTCTTCCATTAATTTCTTCCATTTCAAAATGGCTGGATCTTCTTGTTGTGCTGCCATAATCATTTCTTCTATACTTGATTGAATTTCCAGGGCGGCTAGAGTGCCTAGCTCCACTATTTCCAAATTCAAAGCTTTCAATTCCTTGTAGAGCTCAGGTTGATGTTCCCGTACCATGAGATTATTGCAATAAGCCTTACGGCTCAATGCATCTGCTACCACATTGGCCTTCCCAGGGTGGTAGTGTACACTCAAATCATAATCCTTGATTAATTCTAGCCATCTTCTCTACCTTAAATTAAGGTGAGCTTGTGTGAAGAAATACTTGAGGCTCTGGTGATCTGTATACACATCACAATGGTTACCAATCAAGTAATGCCGCTAAATCTTCAATGCATGAATCACTGAGGCTAACTCTAGATCATGAGTGGGGTAGTTAGCTTCATGGGGACGAAGCTGTCTGGATGCATATGACACAACCCTGCCTTCTTGCATTAGTACGCATCCAAGTCCTTGATGTGAGGCATCACAATATACCTCAAAATCTTTGCGTACATCTGGTAGAACTAATACAGGGGTGGTGGTCAATCTCTTCTTCAATTCTTGGAAACTTTCTTCACATGTCTTGGTCCATTCAAACTTCTTCTCTTTCTTGAGTAATTGGGTCATCGGCCTGGCAATCCGGGAAAATCCTTCTATGAACCTCCTGTAGTACCCAGCCAAACCGAGAAAACTTCTCACTTCAGTGACAGAAGTAGGCTGCTTCCATTCGGTGACAGCTGCAATCTTGGCGGGGTCAACAGATATTCCCCCTGCTGACACTATGTGTCCTAAGAAGCTGATATCCCTCAGCCAAAATTCACACTTACTGAATTTGGCAAACAGCTGATGCTCTTTTAGCTTCTCCAACACTAGGCGCAGATATTCTGCGTGCTCTTCTGAATTCTTGGAGTATATAAGGATGTTGTCTATGAAGACCACGACAAACTTGTCCAAATACTCCATGAATACCTTATTCATCAGATTCATAAAATAGGCTGGAGCATTGGTTAATCCAAAAGACATGACCAGAAATTCATATAGTCCATATCTAGTGGTAAAAGCTATTTTGGGTATATCTTCAGCTCTTATCTTCAACTGGTGGTATCCTGACCTCAGATCTATTTTGGAGAATAGGGTAGCTCCTCCAAGTTGATCGAACAAGTCATCAATCCTGGGGAGAGGATATTTGTTCTTGATAGTCATCTCATTCAAGTCACGGTAGTCCACACACATCCTGGCGGTGCCATCCTTTTTCCTCACAAACAGCACTGGAGATCCCCACGGCGATGAGCTGGGTCTTATGAATCCCTTCTCTTGTAACTCTTGGAGTTGTTTCTTCAATTCCTCCAATTCTTCCACAGTCATCCTATAGGGCCTTTTGGAGATTGGAGCGGCACCTGGCTTCAAATTGATAACAAATTCCAAGTCTCTATCTGGGGGCATGTCTGGTAGTTCTTCGGGAAATACTTCGGGATAGTCTTGCACTACTATCATTCCCTCTAGGGGTACGTCCTCACAATGATAGATTGCACGTCCCCACCGGTATGGTCTGTCCACTCTTATATTTATGGTCATTCCAGGACACTTGACCACTTTTACTGTTCTGGTGGCACACTCTAGGACACCTTGATTCTTAGCTAACCAATCCATTCCTAGTATGATGTCTAGGGTCTGGGAGTTTAATACTATAAGGTCTGCTAGGAAATCACTCCTTTCCATGGTAATGGTCACTCCTGGACATACTAGGGTAGCAGTAATTGGTCCAGCTGGTGAGTTAAGCACCAATGGCTTTTTAAGGGTATAAACAGGCAATCCCAATTTATCAACATATCCCTTAGATATAAATGAATGTGAAGCTCCTGAATCAAATAATACTTGTGCTGGTATAGTCTTGACAGAAAACGTACCCATGAGAACTCCGGCGGCTTCTTGAGCTTCCTCAACTGTAATATGGTTGACTCTGCCTCGGTTTGGTGCTGAAGTGTTCTTGCTAGCTTGAGAGCTCTGCTGTCCCCTGTCTGGAGCTGAAGCTTGACTGCGGACAAGGACATTCTGCTTATGTGGGCATCTGTTGGCAAAGTGTCCCTTCTCCCCACAGCTATAGCAATTAAGATTTGCTGCGAGGTTTGTACCACCAAGCTGTCCTCCTGGGCGTGATGCTTGGGACATACTTCCACCAGGTCTAAAGGCTGGAGCTGACCCACTGGATTGATTGGACCTTGAGAATGAGGGTTTGAAGAATTTCTGGATAAATCTTCCTTGTGGCCGTTGAGTTATCATCTTGCGCTTACGGCTGGCTTCAAGAATCTTCTTCTCATTTTCCAAGGCCAATGCCTTGTTTACCAACTGATGAAAGCTGGTGAAGTCCTGGGTGATCAGCTGCACTCTCAGTTCATCCTTCAGCCCTTCAAAGAATCTGTCAACCTTTTCTTCTTCTTCTTCTATATCCTTCTGAGCATACCGGGCTAACTGTGTGAATTTTGTCAGATATTCATTGACGGATAAGTTCCCTTGCTTGAGATTGCGGAACTCATTCTTCTTTATCCGCATTATCCCGGCTGGAACGAAGTTGTCCTTGAAGGCTTTCTTGAACTCTGCCCATGGGATAGCTTCAGTGTCACCTCCGGTGGTAGCATCTTCTGGGCCTCTAGCAGCTACAAAATTTTCCCACCATGCGGCGGCAGCTCCTTGAAGTAGGTGGGTGGCAAATATAACTTTATCCTCCTCTGCGCATTTAATTAAGCGCAGCTTTCTTTCGGTATCTCGAAGCCAATCTTCGGCTTCAAGGGGTTCTTCTGCCGATGTGAATGTAATTGGTCTGGTCCTCTGGAAATCTCCTAAGTCAGCTCGGTGTCCACCAGAGCTTCCTTGCTGCCCAGCATAAATGGCTTGCAGAATCTGGGTTTGTTGTGCCATTACTTGGGCCATTGTGGGATTAACTGGAGGGTTTGGGAGGTCAGCATCTTGGTTCTGATTTTCTTCGGGGTTTTCGCCATGGTTGGAGTCTACCTCGGCATGCTGAGGGTTAGCATGGGTCCGAGATCGTGTAACTCTTGGATTGGACATCTGCAGTTACAGTTTCATAACTTAGTACTAAGGCTACCCTTGAGAAAAATGGAGGGTATCAACCCTTGCTGTGAAAAGAACACAAGATAAACGACAAAAGAACATTCAACATAAGGCCTTATGCCTGGCGATTCATTATCATACAAGCATTCACATAGCCAGCCTCCCAGGCTGGGCTTACAATAACATAGTAGCTTGAGTTCACTTGACCGCAACTACAATATAACAGGGCTGAAGCAATATTTAACTACTAGCACGACATGACAACACTTCCACTACTATGCCGCGTAGCGATCACCACTGACGGAGGGGTCGTAGTTTGGCGATCTGGAGCGGGATCGGCTGCCACTAAACTCCGATGGGTCGGAGTCATCGGCGTCCGAAGGAGCTCGTGGAGGACTGCGGCTTGGTGGAGGCCTTCTCCGTCGAAGTGCAGACTGGAGACTTGGGGGTCGCACGCTCTTGCGCGCAGTCAGCCGGGTGCGGGGTCCTGATCCCACCGGAGGAGGTGCCGGTGCTGCTAATAGAGCGAGAGGTTGCTGGAGCTGTGCCTGAGCTGCTGCGGCCTCTGCCTTGGCGGCTGCCAATGCCTGCTGGCATTGGGCAAGCTGATCACGAAGGGTTGCCACCTCGGTGTGCCGGGCGACTAGGTGCATCCGGAGGGCGGTCATCTCTTCCAGTGCAGCAATATGAGCTGCACCCATGGCTCTGGTAAGATCAACTTGGTGGGTGAGCCTTGGATCATCCTCATTCACTGGCAGGTAGGTCTCGTTGTGGCGTACTCCCTCCCTGCGTGAAGGGTAGAAGCAGAAGGGTGTGCGGAGCAGGGAGATTTGGTAGATGTCGCAAAGTCGGGTGGCGGCGAGACGAGCAGCATCCTGAAGTGCGGCAGACCGTGTGCTTCTTGGGTGTTCTGTCTGGAAGACGTGGGGTGGATCATGTTCGCTCTTCGGGTAGATGAATACTTCAAGCATCCAGCAGTACACCCCTCCTGCAGATGTCTGGCGTCCACGATAAATGGGCTGCTCCGGGTATTCTAGGTAGTGGAGGAGCTTGCGCAGGATTCTTGCGAATACGCCCTCATAAATTCCATGAGCGACGTAATCCCAATTGCCTTCTTCTCCTGCCATCTGTAAAGGCAATTACTTTGCGTTAGTAATGTTTAAAAATAGTGAACTGAAAAAGCAAGGGGTGCAGAACTAGGAAGGGTACGAGTAGCAATAATACGCTATATTTTTATAAATGCTTTTGTATTTTTAGAAATTACCACCCTAAGGTTTTTCTAACGACCATTCTACGGCTTTTACCCTGCAGTCGTATGCTCTGATACCAGCGCTGTCAGACCCAGATTTTTCAATCCGAATCTTACTGTGTTTCACTGCACTAATCCCTGGATCAGTAGTTAGTACACACAGGTACATTGCTGAATCATTTCATACATCACATAATCATCCATTATATTACATGAATTGAAATACACCACGTCGGGTGATAGCTTACAAAAGGGCCGACTAGGCTAAATGTCATTGTTACAAGTACGCACAGCGGAAATACAGCAAAAGCAAACCCAAATCCACAGGCAAGCGACTGGAAGGTACTGTGTGCATTATATGTCACCAGCTAACTAGTAACATACGTGCACACAACGCCGGATATCCACTTGTCCATGTCTAATCAACGAAGCCTACGCCTTAGTTTCCTTCGTCGTTCTTCTCCTCCGTAGCGGGAGCTTCCTCGTAGGCGTAGTGGTCTTGCGCTCCTGTTTCTGGATTTTTGCCGCAAAGCGAGCGTGAGCACTCCGACCCTGTGCTCAGCGAATCAACACACAGAATGCAGTATATATAACATGTATGGCTAAGCAAGGATGGCTTAAGTTTATTTTCTTTTGCGAAGAGTGCTTTTGAATACAATTATATAAAAATTCCTTAAGACCTAGCATTTTGAACACACGTATATGTTGATTGCAGTAATAATAGTGATTCAGATTCCATCCACCATTACATGGCATCTGCACCATATAGCAATTCTTCAGCGTTATAGCCGCTTATCTTACCACTGGGACGACACCCAGGACAATTCCAAACTAGGGCCTTACACTGCCCTTCCACTTTTCCAACCATCATAAAGCATTTTGAAATAGAACTATATCTGGTTAAGTTCCCATGTCTGCCCTTGACCGTGGGCACGGCTATTCGAATAGTTTGGACTCTGCAGAGTTTGTACACTTTCACCACAAGAGACGATCAACCTGTTGCCCCACACGATTCCTTAGTCATGTGGTTGAGCAGATCATCACAGTGACTTTTCAAAGTATCTAGACTCTTTTGTCATCTCACTTTTATGGGAAACTGCCCACTTGCGGTGGGTCCCATCTGTGCACGGGATGTTTTCCCCAGCCCCTACGCAGCCGGACTTCTACCTCTCCGCAACGTAGGACAGCGGGAAAACTTCACCCTCCACTGGTGTCCCTTCAGGCCCCCTTGCCATAGCATAACCCCTTCACACCCCTACCCGTGAGATGAGTCCGGAGTTTCGATAAATCTACTTAGCCAAGTTGTAATTTACAGACTTGTGGTTGTACTGTTTTACACGGGTTGACATGACAAGATTCAGTCCTTAGTGGCATCTGGGCGGTCTTATCACTAGCCCACTTTGTGCATCCACTGCACCACACATACACACCCTCGAACCCATCCGCCCAGACATTAAAGCAAGTTGGGGATTTTGGGATTGTAAAATAATCACATCAGATATACCAGTCATTATCCCCAGGACTGCCCAAACCAGTTCTCATGATTAAACATGTTGATGATGTTTTGGGCATTTCAGCGCCCCATGTATATCTATGCAGTACTAAGCATATCATTAGGGACTTATTTTCGAAATGTTACCGTTATAATTTTACTAGGGCGACAAGGTTCATTTATTCAAACATTTCAACAGAGGGTGTAATATTATTCAAGGTAACAGTGGCATATAACTAGAATATTAAATTTAGCATGTCTTTGCATATAAATAACAGCATGCAATTTGTTAATTTAAAACAAAGTAATTTGCAGAAATATAGGTTCAACATGATCAAAGTATTGACTCGCCTTGGTCACAGTGGTCGGGATCTGGATTCTCTGATGCTTCTAGTGTCGCTGCCTCGATTTCCTCTTCTTGTGCCTCGTAAGCTATTTTAGCGTGCGCCATAATTTGTATAAAAAGAAAAAGCAGCAAATCAAACCAAATAACACCAGAAATTCAAATGAACTCTAAAAATTATGATTTCAGTTACATTGGATAGATCTTGATTTTAGATGAATTTAGAAATTTGTCTCATTCAATTTGGAGTTAAAATGAATAAGTTATGATTATTTGAAGTTCTCAGTTTGAATTAATTCTGGAAAATATGAAACCTCTGACAGGTGGGTCCCATATGTCATATTTTAATTTTTATCCTTTTCTTTTTATTATTTCTTCTGTCTCTATGGCCAGTGGGGCCCGGGTGTCAGCGGCGGCAGACAGGCGGAACCCAGAGGTCAGCCGGCCTGTGGCGGGCGGTCGCTGAGCAGCGGGGCCCAGCTGTCAGTCGGGAAAAAGAAAGAAATGCTCAACCGCGCGCGCGGAGCCGAGGCTCGAACACGCGACGCGGGAGCAAGGGGAAGGGAGGAGTGACGCTGAAAGCCACCCGGTTAGCCGGGCGATGCTTACCCATATAGGGTAAGTATACCTTTTGAAGTATGTCTTGGGGGGAGGCCGGCTGAAGAAGAAGAAGAAGGCGACGGCGTCGGCGGCGAGTGGTGGTCGGAGAGGCTTCGGGGCTGCGTGGAATATAATCTCCGAGCGACGGGGAGTCTTCTGGTGCAGACGGCCGGGGTGGAGAAGCACGGTGGCGGGCCGGCGGCGTGCGACGGCGGCGGCTCGGGGAGGCTGTCGTCGCCGGCGAAGCTCGGGCGATGGGAGATCCGGTAAGGGAGGGGGTTGGCTTCGCCTGGCTCCCACGCAGCTCTGGGAGCGAGGAGGGGTTCGGGGATGGCCGGAATCGGTGGGGAGGGTGGCGCCGGAGTTGGGGAAGAAGGAGGGCGCTGGCGGGGATTGGGGCGTTATAGCTCAATTGCTCGCGGGGAAAGGAAGAGTGAAGTGCTGCGGCGCGATCGTGACTTCCAGGAAGGGCTTTTATAGCCGGATGGGGCGCGCGGCTAGAGCGGCACCTGGCGCTCCGCCCTGTTTGCGCCGGCGAGGGGAGGCGAACCAAATCCCACCGAGATTTTGCGGGAGAGAGAGCACAGGGGGTGCTTTGAACTTGCTCAGGGTGCATGAGAGAGAGGGAAAAAGGGATTGGCTGCGGCTGCGCGAGGGAGAGCGAGCGCGAGTGAGAAAGCAGCGCTGCGGGCGCGTGGAGAAGAATGGAGGGAGGAAGAAGAAGAGCGCGCGGCGGGGAGGGCCACCGGCCAGCGAGAGAGAGACCTGGCGTGTGGGGCTCGCGCGGGGGAGCGGGGCCACGGCGCAGAGGGAGCGGGCGCGTTGCGCACGCAGGCGTTCGCGCGGCCACGCGGCAGCGGGAGGAGATGCGCGGGCGGGACGCGGGCCCGCATGGCAGCGACGCACGCTGTGCCCGCGGAAGCTGGGCCGCGCGATGGAGGGCGCGGGCGACGCGTTGCGCATCGGGGACGGCCAGGTGGCGGCCCGAGAGGAGGGGAAGGCGGGATGGGAGCGGCGACGTGGGCGGCATCTGGCCATCCACGTGGCGGCCGGAGGGTGGGTGGAAATTCCGATTTTTCCCTATTTTAATTTCTTGCTTTTAAAATTTGTCAGAAAATTCCAATAAGGTCAGAAAAATATGAAAATACATCCAAAAATTCAGGAAAAATTCACAGAAGTTCCTGATGACATTCTGGACTTAACAAAATATTTTCAACTATTGTTGGTACTTAATTTATTTGCTTTCCTTGTTATTTATGGCATTATTTAAAATGAGGGCTTTATGTTTAAACCAAAATTTCCTCCATTCCTTTCTGGATCATCTTTTCAGATTCTTATTTAAATTTTTAAATTTTCTATATTTAAACATGTTTGTTTCCTCTTTAGCTTTTGGAACTTTCATCATAATTTTCGAGACAACACCAGAAACTCCAAATTCCAATAAAAAGCAAATAAAATAATCCAAAAACTTCATAATTTATTATTTATATTTCCCGGGATGTTACATGAAGATAGTAAGGAGGAATTGAACTTTGTATTTTTAGGATGCGGGAGCTGTACCGAAGATGAGTAATTTTAATTATTTAATGAAATTTGATATTTCATGAGGCGATATTTATCTGAGATTGCAGTAGCCAGCTTAACAAATCATTATGTTAATGGCTTAATCAAATGATGGGGTTAGCCATTTCAGTCTAGTCGTTATTAGGAGCAAAGTTAATCAGCCGGCTTATTAACAATTATTATTAGATATGGCCAACGATTATGTTTTACTAAAAGAGATGCTATTACTTTATAGGGATCTTCTTAATAAAGCTATTTCTTTTATTATTATTATTTAATTTCAATCATTAAAGTTAAATCCCGAGATAATGATTGGGGATTTGGGTGCGAGACAAAGACTAAGGATTGCTTTTTCTTGTTTAGGACTTTCTTAATCGTATTTTATTTATCATCTTAATCTCAGTATTTTAAGATAATGTTAAAGTCTTTACTTCAAATATTTTAAGCATTTTTGGAAGGAGAGTTTTCATGGCAGTAGAGATGAGCAAATCACACTTGATATTTTATGTGCCTTGCCAAAGATTATTTTAAGCACTAATAAGAGAGATGACATGATCTTAGAGATGAGCAATTTATGGTCAGTATTTTATGTGGCAAAATCTTGCTAAATTGATTTATTTAGTTTGCATAAATAGATTTAGATCGGCGGATGAAAGATAGCATCTCAACCACTTGAGATAGTATTAAAGTTATTATCCGAGTTTTTTTATAGTTAAGTTTGGAAGTACTGGAATTATATTCTTAAAGACTTCATACATGTGTCTTTAATTATTTAGGATTAACGTCTAATACCTTTGATTCATAAAAGATTATCTTTTGATTAGTTTCACATATTTGATTTTTAACATCAACATGCATTTAATCCATGTCGACTTCTCATTATCTAAAAATAGGTCATGCACAATCTGTTTTTAGTTGTTCATGAAGATTAGTGTATTGACCTCAATTGGCACATAAATCCCCTTTTTCTGATGAATTCATAATTAATTTCCTATTCCCTTTATTATTCACAAACTAGTTCATTAGCATGAATGTTCCTTAACCATGATTTACCTACTTGGGCCCGCATGTCATAACAGAGAGACACAGGGAGGAAGGCACTGTCTTCGGCTGAGCTGACAGAGAGGGGGCAGCAGTAGAGGAAACAGGGGAAGTGCTCGGCCAGGAGGAAGGGGGCGGTGGCGCCAGCGAAGGGTGGCCGGGGAGGCGGCGGCGACCGGTAAAATAGGGTGCCCCGGTGACGAGGAAGCTCGGGGAGGTGGCCGCTTCGGCCGGTGGTGGCGCCAAGGCGAGTGGGCGGTGGGCCTAGGCGGCCGACGGTGAGGAGGAAATGGGCGCCGGCGGCCGGAGGAGAAAAGGGGGAAAGTGAGGCGCGTAGGAGTAGGAGTGGAGTACTAGGAGAGTACCTTAGGGGTCGAGGTGGCCGGAGAGAGGCCGACACGGGCTGGCGGCGAGCACAGGTGGCGGCGCAGTGGGGTCGCCGTGGCGGGAGAGCTCGGGTGGCGGAGAGTGTCGGTCGATGGTGGGGTAAGCTTCGGTGCATCGAGTAGATGTCCTCACCGCGAGGAATCGACAGGGGCTGACCTACGAGGGGACGACGATGAAGATGGCGGTGGCCGGCCGGAAATGGGGAAAATGCGATGGGGAAGATGCCAGTGAGAGATTTGAATGGAATTCCAGGTAGTGAATCATTGCACATTTGCTTGACGGGATACCAGAGAAATGACCGCGAAGACATAATGGTAATAGCTTGCTAGTTTTATCCTCATATTTCCTAGTTTAAAATCTGAAACAATGGCTATGTCAGCCTTTAGTTTATTTGTTGTAAATATAACATATGAAGGTGAACTTTTTGTCACATTGTTTGGAAAATTTCTGACGTCCATTCTAGAGCTTCCTTTTGCTTTCCTAGCCTCATGGTCGGTTGTCTCTGAAATCATTTTTACTCACTGCAATACAAATTTAAGTGAATGTTTCTACAACATATAACAGTGAGGGAATATGCTTCAGAGTAGATGGTAATTTTGACAAGATGAACTATTTACGTATTTTCGTTAATTTTGGATGTATAGTTTAAAGAGTTTTCATGTTCCGATAAATATTCGTAATCGTATTCGTTTCGATTTGTATTCGATCTGTATCTGTATTCGATATTATTCGTATTTATATTCGTATTTGAGTTATCCGTATTCGTATCCGTATCTGAAAAAAATATGAAAACAAATATGATAGAGGTATTATCCGTCCGTATCCGATCTGTTTTCACCCCTACGCGCCAAGGCCTCCTCCAATTCATCTGAAGCGATTGTGTTGGCGTCATCACGCAAGGCAGGCAGCTCTTTGAGAAAGCGTATTTTCACGAAGGCGCAGGGAGCGTCCGTCAACGATGCAGACAACACAGATAGCAGTCGACGTTTCCGCGTCCGTCTTCGCACGGCACAGGATTCTTCCTTTCCTCGTTCGAACGCAGAGCGGTCTCACCACAGCCGTCACGAACCGAACGCGAGACGCCGGAAATGAAAAATCCGAGCAAGAAGAGGAAGAGACGCGCCGGTGAAGCGACCGCCGATGGCGCCTCGCCTTCCCCAGCCGCCTCCTTCGACCGCGACGTCTTCCCCATCCTCCTCGCCGCCGCCGCGCGAACCACCCGCCAAAGCCAACACGACTCTTCCTTCTCCTCAACTACCGCCGCCGCCCGTCTCCTGCGCCGCGTTCTCTCCCGCTCGCCGCCGCCGCCGCCGCTTTCCCCTCTCCCATCCTCCCTCGTCGCGCTCCTCCCCATCCTCCTCTCCTCCAGGTACAAAACCTCTCCTTGTCACTTGCCAAAAAACACCCTCCTCATTTCTGTTTTTGCAACGTTACTTTGTAATGCAGCTCTTATTCTGTGGCCGCGCTGAGCTGCGAGGTGCTGGGTGCAGCGGCGCTCCAGTCAATGGAGGCCAGCGAGATTCTTGCATCTGATGGCGGCATTGCCAACGGCTTGGCGCGGGCGTTGGGGAGTGGCAGCCAGCGAGTAGCTGAGGCTGCCTGTAATTCTATAATGGATCTCTCGGCGTCTTCAGTTGGTAGGGAGCATCTTGCGAACTCCCCTGTTCTCCCAAGGATATTGTAAGCGACTGTACCCCCATGCCGTTGTTCTAGTTTAAAGCATTTTTGCTTACCGATTGATGTGACTTATCTTTCAAATTCAACAAGCTTAGATTTGAACAGTACAACCTTGATTTTGTGTTCATGTACTAGCTTGTCTTCCTACTGGAGATTCTGAACATATTGAAGTGCCATTATACTATAAAAAGTTTGGAACCATACTTTATTTTCACAGGAGCAGCTTAAGCCATGTGTAAATAAGTTAAGCTACTCACAATGATTTATCATCTAATGCTTGTTATATGATTATATGATAAAGATTGCTTTGTAGTCTATAACTAGAAGGGTAGCATCGCAGTCTGTTTTAATTGATGAAAGAGACGATCTTTGTTTGTACTTTCTGCGATCTTTGTTTGTACTTTCTGAATCTCTTCAACCAGTGAAATTGACTTCCTGTAGGTATCTATTTTCTCAGGTGGAACCTATTTCTGGGGTTGTGGGTAGCAGGATCACCGAGTGCCCAACAAGAGTTTCAAAAGGAAATAAAATTTTGTGCTTGACCATTGACACAGTGGTAATCATGGTGAATTCCTGTAAAGTTGATAACTTGCACAATCTGCAACAGGAGCTAGTTAGAAAAGTTCTGTCTTTGTTGTATGAAATCTGGAACAAAGTTCGATGCTTGAGATCATCAGCTGATTGCAACAACTGGAAGGATCAACTTCAAAGTAGAGAATGTGAGATATCTGAAGCTATTTTTAGGCTTTCAATGGACCTTGCTTATCCAGCCCACCTGGAGCTTGATGAAGGCAGAGAAAGCATTTTTGGACAAATGGAATCTGACTTCGAAAATTTTGTCCTGAACTACTGGGAAAGGTCACCTCGTTTGTACAGGAGGAAACAAAACAATCTAGAGGAGGATCCTGTGTTCACTGCATTACATAATGCTTTTGATCTTAGAACACCAGATGCTATCATTGAGTCATTCATACAGGGGCTTGTTTCTTGCCCTGCTATTGCTTCAGACGAACTCAACATAAATTCTTTTCTCCATGAGGTTCATGATTCATTGGGTGCTGCTGTGAAGTATAGGCAAGATGTAAGAGTTGTGAGAACACGAGATCAGACCTCAAGAGGATTTGGGATGGAGGAGCATTTCTTCGATGATGGAACGGTCTTCCTGGATGCAGCTGCATTTGTTGGAAAATGCAAGGACGCATTTAAAAATGGTTTCTCAATTGCCTTGCGTGGCATGGAGTTCCGGTCTGAAAAGGTTGCTGCTGTAGCTTCTGCTCTGGCTGATCTATTTGGTCAACCTTCTGTAGGAGCCAATATATACTTCTCACCTCCAAGATCTCAAGGCCTGGCTCGGCATTATGATGATCACTGTGTACTTGTTTGGCATCTAATTGGACGCAAGAAGTGGATGATTTGGCCTAATACAAAGTCAATTTTGCCTAGACTTTATGAATCTTTTGACTCTTTAGATGACTTGGTGGATGGTAGTGGTGGAACGATGGAAGTTTTACTGGAAGGAGACGTAATGTATATTCCTAGAGGCTATGTTCACGAGGCTCACACTGATGTTGATGGTGGTGAATCTCAAGACAATGCATCTGCCGATTACTCACTCCATTTGACCCTTGCTATTGAAGTCGAGCCACCCTTTGAGTAAGTATTCTTCGTGTTGGGGAAAAAAACCTTGGTTTGCATGTCTACTGGTTCTGTCTCACCATTACCTTTGTGGCTTTGTTGCAGGTGGGAAGGATTTGCACATATTGCCCTTCATTGTTGGTCGGAGAAGCAAAACCTTGGAAGCGCTCAATTAGTCAAGTCCAAGCCGAGAGAACACAGTTCATCTTTTGCTCTTCTGTTGCATGTGGCCATCAGGTTGCTCTCGGACAACGATCCTAGTTTCAGGAAGGCATGCATGGTTGCGGCAAAGCTTCCATCATCCAGTTCCTGTACAACAATTCACTTGAAGGCTCTAAGAACCAGCCAGAGATCAACCTTTGATGAGATAATTAAGAAGATTGAGGAGAACTGCAGCTTTAAGGAGGCATTGAGGTGCATTGATCTAGCAGTAAAAGAAAGAAACGATGAACCCTTCCAATGGATGTGTTGGCTTCGACATTTGCCGCAGCACAGGGATGCTAGTAATAGAATCGATTTCTGCAACATTCTGGGAGCTCTTGAAGAGCTTCTTGAGGCAGTCAGCTCTACCCATGAGCAAGCGTTCGCTGAGTTCACAGAGTTCAAGTCGAGATTTTGTAGCTGCGTTGTGTACGAAGACGCATGCGAGAGCTTCGAGATGCTGCTTCAAATGTATAGAAAAACTAGGAATCAGTATATGAGGGGAATGTTGGCATTGCACGGGAAACATGAAAGTTAACTGCTGGAGAATTCCTCCTGAGTCCTGACAGATAAGTTCAGTGATTATCTAGGCCTTTCCCCATATTTTCTAACGAGAAAAACCCGATTGGAAGCTTGTGCCGTATCTCAATCATCCATATTTCATAGTGCTGAACTTCTGACCAGATTGACTCAGTTATCCTTCTCACGAAAAAAAAACCTCGGTTCTCGCGTGCAATGCACGAATGTATGAGCATATAGTGTCGTGTCCTGTGCAGCGTTGGTTGTTTCTTCCGTCCTGCTACCTGAATTCACTATCGTCATGCTATGAATAAAGAATCACTTTGTCAAGCTACAGAAACCTGAATAATCTCTGCTCAAATCACCACTTGGTTTACAAAAACTACAACTTGATTCCAGCAAACAAATACAGTGTGCTCTTGCCGACCTACTAACCCCCCAAGTGACCCATTGGCGCTGCTCCAACACCTGCAACGAGATGACAGATTAATGCTGGTCAATCAAGCTGCACATAAACAACGCTTGCTCGCTTGCAGCCTTGCAGGTAGCTGCATCGGAGGTCACCTCGCCTACCTGAGTTCGGAGGCGAACGTGACTAGGAGAGCCACATCTCAAGCGCCCGCTCAAAATGGTTTCTGATTGGTTTCTTAACGAGTTTTTTTTTTCTCTTTTTCTTTTACACTGTCTATAATTTTTTTTTCTTTTAATTAAATGACTTAATCAAAATTTAATAGTTGCTATAGTGTTATTTCAGTTAAAAGCTTCTGCTGTAGCTAAATTAAATGGGGCCTTGATATCCGGAAAAAAAAGAAACAAACCTGTAATTTTATCCGGATATATGTCTTGCCTTGTGTGCTTCACTTCTCCTGCCTCCGATGCTCCTGAGGGCCAGAAATCTCGTCCACCCAAAGCCGTCGGAGCCCTATCCCCCCGGCAGAAGCCAGATGCTGTTGCCGCGGCCACGAAACATTTATACGCCTCGATCCCGAAAATCCATTACGGCCTCGTCTCGTCTCCCCCTCCTCTCCTCTCGCCTCGTCTCGTCTGCGGCTGCGCCTGGTGAGTTGATGCAATGCTTAGTCTGTGTGTTGCATTTTTGGGTTGATTACGTCTTGCTGCTGATGGTGATGCATTGAAGGTTTTGAGGGGAAGGCGGAGCGGTAGTTGTTGGTTGGTTGGGAAATGGCGCAGGCGGTGGTGCCGGCGATGCAGTGCCAGGTGGGGGTGCGCGGCAAGTCGGCCGTCCGGGCGAGGCCGGCGGCGGGTGGAAGGGTGTGGGGCGTCAGGAGGAGCGGCCGCGGCACGTCGGGGTTCAAGGTGCTGGCCATCAGCACGGAGAGCACCGGGGTGGTGACGCGGCTCGAGCAGCTGCTCAACATGGACACCACGCCCTTCACCGACAAGATCATCGCCGAGTACATCTGGTACGAGCGCGCCCTGCAATGTCGCATTTCTTTCTCTCTCTCTTAGTTGCGGCATCTCAGCCGGGGGATCCTCGGACGTGCGCGGAAGGTAACTCAGACAAGCACAGAACCGTGACTTTCGACGATTCTGGGCCGTCCGGTCAGAAAAGGAACGGTCCGGTCTAGATGCTACAGCACCTTTTAACTAATCTGCCTTTCGTTCTTCACATTGATGCTGGCAGCTACTATGTTTTAACTTATCTTTCTTCCTTTCTTTACATTGTGTAGGGTTGGAGGAACTGGAATTGACATCAGAAGCAAATCAAGGGTATGCACTCGATATCATCATCATCATCATCATCATCATCACAATTACTTTTGTTTCTTTACATGGAGAATTTTTTTAGTGTTCCTGGGGCTGGAATGAGCAGTTGAGCGCAGAGCACTCTTTTCCATTTTTTTTCTCCTTGAAAGAAAATATAATGTTTGCATTTCAGACGATATCAAAACCAGTGGAGGACCCCTCGGAGCTACCGAAATGGAACTATGATGGATCAAGCACAGGGCAAGCTCCAGGAGAAGACAGTGAAGTCATTTTATAGTAAGGGGATTAATTACAATACATGTGTTCTTCACTGCACATACAAAAGCATGCTATATTTCTAGTTCTGTTACTTTATTTATGTTTTTTTGTCCTGTTTTCAGTCCACAGGCTATATTCAAAGATCCGTTTCGAGGTGGCAACAACATATTGGTACATTCCATTTTCCCAATTGCATTGTCGCTTTCTGGATGTGCTTTTATGCTAATCATAAAGGAAAGATTAATGTGGATTGGTTACTGGTGTGTGTTAAATGGCATGCTAGTTAATACAAAATTTGGCTTTTCAGGTTATTTGTGACACCTACACACCAGCCGGGGAACCCATCCCTACTAACAAACGCCACAGGGCTGCACAAATATTCGGTGACCCGAAGGTCGTTGAACAAGTGCCATGGTAATTATGCTGTAAGCACTCGTGTGCTACATATTACAAAACAACTGTTGTTTTCTTTTCTCATTTTGTTTACATACAAAGTTGAAGCATTTGCTATGCCCTATCTTTCTAGGTATGGAATAGAACAAGAGTACACTTTGCTCCAGAGAGATGTGAACTGGCCTCTTGGCTGGCCTGTTGGAGGCTACCCTGGCCCCCAGGTATTGTATTGAACAAGAAGTTTGGTTTATCATATACAAATATAAAGCTCATGCTGGTTGAAATATATGCTTGCATAGGCTTAATTAAACGCTATATTGAGTAGTAATATTGTGCCAAAATATTGTAGGGTCCATACTACTGCGCCGTAGGATCAGACAAGTCATTTGGCCGTGACATATCAGATGCTCATTACAAGGCATGTCTTTACGCTGGAATTAACATTAGTGGAACAAATGGGGAGGTCATGCCTGGTCAGGTATGTCTTTGGTATTTGCATACACACATGTATTCTTAGCTTTCATGACTCAGTGCAATATATTTAACCTCTTCTTTCAAAGGATAGATCAAAGTGTTTAATAAGTGCAACTTCATCATAAACCTTATTCATGCAGTGGGAGTATCAGGTCGGACCTAGTGTTGGTATTGAAGCAGGAGATCACATATGGTGTTCAAGATATATTCTCGAGGTACTTCAAATAATAATCCATGATTGCCTGGTATCATGAAGCTTTGATTCTTTTCATTTAATTATAAGAGTATGGTTAAAAAGTCCAGCAGTTTGTTACATTATTGGTAAGCTCTTTATAGGTGCACATATTATGATCTATTTTGACATTTTATGGTTTTTACCCCTTTAAAGAATTCCCATTTTGAAGTGTTTTGTCAGGCTCGGCGGGCCAACGTAAAAAAAACATTTTCATGGAATGAAACCCAAAATTGATACCTTAAGGAGGTTTCATTCATAACCTACCTCAACTTATTTGGGACAAAAGGTTTTGTTGTTTTTATAAAGAATTCCCCTTTTGAAAACCACAATACCTGTTTTCTTCAAAACATCAGAAGTCCGAAGCCCATGATCGACCATCTTTTAGTTGATGTCAATTTTCACATCAGTGTAAGCAGTTCTAATGATCATCCGACTCATCTTAATCAGAGAATCACGGAGCAAGCTGGTGTGGTGCTCACTCTTGATCCAAAACCAATTCAGGTATATCCCAGTAAGTTATTCGAGGCAATTTCTATATTAGAATTAAAGGAGACTGAAATATAATCTGATGATAGGGTGACTGGAACGGAGCTGGCTGCCACACAAATTACAGGTTCCACACTTTTCTGTTAATGTTAATTATCCTGCATTATCTTTATGGAGTATATATTGTTGTATATGAACAAAAATTCATACCACCTATTATAGATTTGTTAAATAAATTAAGGGCTTGTTTCGGACACAGAAATTCAATGGGAGTTTTGTAGGAAAGAGAACATATGCTGAGACCTAATAGACAAAAGTTCCTCCAAAATTCCTGTATTCCAAACAGGGCCCAACGTTAAACATTAGTAGGTGATTGTTAAATTGTTACCAAGTGTGAATTAATCCAGAATAGGCCTGTATTCACTTGGATTAATTTCTAAACTGCTTTATTTAGGAGTTTTTTCACAATACTTGATATGAGTTGTCCTTGATATGCAACTGAGAAACAATCTGAATTTATTGCAAATGTAGCACAAAGAGCATGCGCGAAGATGGAGGATTTGAAGTGATCAAGAAAGCAATTCTGAACCTTTCGCTTCGCCATGATTTGCATATAAGTGCATACGGTGAAGGAAATGAGCGGAGGTTGACAGGATTACATGAGACAGCTAGCATAGACAGTTTCTCATGGGTATGGGTGGAGCAACCTTTCTTTATCTTTCTGTTGTCTTCTAATGCATGCTTATTTACAAGTTAATGAAACACTATTTATCAGGGTGTGGCAAATCGTGGCTGCTCTATTCGGGTGGGGCGAGATACCGAGGCAAAAGGGAAAGGTATATGTTCTTCCATATTCCCGAAATTACTTAAAATGTTTGGGAATTCACAAGAAAAAAAGAGAATTATCCCCAAAAATAAAATCCACTAGGACATTAGGCAAAACTAGCTTGCAGAGTAGAAAACCCCTAAAGCTCTTAACTTGGGTCTTAGGATCTCGGCCCCACTCTATCCAAATGGCCATATGATATATTTTGTTAGACCATGTGGATAGGTCGTGAATTTAGTTATAATGATTAATTGACATTTGGGTCATACTCGGTGGTCGATAGTGGTAGACTCTGTGATCTGTAGTCATAGACTTTGTGATCGGTAATCGTAGACTTCACAGTCAGTACCCGTAGTCTTCGAGTGCTTCAATTCAGCTGTTGAGTATCGGACCACTGTTCGTTCTATGGAATAAACAACCTTTCCTGAGGTGCCAGCTACATATTTCGTAATCTGTTTTAAGAATTTGTGCCTGCCAAAAACACAACAATGCAGGAAACTTATTGTTTTTAGGGAATAAGGGCATCATACAATAACTGGCTAGACCTTTTATTTGTTGTTTCGTAATTCAGTACTGCAATATGACATTATATGTTTCTAATACGTAATTTAGGTGTTCAGTTGAAAACACAAATTTGCTTTTGTTTTTGTTAACTCATTACAGTCATGTATACATCCAGTCGCCATATGCCTGCATCACTGTTGAAAGAAAAAAAATACGGCAGCACCAAATCCATACATGTGCAACTTAGTAATTTGCATTTTCGACTCGAAATGACTTCCTTTATAAAAAAAAAAAAAAAAAAAAAAAAAAAAAAAAACTCGACCTGCGGGGGGAAGAATCCCCCGGGCATTGCTTTAAGAAGAAGGTCTTCTCACGCAGACCGAGAAAACCCCCGAACCCCTGCTCCACCCTTACACAGCGGCACAAATGACTTCCTTTATTATACCTTCTTGGCTAACAGGATACCTGGAAGACCGTCGTCCGGCCTCTAACATGGACCCATATGTTGTGACATCGCTACTGGCTGAAACCACAATTCTGTGGCAGCCAACCCTTGAAGCGGAGGCTCTTGCTGCTAAGAAGCTGGCGCTGAAGGTATGAAAGACTTGAAGGATGATTTGGGGGCAAATAAATCCACAACAACATTGTTTGTTGTCCATCGGTCTTGATCCTGTATTCTCTGTTTGGGCCATTGTCTGTACAAATTTACAGTTTCTAGAACCACGTTGCCTTTGCTTCATCGGTTGACTTTTTTTGCTTGAACATCACACTTGATCTGGGTCTGTATTTGAGACAGTAAGGTACGACGAAACACATTCAAGGGCTGCTATTCAGTTTTGCTGCGTCATCCAAAATAAGCTTGTGGTTCTTTTCTATTCCGGGCTAAAATCACGCCAGTTTCAGCTGCGCCTTGCCTCGTTTTGACCCGCTAGAGGCTAGTGACTGCTTTAAAATCTGTGGCCAGTTCATCCTAAATCCACTTCAGCACCCGCCCATTCCATAAAACGCCGCTTCCCATTGTCAGAAGGAAGCGAAGCGTGTTCTGGGAAGACAGTGCGGCGCGTGAAGATGCAGATAACGGGATAAGGTGCCGAGAGGCCGAGGCGAGTACGCCGCTGCGCCTGGCACGTAGGAATGACGATGACGAAGGTGCGCGATCTGCCTCTTCCATGCCACTGGGGCGCCATCGCCAGCCACGCCCATGCGGCCGCCGCGCCGTACGTACCGCAGCGCCTGCCGCCGGCGGCTGCGTGCGCGCCTGTAAGGTTCCTGGGACACCTGGGCTCAGCCTCAAACACAAGCGATCGACGCTATCACAAGCCAAACTTCCCAAGGTTAGGAACCCTTCTGCCTCAACGACAGCAAGCTCGTCGTCGTTGATTTCCAGAAGTGAATTTAGTTTTCTTTAGTTTTTCGTTTGTTTTCCTTTTGCGGCAAATCCACCGCCATATTTTCTTTACCCGTAATGGACCTTGCCAAACCGACTTAACCGGAACAATGACCGTGACGTCTATGCCTGGATCAACACTTAGCCGAGTTGGGTACAGATAAATCTTCCATGGTTTTATTGAGGCGAACGACCCACACATCCGTATAGATCCTTGGCAATCTACTTCCCATTGTCGTGATCGCTACCAATCATGTCATCATCAACACATTCATCAACTCAAGGAATTATGTTATCTCCGTCTAGAATCTTCAACATATACTTTAGCCTTGTGTTATTAATATAAGGCAGAGGATTTTTCTAAACAAAACAACTTCCCAAGGTTAATTTCAGAGAGTTGCAAACGATTTTTACGTACGACCCAGTGCCATTACTATGTGCAGATCAAGTCATGGAGTGAGTATTTTCTTGTGAGCTGTGACATCTCTGCAGACCAATGTGATGATGCATGAGCAGAGCCACATCAATAGAAGCAGCAGAGCATCTTTTACAAAGACGGCAAGGGTACAATCCGTAACGGAAGGCACAAAGAGGATACTAAACTAGATATAAGATTGTACACGAACAGACGTTCTATGGTTTCGGATGCTTGTGCATCGGCGGAGAGCGAGAGTGCATGGTCACCCCGCTGTAGTCCGCGCTGTAGATCAACCCTTCCTTGGCATCCTCATCCTGATCCGCCCGACCGGCCCTCGTCTCTGCAGTCTCCTTCACTTCCATGGTCACAACTTCCTGAACATGGACAGATCATGAACTAGTACCATATATATTGCCTTCTTGTTGTTCTTGTACATTGCTGAAGATGTTAGGATAGTGTGTGTGTGTGTGTGTGTGTGTGTGTGTGTGTGTGTGTGTGTGTGTGTGTGTGTGTGTGTGTGTGTGTTTTCTGACAAAAGCATGTTGTGTGCAGAGACATGCACACGGCTAATAGCTTCAGGTATTGAACTGCTCTTGGCACAAAATAGGCATGAAAGTTCAATTCTGTGTTCTGAATTTTGGGGACATATGAACTAACCTCAGCCTGCTTCTTGTGTTTGCCTTCATGCCGGTAATGGTATCCCAACAAGTCTAGTTCTCTGCCTTTGCGACCTAGAACTTGAGCTTGTTGCTTGCTCAGAGAGGAATAAAGAGAAGAGGAGGCATCATCTGCAAGAGTGGCTAGAAGAAGGCTTGAGACAAATACCGCACAAAGTAGCTTCTCCATGACGGTGGTGGTGGTGACCGGCGATGGAGAGCTAGCTAGGAGAGGAAGCTCTTGTTGCAGGCTCTCCTCCATATGTCTTCCCTAGGTATAAATCGGTGACGGTTGCAGCCTTGCAGGGACAAAATGCACCATGGTGTCTTCACTTTGACATAATTGCAAATTAGGCATCATTTAGAAAACTTGCAAGGAGGTTTGTTCGGAAAAAGAAAAGCTAGCCATTAGCACGATTGAAATCTAAGCACCATCATGCAAACATGCCAAAACTGCGGCACTGTTATCATGATCAGCTTTAGTTTTGTGGACCATAACGTCACATGTGAGTGAGCAAATGTTCTATGTACAATTATTAGGTAGGGGCATAGGGAACAGGAATATTTGGCTACTTGCTGTAGGCTTTTTTCTGGTGAGGTCCCTCACTTGGGCCTTTTTTTTTTGTTGCTTATAGCTTATTTACATTATAATTACTGGTGATTTTTTGGTATAATAAATTTAAAAAAAATAAAAAAATAAAAAAAAACAGGTTAGCCCATCACGAATAATACACACGAATACAAAAAAGAAAAGAAAAAAGTCAAAAAAAGTTAGAAAAAAGACGAAATTAATGAATAATAAACTAAAAGCCAGAAGCTGAAGCCGAAACGAGCGAAAACCTGACAAAACTGAAGAGGACCCAGCAATCACGCAAGCACACTCAAAATGCTGCTCTATTGACCAAATGCTATCTGCATTACCAGCCTGATGACCGACCAATGCTTCTCAAGTTTTCTCATGTTGATGTTATGGTGGACGCATTGTCTGTGTGATGGCTTATCTTCTGTGCCATGCTGCTTGCTGCATGCATGCATGCTGTCAGATGGTTAGGACCGAAAGCCAGGAGGAGAGATTACTCTTTGCACAAGAGGCTGCTGCTGTCTCAGGCTGATTGGCCATCTCAGTGGTGCTTGGCAGCTTTGACGTGACCTGTTTCGGTACCGTGTGCTGCCTTGTTGTTATTGGGAGATAGTTATAGAACCGTAATTAACAGTGATCATTCATGGCACTTCCTATGATCAGTGAACATGTAATGTTATGAACCAAGATAGCGTCCAACAATTTGAGCTAACCAGAACAGGGCTGATGACCAATAGCTACTCGGATTTGGTGCATGCCTAACAATGAGAAGGCAATCCCAAATCTGTATCTTTATGTCGACATCTATGGATTGGAGGTATGCTTGGCAGTATGTGTTGGCATGTTAGCTTGTATTGTTGTAAAGCTGATGCAGCTTATTAATTTTGCTTGATTAGAGTATGGCGTGAGCCAGTATGAGGGGCTCGAGACAACGAGGTCAAGCTCAAGAAGGCTTGTTTTATCAGACCTGCCTTGTCTCTTGCTAGTCACGGAGCTGTCCAGTTTTCTTGATTCCATATGGACATGTCAACTAAAAAACTTGTCAGCAACCAATAGCATTATTGTTTCTTGTCAATTTGGACAGGTCCGGCGCTTATTAATTTCCTCTCTGCTTTGTTTGTGATTAGAATTTGCAACAACAATGTAGGGAAATTTTACCATCCTTGAGGGGGAAGAGGTACCAAATTTGAGCCGTTGATCACACTGATCAGACGGCTGAGATTTGGCAGTACCTAGTGGTACCGGATGCGAGGTACCAAGAGGTACAAGATACCAAGAGGTAACAAATTTTGAGCCGTTGATCACACTGATTGAACGGCTGGATCTAATTTGGTACCTCTTGGTACGTTGTACCTCTTGGTACCTCCTCAAGGATAGGAAAACTGCTCAACAATGTATGTACTAGCCATATTCTGTGTCAACCAAACAACACCAATGCACTAGTACTAATCATATTAGCTATATTCCCAGCAGCCGTCATTTTCTTATCCTTCGCGCATGTATCTGAATAGCCTTATAGCCGTACGGTGAAGAAGTATATATGAAAGTTTACTCGAACGGTAGTCGTGTAGTCTCAGAAGAATATGGTCACAACTGACATGGATGCAACGCCATGTGACCAGCATCATTTTTTAGCAGAAAGCCTATCCGGCGAGAGGATACGCTTGTCTTGTCCTTTGGCCGTTCCCCTGTTGCTCATTCTGGTTCAGCATAGAGGATACTCTGTTCCTCGATTACGTTGTCTCTGGCCATTTTGGCCCGTGCCGGACGTGCGCTGCGCCGCGTCGGCGCCGCAAACCGCGCCGTTGGAGCGGCGGGAACCATGCCGCTCGAGCGCGCTATCTGTGCCGCCGCTAGCTAGCGCAGCGTGCTGCGTGTCCAGAAGACCAGAACTACCTGGCGGAACCGCGAGAGGCGCTGCCTGCTCGGGCGGTCGTGCCCCCCGCCTCACACCGCACGGCACGGTTCCCACAAACGCGTCGTGAGCTAGCGCTTGCCTCGCGCTCGTTCGGCACCGCGGCGCGCGGGCGGGCGCCGCTCGCAGGGCAACGCGTTGCGCGTCGTCAGCGCTCTCGCCCGCGTCCCTTTGGCATGGAAAAATTCTAGTGTATTCCTGTTGTACAATTCGATTTGTATAACGAGCAAATAGGGTGATGACACGTGGTAAAAATAATGTAACAACTATTTTAAAAATATTTTTCCGTACGATCCGGTACTGTAGCAAAATAGAAATATTATTTTTGTAGGGCAACGGGGATACAATATAATTTTTTCTTAGCATGTCCGCCAACCTCTGCCGCCGCCCCTCGCCAAAACCCTGTTTTTCTCTTTGTTTGACTGTGGTTTATGTCTTATAGGCTATTTGTGAAAGAGTATAAAGTAATAGAACTCGCGTACGGTGCGGTTTTAACTAATATAGATGAAGTTGATATAATGTGTACTATAATTAACTTGTATGACTAATATAAATGAAGTCGCTACAATATATACTCTGATTAATTTGTTAACTTCGTTTTGAAAAGATATTTTATTGAAAAGTTAGTTAGTATAAAAAAAACCCGAAAAACAGCCCGAGGAGACCGAGAGGAGTCTTCTTCCATTTCTACGCTACGCACGACCCTTACGGTGAATTACTGCAAGCGTTTCCACGCACATTATTTGGACAGCGGGGCAATCCATAGTACTACTACTGTTTCGGAGAAATCGCGTGCGCGCACGGACGGATGGAAGGAGAGGTCGGACGTGGCGATCGAGAGTATCAGTGCGTTATTGGCCCAGGCATGTACCAGCTAGCGAGCGATACGGTACTCTCATTTCTTCCTAACCAGTGGCCGCAATGCACAAGACAGCATGATTGTAAAACGTACGTGAGAAACCAAGGAGGTTGTGGGCCTGTTCTTTATCTCATAAGCCGACAGTATTTAGTTTTTGCTACAGTATTTAACTTTCAAACGGAGTATTTTTTTAAGACAGGATCTACAAATTAAACGATCTACACGTTAAAAGTCCAATATCTGTACCAACTAAAATCGCAAGTTAGTATCTGTGTCTTCATAATTTGTACCGTAAACAGCTAAAATTCAAAAATTTCAGCCAAAAATCATAAACCGTAGCCGAAAAGAACAGACCCTGTATGCGCGATGGAAACTTTTATCTTCACCACTTCCCTCAAGTTTAAACACGGTTTAACCAGACGTACGTACGTTAGCCGTGAGGGCACTACCGCGGCTCTTCACAGGATACTACTTGCCTAGCTACTTAACAGGAAGACATTTCAGAAAAAAAAGATACAGAAAACTAAAGAAGAAATGCCATTACTCTTTTGGGAGCACGCCCGATCAGCTTAAAAGGTTTAACTTAATTCTCTGTAGGCAAACGATTTCTGATCATGGACATCAACCGAGATAAGGCTTAGCTAGTTTGGCTCATCTCTACTAGTGGAACGCGGCGGGCCGACAGTGGATCCAAATGCGGGCCTCTAGAGATCGTGTCGGTCCCAGCCCATGTAGAGTACATGGAAATTTTCCACGACAAACATTTCTAGGCTTGTTCCGGAAAATTCCTTTCGATATACATATTATTTTCCATGTAATTAATTATTGTTCCTTCAATTCGTTAAAAAATGTTCGTTTATTCACCGTTTACATAACAATAAGGCCCATTCTTTTTTGCTTTTAAACGGCTTTTAGTTTATCTTCGCAATCACTATTTATTAGACTAATAAGTTGTAGTTAAAAGTTAAAAACCGTAGCAAAAAACAAACCTTAATACTCGCAACACAGTAGAGCACCATGCACAGGCATAAACCTTTACCCTTTTTGAAATGTGCCTCCAGGTGAACACTTCACCGTTCCTGCCGTTACGTGGATGCCGGGCTAGGTGTGCCCCCCCGGCCCATCGCATGCATGGTCGGTGAGTGCGCTTGCTGGATTGAACGGTGCGTGGCTCTGTGCGCTTGTCTCAATCTCACAGTTGAAACAGCGCGTACAAATGCATGATCTGCTGTCTGATTCCTATACGTGCCTTTTCCTTTCCCAATTGAGCTAGAGGCGCCGCCTCCTGTATGCATGGCTCAATTCTTTTCAGCATGTAACTTAATGATTTATAATTTATATCTTTTTAAATAAATAAACGAGACAATTTTTTATCGTTATTTAAAAACGATTTATTGTTATTTAATTCATTTACATAAATACTTATGTTAAAACTAAAAATTATAAACTATAACTATAAACCGGTAGCCGAAGCGTATGGCTAGCTAGCTAACCTCCTCACGATACGCGTTAAGGGGGATGGCGACTCCACTGCTCCAGCTCCAGCAGTAAACTCCCTATATAGACAGCGAGAATTTCATGCATACTATACTATACTCTGACAACTGTTTGGCCTGTGCAATGTGTGATCGTGTACGTTCTGATGGTTTAGTGTAGGGCGGAGCTTAGTGAGGGCCAACATTGGCCATAGTCACCTCTTCAATTTTGCAAGTCTTTTGAGAAAATAATACACATTAGGCATAGCAAGTGCTCGAGCGTGTAATTAGCCACCATCTCTTCTGAGTCCGATTCACTTTTTAAGTGTTGGCCCCTACTTAATATTTGCGCAAGTTCCACCACTGAGTGTACGTGATGAAACATCGTTAAATCAACATCTCCTTATCCCTTTCTAGCGAAAAAATCAGTAAAATGCCACTGCAAATTTTCGGGCTCTGAAAGATGCATGTCTCACCTGCGTACGTGCGGGTCCAAATGAATTTTGCCGTGGTTTACCTCGAATTTCCCTTTCGGACATGAATCGTTGGATCCCCGTCCAACAACTGAGCTTGGGGTGTATATTGGTAGCTCCTTGATTATTCCTGGTCCCTGATCAACTCAGCTTCGGCTTCTGGCTTATTTTTTACTATTCATAAGTTTCGTCTTTTTCTGAACTTTTGGCTTTTTGTTGAGCTTTTTTGCCGGTTCTTTTTTTTCCGTATTTGTTTGTATTATACGTAATGGGCTAACATATTTTTTATATTTTTTTAAATTTAATTATGCTAAATAAGCCTCTGAGAGTTACAGTGCTTTTTTCAGCCAGCTACAGTGTTTTCAGCCATAAGCCATGAGCTTTTCAGCCGAACCGATCACCACCATATGTAGTTCAATTAGGCAGGGCCATTAATTAAGGAGCATGCGCTTTAGATTTTCCATTTGATGATCGCAGTTCTGTCGTTGGTCGTAGACAAGGCCCCTTCATCTGTGATGCTATAAACAATTTCTGACTGCTCACCTGAACGTCTCAGATATCTGTGCTTTCCATCCCCTAATTTACGGGATGCATGCAAAGACACGCAAATAGCTACCGGATCATATTGGATGTACTTGGAGAAAATAAATAAAAGAAAAGAAAAACTTTGATCATTTGAGTTATTGTATACCGCAGACAGGTTGTGCCATAAAGAAGCATTTAATTAGAAGATTTGCTAGGCCCCAAAGCAACCAAAATGAGTATTACTAGCATAACATGACAACCAGCGGCGAAACTATCATACTGCATAGTGATCATAGCTAACCCTAGCTTGTATATATGGGGCCTCAAGGTCCTTAGAAAGGATACTTGTAGATAAGCTTGTAGAGAGATATTTATATGTGATTTTTGCCGATATAAGTAAAGTTACTATAATGTATACTACAATCGACTAGTAGACTTTATCTTAAAAATATATTCCTTTTAAAAGTTAGATTATAAAGAAAAATTATTTACTATAGAAAAACAGTTTATAGAAGCCAAAACAAATATGGCCTATAAACTTAGTGCCCCATGCATGGCCCAGGTTGCTTATTTTCAAAATCCAAATTAGAAAATTACAATCCCATATTTTGGATTAGATGACTCCATATTGTTAAACCCTAACAGTGTAGCATGCGCATGATAAGTGTTTTCACAGAGTCAACGAATTGAAGCCACAGAATTTCAAACAAATTGTTCCACCACCATGTCGGATTAGGCTACAATACTGACCTAGTAGCTACCTAGTTCAATTCCACTGCCATGCATGGATAGCTACTATGCAGCAAGCTACCCGAAGAGAAACCTTACATTTTCATAAGTGGGGTGCTTGTATATTTATTGTGTTAGATTATGTGGATGATTATAAATAAACTGATGATGAATAATTGACAATCTGGATTGCTTTGGATTTTACGTTTGTGAAAGTTTTGGTAGATCACGGTCGAAGGTTTCAAGTTCAAGTGGTTTCAGTTTGTTCCGAGTGGTTTTTATCTTCTGCAAGTGTTTTTGGTTGCTCCGAATAGTTTGGACCAGTCCGATCGGGTCCGAGTGGCATCGGATGGTATTCGAGTAACTCTGGAATATCGGACGGCACTCGAGTGGCATCAGAGGATCGCATGACTGAACGACCACGGCAGACTTTGACCACGGCGGCTTTCGATCATAGCGGACTTTGACCACGTTAGTTACGACTCAGAGTCGTTTATGATCACATTCGACTATGACTATGTTCTACTTCAACCACGTACGGCGTTGACCACAGAATATTGACTACGACAATTTGAGCACGTTCGACTTCAACCACGATAGAACGGCCATTGAAGGTAATCGTAGTCACAATACTTTTTCATGGTCATAGCTACAGTACCTGTTCGGTACTCGATAGTTATAGATTTTACTAGTTGATAGTCGAAGGTTTTGTAGTCGATGGTCATAGACTTTGCAGACTACTATTATGGTCATAGACTTCGCAGTTTTGTTCTCATAGTCATAGACTTTTCAGTCTGTTATCGTTATCTTCAGTAGTCGAAGACTTTGCGATCGGTTGCTGTAGGCTTCGCGGTCGGTACTCGTAGAGTTCGTGGTCAGTACGAGTGCTTTAATTCCCATGATCTTCGAGTACCTCGAGTACCCGTGTTGGGTCAGTGGTTGACTGATCTAGTCGGATTCGTCGTTGGTGATACTCGGTGCTCGGTGATTGGTAGTTGATCGGTAGTCATAGACTTGGCTCAGTACTTGATGATTTTGGTTGGTAGTGATGCGTGGTATCCCTAGGTGTTTTGGAGTGAAATGATAGTATTTCCCGAGTACTTGTGATTTTCAAGTATTCATTGAGCTAGCGATCGTAAGAAGTTGTCTGGAGCTGATTTGCGGTAAGCGATGGAATATGTGGTCGAAGACAACCTGGTTGATGGTCGTGGATAGTTTGTTCTTATCTATGGATGGACAAGGGTGGTGTGAGTGGTGTGCTAATGACGGTCAATTTATGTAGAATTTGTGTCGAGAAATGTTTCTTTGGTCTTTGCATATGCAGGATGGCGTGGAGATGATCATGGTCAGTGACGAGGAGGACCGGGACCAGGATGGAGAGATCTGAGGTCAAGACGATTGAGGATGTCACGCGAGATAGTCGGGCTAGCGCTGGAGTACATGGAGATCAAAGGTGGTGATGCGTGGAGGAGCTACGGGCGGTGTGGTCCTGGAGGCTTCGACACAGAAGTTGTTGAGGCGTGATGAAGATACAGGAGGTGTAATCTTGGCGGCTCCGTCTTGTATTGAGTTGGGAGTTGTTGATGGAGTCCATAACTTGGAAAAGATAGAGTTTGGTTAAAACCCGTTTTAGGAGGGGTTTCGGGTCCCTTGATTTGAGGTAGAGATAAGATTATGTGTTTGTGTTTGAGTCGAATACGGTTTAGGGCTCTAGCATATAAAAGTAGAGGTAGGCTAAGGGTTTTAGCTGTGACTTTGTGAGGCTTTTTTGCGAGAGTTTTCATGGGTACTATGAGGGCACTTTGTAGCCACAAATATGATACAGAAATAATAGATCAGATCTATTCTAAGAAAAGTTCATCAGTGGCATATTTTCTTGAGCTTTGTTTTTCTGTGTTCTTAGCTGCGTGCTAACGCATCGTGATCTAGCTTGCTTCGAGCATGGTGTTGTCTTCGGCTTGTATTCATTCAAACGACGAAGCGTTCGAAGCTTTTCAAGCGGAGGGGGATTTTGACTACGTGCAAAATCGATCATAGCAAGCGGTCGAACGGCTTGCGGTCGAAATTTATAGTCGGTAATTTAGATTGCTTTTATTTTGGTTTAAGATTTGTTTTTTAGGTATTGAGGTGGAGACAATTATTCACCCCATCTGGGTGAGATGTGCCGTGGGCATGTGGCAACAATCGGCAGGACCTTTTGAAAGGTTGTTTTGACAGCCGGCCACACAAGTCATTGCCTCACTCAAGCCAGGCTATGCTTACATTGCAGACTGACCAAATGAAAGAGTGCAGTTATATATACTCCGTCAAATACTGAGTAGAGAAATCATGGCTAAAGATTTTGAGTAGCTAGCCAGCAAGCAAAACCTAAGGCTTGATCAAGAAGTATACCATACTTTTTAGAAAAGAGCTAGTTGTATTTTTACCATGGTGTCAAATTGAAGGAAGCGCGCTCCTCTGAAAACAGTGGAGCTAGCTAGGTAGCTAGCCTCTCAAAGACTCAAACCATGATCCTTGGAGAGAGAAACGACGAGTGTATGTGGGACAGTGGGAGCCCCTACTCACCAAACTTTCCATTTCCTCCCCACCACACACATCGAGACATCTGTCGATGTCAATCCGGTTAGAAAATTCATTCCCACTGTGTTGAGGAAAAGGTGAAGAATCGCAATTTAGCTTGTAAGGGCTGTTGAGAGCTCGATCGGTTGGGCTTCAGTTTCTGACTTTCGACTTATTTTTTACTATTTATAAATTTCGTTTTTTTTGAATTTTTGGTTTTTTATTGAGCTTTTTTACCGGTTCTTTTTTTCCGTATTTGTTTGTACTTACGTAATGGGCTAACATATTTTTTATATTTTTAAATTTTTTTAAATTTAATTATGCTAAATAAGCCTCTGTCAGCTACAGTGTTTTTTCAGTCAGCTACAGTGTTTTCAGCCATGAGCTTTTAAGCCCAACTGATCACCACTGAATGTCCCCGAGAAAGAGTATAAATAAAGTAGGCCGTTTGCTATTTGCAATAAAGGCCGCTCGCCTTTCCTTTTGACGGCTTGGCTTCCCATCGCTCCTATGCAGTGGTCAGCCTTAGAAAGAGTCTTCTTGCCATACCATCATGCATGCATGTATGTTGTAGTGCGTTAAGCTTCACCAGAAGCAAGCAAGATGATGAAGTGAAGCTTCGTAGACAAGGCTCGTTCCATGCTTCTTTTACTTGTGTTTGGTTGACCAGTGATTTTTCTTTTTTCTAGGGTTTGTGGGAATCTTTCCCTTTTTATTCCAAGTGTCCAACAAGTCTACACGAAATTCGCTGACAAATTCATGCAAGAGCTGGGTCTCAGTGATGAGCAAAATCCGGCTGATATCTAGGACTGGAGACATCCGCAAGTGAAAGAAAGAAATTTAATTACATATCTTATTCGGGGTTATTAAAAATAAAAGAATTAAACAATAGCGGTCTGATCAAATAAAGATCATACAGCTCTTAGGAAGATGAAAGAAAACTATGGCTCCCTTCTTTTCCGGTGTATGACATATGGCTTTTGATTTATTTTCATTAACTAGTTTTTAAACGATTTATTTTTTAAGGACGAAGTCTACAATTTAATTGTAATAGGCAATATATCGACTTTATCTATATCGGTTAAAATAACGCATAAATATCTTTTTCATACTCTTTTTTATAAACAATTAAAATTTAAATATTTAAATAAAAATTATCAACCGCAGAAAAACCCACCTAGAACTTTGTATCAATCGAGTTTTCTGCTATCATAAAAAAAGTTCTCAGTTTTTACTCCGTGAAAGTGGCCATTGGGTGTTTCCTTCTCTCTCTCTACAGGTGAGACAGTGGCAGGGAGTAGCAGCGAATTGAAGATCCTTAAATGTGGTTTGGTGGCATCCCCACACCGGCCCAGCGATGCGTGGATGGACGGGCGCAACACGCATAATGCGTGGCCATTGCATTTGCACATCCCACCCCACGGGTTACCAAAATCAGCCGACAATTAGTGAAAATTATTAGTATTACCGAGGATACATCCTCGGTTAGAGTATAAACCGATTTAAGATATTTCGTTTTACTCTGAGTTACTCTAAGTTCATCCGATTTCCTTCGATTTAGACCGATTTTAAACTATTTTAATTTTTTTTGAAAATTCTGATCCAAAACCTATTAAGATTTTTCTAAAAATCGGTGCTACCGATTTTACCGGGTCTCTGTAAAAATTCAAAACCGTTTTGATAACCCTGACCCCACCCACCTACATAAAACCCCTTTGCGGTTTGCAAGGCAGCAGGCTAGCTAGCTACTCATCCAGCCAGCTTTTACCCACTTTGACTCCACTCCACTGCCCCCAACCACCCTAGCTAGCTCCTCCTCCTCCCAGCAGCTCCACACGTCGTCCGAAACCTTCACCTTCACTTGCTGGTTGATCGAGCTTGCCGCGCGCGCGCATCGTCGATCGCCGGCCGTCATCTTGCGCTGCGTCATGAGGAGGCGGTGGTCTCGCGCGGCCGTCCTCGCGTGCTTAGTGCTCCTCGCCGCCGCGTGCGCCGAGTCATCACGCGCGCTGCTGCCGGCTGGCGGCACGAGCACGAGCACCCGTAGCGGCGACAGCGCCAGGCATAGGAGCGCGTTCGACGTGATGGTCGTCGGCCTCGTGAGCATCGGTCTCGGCCGGCGGTGGCGTGCCGGAGGCTGCGACGATCTGGTCGACGACGACAAGCGGCGCGTGCCCACGGGTCCCAACCCGCTGCACAACAGATGAGTAGGTAGCTAATCGTCACCTGTTGGCTTGGAGAGCTAGCTAGCTAGCGTCCATTGCCATTAGTGGGCGCGAGCTCTTGCGTGCGTGCGTGCGTGGCGACGATCGAGGAGGAGAAGAATGGGAAGGAGAGGAGAGGAGCCTGTAGTATTATTCCCTTCTGCTTCCCTTTCTTCTTTTCCCCCCTGGTTTTTCTTTTTCTTTTTGCTTGCCTTTTTTCTTTCTTATTTTTCCTGTATTGATTGGTTTGTGAACTGGACAGCAAGGTTATTCTGTTGATTGAAAGAGATAGAGATATGCATAGTGTTTCTTGTTTGCCCTAGCTAGTCATCTTTTTTTTTCGTGATTATGTTGGTATATATATTGACGACATGCATGTTCTTGTTGCGTGCGATTACAGAGTTAATTTAATTAATTACATCATCTTGGCTGTAAAATGTTTGAGCAAGCTTTTGGTTTCGTTGAATAGGTCAAGGCAAGATAACGAGAGTGCACATATGCATGAGGGTGCATCTGTGCACGGGAGGATTAATTACGTAGGGAAAAAGTGAAACGGAAAAGAGGAAAGTGTTATGGATTGAAGGATACGATATCGTTTCAAAAAAGCAGCACATCAATAAGGGAATGGATTAAAGGGAGCCTTCTAGAAGAAGAGATTAAGAGAAAAGTGTTCTTTCTTTAAAAAGTTGGGAAGTGATGAGCACGTCAGTCGATCACCTCCAATGCGAATGCACTTTTAAATTTTAGCAGGAATTTGATTTTTTTTTTCTTGACCTTTTGCATATTGCCTTTTCGTATCCACCAATTTTTTAGGAGTATACTCCCTCTTCTCTCTCTCCCTCTCTGGAGCATATTCTGCCTTTTGTTCATATAGAACTACTTTTCTGTTAGAAATAGAAGGCCAACTTAGAGAACAAACTCCTGGTAATTTAAATATATGGAAAATACGTGCTGAGTAAATAAGAATTGCACCATTTTCTATTAAAATTTCATGATATTTATTTTCAACATTGATTTGTGTAGTAAGCAAAGTTTTGCAGCAAATGAAAAAAAGGGAAAACAAAATCCACTATGTGCCCGGATTTAATTTAGCTGGTTGGAATTTTTTTCTGGCTTTCATAAATGCCCGATGTGATTTGATGGCAGTAATTGCCCCCGATGACCCGCACAAATCTATCCAACATCGATGGATTTCTTGTCAGCGTTGTCGATAAGAACTATACACAAAGGGGTGATCGGTTCGGCTGAAAAGCTTGTGGCTTATGGTTAAAAATACTATAGCTGGCTGAAAAAATACTGTAGCTGACAGAGGTTTATTTAGCATAATTAAATTTAAAAAAAATTTAAAAATAAAAAATATGTTAGCCCATTACGTATAATACAAATAAATACGGGAAAAAAAGAACTGGCAAAAAAACTCAACAAAAAACCAAAAATTCAGAAAAAGACGAAACTTATAAATAGTGCCAAATAAGCTATGAGCACTATTCATAAGCCATGTTGATCGCAGCCAAAGACTGGATCCTCCAGGTTGAGATCCATCCGTCTGTCACCGTTGGCAGGGCTTAATCCGATGAAGTGGCGGTGTTGATTTGATGTTTAATTGCCGTCCGTTGCTATCCCTGGTGGCCCAAGCAGTTTTGGGTGGATTTTTTTGGATTGACAGTTATAGTTTATGGCTATAGTTTTTGAATTTTGATCTGTTCGTAAGAGGCAGTATGTAGAGAAAAATAGTCGCATGCGATTTTGCCTAGCACAGTTGAATTCAGTATAATTTGTGCAATAATTTATCTGTAAACCCCATCTTGAAAAACACATCGCTTAACGACGAGTTTCCGTAGAAATAGAATCCAAAGCATAAGTCCAAAAAAACTAAGCCTTATTGTTGTTGCTAGAGCGGTTTTATGTGTCTGCAGTCTAGCTAGGCTCCTTAATCCCTAGGTAGCATGGTGATTGTCCTGCTACAGGACTCTTGCATTGGTGCTGCACAGCTTAGTATCGTGCAACCTGAACCGACGCTCGAGATAGGTTTTTGGATTTTGGTTTTTTGCTTCTTTAAAAATCAAAACAAACGAGACAGATTCTTGAAACGAAGTTTTTAAATGGCTTCCCGAACTCAAAATCGTATGCACCATCTGTGTTGACGTCCCCGCCATCTGCTGTAGTCTCAAAAAACACAAACAAAAACCATCCGCGATAGCTAAAAGTCATCAGTCTAACCCAAAAGAACAGAGACATAAAGTCAGTTCTAAATGGGGTCTAAGCTATCACGTACATGCTTTCTGATGGGTAAAAGGCTTCATGAGGAGTTGGGCCTGTTCTTTTCAGCTTCTAAAAGCTGCTTTTCGGCTTTTCTACAGTAACTAGCTTTTAAACGGAGTATTTTTTTAAGATATGGTCTACTAGTTAATTATAGTACATACTTTACTGACTTCATTTATATCGGCAAAAATCGTACATGAGTTTCTGTTACTCTGCAATCTCTCGTACAAACAGCCCAAAAGTCATAAGCCGAAACCAAAAGCCATAAGTCGCAGCCAAAAAGAACAGGCCCGATATAGATTCTGTTCTTTTTGGCTTATGGCTTATGGCTTCTCTCAAACAAATAAACATAACGGTTTCTTCGTCGCCATTTCGAAACGACTTATCGGGATAACTTTTTCATAGCGGCTTATCGACTTATCGGTATTCGGTTTGTTCGCACGAGCATTGTACTAGTACCAAAAATTATCAGTCACAACCATAAGTCATAAAGCATAGTCGAAAAGAACACATCTATAGTATTGTGCAACCAATTAGCACATGAAGTTGCAGTAGAGGTAGAAATGTTGATCTCCCTATAGCCTTGGCAAGGAATTGTCATGATATACAAGTATTAGGTGCTATACAATACCATTAGCTATAAGGATCTATGGTCGTGCTTTAACTGGCTTATAAGCCGTGGCTCTTTTTTTTTACACTGTAGCGGCTAAAAATGCAGTGTAGCGACTGTTAATCTTTTCTGAGTAATTAAATTTAAAAATAAAAAATATCATCACGACAATACAGAATAAGAGAAAAAAAGCAAAAAGATTAAAAAAACAAGAAACCACAAACTTAATCCGTTTGAAGCAATCCTATTGCAGGTGACAAACAGCTTAGAAATCTTTTTCAGCATAGGCAGTACTCCTAATTGGTACAAATAGTATCCACCATCCAGTGGAATCGAGGATCCCCTTAAGCATGCAACAGTCCACATCAATTGCTAAAATGTACTAATGTGCATGCTTCAAAGCTGTTCCTTGTAAGCAACATCTACGCGTTTCAAACATTCAAGTGCCGTTAGATGGACGAGGTACATGCGGCAGGGAGTTTTTTTGGAGGACAACATGATGTAAAAACGGAAACTTTGCTCTGTATTTCTCTCGAGAATTTTCTTCGCAGCTGCTATTCTGGGGAGGAAGGATCGGTGAGTGGTGTGACGTGGACACAGATATGATTCAAGCAAGGAAGGGGGAAAAGAAAAAGGGTAACTTATGATATACTATTCCAAAGAATGATGTAAACTGAAATGCTAGTATGAAGAATGGCTTCCATTATATACCACTATAAAAGGAGTTTGGATTCAGCATATGTCATTTTCTCTATTTTGTTACGAATTAAAGCATTTTCACCCTTTTTGCTATAGGAAAGGACTGATTTGCCCATGTATATTATGTCTTTATGATTCCAAGAAATACCGCATAAAGCCATGCAACCGAACCGATATTTCTATTGCGGTGTGATCGAGTCTCTCCATGCCTAACGATATATTTTATATATTTTTATGAAAATCAGGAGAGTTGCAAATTCATTCATTGAGAATGCCATATTTTTCTATTTTAAAAAGACATAACTTTGGTTTGATGAGTGCCGAAGATCTTTTGTTGTGTTAAAAAATGTAAAGCTCTGCCATGTCTTTAGTTCGATATCTCAGCATGGTCTCCATGGACCTGAAGTGAGGCCGGTCGGTATCGTCCAGACCGATACAGCTACGTGCAAACTATAAACCGATAAAAATGACATAGGTGGTGATCGGTTCGGCTGAAAAGCTCGTGGCTTATGGCTGAAAACACTGTAGCTGGCTGAAAAAACACTGTAGCTGACAGAGGCTTATTTAGCATAATTAAATTTAAAAAATTTAAAAATAAAAAAATATGTTAGCCCATTACGTATAATACAAACAAATACGAGAAAAAAGAACCGGCAAAAAAGCTCAAAAAAAGCCAAAAGTTCAGAAAAAGACGAAACTTATGAATAGTGAAAAATAAGCCAGAAGCCAGAAGCCGAAGCCGAGTTGATCAAGACTATAGTCTCGAAAGTGATCGCAACAAGATCAAAAAATGCTTGAGTGGATTTCAAGAAATCATAAAATATGACACACATGGCAAAACAATACTTTCCTATAGCCAAAAAAGGGTAAAAATGTTTTAATTTATAAAAAAGAAAAAATATTATGTACTGAATCTAATCTTCTTTAGAGGGGATACCATGGAAATTATTCTTTGAATTGACAATTCTGAACAAGGCTATCATTTCGAGTGGTACAGCGAGAATTCTTTCGGTGAGAAGCGGTGCACAGCACACAAGTGGAGGTTGGAGACAGGGCGGCCGGAAGCAGTAGCACGTGAACACCCTATAAACTACCCGCATCCTCTGCCAGTGGAGGGAGGCTGGAGTCTATTGCCACCCATCGATGACCAACAGCTGCCTTTAATGGGAGCGGAATTTCGCAATGCGTACTAACAAAATGCCTTTGATTTTCTCAGTCAGCTGATGCTATTGACTCTAGAGTACGGCTGTAAAAAAACTCGAGATTCATAAGCTGCTCAAACTCAGTCGCTCTAGGCTCGAGTTCCAAACGAACTGAGCACAAACTTGATTCTAAGTTCGCGAGTTGTAACGAGTCGAGCTCGAATAGCTCGTAAGTCTTGAACTTTTCTTACAATTAACTCTTACTGAGTTTACTTGAGCGGAGCACAGGCTCGAGCCTTTCTATTATTGAAAATTAGCTTATGTTAAATTATTCTTTACTATTATCGAGTTTACTTGAGCCGAGCTCGAGATCAAGTTTTTCTTATTGTTAGAAATTAGTGCATATTAAATTATTTTAACTATTATTGAACTTATTCGAGTCGAGCTCGAGCTTGGGCCGAGCTGAGCTCTAGGCTCAGGCTCCAACTCAGGCTCGCTCAAGCTTCTATCGAGCTTGAGCTTGAAAGCTCAGACTCGCTTAAACTCAGCTTATTTACAGCCATACTATAGAGTAGAGAGGAAAACCTGTGATACTATCATGCAATGTAGCACTCGTACTACTGTACTAGGATATTGGGATTGGCCCTATCGAGCAATGTAGCACTCGTACCACTAGTACTAGTTGAAAAAGATTAATTAATCTCTCTGGTTTATAGGATATATTTTTTTGAATGATTTTACCTAAAATATAAGGTATATTTCATATTTTATTATAAAATTAATAGCATGTTCTCTCTATACCTCTAATAAATATCTAACTTTATTTTATATTCTCTACATATATGTATTGAATATAGTACTTAAAAATAATAATTATGGATAGTCTAATTATTTTTAATATCTCTTTTGTCTTTGTATCAAGAGAAAATACTTCTTATAAATTTAGAAGGAGAGAGTATACTCTATGCGGAGTATAGTTGTTTTTCAACCCAAAGCACTAAATGCAAGAAGTTGTTGCAGTGCTGAATTTTTCTTCACCAATGAAGGTATCCTCGCTCTGTTGAAGAATACTGCTCCTACTGCAGAATTACAGAATTATAGTGCTCCAATCCTCCAACCGCGTTCCACGAGCAGTACTACTATCCTACAAGGACAGTCATTACCGCATCTGATTGCTATTAGCCGGTTGCTGCCTTACGTACGGGGGTGTGATCTGAAGCTTTTGATGAGAATTCAGATTCAAACCATTCTTTCAGACGAAGCGCATTATTAGTTACTGCCTACACCAATAAATTCTGTTAGATCCTCTGTTAAAGTGGGAAAATTTGAAAACGAGCAGTAAATGCTCCTCTCTTTTGCCGTGCTATGTCGTCTCAGACCAAACCGGCCAGGGATACAGAGTAGCATAAATTTGCTGTGGACACCTAACCTAATTAGGGCGTATAATAATATACATGAAGGTTATCTATAATATCATCTATATCATCTATAGACGGCACTAAAGATAGCTCATACAATAGGTTGGCCTTTTACATGTCTCTATAGACAGCTTCTGCATGACACAATGTATCTTGTTTATCGTGTTGCAGTCGACTCACTATTACAAAAAGGATCATCACAGACGGTTTGAAACTGTCATCACATACTGTTTTTGAACCGTTTGAATTTATGCTAAGTGATAATTAGAAGTTATCACAGACGGTTTGTAAGCCGTCTGTGATAAATACAACATAGATAGTTTGTAACTAGAACCATATGTGAAGAACACTATCACAGACGATTCGAACCAAAAACCGTCTGTGATACTCACACATCACAGACGGTTCTAGCTACCAACCATCTGTGATAATCCGTAACAGACGGTTTATACCGCAAAACTACCTGTGATTGTTCATTCTATATCTAAAATTTTTCTATTTTTTGGTTTGTATGCCAAAATCAATAGCTTCTATGCTTGCGACTTGGAATAGTCCAGATTTGCCATTGCCTTCTTCCTTTCCATCTTGCTTCAAGTGAAATTTCAGCCGCCCTTGCCGAACCCCTTCTCACCCTTGCTGCACACAAATGAATTGGAGTAGTACTAGTGGTGTTGGTTCTTTGAGTAGAGAGAGGGGAGTCAATAAGGGGCGAGAAGTGGGGAGGAGACTGGTACCTGCCGTTCGATGCGGAGAGAATGAATGGGTGAGATTGGGATCCTAGGGGATATGCCGTGGATTGGTGACGTGGTTAGGCATCACAGATGGTTCAGATTACAAACCGTCTATGATAGAGATATCACAGATAATTCATAAACAAAAACCATCTATATTAACAGAACATATCACAGACGGTTTTTGTTAAAAACAATCGGTAATAATGACCAAATGGTAGATCACAAAGACAATATGTCGGTGCAATATAAATAGCTAGTCTCAAAAAGATAAAATAGTAAAATTTTATATGGCTTACATATGCTCGTTTTAAAGGTTTTGATGAGATCTACAACTTTGCAGTTGAGGCGAAACCCAAATTCCGAAGGAAAGACCAAGAAACTGGGCAAAACAGAAATCAAAAACTTACGATGCAAATTCAGAGCCAAAGATGGCCGATCTTGGGGCTCTTAGAGACTGACTAGCACAAGAAGGTCATTTTTTTATCGGGCTCATCGTTAGCTTTCCAATGAGTACAACAACATCAAAAACAGATACCGTATGCAAAAGTTATGCCTGTTTTACTAAAAGTGTCTTGAAACGAAATCCTACTTGAACTTAGCCGGAAGATTATGAAAATTTGGGGATTGCGAGGTGAGAAACATATCACAGACGGTTTTTAATACAAACCGTCTGTGATAACTTCATTATCACATATGGTTTTAATACAAACCGTCTGTGAAGTATCACAGGCGGTGTTTATCAATAACCGTCTATGAATTATCAAAAACGGTAATTAATAAGAACTGTCTGTGATGTCTTGCATTATCACAGACGATTTGTAACTAAAACCGTCTGTAAAAATACCATAGACGGTTATTTGTATGAATCGTCTGTGATAATTACAGCACAGATGGTTTCTGAGAACCGTTTATGGTGTAAGCGTCCAGTATAGCTTCTTTTGTAGTAGTGATTACTGCATGAGAGATGTCCCTGTTCTTTCTCTCTTCCACATCATCTCATGTCCTACATAGTAAGATCTATAGATAGCTAACATCACACCATTGTATATAGCATAAGGAGTCCCATCTGCCAAATTACTCTCAAACACACAAGATTAATACATCCAATACACTAGGAAGCTAACCTAGTAGCTGTTGTGGCACTTACTTGGTAACTATATTTGTCGAGGGCGCATACAATGCAATTCACATCAAAATTTACATTTGATGATAATTAATTAATCCTTTCCTTCGAGTAACTATGTCATAAAGAATGTGCTCGGACCAAGCTAGATATCGACCACCCCTAGTCGGATGGGTACATAATCATACATGTAGACCATATGCTCCGACTGGATACTAAATCCACCGTGATTAACTATGTGCAGTAGTAAAAGGGGACATGTGCCTTTATCTCTCTAACATAACCAATATCAAACCTGCATCTCTAACAATAACTGCTCAACTATCATGCGTGGACAGAAGTCTCACTAACAATAAATGGCGACCACGTTCGGGATTCTTGAACTGATGCAGTGCCTCCCTACGAGCTGCAACTGCCACCCCTTCGACGCTTTATAAGGAGTAGCGTTAGGAGATGGAAGAGACAGAAGCATACGGAGCGCAAGATAGATGCATAATTTTTGTAGCCATAGCCTTGTACACCCCATTATAATATCCAGCAAATATAGAATACATGAAGTAGAGTTATTATTCTTTCCGAAGAAGACATAAATCCATCAAAAAGCCCTGTGTATTCCTGCGTGATCCCGAGTGCCATGTTTCTCACCTTTACTTTGTAAGATCGATGGTAATTCACTGATAATTTTGCAACAGGACATATAGCAAAGATAGCACTACTCCTTCCGTCTCGCAACATAAATCCAAAACTCATTATGCGCATAGACCAAGGAGACATTAAATTTTAGAAAAAATAATACCATAGGCCATGCATACCTCTATTAAATGGTATACTACAACTATTCATTTATTTTTTCAGTATTAAAGTAGAGCTATATAGTAGAAATATTATAATAACTACACTTTTAGTATCCCGTAATGGATTTATATTATGAGATGACGCTTTCTAAGAATGAGGACTTATATTACGGGACGGAGGGAGTACAGTGCTGCTACAGTAACTATGCGGTAGGCTTATCAGTAGTATACATTACTGGAATTTAGAAGACCCATGTCAGCAATTTTCTTGTGGAATTTTGTATTTATTTGGAGATACTTCTGCATTCAGAAGATTCTGCAAAAAGGGCAAGTTTATGGGTGGGCTCAAATGGACTCAAAGTCGGTTTTGGCTTGTACATGCTACAGTAATTAGCTTTTAAACGGTGTGTTTTTTAAGATGAGGTCAACAGAAAGATTACAGTAAAAAGTGTGCTAAGTTCAGATGTACCGTCTAAATTTATATGTGACTATTTTTCTCTACGTACTGTCTCTCACAAAAAACCGAAATTTAAAATTTTAAGCATAAGCCAAAGCAAAAAAAAAATCCACCATATGTTTCACTTCGGCCAGCACTATTGACTTACTAGAGTAGACACAGACATTAGGTGTTATCTCATCTCATGGTGAGTTACTTTGGGCAGTGTGTACGTGAAGGCAGGTCAAAGCAGAGGCTGAATGATTTTGTCGTGATTACATTTGTTGATGGTCGTTGAATGCACCGATGCAGGAGTGGGCAAACTACAAAGCCGGTCATGCCGTGCTGCTTACTTGTGGCCTACTCAAATCCTTGGAAATTCCAACCATCATTTTGGAGCGTGCTCTACTCGGTATTGACCATTTCACTATCACATCATGAACAAAACCACTCCTGGCATCTGATAATTTCGCCATAGTACTAATATTGCAGAAGATAAAAAAAAGGTGTTTCAAGTAAATCTTTTAAAATATATTGGAGCACCGCAACTAGATTCTGCACTACCCTTACTGGTATTAAGTATTTTTTAAAATGCTTCACTTCATAGTAGTAGTACCAATTTTCACAACGATACTATCTGGTCATGTTTCCCAAAAAAGCTAATCTTTATTATATTATTTTTTAAACATGCCATGAATCAAGATACCGTACATTTATTTCAAAATGAAAAAAAGCACCACATTTTACTGAATGCATCAGTCATTGTTTCGTTCAAAAAATGTTAATATCTACATGAAAGGCAAGCAAGTAAACTCTTAATACATGAAAACTCCAAACATTGGAGAAATGTGGAAGATAAAAACACCACACATTTTAACCTAGTATGCAGTATGTTGTATAACGCTGGATCACCGTGTATTCTCAGTTCCTGGCCATGAAAAGTGCAAATTATTGGAATGAACATTTTCCTTTGGTTCTGAGTTACCGCTCCTCTCTCCTTATTTTGTAAAGCTACCAGTAGGCGAGTTTGTACAAAACTAAGTGTGTACAAAACCATCCCAGCAAACTTGTATCGCTGAAACACACATGATTTCACTGTATATGAAACAGTTCTTACCATTTCACCATCACAACGCGACTTTTCAGTGCTTGATCTTGCTTGTACCGCACCCATCACAATGTTGCGTCATTATATGCCACAGCTCATGTCGTACGGCCTGTCGACCAGAGGTGACGGCGTGCTGAGCCAATACGACGTCGACCTCATCTCGGCCGCCGTATCCGACACAGCGTTCTTGTCCTTCAGGCTCTTCCTGTCCAGAAACGCCGGCTTCACCGGCGGAGGGATGGACTGCTCGGTCTTCATCGTGAGCTGCAGCACGACTTCCGACATCGCCGGCCTCAGGTTTGGGTACGGCTGCACGCAGAGGAGTGCGATCTGGCACACCTGCGTGACCTCCTTCTCGTCGAACCCGTCGGTCTGCACCTTCGGATCAACGAGCTCCAGTATCTTGGATTGTTCGTACAGCCTCCATGCCTGAAAAGTTCAAGAAAGGAAGGATTGTTCAGGCCAAAGTTTTTTGTGTCTGTGATTCCGTGCTGTATCGTAGAGTTGGATTCAGAAAGTAGCGTACATGTTCAGGCAGGTACTGCATTTCGTTTGGAAGCGAGAGATCTGTGTTCTTCCTGCTGCTGATGATCTCGAGCACAAGCACGCCGAAGCTGTAGGTGTCGGCTTTCACTGTGAGCTCCCCTTTGATGGCATACTCAGGCGCAGTGTAGCCCCTGATATATGGATCACAAATTGTTCTCGGAAGTTATTGCAGCGTGGTCATCTACCGTTGCGAAGTGAGTTTGGGTACTGGTGACTTACAATGTGCCGGCAAATGCAGTACTAAGGTATGTTTGGTCCTCAGGGAAGAACCTGGCCAGGCCAAAATCGCTGATCTTGGGCTGCAACTTGTCATCCAGGAGGATGTTGCTGGCCTTGATGTCGCGATGAACAATCCTCAGGTTTGACTCCTCGTGAAGGTACTGCATACCTCGCGCGATGCCAATGATGATCTGGTGCCGGGTTTTCCAGTTCAGAAACGGTGAACCATCAGCGCCTGCAAAATTTTGCCGGTGGAAAAAAAATACATGAACGAAACACTTTCGGTAACCTTTCAAAGAAAAATATGAATGATTAACAATCTTTAATTTATAAGACTATGTGGTGATAGCCTTATGTTGATAATGAGTATTTGACTTTGCTTATGCTTTATTATCAATGTTTGATTTTGTGTCATTTGATCTCTGGATTTTGCTGTTATGTAGACAACAGTCTGACCGGCCCTGGTCAGAGAATTACTCTTATTTACTCGACCAGCCACTACTCGGAGGCTCTACGACCCGATAACTGGCCACGAGGTTATTACAATTGGTGATATCGTTGCAAATACCATGCAAGACCCTCCATGACAGGTCCCCCCACGATCTATTGGTCAAGATGCTATAAATACTCCTACATCACCCAAAGGAGTAGGAAATGACGGATCTGGTGGAAATAGACCACCTAATCTATTGGTTCCTCCCCCTCCATATCTACTAAGTCGCGTTGACCGATCAAAAAGCTTAGGGCGAAACTCAGGGCATCGTACTCCTCTCCTTCCGCCAATAGGAATGCACCAAGACCTTTGATAACTATTCAAAACCTGTAACGTATCCATGATATTCTTAAGAACCCAGACCTTGCTTGGTTGAAACCCCAGGGTATACCTAAGTTGCCAGTCAGACATCGGAGATCCTCTAACGAACCATGCAGCACACCGAGATGTATTGGAAGTAGAGGTAGTCACAGAGCTCGACCTTAACTTCCTCTGTGCACACCTCACACTGCAGAAGTCAACAGGGTCATACTAACAATCATCCATCAGCAAGTGTAAGACCTTCTTGAAGGTTCCATCAAGGAAACCATAAGGGAAGAATGCTCTTCAACAATGAAACAACCCCTACCCCTCATCACGAGGGACAAAACTAGGGACACGGTCCAGGTGAACTACGACATCATCTGAATTGAACATCGGGTTGGAGACACCATACAAGTGTCCACGACTGGGTTGGGGTACCAGCCCGCCATTACAACTACTGGATAAACAAATCTCTGGCAGACTACTATTTGACTCCTTTTCAGAGATGGCACTATGATTTGATCAAGGGTTATCGAGCTTTCTCAACATGCCTGTAGGCAGTACGTTGGCCATATAGGTTCTGACTAGGTAATCTTGATAAATTTGATAGGAAATAGAACCCATTGGAATTCTTACAGATTTATACGACCTCAATAAGGGCTATGGAAAGCGACGACAACGTGATGGCAAACTATTTGCCATCCATTCTCGAGGGTTCTGCTCGGTCATAGTTGCTTAATCAACCGGCTGGAATGATTTACACTTGGGAACAATTCTGTGATTGTTGATCACCAACTTTCAAGGTACATACGATTGACCTGGCAAGGAAGACGAGCGTCACCGGATCCAATAAGAACCTGACAAAACTCTGTGGTAGTATATCAAGGGTTTAGTCAGGTTCATAATTCTATTATGGAAATAGCCAATTCTTCTATTATTTAGGCATTCAAGACTGGACTAAGAAATAAGCGATTTACGGAGGACATCGCTATGAATACTCCACAAACAACCATCAAGCTGTTTGACATGGTTGACAAGTACACCACTGCTAGTGAAGTGGTTGAGTGGAATAAGGCTATCGATCGAACAGAAAAAATTTCCCAACTAGGCCTAGAGAAAAAAAGAAAAGAAAGCCAAGAAGGCGCAGAAGAATAAGAAGAATCACAAATCTAACACAAAGGAAGCTCTTGCGATCCTAGAAAAATACTCTAAAGGTCAGAAGAATTATTCCGATCAGAACAATGGAAATGCTCTGATTGATGAATCCAAGAAAAGTAAGCGATGGTGTCCACTCCACCAAATGGCAGGACAAGATCTCCACAACTGCAATGCTTGACAGAAGAAGTTTGAGGACTATTATCAGGTAAGGGGCCTCTTCCTTCTATCCAGGATGTCGAAGAACTGAGCACCATAAAGGACAAAAATGAAGACAAAGAAATGGAGTATCAAGAGCCAAAGCACACCATTGATGTGATCTTTGATAGATCAGCCTCCTATGAGTCCAGAAGACACATGAAGACCATAAAACAAGATGTGAATCTGACTGATGCTCCAATCACCGTTAAGCCCTTTAGGTGGTCTGAAACTACCATCTCCTTTGGTAGAGAAAACTATCACAACCCTTCGACTCAATCGGGTAGGTTTCCTATCATAGTATAATCTATTATTAATAACTACAAAGTTAATTGAATTCTAGTTGATGGGGGTGGTTCTCTTAGTATTTTATTTATGGAAGCTATCAAAGAAATGCAAGATTTCAAGTCCAAAATAAAACCTATGAAGTATTCCTTCCATGGCATAGATCTAGGATCTTCATCCAAACTAATCAGACAAGTTCCAATGCCAAAGAGATGAAACAAGCTCGTCAAGAAAGTGAATGTGCAAAAAACTAAAGCTAAAGGGCCGCGTTAGAATGTCTTCCAAACGGAGTGCCAAATCAAGAAAAAGTGCGCAAGTTGATCGTAGATGGTGTGAGCTTCACCAAAGAAATTAAAAAGGATTGGTGTACACTTTGGGGTTGTTCATGTGGAGCCATTCTTAGCCACAAGTGGCTATATAACTCCAGGAGGCTAAAAAAACTCATAAGGTGCATGTTTCATTTGTACTAGTAACTATGTTGACAAGGTAGATTGTGACGTAGATCCAATGGATGCATATGGGTTATTGTCAGGATTCGAGAAGGCCATGGTAATATGATCACAATGCTACACATGAGGACTGATTCAACACATATACCTTTGTATATGGGGAAAGAAACATATGCTAAAACTGAAATTGGAGAATCCTATCTATATTGATGAAGAAATTTCAGCAAAGAAGAAGACTCTAAAGATTCCTCAAAAGCCAAGGACGGCTTGCTTAAAGAGGAGGGAATGATATCGGCCTAAAAACCATAAATGTTGTAAGTGGTGTTAAGTCTTTTCTAGTTGAAGAAATACTTCTTAGTGCCAAGAGGAAGGTGAGGGAGGACGGCATGGAAAATAACATATAGTGGGTACTTGTATGCCTTGCCCAACGGCGCACAAAAAGAGTATGACAGGCCATGGATCTAAGGAAATAAAGAAAGCTAGAAGAGCTAGCGTGCCATGGGCGACGGTGCCCCAAAGCATGTCTGTTGTTCCTACGTGGCATCCATGGAAAAAGATGAGAGGTAAAAACCTTAGGCCCCGCTCGGTTGGGCTAAAAAGCTGTGGTTTATGGCTGAAATTGTACTGTAGCGGCTGAAATTTGACTGTAGCTGAAGGTGACTTATTTGGTGTAATTAAATCTAAAAAAATTTAAAAATAGAAAAAAATATGCTAGCTCAACACGGACAACGCAAACGAATACGGGGAAAAAGAACCGGCAAAAAAAAGCTCAAAAAAGTCAAAAGTTCAGAAAAAAAAAACAAATTTATGAATAGTGAAAAATAAGACAGAAGCCAAAAACTGAAGCTGAAATGAGCGGGGCCTAATCGGGTTCACGCAGCGCATGGCAAGCATATACATGTTGTCCACAAGCATGAGCAACATGAGAAAGAAGGCAATGACCAAGCCAAGAAGAAGAGTGCGCACACTGTAGTACATGATATTCCTATTGGTCATGTTGGGTTGATGTGGCATGTAAAACAATCTCCAGTACTAATCTGCATGTACGCGTGTGGGAGTGCACCAATACACAAGGAAGATAACAGAGGAAGTCGTGCATGTACAGATTTAGAAGGAAAGAGCCAACCAAAAGAAGGAAACACATTGGATTACGAATAGGTCAGTTCGGATACGGTTAATTATTTAGCTCTCTTTCCAAATTGCTGTATGATTGCCCCAGGAGAGTACTAGTTGGTTATAGCTTGCGTTTATTTTTATTTAGAGTTTTGTTTCTGATAAATGTGTCGGTAGGTGAGTTGGTTTGGGTGAGTTCTGTACAAAATCGGGCTGGTGTTCTTAGGGAGTTGAGTCTGAATCCAAGTTCAGACTAGGGCGTAACTTGCGCGACCAGAGACTGGCATGCGTGATAGGGTTAGGGTATAAAAGACTAGGGCCAGTTCCCCTTGTATCAAGGTTTTTGGCATAGAGAAAAAAATACTAGAAAATCTTCGAGCATGGCAGCCATATCGTGTGCCTTGTTTATGTGAATTCCTGCCCAGGATTTCATTGTTGCGTGTGGAATCTAATTGTTGTGTTGGGTGTTTGCCTGCAGGTTCGTGTGATCCTCTCATTCCCGTTCGTGTGCTGACGTGCGCTCGGGTGGGACGTCGTCGTATCGAGTTGGGCGTGCTGCTTCCAGCGCGCCACTCGCCTACCCATCTATCTACGCTGCTGCTGTTGATTGGTCCTTGATCCACATGAAGAGAACCAGCCGACTTGGTGAACTAGATTTCTTGGTTATCTGTAGCTCTTTTCCTTCAATCCTTACTGCTGCCGTGTGGAGAATTACTTGGAGCAGACTAAAGATAGGGCTCTACGTTGTTGCGAATACAGACATACCTGTTCATCTTGTTGGCGCACAAGAACTGAAAAGAAGTGTAACGCCTTAGGGTCTAAACCGGTTCAGATCTAACTACATTCTAGATAGGTCACGCACACGTAGCAACCCACTTGCACTTTCGTTCTCGTTTCGCGCAAAACGGTTAACCGGAGGTGCTACCATTGGAACTCCTAGGTTTATATGTAAGTACTTCTCAAGGTAAGCTAGTAAGGTGGGACTAACTCAGAAATTCATGTGCACACACACATGGACCAACATGGGCTGGGGTGTCACAAGAAGGCTATTGTTCTTGGGAGAGTGCCGTGAAAGATCGGGTCATTGTAAGTGTGTCCGTTATTTTACTAATTGGGTCGTATCAATTTTCTTTGTTTGGAATCTTGTGTATGTGTTCATGGGCTTAGAACTCTGTTCTTTATAAGAGAGCGGCTGTAAAACATTTCTCTTCAAGTGAAATGGATATTCAAAATTTGTCCAAGTGAGTTGTGTTATAGATCATTTCTTGTGCTTTTGATTTGCTTGGCTTTTTTGTTTATATTTCTCTCTTCTTGATCTTTCCTAATGCTAAGGACGTGTAAAAAATGAAGATAGTTCTTGGAGATTAGATCACATCTACCTTCTAGGGAGAGTTCTTGAGTTTGCCTTATTTTCCTCAAAAGAAGTGATTTTGGGGTTTTACTCTTGTGGATGTTTTGACTTTAGTTCTTACTGCGATCTAGCTTGTTATAAAATATGAGAACTCATATAAGATCATCTAGATCACCAAGAATTCACGAGCAAGGGTATATAAAGGTTTCTCTCTTTTGTCTTATTTTAGTGCAATATTCCTTGTTTTGGATAAAAGTCAAAATTTTTATATCGATTTTCACCTTTCATGATTGGAATATGTTCCTGACATTCTAGGGATGGTTTATGCCAAGTTCCATTGTATTTGGGGACTTATGATCGAAATTTTGGTATTGATCTTCACCTTTCATGATTAGAATAGGTTTCTGATATTTTAGGGATGGTTTATGCCAAGTGTCATTGCATTTGGAGAGTTTATGCCAAATTTCAATGCATTTGTATCAGTGTTTTAAAAGTTTGCTTGTTTCTTAGATTGTATGCAGTGCATTTCTTCACTGTGCCTCGCCGAGCAGTTAGACCAGCTGTTCTCGGTCAGACCGGAGCGACTGGCGGTCAGATTGGCTAGCGGTTAGACCAGTTGAGATAGGAAGTCTCATTGATCTTTGTGATCCTTGATCTTGGCTTTGGTGAGTTTATATTTTCGCTGTATAGAATTGATAATACCTAGAGAAAAATTTTAAGGAGTCATTCGTCCCCTCTAACCCTACAGTCTTTACCCGTGCTAAGTAGATAAGTTCTGTATGAGGAATCCTTACTAAATAATATCTTGTCCAAACTTTTGTTCTTCATGTACTCGTAGACGAGCAGCCGTTGCGGTCCCTCCGAGCAGCACCCTACAAGGCGAACAAGATTCTTGTGCTGGATGCTTGTTATCATGTTCACTTCAACGAAGAACTCGGATTCGCCCTGCCCAGACTTGCCGACGCTCAGTTGCTTCACAGCAACTTTCCTGCCATCGTCTAGTTTTCCCTGATCAACAGAAGCATTGCAACAATCACTATTTTTTTGTTTTTGTTTTTGAAGACAACATCACCATATGAAATCCATTGTGGCTAAGTACAGTACAAATGCACTGCCAGTAAAAAAAAGTACCAGATAAACAGGCCCAAAGCCTCCTCTCCCAAGCTGATTTCTCTGGTGGAAATCCCTGGTGGCCTTCTTCAGTGTTGCATAATCAAAATAAGTAATCGTCCGGAGATTGCCACTCATATTGCTGCTGAAGTACTCGGGGACCTCTGTTATGCACAAAAAATAGTTGCACAGCTTAATAAAAAGCTTATGACAATTCTGGTTCTTGTAAAAGTTCTTAATATGCACCCACAGTGAGAATGACACATTCACCTGAAGGAGCTTTCTTTGGCCTCATCAATCTCCTCATGATATCTGGTCTGAGGAACTTCCAGCAGATACCAAGCAGGATTAAGATGACTACGACGAGAATGACGATGAAGGCCAGGAAGACAGCACTGGTTTTTGGAGTTGCCATTGCTGCTGTCTGTCTATTTCTGCATATCCATATGCAAGCATCAACAAGCTCAGAATTTCAACAGCAACTGTTTAAAAGCTCTTTTGACAATTAATCGGTTGTACAAGCAAGCAGAGATCAACTCCACCTACCCAGATTAATTGGAAATTCAGAGTTTGCAAGGCATGGCCTCGTTACGCATTCTAGCAAATCAAACCAGAAATAAGATGAGATCTTGACAATTCCTCTCCAGCAAACTACAGAATCATCTCTTCGAGTAAATTTTACTGAACGCTAGGAGGAGCACACAACTTTCACACAGACATGCACCCACGAAAAAACCATAAGCACCTCACTCCAGGTGCCTTCTACTTGCCAGTATACCTAGGAACACCCTAGTTCTAGCTGAGCACAGTAATCTGAGCAGCTGAGCTGAGACGTAGATGCACCCACCAAAGTACATACCTTGCACCTCAGATCCCGATCGAACGGCGACGATCACCAGACGCCGAGACGCACCCTCGTCGCCTCCTCCGGACCGCTACCACGCACGCCTCTAGTCCCCCGGCTTCGCCTCTGCACATCCGTAAGCCCTGGAAAGCGAGCGAGCGAGCGAGCGAGCGAGCGAGAGGGGGGAGGCTTCCAATGCCGAGGCGAGGACATAGTTATCGGTTTCTCCGAGGGGCCGCGCGTGTCCGATCCGCAGCACACGCGGTGGTGGCGTTGGCGCGGGTGCTGGCGCTGCCGGCCGCGCGCGCTACTTGCGAGGGAAATACGGATAGAGTACTCAGGTGGCGGGCAATGCCTCGGCGACAGCGACGTAAAGCGCGTTGTTAATCGCGAGTTTTTTTTTGGCGTGGAACACGTCGCGGATTGACTAATCAATAAGCCGAGTTGGAGGAGTCGGGGCCCGGCGGTTTTCGCTTGACGGCGAGGCGTGCGTCGGTGGGCATGGTGACGAGCGGGTGGCGGCGTCGCGCGGTGCGGCAATCGCCAGCCGCGACGGCGGGCACGTGTGTGTTCCTGCTTCGTCTTACTGCTTTCCCTACGGTTCGTACTAGCTTTTGCAATGTTACGCGTCTGTTCGTTACACATGGCGTCCATTCATTCTGATGAGTGATCACACAATTAGCTACGATTATGTACCGCTCGGCTCCACCATGAGATATTTTTTGAGAGGGTACGGGCTAGATGCATACACATAACTCACGTCATCACACACGTGTGTACGTTTTGTAATACATGTTTATAAATTTTGCCAAGTCGTTAAGACTTTATCAAACTCAAACACATGTTTTTTCACTACTTACACATGAATTCAGTCCCGAAGATCCAACTTGGATGGGACTGTGTGCGCTACGGTAGCGCGAGCCCGAACTATGGGCCTATTTTTTTTTTTTGCTAGGATTGTGATATTTGGACTGTTTGTGCGAGAGATTACAGAATAACATAAACTCACGTGTAATTTTTTTCGATATAAATGAAGTCGATACAATACATATTACAATTAACTAGTAGACCTTATTTTAAAAATAGACTTCATTTAAAAGCTAATTACTATAAAAAAATTGAAAAACAGCTTTTAAAAATCGAAAAGAAATGGCCCTATTCTTGTTTCTCCTGCACCATGAGCTTAGGAACACCTCCCTCGATCGCAAGACTTTTTTTTTATCATGCATGCGCAGAGATTGCCGACTAGCGTGGCCTAGTAGACGAGCGATGACTTACAAACCGATGTGGGTCCTAATTCCCACGCGATGTAACACCAGAAAAAGCGAAAACCAACCGTTTAAAAAAAATGAAAACCAGCACTCCCATGTGTATACATGGTAACGACATTGCATCCGTACGTACCCCCAATTTCTTTTCTTAAGGTGTATCCTAATTTCTTGAATACTCCCTCCGTTGATAATATAAATCGTATTTTAACTTTCGTTAGGATTAAGACGATGAAGTAATTGAGGATTGTATAAGAGAAAATAATTTACATCTCTCGTAATTATCTTAGAAAGGTGAGACAGAATCCTTACGGGATTATACCCCGCGGAATGCCCGCGTCGAGGGCCTGCCCACGTCGCCCCGCCCGCGCGCTCCGGCCGGCGCGTGGCGGGGGATTTTCGGTACGGCCGGAGGAGGTAATTCCCTTGAGTTTTCCGGAAATTACGTAGAGGTCATTTTTCCTCGCGAAAAGGTCCCTGACGGTTTTTTTGCGACACTTTTTTCTGAAAACACCCCTCCAATTTGCAGGATAGCGCCCCACGGTTTTCTAAATTGCGTACGGGTCCTCGTTTCGTTACATACGGGTCCTCAATTTTTTATGAAAAAACCCTTCAGCTTTTTTGAAAATACGCATGTGCCTTCGATTTTTTTTAGAAAACTCCTCGCGGATCATCGCCTCTTTTACTTCGGTACACACGGTGGCTGGCGCGGCGTTGCGCCGCGCCTATGAGGCTAGTACTTTGTATATATGGCAATGAATGAATGCTCATGATTAAGAAAGAATAAATAGGGGTATTATACAAAACATCTCATCAAATCTGCATACAAATCTTATATTTCTCAGTAAATTTATTTAAACTATAGCCTTATATTTTCCACGGAGGGGGAGTAACCCGTTGTGCACGTACCCTAGACGGGCGCCATGTTGCCAGGGACGGCCCTGCGGCCGCCTCACAACTGGTGGTGAATGCGGTAGCTAGGGCCGATGATAGTGGGCCACTTTTACCATGGACGACTTCGTCTAGGAATGACGGCCCACACCAAAGCAAACAGTGGCACCCAAGCGAACAATTTTTTTAGCTTGACTCGTCTATCACAAATTCGTCCTAAAAATATATATATAAATATAAACAGGCGACCCGCCCATCGTAAACTCATATTTTTCGCTAAATTTGCCACTTTCTAGTGATCGATCTGTTTTTTTTGGCTTACCCCACTTTGGCACCAGAAAAAAAAAGGTAAGCCAAACATGGCTATTTGAAGCCTTCTCTTTGCCTATTACTTTTGGGTGTTGATAAACATCATCCGGATGTTTTCTTCCTAACTATCATCCAGATTTATGACCATTGGATTAGAGATCCAGCAGCTATAAATTCTCCCCCCACCCCCCTCCAAAAAAAGAGCCGTTGGATCTCTAATCCAACAGTCTCAAAATTGGATAATAGTTAGAAAGAAAACATCTAGATGATGCATATACACACCCATTACTTTTCGCATACGCTAGCGTTCTCCTTAAGAGTCTAGCCTTTTTGTAACAAGCACTTGTTTTTTTCACGCTCTGGTATACCATTAAGTTTGAAGTTGTTTAACTTTAGATAAACGAGAAAGAAATAAAATGGCTCCATGTATTTGCTCGTAGATTTAGTCATTGCACAATGTGTCTCAAATGTGCACAAGATCTTGCCAGAATGCCAGTGATGTAATTATTGTAAATCTGGCATGAATGAGCACCTCGCTTTTTTTTTCTCATGGGAAAAGTAGTGATATTCACTATAGATTGTTTGGACGACTCATTGAAGCCATTGTTTGGCTGTTCTACTTTTTTCGATTTGTTACTTATGGCTTCTCTTAAACAAGCAAACAAGATGTTTCTCTATTATTATTTTAAAACGGTTTATCAGAATTACTTTTTAAAACGACTTATTAATTTATCAACTTTTGATTCGTTTACACAATCGCTCTTCCTAAGATAAGAATCTAAAGCCATAAGAAGAATCCATGGCAGCACTGAGGGAGGTTCATGGAGACCGTGTTGGGTGCCGGCCCCCATTCTCCATGAAATTTGAACCAGTACTTACGGGGCTGTTTGGTTGCCTGCATCGGGGTGGCTCGCACCAGCGCATGCAGAGAGATGGTGTTTGGTTGTCTGTATCGGGATGAGAGCCTGCACGAGCGGATGCAAAAAATCAACTGGAGCCAGGCTGAGGCGAAACGCGGCTGAGGACCTTCTCTACTCAGCCTGGCCACACTCATGCAGCTGCATCAGCTCATGCAGGCAACCAAACAGACCCTACGTGGCCCCTGACCATTCCCGGTGGTATTACGAACGGCTCGAGTTAACGTGTCAACCAGGAACAAAATGCACCATTTTGATGTAGATCGTTGGTTTTCTATCCAATTGGCGCGAGATTCGGTGCATCGCGGCAATTCCCTAACTTTGATCCACCCGTCCAGAGACACGCCACACCAACCTGTCAGAGCCGAGCACAAGCACGGAACCACGCCAGTACCCGACCCGACCGGCACCCGAAAATAAAAACCAAACAAGGTCATTTCAAAAACCGAATCCCTCCCCCGGATCAAACACTAGGGTTTCCACCTTCCCCTCCTCCTCCCCGCTCCCCATGGCCGCCGCCGCCACCTCCGACGCCTCCACCGAGGCTGCCGCCATCGCCCGGCGCCTGGCCTCCTGCAACGCCTCCGCCCGCGAGCGCGCCGTCCGGCACCTCCTCTCCGCCTTCCTCCCGGCCTCCGCGTCGCACCTTTCTCCCACCGATCTCCTCAAGCTCTGGAAGGGCCTCTTCTTCTGCTTCTGGCACTCCGACAAGCCGCTCTACCAGTCCGCCCTCGCCTCCCGCCTCGCCACCGCCGTCTCCTCCGCCCCCTCGCCCGACGCGGCCGCCGCCTTCCTCGTCGCCTACCTCTCCACCCTCCGCCGCGAGTGGCCCCACATCGACGCTCACCGCCTCGACAAGTTCTACCTGCTCAACCGCCGATTCCTCCACCACGCCTTCCTCCTCCTCAGCGCCCACTCCTTCGCCCCTGGCCTCACCACCCAGATCATATCCATCCTCTCAGAGAAGGCCATCCTGCCGGAAGCCGACAACGTCGCCGCCGGCTCCCGAGGCCTTGGGTACCATGTGGCCGAGGCGTTTCTTGACGAGCTCTTGCCCGTGCTCCCGGTGAGCTTAGAATCAATGGACTTACTGTTGGCTCCTTTCTTTACTGTTTTGGAGAAGTCTTCCGATAGGGTGATGTTGAATAAGGTTAAATCCAGTGTGTTTGAGAGGTTCCTGGAGAGCGGCAAACAATTGCTTGAGATGGTGAAGAAAGGGGAGGAGGTGGAGAAGGGGAGTGTGGAGGAGAAGCTTGGGAAGGTCGGGCTGCTGTTTGGATTCAGCAAGAGGTTCTTGGATATTGGGGCAAAGGTAGAGACCGTGCAGGCGAACCGGAAGATTGTGTTTGGGTTGAGGGATGCATTTGTGAAGGTCGAGAAGGGATTGGAGCTGTCTGGGGTTGGGATTCGTGTGCCGGAGTTTGAGGGTACTGAGGTGCCAATGGTGACAGGGGTGGAGAATGGCATGGATTTTGATGAGGTGAAGGTGGAAAAGAAGAAGAAAAAGGTGAAGAAGGCAACATTGACCGAAAGTGAGGAGGAGGGGACCAAGGCTACGAAGCATGAAAAGAAGGTAAAAAAAGAGAAGAAGGAGAAGAAGGAGAAAAAGGAGAAGAAAGAGAAGAAGAAAAAGAAGGTGGAGGTTGTTGATGGAGGGGATGTGGCTGAGCAGATGGGTGATGGTACTGATACCATTACATTTGATGAGGCATTGATGTCCAATCTCCAGAAGCAGTTTGAGAAGGCTGCAGTTGAAGCCGGGATAGCCAATGGAAGCAGCAGCTCAAGCGCTTCACCAGTGACGCCAGCTGGTGGAAAAGTGGCGAAGAAGAGGAAGCGGGCAAAATCTGCGGATAGGTTATCAGAAGTTTTTGATGGAGATGATGGTAGCGAAGGTAATGTTCTTGCCCAGGACGGAGAGAAGAGCGGTAAGAAAGTGAGGTTCTCGATGAAGAATAATCTAGTTTGGAAGCCTCACAATCCTTTACCACCTCAGTGCCTGAGGCTGCCACCATCTGCTACTCCAAGAGGGAGTGCACTAAAAAAGGGAGTTCAGCCTGGGCCTATAAAGGAAACCCCCACGCCGGTGAAGAAGACTAAGCCCAAAGCAAAATCTGCAAAGAAGATTTTGAAGAAGAAACCTTCCTCAGCTGTGAAGCGTTTGCGGAAGTTGCAAAGCTTCTCTGCATGAACTCTTGAATGTATGGCACCACGACAATCATACCTTTGTGCCTTTTCAATTGTGTTTTGTTATTACTTTAATTCTTGTTCGTGTTGTAGGTTAGTTTTATACTCTGTTGACTCTGCTATCTTTTCATATTTGATGGATTGTTTAATGATATGTCTTGTCATAGTGCATTCATGATAATCATGGGGTGATCACTATTAGGTAATAGCAGTAGCCTTTATCGCTCAATATTGTACGAGGCTCTTAGATGGATCCTGTTCTGTTCTAAGTAACAACTATTCACCTTCTTGCTATTGCCAACAATGTACTGGTTTGCTAATATGAGTTGCTTCCTATAAACTGCGTGCACATGGCATATTGTTAGTGATGAAGAACTCTTCTCAGTGATGATGTTTCCTTTTGAGGAACCTCTTTCTTAGACAACGCAATAACTTATTAAGGCTGCTGGTCTATGTTTTGCTTCTGAGAAGAAATATGATTTGCATAATGAAGATAACCCTTGATATGTTTTGCTTCTGTGATTATACTTTGATGCGCAATGCCCCACTTGATTGAATGCAAAGTTTATCTTGAAATTTAGAGTTTGTTTGTTACATACGGATGCAGAATGATATATCTTCTGTGATTTCACTAGTGTTATGTGAAAGTGGCTTGATGTCTCCTCAGCTTGGCATATTCCCCGCAATGAACCACATATACTGTGGAATAGTTACAACAAACAACATACTAAGTTACTTATGGATTGCATGTGGAATGATATTATTGTTTACCATCTCTCCTTACTTTGTTATTTTGTTCAATTCTTCTGAGCCCAGGATGTACCTATATAATCTCCCAACAATTCACAAGCTTATTATCATGCTTGTTGATTAAACTTTCTCTGTTTAGTTTTATCTATCGTGCAATTTAACGATCATATATCGTCAAAATCCGTTTGCTGTAACTCGTAGACCACTTTATACGTTTGAGGTCATCAAAATATGTGCTGCATCTGCATTTCGCGCGGTAGGCTAGGCAATATGTATTCTCTACACTGTGCGCTTTGTTCAGATTTCTTAGCGAGATGGTTCATGTGTTTATTGTTGGTTGAAAATCTGAAAATTATTGAGGTGGGCGGTAGGTTGCATACTGCAAGCCTGCAAGGTATGAATCTTCTTGAAGCTTGTCAAAAGGTTTTGTCCAAAAACTGTACAATGTAATGTAGAATCTGGAGCTGGCCTTTTCTTACCTCCGCGTGGAAATCCAAGGAAAACAGGAAATCAATAGCACATTATAACAAAAGATGACGCAACTGCCAAATCTTTCAGGGCAACATTGACTTCCGAGCCGTTCTGATTTCTGAAACCTTTTGATCTTAAAAAAACATGCATTATTCTAGCTGTTTCGTGTCATTTTCCAGAGCAAATATTCTCATTCACCTTGCTCCACTTCTGTGGTCTATTCTTCGTCCCCCTCCACCTGTCCAAACATGAGCCGCTGCACAACGTTGCTCTTCGCTTCCAATATTTTTTGCTTTAGTCAGTACTGCTGCTGCCAACGGGCCGGAGCTCGCGTCCGGAGCTTCATTGACGACTTGTTCCTCAACGGCGGACAGCCGTACGCCAGCATGTTCACGCAGGGCGTAGGCGACAGGGAGCAGCAGTTCCACCTCTAGCTCGACCCAACCAAGGTGTACTTCCACACCTACTCCCTCCTGTGGAGCCCCAACAACATCGAAGAATTAGGGCTTTCTTCTTGATTTTTGCTTATGTCCATGATTTTTGTTTAAAGATAAACAGTAACAGCTAAAAAAGTAGAATTTAGAAAGAAGGAGTAAGTGGTACAAAAAAAATAAGAAAAGTATACGTGCGTAAGATAGGGGTAAGAGGAATAGAGCACATAATATGCTCGTGACTCTTGACATACCCTCGGAACGAGACAGAAATGAGATGAGCGAAGAATCCGTTTAAAAAAAATAAATATTTATATTGATTTTAGACAAAAGTAGAAATCAGTACGAATGACATGAACTCCCGTAGCTACGTGCATATCGATCGATTTTACTCATGTTCAAACAGTTTTGTTGTCGATTTGTTCGGTAGGTTCTACGTCGACGGTGTGCCGGCGCGGCAGTTGGAGAACCTGCGGGCAGCGGCCGATGTGCCTTGCCGGAGCGGCCAACCCATGGCGGTGTACATGAGCATCGTGGACGGCGACGCGTGGGTCACGGACGGTGGACGCGTCAAGATCGACTGGTCGGCTGGTGCAAGGCGCCGCTCACGACGTCGAACGCCGACTTGACGGGCGACGCGTGCGTTGCTGGCCTGCCCAGTTGCGGCGAAAACCGGATCGGAGGTGGTACAGCCAGTCAGGGCCGTTCCTGATATTTCAGAGGCCCTGAGGCAAGACGAAAGTGAAGGACTTAGGGTGTTCATGATATTTCAAAAACATCACTTCTATTTAGACCGATCAGACACTTTTATGATCAAAATCTAATATATACCAATAACAAGTGTAAATAATTCTAAATAACCAACTTTCTATTGTATGAGTAAGATTATATATACTAAACTTCACATGTTGTCATGAATTTTGTAAGTATCGAAATGGCCATTTTGCAACAGAAGTTCAGAGACTACTTTCATTTCGTAGAAAGAGATGACTTACATCGAAGTGCGTGCTCTGGAGAGGATAGTCGCCGTCGAGTGGCGTCCAGCAAGATTCACTGATAAAATCTTTGTACCCAGTGCCGGAGACCTCCTTCAGTGGCGAAGCGGTCGTTAGCGATGCGGTGTGGATTACGCACCGTCTTGGATTCCGCGCATTGCCGGAGGATCACACTCACTACGGGGCTGTTTGGTTGTCAGTCATAGTTTACCACGCCTAAGGTTAGGCAAATTTGACCAACTCAAGGAGCTGTTTGGTTGCAGCCACAGTTGTGGCAAAATTCCCTTCCAGCAAACTATGTCCCACGTGTCAAAGACTCAAAAAAGTATGGCAAGATTCCCTTAGGCTTGCTAAGGTGTGGCAAAGAATTTGAGCACCTCAACTTAAGCAAGTGTGGCAATTTTTATTGGCAAAGTGTGGCTAGCAACCAAACAGCCCCTACATCCACAGCTGCTTCGGCCGTGTTCTTGTACTGCTAGCAAAAGGTTGTAAAGCTAGCAAAAAGTAGCGAAGGTGGCACCGTGGTGGCGTCGTAAAGGTCAGCCTCGAGTAAAGGTCAGCCTCGAACAGCTACAGCCGCTGCGGCCGTCCGGCCTCCAACACCTCACTGGGGATGAGCTGCTGCAGCAGCCCTGCCTTCTTCTCGTCTCCTGCAGCCAGAAATCGAACCCAACCATTCAATCAAGACCAATAACACAAGAATCGATCATCCACCCTCCGCTCCGCTCCTTTCGCTGAATTTCCACACAAAATATCGAATCACCATCCATCGAAATCAACTCGCGCGTGTATCGATGCTCTGCAGGGTGGCGTGCACGGTGTATCCCTTCTCGAGGAGCTTCTTCATGAGCCAGGAGCTGATGAAGCCGGCGCCCCCGGTGACGCACACCCTGACTCCATCACTACTTCTATTGCTCCCCACTTTGGAGGCGGCATGCAATTGGGGAATGGGGATTTGGTGAATCGAAATCGATGCGTCTCTCAGGCATCAGCGCTAGATAATGGGGGTTCAATGGATTGGGCCGTTATTGTCTTTAGCTGGCCCAATCAAAGAATATACAGAACGGCAGAACTCCAATACGTAGACTAATCAAAATAATTCATGTATTCATGTATATATACATAGGCTTGGACTAGGAACTTCTATTTTTTATGGGCCTTAGGCAGTTGCCTTTGCTGCCCAGGTCCAAGGCCGACCCTGCAGCCAGCGGCTGAGAGCCGCCGGGCTGCAGAGGCTCAAGTGGTTTCGGTCCACGCCACGTACATAATAACTTGTCCTACGATTACTGCGAGGACGAGATCAAGTACCCCGGTAGCTTCCCTCCCGAGTGCTCGCTTTCGTGAGATAGCCGTCACGATTACTCTGAATCTCCGGTTCGCCACTAATTATACACGCAAATTCATTGCTAATACCGCATTGCAATGAATGTCACATCAGCTATAAATTGTGATCTTGATGCGTTATGAGTAGTATTACCGGGATTCTTTCTTGTGATAAACGATGCTACCACTTGGTCACGCCATTTCACCAAAATTAAGTTGTGGTAACGCAAAACAATCGAAAATCGAAAAAGAAGAAACTAAAAATTGCCACGATGAAAGATAGCTTCCTCTATTTTTAAGCCATACTATGTAGGAAGATCGGAGCGAAGCCCGGTTTGCCTCTGCACCATCTATATCACTCGCACTACGCCTTGTCATGCAACCTTTTTTTTTCGCGAACGATTTATCTCGGGTGCTATCCATGACCGAAACAAGATGATCCCGCCTTTCGCATCCTCCCCGCCGGCGCCGTGGCCGGCCCGCCACACCGTAGACAAGTCGGGGGCGGCGCCCCCACTGCCTCCGCCCCTGGCCGTGGACGTGGCCGTCATCGTGGGCGTGCTCACCGCCGTCCTCCTCGTCCTCTTCCTCTTCCTGATCTACGCCAAGCACTGCAAGCACCGCGCCCCCGGCGTGGCCGGCCTGGGCCTCGGGTTCCCGCCCTCGCCGTGCGAGCGGTGCCGCTCCGGCCTGAGCCGCTCCGTCGTGGACTCGCTCCCGGTGTTCCTGTTCGGCGACGTCGGCGCGGCGAGGGACGCCGCGCACGAGTGCGCGGTGTGCCTGGGCGCGTTCGACGCGGCCGAGCTGATCCGAGTCCTGCCCAAGTGCCAGCACGCGTTCCACGCGGACTGCGTCGACGCGTGGCTGCAGGCGCACTCGACGTGCCCGGTCTGCCGCCGGCGCGTCGGGAAGGAGGACGTCTTCGTCGTGCTCCCCGAGCTGGAGCTGACCCGGCTGGACGCCGGCGAGAGTCACGGCAACCCGGCGCCGCTCGCCAGGAGGGTCCCCGGCCGCCACTCGACCGGTGAGTCGGAGGTGCGGATCGCGGTGCACCGGTGTGACCACCCGAGTGAGCGGTGGTCGACGGATGGCTTGGTTGACCGGGTCGGGTATCTCGAGGCGGCGAGGCATCGGAGGGACCTGATCTTCCTAGAGGAGCGCGCGCACGGATCACGAGGCTTCGGGCGCGTCGTCACACCGCGGTCTAGCTGACGACGCGGCGTTCATCTCTTCTGTCTCGATCTTGCTTCTGTACACGGAAAGTTGCCGGCGAGGGCGGGCTTCTTTGGTAGATAATTCTCGTTCATCGCGTGTATGTGTAATACAGGACATGGTTGCTTGTAAATGTCAATGGGTCACATACATGATACATATAGTGCTGATACAGATATATTTGTAGTAATAATAGGGTAAAAAAGTTGGGAAGATACATGTATAGATGGATGTGCCAAACTGCCAACGTATCAAGTTGCTATGTATATTGAAAGTTTGAAAGTTTAGGGAAGGCCAACTTACTCCACATACTGATCGGTGTTGGAAATGAGGTGATGCAGAGTGTGTTAATCGGCTGGACCTAATGGCTTTTAGGTAGAGTTTTTGATTGAAATAAAATATAACAGCCGAAAGGAGTAGGTTTTGAAATAAAATTAAAAAAAATGGTTTTTGGAAGACGTGGACATGGAGGAGGTGACGAAAGCCGGCGGACGGCTTTTGAAAATAGCCTAGAAAAGCCACTTTTAGAAGTCAAGATGTTCAAATCGGCTTTTGGTCTCTTTAAACAGAAACTAGAGGGCGAAGCTGATTTGAACACTCCGTAGGCCACCATTGACTGAGATTTCAGATGGGGAAATAGCGAGTTTTCGTGGGTAGGAAAGCTCTACTGTTTCGGTGGAAAATGAGGACACATACACATACACATACACATACACATACACATACAAGTCCCCCTCCAAATAAAATAACCCCCTACAAAGAAAATGATCTAAGGCGTTGGATATATATACACACACACACACACACACACACACACACACATATGTCTATATATATGTATACATATATACATAGTATATATAACAGGGGCACTATGGTGTCTAGGATTTATAATTGAGACTTTCCACCTATGATTAAAACTTTTCATCCATGATTGATTCAACATGCTAAACCAATAACTTCCTTTCTAAATTGACACATTTTTGAATTAATGAATGTTAACAGATTTGCCTGATATATTACATTTACACATATCTAAAAGCAATCTAAAAACAAAAAGGCTTAGTGCTCAAATATCATAAGTGTCCATTTCAATATCCTATACACATACATACATACATACATACATACATACATACATACATACATACATACATACATACATACATACATACATACATACATACATACATACATACATACATACATACATACATACATACATACATACATACATACATACATACATACATACATACATACATATAGGCCGGCCGTGGGACCGTGCGTTGCCCCAGCGCCAGTGATATGCATTTCATTCATTAACAAAGAGGAGGTACAAACATGACATGGAAATCATGGGACGATCTGAGAAGGTTAGATTATAAGCTCACAACTCAGTCGCAAAATAAAAAAGAGGGACGACAGAGAGAAAAGAGAGGAAGACAAGAGGTTAAACGACGTGGGAGGGGGGGGGGGGGTCGGGGTCGCACGACAACGAATGTAGCTCTAAACTCGCAGCGGAGGACTACGACATGAACTCCTGCTAAACGCGCTGGAGGAAGTCGTCAGTGTTTAGTCTCCATTGGCCATGGTGCAAAGAATTTCTCTCCTTCCATGTCATCCATATGACTAGAATGATGAGGGTGTCAACTCCTTTTCTCTTGGGACAAGGAGCCAGACCTCTGACAACTGACCAGAGGTCCTGAAGGAATTGTTTGGTTAGCTGATAAGAAGTGCAAAGTGAAAACCAGGAGAACATCTGGTGCCAGATCTTGCGAACCACAAGGCACAGCACTAGAAGGTGGTCGATCGTCTTGGGTTCTTGACCACAAAAGAGGCAAGCTGAAGGCGTAGGGATGTTGCGTTTCCGCAGCCTTGAAAAACTCCAAACATGCCTCTTTAGCGCTAGCCACGTAAACATTTTGGCTTTCAGAGGAGCCGCGCATTTTCATAGCAAATTGGCGCGGGGGAGGAAAGTAGCTCCTTGGCACAAGGCCTGACGCGTGGATTTAGGTGAATATGAACCATCGGATGTCCAACGCCATAAATATCATCCTTAACTCCGTCTTGTAGCTGGACTTGGCCGAGAAGCAGCAATAAGTTGAGGTACTCAGCAATGACCCATGCAGAGAACCCTTAAAGGTCAGCCAACCATTGGTGATTAAACCATGTTTTCCTAATGAGGGTTTGCTTTTTGCGAGAGTTTTTAATCAAAATCTATAAAAATCAAGGCGAGATCACATATGCCTTGACCTTAAAACCTTTTATTAGCCTAGAAAAAGGTGAAAGCTCCATCACCCAGGTTTTTCTACGCTTTGGACTGCAGGTGCCTGGTTGACTTTATAGACTATAGGGCTGTCTAACAAAATGAGTCCGAGCGAAAGCGTCCGAAGGGCATCATAATCCCGCTGAGGCTTTGTTTAAATTATCAGATGGGAAGGATTATATATACAAAGGTATATGCATCGAATTTTGGACGCTTTTAGCACTGTTGCTGTCGCAAATTCCAAAAATGACGCCGGTGGAAACAAAATTCCAAACCTAACCCCCAGCCGACCGCACCATTTAACTGGGAGCTGACACATGGAATGGTGCGGTCGGGGAGCGCACGACACCGAAGTGGTGCGGTCCCCGACCGCACCACTCGGCTGGGCGATCTGACGGGCTAATGACCGAGTGGTGACGGCCGGCCGAGTGGTGCGGTCGGGGACCGCACCACTTTGGTGTCGTGCGCTCCCCGATCGTACCATTCCACGTGTCAGCTCCCGGTTAAATGGTGCGGTCGGTTGGGGGCTAGGTTTGGAATTTTGTTTCCTCCGGCGTCATTTTTGGAATTTACGGTAGCAAAAGTGCTAAAAGCGTCCAAAATTCGGTTTTTCTACGCTTTGGACTGCAGGTGCCCGGTTGACTTTATAGACTATAGGGCTGTCTAACAAAATGAGTCCGAGCGAAAGCGTCCGAAGGGCATCATAATCCCGCTGAGGCTTTGTTTAAATTATCAGATGGGAAGGATTATATATACAAAGGTATATGCATCTTTAAAAAAAAATTCAGAAAATCACATGATATATATATATGCACGGACTCGTGTGATCCACGTACGCTAGCTTGCAAACCATCTAGATCCTATTTAAAAAGTAAGAATTTCGCGTAAATTTTACAGAAATCTGCATGATACATTGTCTAAAAAAGCAAGGAATGATACAAACAACAGAGGTAAATCTTGAACCGGGCAGACCAAATAAAAACAAGTTTGCACTCTGTTTGCTTGCTTGTGGCAGATTAACGAACAAAGTGGTCAGTCACAAGCGGCCATGCATGCGATTGCTTAAGCTTAATAAAGCTTTGTTCCCAGGAAAAGACGATGACGAGTCATGAGCCTCGAGCGGGCGTATTAGGAATGGGCGCCTGGCGCTGGCCCCGAGGCAACGTGAAGAGTAGCCAACAGGGGTTGGGTGGCGTCCCCGCTCCATATAAGCCACACTCTCTTCTCTTCACCATCCCTTTCCTGTCTCCTCCCGCTCTCCGATAGAGACCACAAGAGATATAGAGAGTCGCCGGCGATTGGCCGGGATCGATGGAGTGGTGGCAGAAGGCGGTCGTCGTGCCGGTGAGGCGCGCGTGGATCGTCATCGCCGCCCGGCTGCGTCGCAAGAAAGACGGTAAGATCGACCATCACACCCACTGCTTCAACTTGCCGGCCGGTTTATATCTTCTTCTGATCGAGTTTGTGATGATTCGACATGTCGGTTTATTTCCTCTTCTGATCATTGATGGATAAGTGGCAATTAATGCTTCATCTCCTTTCTGTTTCCTGCATCATACATCCAGCGTTAGATTAAGATTTCAGTAAGATTGCAATGTATAGAAAATTTTGCAGCGTGTTAGCAGGGGCAGAACCAGTTTAAGCCCAAGCCCCAAACTAGACCAGTTACTCTTGGACTAACTCTTAAGCTAACTCTGTTTTTTTATTTTTCATAAATTTTACATGGACTTTGGTTGCCAAGCCTCGGATTACAGCCCAGATAGCCTGAGATCTGATTCCACAACTAGTGTTAGTACTGATTCCTCCCAACATTTGGCACCAACTTATGCCCTTCATCGACGCACACGTCACATCTAATAAGCTGACCATATATAGGTTATGTTCTTTGTGGTTGTAACTTATAGTTTTTGGCTGAAATTTTTGAATTTTAGCTGTTTGCGACAGAGATTACAGAGAAAGAGATACTCGCTTGTGATTTTGGATGGTACAGATGTTGAGCTTTTAACGTGTGCTACAATTAATTTGTAGTCCCTGTTTTAAAAAATAATCCATTTAAAAGTTAGGTATTATAGCAAAAACCAAAAACTAGTTTCAAAAACCGAAAAGTACAGACCTATACACACATATATAGGATAGTGAGTTAGGATGTATATCATGAGACATGCGTGGCCATCGTTTTCCTTTTGCGCAAGAGGACGAGCCATGCAACCTTTGTATAAGGGTGTGGTTTTTGGCTAAATTTTTTTATTTTTAGTTGAAATAGAATAGTAATAGTTGAAATAAATAGTTTTTAAAATAAAAATTTTAAAACAATTTTTGGAAGACACGGACATAGAGGGAACGAAGGAGGTCGATCGGTGACATTTAGAAACGGTCTGAGAAAACCGTTTTTAAAATCTGGATGTTTAAATTTAGACGAAGCTAATTTGAACAACCCATAAGGTCAGTACACATGCGTGGAACTTTGTAGCATTTTTTTTCGTGCAAGAAAGAAAATATTTCTGTGGCACGTGGCTGCATGTCGGGTGTCGTACAAGAGAAGGGAAGTATCCAATGCATTATGCATGCATCACTAATCAGAAGTCAAAAGGATACGTGATCGTGGCTGCGCGCGTGTACTTGTCATGTTGCTGCATAGCCCAGTATCTGGTGCGCTCGCTGCAGTTAAGCAAGTAATTGGGTTCGAGTGATTATTGATTAGTTTTAGCTGAGCAGGCATCGGTCACCCATGCATAGTTTAGTACGTGGGTCGTTTTCTCATGCCGAGCTGCACAGGCACTCGAGCGTTCTGGAGCAAAAAAAAAAAAAAAGGAGCTCGAGCGTGATCTCCTTACGAAATATTTTTTGTCTTCCACTTTGATCGATCTTTGGCACGCACTGGGACGGTACTGTAAGTGAAGGCGCAGATTAATTAGCTTTCTCTGAATACAGCTTAGTTATGGTACAGTAGTACTCTGAGGCAAAAATTGGCTTACATGTTTTCTCTGAATATAACAAGTCGAGAAGAAATGCGCAAAAAAAAAGGTACTCCGCAGTTTGGAGCGAGAATTTAGAAAGCATTTACAGTATGTTCATCACACATTTTATGCGTAATTTGGTAAGGATTTACATGAATAGCGCATATTAAAGCGACAGAGTGCCTATTAACGCTTGCTGCGTCCCGTGACAGAGGAGCCAGCTTTGCTAACTCGTCCAATAATTCAGTACTAGACCAAAAGCAGCTGGAGGTTACCTACGTAACACCCAATGCTCGTGCGGTAGCAGCGCCGTGATGGCATCTTTCAGATGGTCGCAGGAATGAAGGCCAGAAGCATCAAATCCAAATTTTTTTCGCGCCACACTCGTACAAAGGTGGCAGGATTTGCTTTCCGCGTGGATCCAACCTTGCAAGCGGCTAACCCCTCGATAATTCAGGACTCTACATCACACATTCATCTCTTATTATATAGACAGGAATGGTCGATTAGCACATCTATCTTAAGACGCAAACCGCCTTACTGCTGTATGATCAGGTCCTTCAATTATTTCCGCAATTATCCATCGTTTACTAGGACAACATGTAGGTGGTGGGAATCGAACTTTGGATTATCCAAAGGTTGCCGTTGATTTTTATTTTACTCTTGCAACCATGCACACTGACCGATGGTACTGCTGCTGCTGATGAAACTTTCTTCAGATGGCCGCGGCGTTCTTGTGAAGCTCCACGACGATGTCCAGACGTGCGCGTATGAGGACGTGCAGGTGATGTGGGACATCCTGCAGCGGCCGGAGACGGAGAAGCTGGCGCGCGAGCCGCCGTCCAGGGGAGCCCGCGCGCTGGTCTGGCTGGGCTGCGCTGCCTCGACGTCGCGGCGCCACCACAACATGGGCTTGCGGCGACGGTGCTGAGTGAGCGCATGGACCTCCCGGCCGGCGGCGCCGCTGCAGCTTCGATCGCCCTGTCATAGGCAGACCATGGAGGGAGTCATGCCGCTGTACAGCTCCTCTAGATGCTGCGCCTTTCTTTACTGGATGTAAATATTTGCAGTCATACCAGTTTTGTACTCCTGCGGCAGTCTTTCATTAGTTTCAGAACTACCAGCAGCCTGCTCTGCCATCATCGCTCAGGCACTACAAAGCAACAAAATATTCAGTTCAGTTCAGGCTGGGGCTAGCCATCGATCTCGTCTTCGTTAGAGATGTTCCAGCATAAACTGCAGGAACATTTGGTTACCTCTACGAAGAAAAGTTGATCTGCACAATTCAAATTACATTTAAGGTTTCTCAAAAAAAAAAAAACCTCTTCACAAGCATATCTGCACAATGAAGGGCACAAGAGCAAAGCCAAATTCGGTTCAGAATTGTTGGATGCTCCCGAGACAAAAAAAAGTAAGCCAGCAGTGTCCATGGTGATCAGATGCACCCAATACTCTGCAACAAATACAGACATTCTTACACATCTTGTTAACACACCAGCAAAATAAGTTCTCCATCCACGGATAATATGCATCAAAGCTATCCATGGTTCTTTTACCATGTTGAACTAGGATATATTGGACAATCGGTGAGCCTCTTCACAGTTGAGACTTAACAACACAGAGCGTTCAAGCTACTCATGCAGTAACACACAAGATAGAGACGTCTATACTAAGCATGCCAAAGAAGATATTTAACAAAATATGAAAATTCTACCACAAACTGTATGATGAAGACAGCAATCCAATGACATACCATGGAAAATAAAGATGACATGAATGAGGCACATTGTATTAATAACATCTCAAATAATCTAATGGCGCCATAGGTTTCAGATAAGCTAAGAGGGGAAGTGGACTTCAATTATAAGTCCGCAAATTGTACCTTTACACCAATTCCACATAAGATGAGTCAAAGAAGTTCTGCACCAACTCCACAAAAAAATAAAAAGTGCCACTGTATCAGCTATTTACACAGGCAATTTCAGCAGATCAATCCTAAAAGTCTAAAACATACTCAGATTAACAAAGTCAGCTACAGATGTTCTTCTTCCTCCACTTTATGGATTGTAAATTTGCAATTAATGTGCTGGGGATTGAATAAAGGCACATACCACTCCATGCAGCAATAAGACAATCGGTTGAAAATTTTAATCACATTATGCAGAACACTAGGGAAATGAAACAATTGAAGATGGTATAGCTTACTGAGACAGTCCACACGTGTTTACAGTTGATTGAATAGAACTTCTTCTAAGTGACTTTGGAACTTTAGATCGAGCAGAAGATAAAATTCAGATACATGTGACTATCAACATACAAAATGCTTGCACCAGGCATATTTTTTCCCCTTCCAAAAGTAAATATTGACAATAAAATATTTTTTTTTCAAAAAATCAAATATCACAATTTACAACAGGGAATCCTTTTGCTTCAGACGACTGTTTAAGTGAGGATCACGATCATGATACACAATTCAATCATGAATATATATACTTTTTCATATCTGGAGTAATGACACAAAAGGACTTATGGAAACACCCACCCACTCCCGAACAGACACATGCACATCGAGAGAGAAAAGGAGAAGCATTAGTGATCTAAAATATAACTTTCAAAACACAGTTACAAAAGAATTTAAATAAACGTAACATCCAAGATCCCTGAAATTAGTACTGAAGATACCCTAGAAACTTTTGCAATCAATAATGTACATCCTGACCTAGAAACTTACAGAACATTTTCCTATAAGTTACAAGACAGCACTTGCATTTTGCTGTCTTCTGTCCCTTTATGCTAGATGTTACATAGAAGTTGGGACTTTTGGATGTAACAGTCTCCACCTCAGGAGTGCTAATGAGGCCTAAGCAGCCTGAACAGATGATGATTTCCTTTATTTGGGCATCATTTATCAGGACAAAAGAATTGACTTTCTTTCACTACAAATCCGATGGCGGAATTCGATTTGATCCCAAACGTGCATCTTCTGTGATGTGACTGCAGTATTGTCACTTCAGCTCAAATGTACATCAGATGGGCACCAAGAAGCACATCTGTACAAAATTTCATTTGAAGTAGGAAGTTCCATCTGTCAGCCATTTTGCTCTGAGGAACATAGACATATCTTCTCAAGAAGGATTGGCCAGTCCTCCCCAAGCTGTTGAGGGTTTAGCTGCATAGCAACCTTGAAATCATCAACAGAAATCAAATGGTTACTTCTGATCTCAGTTGTGGCTCCTGATGGTCCACTGCTTGATTGCATCTGAAAATGGTTCGGCAACCAAACACCATTAATCTGCTTTCCATAGGCATGTTGCTTGTATGATGCCCCTTTTCTTACATCACTTTGAACACTAGCTCCTATTAACTCAACAGATGACCTAATCAGGTTCTTCAAATACTTGTCCAAGCCATTATTCAGAAGGTCAGCACAATCCATTGTGACACCTGCTAGACCCAGTGTTTCTGCTGTTTTCTCCATCCGCCTACACAACACCTCTGTGTTCAACAGCTCATGATGCTCACAACAGCTTCTAAAGAGATCTTCACCTGCACTAACTGGTGGCGGCAGTAATTTCCTTGCCCCACCCACACTGGCTGAACAAAAAGGAATTCCAAGTGGAGCCCGTACAGGACTTTTCAACATCTCAGAAGAATGATCTGTAGTATCGCTCATATTTCTTCTCTGCTTAAGCATGCTTTCAGGCGCCAACTGGTCCACATGCAGGTGCTTTGCCAATGGCTCTGCAGGTTCACATTGTTGAAAACACACCGATCTCTTCAACTCAAGTGAACTTAGGGTGCCATTCTCTGGTACAGCAGTTCCACCATGAGCAACCTGGGTGTGATTGACAGCAGCCTCCACCCTACCATTTGGGCCCATGTTTTTCATCCGGTCTTTTAGCTGATGATCTTGCACTGTGCCCATAGGCCTCGATCCCTGCACCTGTAACAGCCCGACGTCCCCATTGCAAGAATTGAACGCTTCAGCAGCCTGAGAAACCTTCTTCACCGATGTTCCCACGGACCTCCCCTCATCAGGTGGTGGAGGTGGGCACTGTGCCTGGTACGCATTGTAGAGAATTGAGCGGATTAGACGGTTGTGCAGCCGTATGTTCTCCCGCCCCAGGATAAGCAGGCATAGCTTGTCAAAATCTGGCTTACTGAGCCTTTGCAACAGGTAGCCATTCAAGTAGCTGAAGTACCACCGCGAATGGTCCGGACCAAGCCGCTTCTCCATCTGAGCCTTCAGATCCCGGAGATCAATACGACCATTCTGCTGCTGGTGCTGCTGTGGTGGCAGAGGCGCCGTTGGCTGTTGCGGCTGCTGCTGCGGTGCGGCCAGTGGCCTCGCCTCCTCCCGCACGGTGTCCATACAGTTACCACCCCCGCGAACCACAATATCGGATTGGGAGAACAGAAATCACAAATCGGGGATAGCGCACCCTACCCAGCTCGGATCAAACCACTAGGGCTTGCGCCGCTTCCTGCAGAGCGCGAGCCCGTAGCCCAATTCCCAGCTCCCCGGCCATGGAGGTGATCTCATCTCCACTGGCACCGCACCAATTGTCGCGAAGCCAAGGGCCTGCCACGGAAGCGGTGCAGCTAGCCCGAATCAAGCATACAGGCGGCGACTTGGGGCGAGCCAATTGGATTACCCGCCCAAACCCTAGAACAATGGAGGCATGATCCCGACACCGTCGAGCTCCGGCGAGCTCGTATCACCTGGATCTCCGGCGAGAAGTGCGACGGGCCGGGCCGAACCGAATCGAATCCAAGAAACAGCAAGAATCGAGCTGACCTCCGGGGAGCAATTGGGATTGGCGGGACCCGATTGGAGACCAGCCGAAGGATTGCACCGCGCTGCTCCCGGATGCCGGATTCTCGCAGCGGCGGATTGCTTCGCGCTTGCTCGGCGCGCGGCGAGGCGGGGCTGGTGCTTCGTGGGATGGATGTGCTCTTGCTTCGCTCCTTGCTTCTTCGTGTCCTTCTCGGCTTGGGCTGTCTCTCGTTTTCCTTTTTTTTTTGCGACTATGTTTTTTTTTCTTCTTTTTGTGCTTCTTCGAGGGTTTTTTTCGTCCGGCCGTTGAGTTGGATTTGATCGCGGAGGGAGGAGAAACGAAAAGAGAGAACAATTTCGTTTTATGGTCCCTTGTGCTTTTTATTTACAAGTATGACACTTTTGGTATTTTATTTGTGAATTTAGCCTTCTCTCGAACATGGGTGAATGAACACGCGATACCAGACGTGTGCTACCCCCGAAGCGTGGAAGCATGGCACGGACCACGGCTAGGTTCCGAGCACGGGAGCACATGGTCGACGCGGCAGGTGACAGCCCTGCCACGCTTCCGCGCCAGAGAAGGGGGGGTGGGGATCATTGAGCCAAGAGCCCTTTTGTTTCCTAGCCTATGTCCGATGATCTGCTTCTGCTTGTAATAGTTTGATGACTAGGGTTCTGATTGGAGCATGGTAGTTGAAACAATCCAAAAAATTCAAATGAACTTTAATTTCTTTGAAACTTGATTTCATTCAAATCCTTGCCTAATTCAACACCTTTCTCACCCAATAGTGTTTCTCCCTCTCTTAGACATTGCCCTCACCGGTCACTTGTGCGAAATCCCGGCCGTCGACTACTGTTCATCGTCCGAAAATATTGTTGTCACCCCGTTTTCGCCTGCCACTCGTTCTCATCTCATTCATCGCCACCATGACCTCACTTGCTGCTGCCACGCCGCTACTGCTAGGTCAAAACTCGTACACCTCGCCCTTCCCGCCTCTGACACCCCCTTAATTGCCCTGGCCACGTGTCAGAGCAATTGCGAAGCCCACTGCCGCCTCTGCTCTTCCCGCTCTCTGCTCTCTCACAACCAACTTATCTCACACCGCAAAAATCCTGCACCTCAAAGCTCGCTGCTGCCAGCACAAGCCACCGTACACCTCCTCTTAAATGTCGCAGCCTTCACCTGGACGAGCATGTTGCTGGAGGGAAATTTAACTTTTTGCCACCCTTAAGAATGCCACCTATCCAAATGTCATCATCTTCGTTGCAATTAATATTTTGTCACTCTCGAGCCTACGTGGCGCCTAGTCACCGCCATGTCAGCGCCCGCGCCTCCCCCGCGCCGCCCCCGCGCCCGCGCCGGCCTCCCCGCGCCCGCGTAGGCGCGGGCGGCGGCGCGAGGAGGTGCGGAGAGGCGCGGGCGGCTGCCCATCTGCGGGGAGGGCGGGCGGCGGCGCGGGGAGGGCGGCGCGGGCGCGGGGAGGCGCTGGCGGCGGCGCGGGGAGGCCGGCGCAGGCGCGGGGGCGGCGCGGGCGCTGACATGGCGGTGACTAGGCGCCACGTAGGCTCGAGAGTGGCAAAATATTAATTGCAACGAAGATGATGGCATTTGGATAGGTGGCATTCTTAAGGGTGGCAAAAAGTTAAATTTCCCGTTGCTGGAAGGGCATGTTTTTTTGACCGAGTCTTATGATTTTTGGCTTCGACTTGTAATTTTTGGACTGTTTGTGTGAGAGTTTACAGAGTAACAGAAACTTACGTGTGGTTTTTGCCGATAGAAATGAAGTCGGTATAATATGTACGATAATTAGCTAGTAGATTATATTTTAAAAAACACTCAATGTAAAAACTAGTTATTGTAGAAAAATCAAAAATAGAAGTCAAAAGCTAAAAAAGAATAAGGCCAAAATCAGAATTCGCTTTGTGTGTGTGTGAAGCCTACGTGACGTGAAACAAAACTTATGGTAGGACTTTGACCTTACCCAAAATTTTTTCTTTTTGGGAGGAGACCTTACCAGGCAGTAGTAGACTACTAGGGAAAAATTGTAGATTTGCTCCATTCTTGAGTGGCTTTGTAGATTTGCCCCAGTGATGTCTCAATGACATGTGGGTCCAGGACCCACATGTCATTGAGACAACTGGGGCAAATCTACAAAGTGCACTTTTTTAAGTGGGGTAAATGAGTAAAAGCCCCGGCTCAAATCAGGAGTGTCGCTCCGAATATACATGCATATGGGTGTGTTCAGTGATTAAAGCATTGTCCGTGTTCTGTGAGATTTTATAGTCTCTACCTTGTCATAACATGTGCATTGGATGCACCCACGTAGGATATGTGAGTACGTGAGTGTGTATGTGGTTGTGTGTGTGCGTGAGTGTGTTCTTGTTGTACTCATGAATTCAAAAAAAGTTGTAGCGGGATGTAGGGCGCGTGTGCACTGTGTAGCGGTGGACAAAAGCGAAGTGACATTGGCTATGTTTTTCCCTGTTTATGGTTTATATCTTATGAATTCCCTCAAATAAATAAATAAATAAGACGGTTTTTTTTGTCATCTTTTTAATGTGGCTTATCGGGATAGTTTTTTTGAAGCGGCTTATCATCTTTATTGGTATTCGGTTTATTCGCACAAGCGTTCGCTCTAGGGGTAAAAACCATAAACAACGTCCGAAAAAAGAACATGCCAATTATTTCATGACCTTTGTCGCGGCCGCGCGAGAAACAAAACAGAGGTTTTCATCGTGAACATGTACATTACATACGTACCGACTCACGTGTAGCAAGTAATGGCGCGCATGTTTAATTCGTTTGCTGCAATATGCGGTGCTCACTCACTTCACTTACATATATGGGTTTATCTATACAACATGTTACTATTTTTTCCTTCAAAACAATCAGATTTTTTAATCTGATTGTTTTGAAGGAAAAAAATAGTAACATGTGTCAAATGGAGATTCATCACCCCAAATAAACCCACCAAATCATATACATCCCTTGTTGAATTAGAAGCGACGCCTCTCAAGAACGGAAGCCGTCCCTTCACCTCCCCCCGTCCCTTCACCTCCCACCCCCGTCCGGATCCATCCTCCTCGCCGTCGCCGGAGCGCGCCACCGGTCCCCGGTGGACGCAAAGAGGGCGACGGCGGGGCTTTTTTCCTTCCCCTGCTCGATTCGGTGGGGATTGGTGCACTGGTCGTGAGATCCCCGGCTGCGGCTCCCCTCGCCGGCGGCGGATCCGGTGGCCTGGTGGCCGGATCTGGCGTCCCTCGGCAGGTGGCGCTGCGGCGGGCTCCCGAGCCTTGGAGCGGCGAGGCCCGCGTGGAGGAGGACGGCGTGGAGTGCGCTGGGAGGGAGGCGGAGAGGGGCGGCGGGACCCGGTAGCGGATCCCCTCGCCGGCGGCGGATCCGGCGGCTTGGTGGCTGGATCTGGCGTCTCTCAGGTGGTGGCACCGCGGCGGGCTCCCGAGTTTTGGTGCGGTGAGGCCTGCGCGGAGGAGGAGGGCGAGGAGCGCGTTGGGGTTGAGGAGCGGCGGGTCCCGGCAGCGGCCCTCCTTGCCGGCGGCGGGTCTGGCGTCCCTCGGTAGGCGACGCGGCGGCGGGCTCTCGAGCTGTGGAGTGGAGAGGCCCGCGCGGAGGGGGGGGGGGGAGTGGAGCGCGCTGGGAGGGAAGCGGAGGCGCGCGGTGGAGTTGAGGAGCGGCGGGAGGCTCGTCGGCAGGACAGCCGCAGGCGCGCTTCTGGTCGAGCTGGGCGAGCGCATGCGCGGGAGCAACGGGAGAGGCGACACGGTGCGCCGTGCTGTCGTTCTGCTCCCTGTAGTAGGGTGGTGCGCACAGGAGCGGTGCTGTCTCAGCGACGGGTTTGCTCGTCGTGGAGTTCAAGGGTGGCTATGCCATGGCCTTGAGGCGTGCAGGGCTCCGTTGTGTTGGTGGCGGTCTTTTGTGTGTGTGGGTAGTGCGTGGGGTGCTATGGAGGTGCTGGCGAAAGCCTTGCCGGTGATCTTACCGGTCTCGACAACGATGACACCTTCGGGCGCCATGGTCCTTCCTGGAGGTGTTGTCTTGGCACTCAAGAGCCCTCATGTTTACTGATCTCCAGGTGAAAACCTTACCTCGGTGAGGCAGGCGGCGTCGGCGACCCTCGTCGCCTCCTTGGAGACGTCGCCTCGGAGGTCCATCTTCACGCAAAGCAGACTGAAGTTTGGATGGCTCAGCGGGATGAAGATAGGGATTTGGTTGAAAGCAAGGATGAAGAAAAGTGTGGAAGCTCAGTCTATCTAGCTTTTTTTCATAGTCCTTAAGCTGTTCTTCTTGTTGTTTCATGCTCCTCAGTTTTGAGGATTTGAGCCTAAGAGCTCGTGTAACTTTTGGCTGTATATATCCTTCGTGGATATAGAGGCCGGAATTTATATCCTTTATCTAAAAAATATACATCCCTTATTCCCAACCCTAACCTAATCCCTCCCTCTCTCTCTGACACCCCCTCCCCGCCTCACTTATGCCATTCTAATGCCGACGAGGCCCACCGGCTACCACCGTCCACCTCCAATCCTCCTTTGTCGCATCTCAACCTCCCATCACCACCACTGCCACCCTTCTTCCTATCTCTGATGGCCACCGCTGCCGAATTTGCCAGCGCCGCTTCCTAATTGCTCATTGGCTCTTGCCGCCCCAGCCGCCTCCACCGCCCTCCTCCAATCCCATGGCCGCCCACCGCCGCCCACCATCTGTCCATGACCACCTCGACATCCCTCTAAGCCCAGTAGCTACCAGTGAACTACAATCTTAACCGGTGAATCCTAACCCTAACTCGGCGCCTCTGTTGAAGATACTGACGATGATGGTGGCCGGAGAAAAAGACAATGGGGAGCCTCATCGGATCTTCACTGGAAATAGAGATGGATGGAAGTATGAATCTTGGTGCACATCGAATGATATGAAATTTGACTAATTTCTCTTCAAAAAACAGTTAAATGACGTATAGCACTTCCGTAGATATATATATATGTGTGTGTGTTCAAATTTCAGCGTGACAGTAAGGTGGTGGAGGAAGGTGCGGCACGTCAGACACAGCGACTTGCGCAACGAACCCTGGTGGGCGGCGCTGGACTGCCTCTCCGACCTCGTGGAGACCTGCACCACCATCACCCGGGTCATCTCGGCGCTGCACGCGCCCGTCGGCTTCGGGCAGTACACGTGCACGGGCTCGTCCCAAACTGCATGCCCCACCCTTACCTCCCCGCCAACGCTACACGCCGGAGCAGAGGTGACCGAGGCCGACTTACTGGGGCGCACCCGCCGAGGAGGTTAGGGCTGCAGCAAGGCACTGGCCTTCATAGCGATCGCCATGCCGTCGGCGGTGCTGCCGGCGGGGGAGGTGCACGATTGTCCTTTTGCTCAAGATACGTTGCCACCAACAAAACAGATAGTGCAATCGGATAAAGCATGATCATCTATGGGAGTACTGTTGGTGATGTAATTTGCAACTGCCGGACACGGCCAAGTTCCAACAATATTTTGAGACATAGTATATGCACATATGCTTCACATGTATGGCCAATCAGCAGACTTCCAAGGTCTCTCAAAAATATTGTTCGAGACTTTCAACATAAAGCAATTTTTCTGGGTACATATTCTTAGTTTACGGTTGCTTCGTCTTAATCGAACAAATGAGAGGAGGAATGCAGTTATCCTACCCAGAGGATGTCCTACCCCATTGAAGCCCGATGTGGACACCAGTTGGATGGGCGACACGTCCTCCTCTTCCCTCCGCCCGAGTCTCTCCGCGTGAGCGCCTCCCGTGCCGTCTTCTTTTCTCCGCGCGAGCCGCCGCTCCCGTCTCCGCTTCTCCGCCACTTCCTCTCCTCCTTTTCTGGACGCCCCCAATCCGACCTCGTCGCCCTCCCCATGCCTCAGCAGGATCCCAACTCCCCTTCATCTTCTACCACCTCTTCGTCGTCGTCCACCTTGCCGTCTCACCCACACCACCGTGCCCAACCTCACCCCTGCCTCCCGCCATCCCCCAGACCCGTTCCCCGCACCATCGACACTACCCCCTTCCCCACCACCTTCATCTAGGCCGACACCGCCTCCTTCAAGCAGGTCGTCTAGATGCTCACCGGTGCCGAGCAGTCCTCCAAGAACGCCACGGCAACAATGACCGTAGGCAACAGCAGCGCCGGAGTTGGCGGTAGCCAGGCGGCGAATGGGCCGTGCCGGCCCAAGAAGCCGGCTTTCAAGCTATACGAGTGGCGGAGCAGCCTCAAAAACCTCAAGATGATCGCGCCGCTGGCGATGGGGGCGCCGCCGTCGCTGAGGAAGGTTGCCACGCCGGAGATCCTCTCGCCGAGCGTGCTGGACTTCCCGTCCCTCAAGCTCAGCCCGGTCACGCCGCTTACCGGCGACCCCTTCAACCGCTCGCCGGCATCGTCCTCCGAGGAGGCCGAGCGCGCGGCCATCGCCGAGAAGGGGTTCTTCCTCCACCCCTCGCCGAGGGGCGCCGAGCCGCCGCGCCTGCTCCCGCTCTTCCCCGTCACCTCACCCAGGATGACCGCCTTCGTGGCGGCGCCATCTGAGTGAGCCAAAGCCTCCACCTTTGCGCGCAACTCGGGGAGACGACGCGGAGGCGTCGGCGGCGGGCTCGCGCTCGGATCTGGGAGGGGAGGGCGCGCGGTGGTGCTCGCGCTCCGATCTGGGACGGGAGGGCGGCGAGGTCGGATTGGGGGCGTCCAGAAAAGGAGGAGAGGAAGTGGTGGAGAAGCGGATGCGGGAGCGGCGGCTCGCGCGGAGAAAAGAAGACGACACGTGAGGCGCTCGCGCGGAGAGATTCGGGCGGAGGGAAGAGGAGGACGTGTCGCCCATCCGACCAGTGGCGGACCCAAGATTTTACCAAAGGGTATGCCGCACCAAAATTTTCATATGCAGTTCGGTAAAACCATTTACCAATTCGGTAAATAATTGTAAAATATGCACCGTAATTCAGTATACAGATACTAAATAATATGATAAGTCTTAAATAAGTCTAAAACCATAAAGGTTCCTACTTGTATAACTTTGTATCTCCAGAGTTTCAAGTGTTGCAGCCTACATCTTTTTAGAAAATGGAACAAAGTTCCAGCTTCTACTTTCTGGGGAGAAAGTACACAGCTGTTCAATACAAAACCAAGCACATAGGCTCCAACTCCACAAGAAATCAGACTACAAATAAAGAAAGGAGAAGAAAGAAGCTACGCTTCAATTCTATTCCTAAATTTCCAACCGAACTTCGCAAAAACCTCCATGATTACGGTCTCCAACAATCTGCATCCATTTTTGAGATTTGATCTCGCCTCTTCTTTATGTAGTAGGGACCAATGTCGAATCCAATATGTTGCCCTGAAAATAACCTGCAGAAATGTATTAGATTTAGAGTTATTGAATACCATATCGTTTCTATTCAGCCACATAGCCCAACATAAAGCAGCAGCTCCTACAAATATTTGATTTCTAAGTTTTGGCCGAATGGCATTCAACCAAGAATCAAACATGTTCGCAAAGCTAGAAGGGGGCTGAATTCCAAAGGTGATAAAAACGGTATTCCAAATAAATCTTGCAAAGTAGCAATCAAAGAAAAGATGTTGTATCGTCTCCATAGAGCTACAAAAACAACAAATGGTGCTACCTTGCCAATTCCTTTTTGCTAGATTATCCTTTGTGAGAGTAACCCCCTTTTGAAGGTACCAAAGGAAGATCTTAATTTTCAGAGGTATCTTAATGTTCCAAAGAGGGGTCTTTTCGGGAACTACCCCTTCTTGTATCATATACATATAAAAAGAACGAACCGTAAAAGTACCCTTGTTACACAAATCCCAAATAAATGAGTCCTCTCCACTTGTAAGGTTTACTGAAAATATTTTGGTCACCAAATCAAGCCAATCATCTAGATTAGAGCCAACCAAGGCCCTCCTAAAGGACACATTAAGAGGTATAGAGGTTAAGATATGTGATACCGTGGCATCTTTTCTCCTCACAATTCTATAGAGTGCGGGGTATGCAACACTAAACGGTTTGTCACCTATCCAAGTATCCTCCCAAAATCTAGTTTGGGACCCATCACGAACACGGAAGTGACCACATGCAAGGAATTGATCCTTGACCTTCATAAGGCCAGACCAAAAATGTGAATCCCCCGGTTGTTTTGTAACTTGGGTAAGAGTTTTGTTGGACAAGTACTTCCTTTTAATAAGGCTTTGCCAAACACCCTTTTCGTTAATAAGTTTAAACAACCATTTGCTCAAAAGGCATTTATTTTGGATATCCAAATTTTGGATCCCCAATCCTCCAAAATCTTTAGGCCTACAAAGAATACTCCACTTAGTGAGTCTATATTTCTTTTTATGTTCATCACATTGCCAAAAGAATCTGGAACGGTAATAGTCTAGCTTTTTTAACACACCTCTGGGGACTTCGAAGAAAGAGAGCATGTACATGGCTAGACTAGTTAGAACTGAATTAATCAATACTAGTCTCCCTCCTACTGATAAGAGTTTACCTTTCCAACTACTCAGCTTTTTCTGAAATTTTTCCTCTATGACCAACCAATCCTTGTTCGAAAGCTTGCGATGATGCATGGGAATACCTAAGGGTGTGTTTGGTTCGTGGATGGAGGTTGCATCGTATATCCTGGATGAGTGGATGCAGGCTGAGTGGAATCGTATTTCAGAAAAAGAAGATGTTTGGTGAGGCTGTATGAGCGGATACAAAAAAACTGAGATGCTGTTTGGTTGCCTGTATGAGCGGATGCAGTTTACCAAACCTGAGAGGCTGACACGTGGGACCGCATAAGATACACTGCATCCACTCATCCAGGATGGCTAGTGAAGCTCATTTTGAGCGTATCCACCCATCCAGGATGAGGGCGTATTTTTGCATCCGCTCATACAGGCTGTATCCGCTCATACAGGCAACCAAACAGGCTCTTTCTCAGATTATACGGATCCACCCATCCAGGACGAAGGAGATTCAGGCAACCAAACACACCCTAAGTATCTAAATGGGAAACCCCCCGTGCCACAACCAAACAGTTGCGCATATTCATGCTCACACTCCTTGGCCTTGCCATAGCAAAATAACTCGCTCTTATGGAAATTGATTTTTAACCCCGATAATTGCTCAAAGGTACTTAAGACTAGCTTAAGGTCTTTGGCCTGGAGTATATCATGATCCAGGAAGAGGATAGTGTCATCCGCGTACTGCAAGATTGATAGACCATCATTGACAAGGTGAGGAACAACTCCACTAAACTTTCCATTAGCCTTGGCTCTCTCAATTAAGATGGCTAACATATCAGCCACTAAGTTAAAAAGAATTGGTGACAAGGGATCTCCTTGCCGAAGTCCTTTCTTAGTCTGAAAAAATGGCCAACTTCATCATTAACTTTAATGCCAACACTGCCACCCTTAACAATTTGTTCTATCCAATTGCACCATACAGAAGAAAAGCCCTTCATTCTTAAAGTTTGCTGAAGGAAGGACCAATTAACCTTGTCATATGCTTTCTCAAAGTCTAGCTTCAAAATAACCCCATCTAATTTCTTCCTATGCATCTCATGAATAGTCTCATGTAAAATGACAACGCCTTCCAAAATGTTCCTACCGGACATGAAAGAGGTTTGTGAAGGTTTTATGACTTTTTGAGCTACTAGAGCTATTCTATTTGTCATTACCTTTGTAAAGATTTTGAAACTAACATTCAATAGGCAAATTGGCCTAAACTGTTGTATCCGCTTTGCCTCTTTTTCTTTTGGTAATAATGTAATTATTCCAAAATTGAGGCTGTATAGTGGCAATTTACCCTTGTGGAATTCAGCAAAGAGAGCCATGAGGTCACTCTTAATAATATCCCAAAAGGCTTGATAGAACTCAGCCGGAAACCCGTCTGGGCCTGGCGCCTTATTATGCTCCATTTGGAAAATGGCAGCTTTGACCTCCTCCTCCAAGAATTCCATGGTTAATAAATCATTTTCCAAATTGGATACCTGCGAGATATCATCCCTCATAGATTCCATCATGGAAAAGTTATTATGATCTGAAGCTCCAAAGAGGTCCTTATAATAATTGGTGATAAATCTTTTAAGATTGTCATCCCCTTCTATAACTCCCTCTTCTTGCTCAAGCTTGAAGATTCTAGTTTTCCTGTGTTTACCGCTTGCTACCAAATGAAAATACTTAGTATTACAATCGCCAAATAACAACTTAGTTGTCTTGGCTCTTTGATACCATTTGAGCTCCTCTTCCCTTAAAAGGGAGACTAATCTCTCTTTTAAACAATGTTTCAAATCAAGCTCCATAGGGCTTAGAATTTGAGTTTCTGCTTTCTTATCAAGCTCATTTGTTTTCTTCATCAGCTCTTCCTTCTCCTTTTTATAAGTACCACTCACATTCTTAGCCCAACCTCTTAGGAATTGTCTAAGACGTTGAATTTTAAATTGCCATTTTCGTAGTGGTGTTTTCCCCCTTTTCTCTTTGTTCCACACATCAGCTACCAACTCCGAGAAACCATCCCGCAACAACCATCCGAGTTCAAATTTGAACATAGGTTGTTTTTTAATATGGGTACCATCACCCATATTAAGCAGCAATGGGGTATGATCTGAAATTTCCCTATTTAATGCTTGAACATTTGCTAGCGGAAATTTAGCCTCCCACTCTGTACTTACCAAAATCCTATCAAGTGTCTCATAAGTTGGTAAATCCCTAGAGTTTGCCCAAGTAAACTTCCTATTCGAAAGTTCAAGCTCCCTTAAGTCTAAACCATCAACAACGGCATTGAATAAAAAGGGCCATTTATTATCATATTTATCATTGTTTTTCTCTTTTGGGCTCCTAATTATGTTGAAATCACCACCGATAAGAATCGGATGTGTTTCTTTAGAACATGTTTGAACCAACTCCGCGAGAAAAGCTTCCTTAAAGTCATCTTGAGCAGCCCCATAAACTGCTATAAGAATCCATTGGAAGCCATCTGCTTTGTTTCTAAGTCGGAATTTAACATAGAAATCTCCTTCGGCAATAACTCCGATGTCAAAGACCTCTAAGTTCACTCCTAACAAAATACCACCGGACCTACCATGAGGTTCGGACCAGTGCCACAGGAATTCTTGTCCACCACAAATGTTGTTTAAAACTGTTTTAGAAAAATCTTTCTTACCGGTCTCCATGAGAGCAATAAAGTCTAGCTTTTGCTCTCTAGACGTGTCTGACAGGAATCTAAATTTAGCCAAGTCACTAAGACCTCTGCTATTCCAAAAAATTCCTTTCATTTTGACTCAGTCTTATGTTTTTTAATCCTCCTAATCTTATGGTGTTTCTTCCTTCTAAAGGACGAATGTGACTTGTTTTTCTTAAAGACAGCTTTAAAATCACAACTTAGGTGATCACTGTCCTCATCCATTACCTCCTCCATCAAATCACCACATAAGTGACCTAGAGTGAGGTTTTCTATGTCCTCATCGTCCTTCTCATCAATAATTTCAGAATCCATATTTGTTTCAGATTCTATGTGGCTCAATCTCAAATTAAATCTATCAATTTCAATAGTTTTAATTCAGCTAACTGATTCTGAGATATCCCTAGTATTCTTGCCTAAGTTAACACCTAGATCAAGAATAGAAGAAGCAACTAGAGAATCTGAACAAGAGGCAAAGGAAAGGTTATTGTTGATACCTTTAATGTAATCCATATTTTTCCACGCCGCTCTCTTCTTTGCTTTTTCCATCACGTGCTCATCCTTGTTAACAATACGCGGGCTGGAACGAGTTGGGGTAATTCTAGCTTCCGTGATAGCTGCAGCCGCCAGCACATTAGCCGACACTGTGCTTCCACCCTGCATCTGCAGCACGCCACCTCCACCATGCAAGGTCGACAGCACCTCCATTGGCCCCACTACAGGAGACAGCGAAGGCAAGCACAGATGAGGCGTGCTGCTGTCTAGGGGGCTCAGCTGCACCTCCACTGAACCGAGAACCTCTGAAGGTGCGCCACCAATTAGAGGAACCGTATCCACATCCGAATGAACGATTAAAGTTTCCTTCCCACCAATTTTGCCGCCACTCTCAGCCTCATTATCAACTTCGGGCAGCACACCCTCCACAACTCCTTCAACAAAGGCATTGTTGTCCTTGGCCAACACCAAGTCAGCACATTCACCCAAGGTTGTTTCCACCGCCAAGTCCAGAATACTGGCCGCCATGGTTTTGATTTTAGCCTCTAAAGCTAGCATTAAGTCAAAAGCAGCAGGCCTGTTGTTTTCAGTCTCGTTGTTGTCAATACCACCCTCTAAAATCATATCATCCCCCTTTAACCCCTTAGGTTCCGAATCAGAGTTAGGACCCGCTTTGGGGTTGTCTTCCTCCTGTTCCTCATTGCCCTCAACCTCCCCATCTTTGAAATCAAACTCCACCTCAACTCCATTGTCATCAAAGCCGACACGTTCTTTCTTAATTTTGAGCTCGAAGTAATGATCCCCAATGACAACATCAGTACTAGAAGGCAGCAACTTAGGATCAAAAACCGCCACAAGAATTCTTCCAAAATCATTTTTGCGAGTGGTCTTCATGTCTACCATTTGGGTAGACCCAAACATAGTGCCTACAGCCCAAAGGTTCAAATACTCCCTCAACTTCTCATGGATACCATATACACGCAGCCACACTTTAGGCAAAAGAAAACCACCCTCCTTAACATGCCACACCTCAAATTGTAAACGCACCCCGGTAGAAACCCCATTTTCCCGTACATCAGCTCCTCCATAGGCGATAGCTCTCTGAAGTTCAGACTTGGATGGGAATTGAACAATAAAAGATTCATTGTCATGCACTCTAGGCTCCCACTTCCATTTACCGGAGACTATCCTTTCCAGTTGTGCCACAAGCTGCTCGGAAGATAGGGATCCCCCCACCACTTTGACTAAAGCCATCTTGGAATCCTTCTTCCTGGGTAGGGGGGCATGTGGTATATGGTAGAATCTAGGACCCGCCACAGCAAAACCTGCAGCATGAGCAACCGGCTTGGGGAGCTTGAGAATTGGACACCGGTAATTGACATGATCATTACCATCACAAATGTCACAATGAACTTCAGTCCCGCCATGGCCCTGGCCGAAGGCTGGTTTAGCCACCCTTCCATGGCGAGCACCTGGAGCTCCCCAGGTGACACCCGCATCCCGACCGCGACCATGCCCCCCTGCGCCAGCTAGCTGTGTACTTGATGCACAAGAAGCCAGAGGTGGGTGCGTCGAAATGTCGCGCTTGGAAGCTTTCTAGGAAGGCGAAACACGAAACCGCGAGTGCAGCCGCCCTCCCCTGGAGAAGAAAACGCTGAGGCCAGGTGGGAACTCGAAACGTCGTCTAACAGTTTGGGCCAAAACAAGTTGGCCCAGACCAGTCGACACCGTCGGCCCACATGCCTCTTCAGTGCCCCGACCAAACTCATTCAGGGACAACCCTGTTTTACCAAGATTAGCCTTCCTCATGTCCTTAACTTTAAACTCCCCCAGCTTACTAACTGAAGACCGATCAAATTTAGGTAAGGGGCCTTTCCAAGGACGAATTTTTGAGGACAAACGCCAGTCCGCTACCTTCTCGGTTATCCTTGATGGTAGGGGCCTAGGATGCCTCACATGGCCAGCCCCACAGTCAACCGAACCAAATTTCGGAGACTCAATGCTTTCAGACAACATTGCCTCAGCTCTGATCATTTCGTCTACTGAGAAACCCACTCGCAAAGCATCTCGAATAAATTCTGAACCTGAACTAGATGAAACAGGACTAGCAGCTTCATCTTCCTCCTCAGTGCTATCCTCCCCATCCACTGCCCAAAATTTTGATCTACTCGTCAAATTTCTATCTCCGACTAGCGGAGCAGAGAACTTGAGGAGATCAGGCGCTGATTGCCTTCTTGGCAACACCCCAATCCATTTCTGCTCAACATGGGATTGCGACTTAGCGCACAGTGAGCCACCTCTATCAAGACGGGTCAAATCCACCATTAACCGAGCTTCACTGAGTGGATACTAGCTCCCAGCTCACATCGTTGAAGAAACAGAGCCACAACTAACCCAGAGACTAGCTCCAAGTGAGAGGGAAGGAAGAAACGAGGACTGGATGAGGCGAGCAAGACGTACCTGAAACTAGAACTGGTTGGGGAAAAATGTCGAACACCTTGCCAGCACCAGCCTCACCGTGGCAAAGGCGTGTCCCGGGAGGGCACCGGCAACATCTTGGAGCACGGCGCCGAGGGGCGCAGCTGGCGCACCTGCTAGCGCGGCGCAGGCCCAACCAGTGGCCGCGAGCGCGGCCGGCTAGTCCTCGGCCGTGACGGAGGGCAGCATGGGCGCCTCGCCCCAACCTACCGCGCCGCTGCGGAGCTCCACCCGCACAGCGACGTTGGACGCGATGGTGAAGGGCGCGGCCAGCGGCACGTCGAACGGGCGCCCCTCGGCCACCGCAACGTCGACGGAGAAGGTTTCCTTGAGGGCGTCGAAGCCGAACCGTCAGTCGTGTCCCCCGAAAGAGTTTTCTCAAATAATAGCATTTCTACATAACATATACTAAGATCCAGTCAGGCATGGAGAACCTGCATTAGATCATCATCTAACTGCAGCCTACATCTACCTCTCAAAATCCTCTTTTCAATCCTAAAAGGAAGTTAAATTCAACAATGCTGTAGCAGAACAGGGGTAGATATTTAGAGTTACCATCCTTTAGGAGGAATCTGTCGGTTCTGCAATTTTAAGTGAGTTTATTTATAAATAGGCGTACTTTAGAGGTACATAGTCCCAGATCCTCCAGAAAATGTATACATTTACTTTTTTTGCGAACCTAATCGTGAATCAATGACCACATTTATCCTGACCAATAATGCCACTGCTTGTTAGTTTCAGTTTTTCCAATTCGGGAGAACCACAATTAACAAGATCAGCTGAGTGCCTGAGTGCTCCACAAAAGTATTCCACTGACAATACAACAAAAATTGGCCAATTTTTTTTACCTCAATGTCTGTTAAGAGGTGAGGTTCTTTAACTATCAACCATATATTACCATGCGTAAGAGATGTTCATCATGTGATAAACAGGTAAAAGCAAGGAAGAATGTAAGGAACAGGTCAGATACGACCAAACCATTCCCAATTTTCTCCAACTTTAAGCATGCCGTAGTAAATGCTTCCGATATGTGATCCATAGCCCTACTCTGAAACGTTACAAGAACGGTCCAAGGAAAAAATAAGTCAGAAGCGACCTAAAATCTGCAATTAGATTGGTAAAATCCACCGAGAATGTCCAAAAACTGCAACAGTCAACAAGCTGAAAACAATTATATCACATTGGCATCAAATTGCTAGTCCGCAAACACATAAACTAAAAACCCATTGCACAAATTTAAGCAAAAAGGAGGGGAGGCTTTACGATGCGGGAGGCGAAGACGTTGCAGGGCTGGGGCGCCTGGTAGATGGAGCCGTCGAGGATGTCGTAGAAGGGGGGGAGAGGGCGAAGTAGTCGAAGACAAGGTTGCGGTCGAGCGGGTAGGTGTTGAGCCAGAGCTGGTCGCGGAAGCAGATCCCCGTCATGTCAATACCTGGCGGGGGCGGGAGCGCGGCGGGCGGCGACGCTGTCGCCCGGGGGCGGTGGGGGGAGCGGCGTCGCCGACATCACCGCGTAGGAAGCGCTGTATCCCAAGGAAGTAGTACCCTCTGTGCACCAAATCGAAAGGAAGGGAGACGTCGGCGCGGCCGCGCGGGTTGCGCGGATGGGGGATAATACTGAGTTGGGCTGGGCCTCAGGGTATGCCGTAGCCCACCCGGGGTATACCCTGTAGGTCCGCCCCTGCATCCGACCGGTGTCCACATCGAGCTTTAATGGGGTCCCAGAGAAGTCGCTTCCGCCATCTACCGTCCATAACGTTTCGAGATGCGTGTTTACAGTATTTCCCTGTATTCCCCAAACTCCCTGGCTTTTCCAGCATGCTCTTGTTATGTCCCTTCCATTGGGGGCCGGCAGAGGTCAGAATTCCACTCTCTTTACTCCCCTCGTCGCACGCTCCCTTCTCCCTTCCTGCATCTCTCTCACAATGAGATTTATTTAGTAAAATTTAAAATTAGAGTTCCTTATCTCACATTTTTTAGATAAAGGATATGAAATCCGGCCTCTATATCCACGAGGGATATACACAGCCAAGGTTACACGCAGCCAAGATTACACGAGCTCTTAGGCTCAAAACCTCAAAACTGAGGAGCAAAAACAACAAAGAAGAGCGCTTAAGGACTATGAAAAAAGCTATAAAGACTAAGCTTCAGAACTTCTTCTCCATCCTTGCTGTCAATCAAGTCTCTATCCCCAACGGACTGTACCATCCCAACTTCGGTCTACTTTGCGCAAATAAGGATCTCCGAGGCGACGCCTCCAAGGAGGCGACTAGGGTCGCCGACGCCGCCTGCCTCACCGAGGCAAGGTTTTCACCTGGAGATCAGCAAATATGAGGGCTATGGAGTGCCATGACAACACCTCCAGGAAGGTAAATGGCGCCCGAAGGCGTCATCGTTGTCGAGACCGGTAAGAACACCAGCGATGCTTTCGCCAGCACCTCCATAGCACCCCACGCACTACCCAGCCACAAATTCGACCGCCACCAACACACCGGGGTCTTGCTCGCCTCAAGGCCATGGCATAGCCACCTTTGAACTCCACGATGACCTGCTTCCTGCAAAGTCCGCATCTGTAGAAACCACCAAACGACACCTATGCGCCATCACTGAGCAGATCCAGGGGCAAGAGCCATGGGTCCGCGTCCACTTGGGGTTCTTGATCTTTGCTGCTGCTGAAGTTAACCCTCGGTGGCGCCGCTGCTGATGTTAATCCTCGGTGGCGCCGAGCTCCAGCTTGCTGCCCTCGCACTCCGGGATCACCTCCAGTACCGGTCGCCAGCTCCGCCGCAACAACAGGCTCCGCAGCCCGCCGGCCCCGAACCTCCTCCCTCCCCTGCCGCCGCCGTGGACACCAGGAGCCACCCTTCTAGCACAAATGCCCCCTTCATCATCCTCCTCCGGCGACGCGACGAAAAGATCCCGCAGCGTGCGGCCGCTGCGGCCCACGAGCGGCTTCAAATCGCCCTCCTGCTGGCGCACGGGCACGGGCCCGCCGCTGCCGACGCGGCGGCAGAGGAAGCGGCGCAGGCGACCGCCGCGGTGCCTACCGGCCCCTCGGCGACGGCGGAGTTGGAGGCCCGCTGGCGCCTGGATGGAACCGAGGCCGCCTCCGCGCGCTCGCGCCCTAGGAGTGCGCCTCCAGCCTCCGCAACGACGACACGTCCCAGGCCGCCCGCCGCCACTCCACCCTGCAGATCTGGGCTGCGAGACGCCAGATCCGGGCACACGGCCGCCGGATCCGCCGCCAGCGAGGGGAGCCGTAGGCTCCGGCGACGGCGTGGAGGCGGGATCCGGGCAGGGGGGAGGGCAGCCCACTGCCGACTGAAGGGAGAGCTCAGAGAGGGAGGAAAAACGCCCCGCCGCCGCCCTCCTTGCGGCCACCGGCGACCGGTGGCGCGCTCCGGCGACGGCGAGACAGCGAGAATCAAGAAGGGAGGAGGAGCGCTCAGAGAGGGAGAGGAGCGCTCCAACCATACAAGTGTATCATCGTATATGTAATCCATAGATGTGTGTACTTTTGTAAAGGATGGCTAAAAGGGTTTATTATGGTCACTTGCGACAGACTTATTGGCTTACCTGTGCAACATAATGGAATGGTTATATACGGTAATCACACAACAATCGGTAGGCACAGTATGTCTGCGTATATTCCAATTTTCTGAAGATATCGGCTCTAAATGTTTTATTGTGAGAAGTACAACTAGCAATTTACTAGACATGATTGTGTGAGTGAATCACTAATGACCGGGATAGGTTAACAAAAATAGCTGTCATGGGTTTCAAAGTATTTAGTATTGGTTTTATACGTAGCATTGAACTAGTAGTCTAGTAGTTTAAAAAATCAGACAGGACTGGCGGCTAATTTGAAAAAAAACTGAACCGGCTGGTCCAGTTCCGTTCTAAGACTGTTCATTCAATCGGACCAGAGAAAAACGGGTTGAACCAGAAACCGTCGAACCGGCCAGTTCTGTGCTACACTGATAAAGCACCGAAAAATGGCAGGGACTAGCCGCTTAGGCCGTCTCGGCTCAGCCGGCCCGCCACGCACATGCTAGGCTCCCTTCCCTTCCTCCGTGCCTCCCCTCATTCCTCCATTCCTTCCCTCATCACGCCGGCGGCAGCTCTGGTCCAAACACTGTGAGCTATCTTTGTTCTATGCGCAGCGTCTTCTTGCAGTTGGCGGAGCAGCCACAGCTTCCGTGGCACGAGATGGAGCCATGGAGGATGGTGGCGGCGGCGGCTCTCACGTGGCGAGCGTTTGGCACTTCGGCGGCGAAGACCATGGGCATTGGAAACGGCCAGCTTTTGGATTCGCATGTGGAAGTTTGATTAGGTGAGAAAGCCATGTTTGGATTTACATGTTGATGGAATTTTTATTGGGTTTGGATGCGCCGTGCTGATCCAAGGAAGAATTGCTACGGTTTGGAAATTGGATTTGCTATGCCTAGTGCCTAGTGTTTGGTAATTGGTATTATCACACTTCGATTTGTTTTCTGAATACAACAGTGCATTCTTCCCACTGTCCGATCTTGACAAAATAGTTCTATGTTTACCACTTCTCTACATTATATTAATCTATTTCCCTTTAGAAAGTAATGTCTAATTAATACAATATTAATACTTAGTTAACAGGCGGTTCAACCTCCATATTAATCTATCTCTTTAGAAAGTAATGTCAAATTAATACAATATTAATACTTAGTGAACAGGCGCTTCAGGTGACCCGGAGGTTGAACCGTTGAACTGGCAGCCTCGCCGGTTCGATCTCCTGTCTGATTTCTGAAACTATGGATTCAAGGAAAAATATCTTCACCAGCATCGAGCTGGCCGTACAAAAGGACTTGACAATAAGCAAGCTAATAATACATATTACAACTTCCATCTCCTGGGATAAGGTAGACTCGATTAACTAAACAGCACGTCACTGACACAAATGTATGAACAGATTTTTTCGATTATTTACTAGCAAAGTAGCAATGGCATCCGTTTCATTTCCTCTCAGGCTGATCGTAGCTAGCTAGAAGAGGTCAGTCATTTCGTTTCTTTGCTCCGCGCTGACCAGCCTTCCGTCGCGCCCGGCGCTGCCGCCCGCCGGTCTCCTCAATCTCCGAGTACTTGTCGTCAAGCTCCTCGAAAGATTTCTGCGTCATCGACGTGTATAACAAAAGGGAAAAAAAGAGTGAATATGAATATGGAAGACACTGACATGAAGAGGGAAGGAAGAGCTAGCAAAAGGCACACCTCTCGGAGCTCCATGAAGCTGACAGCGTAGAAGGTCGCTGCGGCGGCGGCGACGATGCCGAGGATTGGAACGGCGAATTGGGCGGCTGCGCCTTCCATTAGTTGCTGCCTTCCTGCTGCCAATTATCCGCTCCGAGAGGCTGAAAGACCACCTTGATTTCCTATTCTCCTCGTCCTCGACCAACCCAGTACCAGGCTACCAGCCTTATCGGCCTATCCAAATACTGTCTTTTTTACACCTGCCGCTCGCTTAAACGAGATATTTCTCTGTCAATCCCAATTTCACGCGTACAGTTCAGAAATTTTGCACCAGCGGGCAAGGCAGGCCGCGATCGGCTAAGCAGTTGTAGCGCGTTTTACAGTCATTTTACTGTTCCTATATTCGAACTGCCAAAGGTGCAGTTACCTGCAAATTAAGTTGCTTTCTTGAACAAAAATGGCCGTGGTCCATGGTACAATATACTCAAGGAGCTAGTCAATTTGCACATAGTATATTATCTTATTAGTACTTTATTTGCTCACACAGTTCAGTACTAGTACGGCAGGTGCTCATGCATGATGCAGCTGATGCAGCAGCAGCTAGCCAGCAGGCGCTCTCTCGCTATAATATATACCTTTTGTGAATGTGCGGCACAACGTCTCGCTAGCTATCACATCCACCAAAGCAAGAGTTACAATTCGTAGAGGAGCTTTTATGAAAAAAAACAAGGACTCAAATATATTTCCCGAGAAAGCGAAGGGCTTTTCTGAAAAAACAGAGGACTTATGTAATTCTGAGGAAAGTGCGGGACTTAATCACGTAAAAGGATGGCCTCTTTGGAAAATTTGAGGACTCATACGGAATTTTGCAAAATCAGAGAGCCTTTTCGTGAAATTGCTGACGTGGCAATGGCTTTTAGTAAACACCAAGGACCCGTATGCCATTTCAAGAAACTAGAGGACTTTTTCGCATATTTGCCGATGTGGCATCGCTCTCGAAATTGCTGACGTGATGGGGTTTTCTATAAAAACCAAGGGCTCATACGCCATTTCAGGAAACCGAATGGCTTTTTTGCATATTTGCTAACACGGCAGTGCTCCTCGAGGGCAAATCCCCCGGGGAATAATGAGGGAGTATTGTTGCATGTGTAAGCACTTCTAGTACGTTACAACATTTCGCTTCATTCCCAACATTGACAAGTACATTAGATGGCAATGATTCAATTGTCTTAAATTATGCAGGAGGAGAATGGGTCGAAGGGAAGGAAAATAGTCATACTACCACTGAGGTAGCCCTTCAGCATTCATATCCAGGCAAATTTGTCGTGCATCTCATCTAGTTATTTTTATTATAAAAACTTTATTAGTTTCTACCACCTTGCATCAAAGCAATACTTTCTAATAATGAGTGGGATTAAGGATCAAAATAAATTGGGTAGATAGAAAAGGCAGCAACCATTGATGAAGAAGTGGCCTGCATAAATAACGTAATAGATAGAGTGATGGACGCCCTAGAAGGAAGAAGAAATGGATAAGGTATGGAACCATCTACCTAGGGATATCATATAAGGACTAAGAACATCTTTTATTCTGGATTAAACCATAATCCTTATCGGTCATATTCTCATTTATCAATGGGTGTAATGTATCTATCTTATTTTGCAATTATATTCTCCACAATGAGTAAGTAAGTAGATACTAGAGAAGATAGGGTGGGGTCTTAATTGGACCGTGGGCCATAAAGAGACATATCCCCTAATGTCTATTATTAGCATAGTGGAGTGTCGAGCTTAACCTGCTCGACCAATGATTGTTTATAGTTGATGGAGACATAAGGACAAAATCTGGGAAAATATTTTATATTCTAAACTTGGATATTTCCACCACCAAAAATATAGGTTTTCCTCAAAATGTCCAACTTTCATAATAACTATGACTTATACAAGCCTGCATAGTACTTTAATCAAATCATGAATTCATGCCAAATCTCTCGGAAAAGAGTCCATGGGATATTATGGTCATCTTTTTCTCTGGAGTGTCTTTGCAGGTTTTCTTAGAGCTTTAAAACATACTAATCCCTTAAATTTTGATAAATGTTGGCAAATAAAAGAAAGAGTAAGTAAAGATAAAGGAATTAGGGAAGGAAAGAAACGAGGAAAAAATATGATTAATATTGCATGCATTCACTATTAAAAACTTTTGCTATAACTCACTATTACTATAACCCCCCCCCCCCTTTTAGAGCCTTTTGCAGAAGGGTATTATTTAAGAACTAACGAGGGCGGGTTTGAAAATGCAGACACCGTGGGACACCCAGTTGTCACTGACTAGGAGTCTAGCGAGGTGGAGGCCTTATACAATATTTGGGAGAACTAGTTGATTCCCAATTCCTCGTACTAGTACGTACTATATTTTAATATTTTCTTCTCAGACTTTCTATAATTACTATAATATTCTCAAGCTAACTTGTGAGTCCAGATTAAATACTACTAGCCTTAGAGATGGCAATGGGTACCCGATACCCGAATACCCGACGGGTTTTACCCGATAAAGAGACGGGTATGGAAAATTTTATGTACCCATGGGTACGTTACTGGGCGAAATCCTCTACCCGACGGGTAGGCGGGTGCGGGTGTGGGTATATACTACACATACCCGCCTACCCGCGGGTAATGAATACCCGCATTAGACAACAGACATCCCACTCAAATGTTAATTTTATTATCTACTTGTTGTTGATTGTTTATTTGTTTGTCATATGTTGATATAGTCATGTCAAGTATGTTTATGTGATGTACTAATTTTGATCATTAGACGCTTTTGTGCTTGGCATGTATGATTAATGAATGTCTAAATTGATAATATTCTTATGTGTTGAACCGGGTATGCTTGCGGGTACGGGTTACCCGTCGGGTAGTAATACCCGCGCGGGTACGGGTATGGGTAAATTTTCCTACCCGCGTGCGGATACGGGTAACCCGACGGGTAAATTTACACCTAGTGGGTACGGGTATGGAATGGCAATACCCGATGGATATTTACCCGTTGCCATCTCTAACTAGCCTTGCGTGGCAGTGTTGTAATAAATTTACAGCATCTAATTATTGCTCCACTACCCTACTATGTTTTGGTTATTATTTGATTGGACGATGTTTCTATAGAGCAATAACCAAAGTGAACCGTGTTATAATCTGAGGATAATGACACGGACCACCACAAACGCATCATCAGTTATCCTTGGGAGTGGACGCGCCCAGCACGATGGCGTTGACGTAGTCCTGCACCCTGCGGAACGGCAGGCCGGGCAGCGCCAGGACCCTCATGAGTAGTGAGTAGCAGCATCCACCCTTCCCGGCGCTACGGGCTCGTCCAGTAGCCCTGGTAAACGCTCCGTGCGAGCTCCCATGCCGAGTTGACGCGGCTCGTCACGAAGCCCGGCGGCGAGGAGGCGCTCGCCTCGCCCGGCATCTCCCTGAGCACCTGTGCGAGGTTAACAAACACACGGACAGGACAGTTATGGCCATGGATCGAGTAAAAATCTAAAATGAATGGGTTCGCGTCTTGCCAGGCCAAAATGACACTGTGGATTCTGTTCTGTCTTTTCCTTTGCTTTCATTTCGGTGCAGACAGTTTTGGAGCTCACGAACACGGTTCGGTGGTTGTCGATGAATTCAGGCACCTCGGTTCGTTTCCGCCACATTTCATTTATCTACTCACTTCTAGAAGAATAAAGCCAAAATTTTGTGACCTTGCATCGTCAATGATTAGAAAGATCGATATCTAGAGCTGAACAAAAGTTCCCTTTCACCTGGATGCCCGTTCTGGATTGTTCGTGCGCTCCTGTTCCACAAAAAATGAGCCAAAATTAAAAATTGATTTTAAAAAAATAAAATGTACTGTGTATGCGTGTATAACACCCGTCATTTGATCAAACGCAGGTCATGCTATAGTTTTGGCCCTTCATCCAATTAAACCCGCTTCAAATTCTGAAATCGCAGTAGTATGACTTTCCTAGCTACTTGCGAAAGCTAGCTAGCATGCAGTGAGAAAACTGAACTCGCGACAAGTAATGTTCCCTGGGCAAAAACAGACGGACAGGAGAAGAGAAGCGTCGATCACCTTGACCTTGTAAGAGCTATCGAAGTGGAGGCCGAGCCCGAAGTGCAGGAAATGGACGGCGGAGTTGTCGTTGGGCAGCCCCGGCAGCGGGTCGTCGCCGTAGGTGATCCGAAAATGCCGCTTCTTGGACCGGTCCAGGTCCCTCTCCACGAACATGGCGAGGATGGTATCCCCGGCCAGCCGGTCCAGCGCCGGCTTCTCCTTGTGGTACACCAGGATCGTCGGGAACAGCACCGCCAGCGCGCCGCCGAACCCGTGCCCGGTCACCAGCAGCCTCGCCTTCTTGTTCGCCTCCAGCAACTCCTCCACGGCTCCACCGCGTCACGGATCGTGTAGTACGCGTAAACCTGCAAAACAAAACAGAAAACATAATGTTCATCGAGATCTATTAGACATAAACACATACATGCAGTGCAGTATGTGTGCAAGAATTCAGACGCGACCTTGACGTGCGGGATCTTGTACCACGACGGGTCCAGGTCGGCGCGCCACCGCGCCACGTCGAACGGCCTCGTCCCGCGGAACGCCACCACGATCAGATCCGCGTCCACCGCCTTGTCGCAGAACACGAACGCCTGAGCTGTGTACTCGTTCTGGAGCTCTGAACAGCACAGCCATGACAGTACCGAACACGTTACACGCGTACGCGTACGTGTTCTGGCGTTCCCGATGGTCATGTTTCGTGCAAAACTACGGTTGTTCGATCACGGTACTTGAGGGTCCCCATAGCAATGGTGAGTGAGGTTTGCAGCTGGTCTCATGCATCCACATAAAACCTATGTGGTGTGAAGTTCTCACAAGTTACGAAGTTCTCATAAGAAACCACATGAAAACTGTACCGGACAGTTCGGAGTATTTTGATTCCAGGCACTTTCATGTGGTCTTCAAACGTATATAGTTCCCGTACGTCATACATGAATAGTATATTTTGGATCTGAGTGTCCATGTGGAGGTGACCACATGTTTGTGATGAGTAATTGACTCTTATTTTAGAAAGTTTGAGTTTGGGTTAGGCACTTCCTGCCAAGTCATAGCCTTAGAAGTGATCGGAATCGCCTTCTGTGCAAAGTCGTAGCTTCTGACTGTGGTCGTAGGCTCTTACGACCACATTGGTTGTGGTCGGAAGCCTGTCGGGCAGGTTATGAACTTATTGTCGTCAATCGGGAGCCAGCCGGGTTGTTTACGACCACTCTATCAGCAGTCGAAAGCCGGAAAACAATGTTTTACTCTTTCTGGCCGTGGTCAGAAGGCTGTACGACCACATGACGTTTACGACCACTCTGACCTTGGTCGTAGGTCACCAGGGAAGTCTACGACTGGTTTTGCCGTGGTCGAAAATCTATTCGACCACGTTGGCCGTGGTCGAAGCCTAGTACGACCACGTTTGGTCGTGGTCGAAGGCAGTTACGACCACACTGACGGAGAACGCGGTCGTAAGGCGTAGTCGGTGGTCGAAAGCAGTCATACGACCACGTTGTCGCAGACTTCACTTCCTAAGAACGAAAGCGGGTTTCGACCACGTTATGGGCGAACATGGTCGTAGCTCGGTCGGATGCGGTCAGACGAGCTTGGAGCGTGGTCGCAAGTGGGCGACTGCGGTCGGAAGTGTTCAAACGTTGTTGGAAGGGCTTCGACCACAGTGAACCAAGTCGTACGTGATCGAGAAGGGTTTCGACCACGGTGGAAAGCGATGAACGTGGTCGGAAAGTGGTTCGACCACGATGGAATCTCTGGTTTTGGTCGTAGTCTCTGGGAACCGGTCGTATGGACTTCTGAGATAGTCGTATCATCTTGAGATGTGGTCGTAGGACTTAAGAAAGTCTTGATCTATGGTTTCGACCAGTCATAAGTTGGTACAACTTGGTCGGGTAAGTTGGAACTGAAACTTGTGATGGTCGTAGCTAGCTTTAAGGCGGTCGTAAGGACCACTGGGGTGGTCGTATGGTCTATGGTAACGATCGTAGGTCTTGAGAATTAATGTTTAAGTATTTTTGACCGATCGTAGTGAATGTACGACCTTGTGAATCATGTTTTGAGTTCCTTTTATGCAGATGTCTATACACATTGTGTTGTGCGGTGCTATGTAATGGTTTGCTTGTCTGTGATGTTTGCAGGACCTTGAGACTAGTCGTGGCAAGGCATGGAGGGCCGAGACTAGGCACGGGCGGTGCTGAGGTCAAGAGCGGCCAGGAAGTGCTGAAGACGACGAGGTCTGTGAGGTGGTTGCAAGCCGAGGAGATGAGGAACCGGAGCTGGAGCTGCCAGAGGACCTTGGAGACAAGTCTTGATGAGGCTTGGAGTGGTCGGGACTAGACATGGGGGATGTCGAGGTCCAGAACGACCAGGGGAAGCCGAATGAGACCTAGTCTTGCGAGGTGGTTGCAAGCTTGGACGACAAGGCAGGAGGAAGCTTCCGGGAAGGCAGTGGAGTGGCATTTTGGAGAAATGCGGAAAGCTGCAAAGGGAAGCTGTGTCTGCCAATGCACAGGAGTTGTTGGCGCTAACGGGCAAAGCAGTGGAGCCGTTGGGTGTAACGGGTAAGGCACTGGAGCTCGTTCTCGTTAGTGGGTAAAGTGAGTTGAAAACCCGGTGTTAGGTGGGGGTTTGCGAGTTTCCCCTCTTTGGTGTGTGAGTGTGTGGCTATAAATAGAGAGGGTAGAGCTCGGGTACTTGTGAGATCCTGATCCCCGAGTTGCTCTGTTCTTCCTTTGTTATTTGTGAGTATGTGGGTTCTCGGGATGGAGCAAGTGTGCTCATGTATCTCCCAGTTGGAGTGGCTGTAGAAACCTCCATTATCAATCATTCATCTCTCTTCCTCTAATTGTTTTCTGTCGTCTTGAGATGTTGTGATTGACTTGTTTGCGATCTGTTTTGAGAGCTTGGACTTCTTGCTATCCTTTTCTCTCCTCTCTTCTTCGTGAGTCTGCTTTCGTCTTTGTGTGCTTTGATTAGCTCAGAACTGGGAATCTGTCTCAAGGTCACTTGGCCAGTTCATTCCCGAGAGCAAGAGTCGAATTAGAGAAGTTCACTTTACCGGATGATTGTGCGCCTCGAGTCCTTCTGTTCTTGGTTCATCCTCTCAGTTATCACTGTTTGATTTCTTTTGTCGGCTCAGGCAAGTGTTCGACCACGTGGTGTTCGACCATCAGTTGGCTTACGACCACGTGTGTTCGATCGAAGAAGCTAGTTCTTTCGCCCGATTTATCGTGTGAGTACTTGGGGAGTTTTTAGAAGGCACCATTCACCCCCCTCTGTTGCCATTTCGGTCCTACAGGATCCTTCTGCTTTTGATTATGTGAAGTACCGAAAGTGCAAAGTAGATAGTGCTACCTAGCGGCTTCGCCGATTGAGAGAGACGATGCACGTACAATTGATAGAAGCATCACGTAACTTGAAGTAGCTGACACAGTAAACTTCTCGATGATCTCTTCAAAAACGAGAAGGGTCCATTTGTGCCCAGTTTATGTGCGTGCAAATCAAGTTGAAAAAATGTGTTCCTCGATCGATCGAAGTGTTACGTGTGTCGGTGTGCCCCGTGTTATGGATTTCAATGCAGAGGTAGACGTAGTACTAGTACGATCCTAGATAGAGTCAAGGGGTCATTGAAAAGGGGGCAAAATCACGGTTGTGCACGTAGAATTATATCATGCGACAGACCTGACATCGTTCAGCTGCAGACAGGCAGGCAGGATGCATTCAGACGTGGAGGTTCAGAACTGAGAAGTGTCCTCTAACGTGCAATTAAATACAGATGAGTACCAGTAGTGCTCCCGATCGACAGGTCCGGAAAGAGCGCAAAAAACTTACAGTAGGTTCAGATTTTCTAACAGGCCGAGACTGAATCTGAATCGATACAAATTCTGGTCTGAATTTTTTGAGTAAATTACATTATAGGTGACATAACTTGTAAGATAGATATAAATAGGTTATACAACTGTCATTTTTCTCTTTTATATCACTAATTTTGTTTGAGTGGTGCAAAGAGCTAAACGTGGTCGAAAGGGTTGTATGGTCTTCGATCACGTTTTTTTATCACATTGGTTTGACTACATTGTTCAATCTCGTTTGGTACCTGTTTCGACAACGTGATCGAAACAACGTATTCGAAAAAAGGTGGTCGAAAAAACATGATCGAAACAATGTGGTCAAAACTAGCATGATCAAGACCAATATGGTCGAAGGCTAGGCAACCCCTTCGACCACGTTTGGTACCTCTTTATATCACTCAAACAAAATTAGTGATTCAAGGGAGCAAAATGACAGTTGTATGATTTACTTGTGCCTATTTTATAAGTTGTATGCCCTGTGATATAATTTACTCGAATTGCCACCCTAGAGAGAGCTAGAAAGAACTAATTGTTGTAAATGTTTAGTGACTATCTATCTAAGAGTGGATTTTATGCTTGATTAATTAATTGAAGTAGTACGCTATGAGGGCGTTCAACCTGCTGAAAGATTCCACCTTTCTCTCATTAATTCCATAATCACCGGCTTGCAATTTCAAAGCCACAAAGTCCATAACTCAAAATATCCTGATCGAACAAGCTTCTGTTGAGTATTCCCTGTTGCTTTTTGTGGCTTGTATTTCAAACTTGCACTCGTACATCCATCGGCAGAGCAAGAGAAGAAAAAAAATACAAAATGACAGGAAGATACATGCAAATTAAGACCGGTCGGTAACATGTGGTGTACGTGTTTGAAAGCAACCAAAGCATGGAACCGACGACCAAACGTTACGGTGGCATCCGAGACCAGTGATCCCAGACGTAGAGTGACACGAACGTGCAAGGCCTCGCGCCGCTGCCTCTCCTATATCTGGGCATGTCCATCGTCGTCTCCTCCTGCGAGCGCGGTGTGCACCACTCAGTAACCGACGCTTCTCGCTCGCGCGCGCTCCACAAAGCTTCTGTTCACTTGTAACCTGCAGCCAACACCACCCACTCACGTGAATACGCGATAGCTAGCTACCTCGGTAAACCAGGGCATATCGTTTGATCGCTCGTTGGATCATCATCGATCACACAGCACAAGCGAAGCCAGGCGGTTGGGGTTCCTGCAAAGAAATCATCGAATGGGGGCCTTGGCGGCGTCCATCGCGTCGCACGTGCCGTCGGGGCTGCTGAGCGCGGGCCTGGCGGTGCTGGCGAGCCCCGGCGAGATCGTCCGGAGGGCGGCGCGGCTGGAGGACGAGCTCAAAGAGCTGCTCCGGATGAACGGCGCCGGAGGCCGGGCGGAGGCGGAGAAGGGCAAGGCGGAGCACACGCGGGACAGGTTCCTGCGCGCGTACGAGCGGCTCAAGAGCGAGCTCCTCAACGACCGCGCCTTCAACTTCGACTTCACCGAAGAGACCAGGCAGTGGGTCGCCAAGGTACGCACGCGCCCCCTGCCCTGCTCCTAGCTCCACTTTAGTTTCTCCATTCATTTTGGCATTCAATTAGAAAATGAAAAAAATTAAAAAAGCTCCATTACATGTTTACACAGATAATAAAAAGAAAAAATATCAAAATTAAAAATCTAACACGTTCATTCCGGATTAGAGTATCCGGGCTCAAATGTCCGTGTTTTGTCAGACTTACACATGTAGACAATGGAATATTATTATGCTTCGGAATCGTCGGTTAGGACAACAGGGTCATGTTGATCACCTGTGTGCAGACCCGGCTTCGTGATAGAGGCCTCAAAATCTGGACGTACGTGCGTGACTGGATGCTAGACGTCCAGAAGATGCTTACTGCTTTAGTTACAACTACAGGGCTCTTGTGGTCGTGAAGTGCCACTTCTCTCCATTCACAGACGTCCGTATCATCGGCGATATTTACGGGGATAAGCCGACCGGGACAGGAAAACTTGGGCGAATTCTATGGCAAATGAAGGGAAGGGCAATTTCGTTAGAAAAACACACCATGCAAGACCCAAGACTGCTAGTCAGCTGGCCGAGCCGGTCCTGTACAGAACTTGGCCTAGTCTCCCAATAAAACTCCTCTTCAGCAGGGGCGGAGTCAGATTGAAGCAACGCTTCGAGTTGGACAGTGCATCATGAGTGACATTCACTACATATGAGATACTTTTTTAAATTTAACAATGGGTTTTTGATCTAAGACCCAGGGTTGAAGCCCTGGACAGCCCTGAGCCTCGATCCGCCACTGCTCTTCAGGTTCCATGGCTCTGGCAGATCGTGGCCACAATGTAACCTCTTTGCTAGCGAAGCCACCGAGCAATGGATCCTCTCCATGGCTGAGCTACTCCTTTTCTGTGCGTTAGCTAGACGCCAGGCTTTTCTAGAAAAAAAAAAAGAAGCTAGACGCCAGGCACATCTCCAATAGCAAGGTAGCCAGATTAAACCAGGGTCTCCACAGAAACCTAACCATCTAAAAAATTGAGCCGCCCTTGCAGAGACATGTTAACCTTGATGGTTTTGTTGTTTTTGGCATATCTTGCATTTGCATTGTTTCTCAGGTACAATAAATCTCCTATTTGTAATGACAATAAAATGTAATGACCTCTGTTGTTGTTCTTTGCTTTTGCAGATGCTGGACTACAATGTACCTGGAGGTGAGCACTGAGCAGGCAATCCATATACAGAATCTGTTGCACAGTCTTCCATCTGCCTTTACATAACGAGTATCAGTTGAATGATGATTGCACATATTTAAAAAGTCAAACAAATGTGATCACTACACGATTGTAATAAGTACTATGCACTTTGGAAGTTCTTCAGTGTCAGTATGGGTGGTGTGTTGGATCTTACGATGATCGAACACATGTGGTCATGGTGCCGTGGTCGTGGGACCGTAATCGAGGCACCGTGATCGAGGCATTGAGTCAGTGAATAGGTTGGTAATCATAAGCTACAGTAACTACGTGCTGGCGTGTGTTCGACTATAGTAAAATCCAATATTTGGTAAGTGTTATGGTCATAGTGCTGTGGTCGAAGTGCCATGATCGAGACGTCGAGTTAGTGAACCGGTCGGTAGTCGTAAGCTACAATAACCACGTGCTCATGTGTGCTCAACCATAGTAAGATCCAACATTTGGTAAGTGCTATGGTGCCATGGTCATGGTACCATGGTTGGGGCGTTGAGTCAGGACAATAGCTACGTGCTCACGTGTGTTCGATCATAGCAAGATCCAACATTCGACTAATGCAGAGAGCTAAATGCATAGAAACGGTTACTAAACATATTCTTAATACAAATTTAACTCCTTCTAACCGACTTATGTATGACCGAAAGAACTTTAAACAAAGAAATAAATATGTGGTGAAATTACTTAACATGGAGTACCAGTACCAACGTATCAACATTTGCTCTTGCTTTGACATGTCTCTTGCCGTTTTCTGAAGGTAAATTGAACCGTGGGCTCTCGGTGATCGACAGCTACATGCTGCTAAGAGAAGGAACCGAGGTTGACGACGAAGACTTCTACCTCGCCTGCGTGCTTGGTTGGTGCGTCGAATGGGTAAACATCAGAACTCGAGTCTTGGCTGTTCTGTAACATTTTAGTGCTTCTCTATAACAAATTTTAATGCTCGTTTGCGACAACATTTCTGCCGCTTTGGTAAACATCAATCTGCAGCTCCAAGCATCTGCCCTTGTTCTGGATGACATCACTGACAACGCGTACACAAGGCGGGACAACCTTTGCTGGTACAAGCTACCCACGGTGAGTTCACTTCTTTCAAGAGGCGTTCTTCGTTATTTATGTGGAATGGATTTAGTAGATCTCATGAAAGATAACCACTAACATGTTCGATGTCAGGTTGGTCTGTCTGCTATAAACGATGGTGTGCTGCTGAAATGCCACGTCCAGGCAATCATCAAGAGATACTTCAAGGAAAAGTTCTACTTCCTGGACCTCATGGAGCTATGGAACGAGGTAATTAGAGGACATGATCAAATGCATCATTCATTTCCACAAGTTTTTTATATGACATTTCCACAGTTTTGATCCTAGTATAACACAGTTTGCTGGACGCTGTCTTGTTGGACAGATAGGCTTGCAGACTGCCATGGGGCAGATGCTGGATCTCATCACTACTCATACTGGTGCAAAGGATCTCGCAAGATACAGAATTCAAGGGTATGTATGTACTGATTTAACAAGTTTACTGAAGTCTATCAAACACCAATCTGGCATTTCCTCTTCACAAGTTTCATAAGCACAATTACATCTACTTTGTAATGAAAAACAGCAGATTTTTTTTGAACTGTAAGAACAGCAGAATTATCGATTACTGTAATGTTGTTGTCTTTAATTAAACTGTTTTGCTTAACTACTATCCCTCCGTTTCTAACAGATACCGCCGTATAGTCAAGTACAAGACATCCTACTATTCCTTCTACCTGCCGGTGAGTCTGATCTTGAAAACCAAATCAAGCTGCTTGAAACTGCACATCTTCTGTCTATTGACTAGTTCAGGCTTCTCTTATCAGCTAGACTGTAGGACAAACTTATACTGAATATTTTGTAGTCATTCGGATATTGTCCCGTAGAACTTGGACTGCGGTATTTACTGATTGTCGATCTGCAGAGAACACCTATTTGACGAAACCACCATATTGTTTGCGGCAATGCATAACAATTCTGAATTAATACTTCCGTATAGGTTGCCTGCGCATTGCTCCTAAATGGCGCGAAACTGAGCGACTATGTTGAGTTGAAAAATGTACTTATTGAAATGGGAGTATACTTTCAAATCCAGGTTTGTATGCTTCCCTTGCTAAATGATTCTTTTGTAATCTTGTCATCAACTTCAACTATTACGACTGAAAAGTACTTTTCAGGATGACTACCTGGATTGCTTCGGTGACCCTGATGTTATTGGCAAGGTACAATAGATCGACCATCTCTCGTCCTTATAATTGTTGCTTGCTTCAGCCTTCTGGCAAAAGGTGCTATTGTACTGTCTCAATGTGATGCAGGTTGGAACAGACATCGAAGACTACAAGTGCTCCTGGCTAATAGTCCAAGCTATGGAGCTGGCTAATGAGAATGAGATGAAAATATTATACGTAAGAAAGCCACCCATTTGACTTTTCAGATATGCTCAGTGAAACATCCATGAACTTGCTAGTACTAACTACTAACAGCATATATCTGCATGTACCGTCTTAATTTCTCAGGAGAACTATGGCAAGTCTGACCCAAAATGTGTTGCAGCAGTGAAGAATGTTTATAAGGAGCTTGATCTTCAGGTATAACTCTTTCCGACAAGATTTTACATTCTTCAAACGGATCAAAACGCACCAAGGGATGAAATGTCGTGTTCTTTTCAGAAGACTCTTTTTATCCTGTCTTAGCCTGACGCTTACTGCTGCATGCGACTTCAAGACGCATTTTTCTCGCCACTGAAAACCACCAATCTGACGAACTCTCTTCGTATTGCTCCTCCTGAACGTAGGACATATTCTTGGAGTACGAGTCAAGAGTTTACAAGCACCTGGTCTCGACCATCGACGCGGAGCCAGACCGTGCAATTCGGGAGATCTTGAAGTCCTTTCTGAAGAAGATTTACAGGAGGAAGAAGTAGATCGATCCTTACTCCTGATCCGGGACATCTCTGGGAACGTTGGATCGATGAGCTCCCTAGTATAACATGCACGGTCAGTTAAAGTATAAAAACCTTTGTACGGTCTGGACTTGGAGAGGAGATCCTGAATAAGAGAGATATATGAGTTACTGTAATGTAAAACTAAAAATATGCAATAGATGAGCCGGCTAAATTTGGAACACAGATTAAATCGCAATCCAAGTTAGGGTCTGTTTGGGAGAGCTCCACCACTGAAAATGTAGATCTGGAGCAGCAGCTCCACCGTGGATCTGGGATCCCACCATGGAGTGTTTGGCTTGTACAGCAGCTCCAGATCCACGAAATTGAGGTTTTGGTGGGAATGGCCACTTTTGGTGAGATGAGATGTGTAACCAGTGGCATTGGTGGGTAATTACCACCCAACTCCACGGTGGAGCACCCCTTGAGGAGCTCCATGAAATCCATGGATCTGGCCCTCAGATCCAGGATTTTGGTGGATCCAGATTTCGCGGAGCTGGAGCGTTTGGGTAAAATTTCGTGGAGTGGAGCTGTTTTTCGTGGATCTGGAGCTGGTGGAGCTCTCCCAAACAGGCCCTTAGGCCAGTGAGAAATGCGCAATGCTGTCATGTCCGTTATCTAAAAAAGGATAAAAATGTGCGATCTAATTTGGCCCATCATATGCGGGTTTGCTCTGCCAGGCCAACGCCCATGTTGGAAACCACCCTCGCTGAAGCGTCCGACCTAAAAGGGGAAAACATACCAGCGACCAGGGATGGCAATTGCCTGGTGACCTGTGGGGAATTTCCCTATAAAGGGATGAGTATGATGAAGAGTTTATCTCTGCTAGATTATATAGTGATAGGGATGGGAATGTCTCTCCCATCTTCGATTCCTGCTATTCCCTGATATATACCCACATATGTGTAGATTAATACTTCCATATGCCTAAAATATAGGTATTTTGTCTCGATCCTAATATATTTGGTATGATATATGGTATACATCTCATTTAGTATTATTCTACCGTCTCATATATTAATAAATTTATTAATTTCTCCATAACCATATGATAAATATATGAAATTACCTTTAATGTCATTGAAATTTAGGTTCTTGATGGGCCATGTTCCCCGCTAAAACCCCCGGTGGAGATGAGGGCGGGAGAAAAATAGCCCCTCGATAACTAATTAGAGAGTAGGGATGGGAGGGTAATCCAATTTAGAGTTCTCATTGACTTACTTTGGAGTTTAGACATGAGAGATATGAGCCCTGTTAGGTAGGCTGCATAGAGAATTAGATTATACAACATAATGAATGTTTGGTAATGAATACGACGTTTTTAGAACTTCTCTACAACTAAAAAGTTGAATATATATATATATATATATATATATATATATATATATATATATATATATATATATATTCATTATATAAATGTAAAACAAAAGAAATAGCTAATTTGGAGTTTATATGACGGAGATATGGTCGCTGAAATGTTCGCTGCACAAAAAGAAAGTGTAAACCAACTTGAATATGAAGAAAAATCCAAATTCAAACTTTCTAAACCGGTTGTTTCCAACGGTATCATGTCCAAGCCATGACCCTCCAGAGTCCAGACCCTTGGCCTTTAAATAGGACCCAGGGGTGCCCTCCAAAGCATCCAATCTTCGAGCTCTATCCCCGTCGCTTAGCCATATTTGTTAATAATTATATCTAGATTAGAGAGGTAATTAGAGAGGGCTCTAATTAGAGCCAAGATTATGAGCATCTACGCTAGAAGGCTGCCAAGATTCGCGGTCTTTGCAACTTCTTGGTTGTAAGCATTTCTCTGCACTACCTCTATTAAGGCTTTGCTATAGTGTTTTGATTTATATATGCATCTATGTTTTGGATTATTGTTTCATTGCGCAATGTTTTAATTCTCATGCTTGTAGGACTGTTGTATGCTAGCTGTCTATTTAGTCGTGGTGATTAGATAGATTAGCTGATCCTTACGTGTGAATTTATGAGTAAGATTAGAGAGGGTGTGAATTCTATGAACAATTTAATTTGTGTCTAAGACGATGTAAGAGGCTCTATCTTATTAATAATTATTTAGGATATTTATGTCTATTTAGCTAGAGAGGATGTGGATCCGAGGATAGTGACAACATGAAGGTGACAACAGCTCTAGTCTAGGCTTGCATATGTGTTCTAACTTCTATCTTTCCGGAATCGATATTGCATTATGGTTTTTTGTTCCTGTATTATCATTACTATATAGGATTCTAAGTTCTCATTACCGATCTACTATTGCCTACTATTTGCTTGACTAGTTTGTGCTTAGTTACATAGTTGGATCTAAACTATCAATTCCCTTATTCTAGTAACATTGGGTGTAGTTAGATTATTATTGATTAGAAAACTGTAAGGTCATCATTAGCCCGTTCTATGTGTATTCGATACATAAAATACTCAGGTGAAAAGCTACAATGGATGTGTGCAATGCAGTTATATTTGATTGCAGATAGTTTGCATCAACATCCGTCGCCTGCGGGTACCTGATGCCCATGGGCATGCCCGTGTACCCGCTAGTCTGGAGTGCACCATCCATCTTGTTAACCAGAGACAGAGAAGCAAAACAAGACAAAACCATATAGCCATCTAAGAAAAAAATAATATCTCACAAATATGAGATTCAACACAAATCACAAGCAATATATTGGGATTTGGGAGGGGGAATGGGTGAAAATTGAACCTCATATGGTGTTGGTGGCAGCCTCTTCTGGTGGCGTGCTTGACTTCTTCAAGCGCAGGGGCGCCGTCTGGTGGGGGGTGGGATGAACGAACGAGGGCGGAGGGAGCCAACCTGGGACTACCAAGGGCATTGGGCCAACCGTCGACGTGAGATGAGGGTGGAGAGAGTCGGCCTGCGACAGGCTCTGGTGCGAGAGTCAGAATTTAGGAGAGAAAGACCGAGAGGAGACGCAGATGCGTACTGAGGGAAGCGGTGCACTTGGGAGAGAAATTAGGGGAGGGGTCGAGTGGGGGTGGTTGGGTGGAGCACCTAGAGGTTAGGGTTTTCTCAAGGGACACTCATCTAGGTAGTTGCCAGGTAAACGGACGAGGCGTGCACATGTGAAGCTCACTCATACCAACGCTCGTTTGTCCTATGGACAAAGATTTGCTCCCACAACCATACCTGTGGGCAAGAAAAGAAGAACATGCCTGTCTTCTTTAGAGTTTTGCTCACTGGTGATCGGACACAATTGCCATCCCTACTCTTCGTCAAGCCCATTGCATTTTGGTGTTACAACTTGAAAGGGTAGAGTCATCCTCCATGAGGCATGCGCGCTCTCGGCCTGGGCTGTCGTTCGCGGCCTGAAGTGTCAGTTGCCATCTACTACTACTACTACTTTTTTTTTGTTTTGCGAAATCAACTTAACACGCCCCAGTTTGTACGGAAAGGAAATAACAGCAGCCTAGTGCCATGCTAGCGAACGATGTCGGTTTTGGATTTCTCAATGAACGGAACTTTGTTTGTTCACGATACATGGGTTGTTGTATGAGGTGTCGTGAATGCATAAGTGCAGATCTAGTCATCAGTGGACGCGGACTCGTAGTACACTGGTACTGGTCAGAACATATATCACATGTAAACAGGAATGAGAACATGTCACATGCCGCATTCCAGGGGTTGGCAACGGGAACATGATCTGAATGATTTATTATTATTATTATTATTATTATTATTATTATTATTATTATTATTATTATTATTATTATTATTATTATTCTTATTATTATTATTTGAGGGAAATGACCTGAATGATTTAATCCGGCAGTTCTCCTAGTAAGACAAGGAATAGTGGGTTCTTTTTGGCCATGAGGGAAATGACTAAATACCAATAAATTGTTTCGAAAAGATTACCCCAATAAATTGTTTTAAAATAGCGACGAAGAAGTTATATTGTTTGTTGGTAGGCTATAAAGAACTGTTTATATGAATAAATTAAATACTGATAAACTGTTTTAAAAAATATATCTCAATAAAATATTTTAAAATAGCGATGAAGAATTCGTCCTATGGATTGCCCTTCTGGGCCGGTGGCAACTGGAGATGCAAGGCGACTCTCCCATCGGCTGCCGTGGGCCGGGCAACTCCCCCGCGGCCCTCCCAGCTCATCAAAATTTCGGCTGAACCCACCCATCCCACCCCACCAGTAGGGGCGCGCGGGGCATGCAATCCTGGGCTGCGGCCGCGAGCCTGCCAGGCATCGAAGCAACGCCTCAGCGCGGCTGGCCTTTCGGCCCAATTGTTTGCTGTGGGGTGGGCGGCCGCACCGCACGCAACAGCCCCGCCCGCCGCCGGGACCATTCTCCGGCGTTACGGCCCACCGCACAGTCGATCTGCTACCTCTCCCTGCCCTGCCCATCGCGTACACCATACCTCTCCTTAACTGCCACCGACCTACCACAGTACACCACATCTCCCAGCTTTCAAAGCACGGGTAAGGCAACAAAAAGAAAAAACACGAATTCAGCCAACAGATCGACCTATATACGACACTAGGAAATAGTCAGCTAGTCCCCACCCTCTGTGAAACGGCGCTAGGGGGCGTAATCAATGATCGATCAACATGACAGGCTACCAATTAATCACCTACGTACGTCCGTGATCGAGTACGCCCCCTTGTGGATCGCCACGTCCATGTACGTCGTAACCCCACCGGAGTTATACGTACGGCGCAAGCTCCGCCCCCACGGGACGTACATGCACAGCCTCCACGATCGGTCCTCTCTGGCAGGCTAGCTTTCCATCTGGAATCTCAGGCTTCGATGTCGGGTGAGGCCAGGGGAAGGGTCCCATTACCCAGTACTTGTAAAACGCCGTACCTTACCTGGATTCGTGTGACACGTACGGATCCCCGGTGTACGGGCATCGCAATTGCTCCCCGCGCGTAGACGTGCCGCGGATGGAGCCGAAGCCAGCTGCCGCGGCCGCGCGCGCGCCTACAAGCGAGCGAGCGACCGACCGAGATGGGGAGCGTGCCGTGCATGCGTGCACCGTTGAGCCCAACAAACTAGCATCACATGGCGTAAGCGCCGACGTACGTACGCCATCGGCAGCTGCATGCTCCGCGCCGCATGTGCGCATTGTGCACGGAGACAAGATCTAACAAAAAATAACGCGGAGGCCTCGTACTCCGATCCATACGTGTATTTATCGATATATTCATCAATAATATATATAGTAGATAGTAATATGTTCTAAATTTTATAATTTTTGACTAACCATACTCAAGCTAACTGCCATATTGATCAAACCGTATAGGGTTAAATCTTCTCTTGTTCTTCCTAAATATTGTCCATGGAAAATCATATGCAGAAGGTTTCTAGTATTTTCTTTTTAGAAATAGTTCTATTACTATAGACTATCCGCCATAGGGAGATGACAATTATTGAAAGTTAGAACACATTGAATTAGATATTGAAACGCATTGAAAAATTTCCTAATTCAATTGTTGCAAAAATCGAAACAGTGCATTCTAATATTAAAGCCCTGGTCCATAAATATTTTAAAGATTATAGAGTTAAAACCATAAAATTTAAATCATAAAATTTAATACCTATTTAGATTGGCTAAGTAATAAAAATTAAAATCAACCTAGGAGTCTGTGCGCCTCACCGGTGCATATGCATCCGCCCCTGATTGTGCAGCTAGCGAAGATATGTACGAGCGGGGTTGCGTTGTTTGGGACTAGCCGGCTAGGGTTCTGCGGGCCGGGGAAAGCTCGATCGCGACCATGTACTCCATTCTCCCCATGACGGCCATGGAAAGGCCGGAAAGAGCAATTAACGTACGGTACATATGTAGTCGTCGTCGTCTTCTCTCTCACGTCTCAACTTGTTTCTCTTAATTAATTTCCAAGCTCGTGCTCGGTACGTATGGGATTCCACTTGCATGCATGCTAGTTGTACCAAAGCACTGCATGCTGGAGGGGCTCTACCTGTGAAATGCATGTGACATACACCGGCCACAACCAACATGTACGTCCTTGCAGTATCGACAGCTTCCGCGGTTAAATTACCGTTACGGAAACGACACCGCAGAGTAACTACCACTGAACGAACAAATCACATTCATGTTTGAACATGTTCGATCGACCGCAGCCAACAACAGTGCCTTTCAGTTTGCAAACACACCGTACGTGTGTACAAATAACTGTAACGCCACGTACGCTCATTAATGGCAGTAAATCCACTAGAATATAAGGTACACAACACGGATCGGAGTATTACTGTCTGGCATTGATGCCTTGCTTGCTTCACTTATTAAATAAGGCCGAGCTGATCATTAAGTCACCCGGGGTTAGTTGCATGCATAAGTCAACTCTCAACAACCGGTACCGTAACTTAATTAGCGTCGTCGGGTGTAATTCCACGATTAGGTTGATGGGCCAAGCAATAGGCTCCACCCTTTTTTTTTCTAGAAAACAATATCATATCAAATCCACATGTCAATAAGAATAAACAAATACTCATTCATTTTCAAAATAAGATCGATACCGTTTTAAACGCTATATGTGCACCTGTTACCACTTTTTTTTTTACTAATAGTAGTATGTTATAAAAATTATAAAAGACAATAAATCTTTGAAAGTACTTTTGATCAGTGACAAATCTATGTATCAATATTTTTTCACACACATCCAATCTACATATTTTTCTGTATATAAGGTCAGTCTCAGTGGGGTTTCATGGAGTTTCATGGGCATTAAATACGCTGACATGGCACTGTATTGATGAAGAGAGAGATGATAAAAGTTTCATGGGAGTAGAGAGAGTTTCATGGGGATGAAACTCTTTTGCACTGTTTCCAAAATATGGGTGTGTTGAAAACTGGGACATGAAACCTCCATTGAGACTGGCCTAAGTGATGCAAGCTTCCAAAGTTTGACTTCATACGTTCTAAAGCGAACCTATTTTCAAGCGATCGTAGTGTTGGGAAACCTAGGCCTGAGTTTGAAGCCTTGATCCATGGTGGTCACCTCATCACTAGACTATATATAAGGAGTCTCATTAGCTATTTTGTACATGCATGAAAGAGAAAACAATAAAGAAAAGAATAGGAGTTCTCCCACCTATCTCTGTGTTTCAATCTACTATTTGCATTACTCTGTGATTGATCCGTCTCTTTACATAGGAGAGGAATCGATCAGACTGGACTCGCTAGCGATGGTTCCTCAACACGTGGTACCTGTTAGTTAGTAAAGGGTAGTCTAGTAGAGGCATTTTATCACGACTCTTGCCTAGCTAATTCACTTTTACATAAATAAATACATACATACATCCATATCTTTTTTTTATGTAATGAGCCTATCCTCTATCTTCTCTTTTCTGTTTATATTTCAATATACCGAAACCCATATAAGAATATAAGACTAGATAAATATTAAGAGGACTCTTCCGCCTAGATAAAAATCTATCATGGTCAGCAAAGTTGTTTCTTTATTTGTAATAAAAAAGGAGAATTCTAGTTAATGGTTCCAATTTGTTCTGAATTTTGCAGCATGTGACTGGAAATCCACTTTTTCTCCTTTTTCATCTCAATTAATTCCTTACTTACTACTTTGTGTGGTGCAGTTGCAAAATCTGCACAATTCCCTACACACACACATACACTATTCTACACCTGAACGTAGAATAAATTATTCTACGCTCCACCACCTTGGATCAAAATCCACATCCCACCTTGGTCAAAGAAAATCTACTGCCTTTCACCTCTGTCAACTCCTATGTCGCACTCCACCCACCTTTTTCGTGCTCAGACAGTGTAGTAATTGACTGACTTAGGTACAATAAATTTGAACTTTTAGTGTAGTAATCTTTTTTACATTGTTAAAACATATTCATCATAGATCTCTTTTTATTTAGCATATTTTTTTCTAGCAAAACACTTCAAACGGATTGTAAATAGGATAAATAGTTTAGAAGATATCGTTGTTCAAAGTTTGCAATCATCAGAAGATATCGTTGTTCAAAGTTTGCAATCATCCCAAGTTTCCCTCTCCACCCACCCCTCTATGCTAAGCACGATAGTAAATCTCCAACAAAAATACAGTAAAAGAATAAGAAGTCAAGTAATATTAAGCGCGATAGTATCTGTCTTGTGAAGGTGCAGTAAATGAACAAAAAGATCACAGTAAATCTCCTATAGTACTGCATTAAAATCATAAGAAGGTCGTAGCAAATCTGTTGTACAGGTTTATTAAAAAGCACAATGAGGTCGTGGTAAATATCTTGCAATGGTGTTGTAGATGCAGAAAGAGGTTGCAATAAATCTGTTGTACAGATTCAGTAAATGCACAATAAGATCATTAAAAACCTTTTGTAACGATGCAGTAAATGTATACGAAGGTCATAGTAAATCTTTTTTAGTGATGCAGTAAACATTAGGAGGTTGTAGTAAGAGTAAAGTCCATTACCGGTCCTTAAACTTTTTATGCTGTGTCATCCCGGTCCATAGACTTTCAAAGTGTGTCATCCCGGTCCTTAAACTTTCAAAGTGTGGCAATATCCTATGTAGTTGTAGCAGTGAACTTTTTATGCTGTGTCATCCCGGTCCATAGACTTTCAAAAGAAATTGCCACACTTTGAAAGTTTAAGGACCGGAATGACACACTTTGAAAGTCTATAGACCGGGATGACACAGCATAAAAAGTTTAAGGATCGGTAATGGACTTTACTCTTGTAGTAAATGTACGATAGAGGTGCAATAAAGCTCACAAAGCGGTTACGATAATTCCATTTCAATGACACAGTATATGTACAGACATGTTTTTACTACGTTGGGATATACCTAGTTCTTTTATTGCCCTTTTTTGTGCATTACTGCATCATCCTTTAGTTTTTATTACAATGTAGCTACATCTATCGTTTATTTGTGAGACTTATATCATTCTATTTCTCTCGTTGTCAGTAAGTTATGGTGAAAATCGTTCATGAATTGAAGCTACCAGTCAAAAGTTATGGTTAAAACAAGAAAAGGAACATTCTAGTACTAATAAAAAACTATATTTATTATTTGGATGGCTATGTGTCACTAGTTGGCTTAGTTCCCGTACAACATGGGTGGATGTGGGGTCGGTTAGGCACACTCATCTGGTCGGCGCGCATAATAAGCAATTCTCATCTGATCGTAAAATCAGGTCTCCCATACACGAGCGATTCCAGGCAACCTCCTCTAAAAACCACTCCGGATGCCATCCTCATCCACCGTCGCCACCCTTCAACCGAGCCGCATGGCAATCAACAGTAAAATGCATGAGGCCATCCACACGCGGGCTCAGTAGGCCACCGATCGATAGTAATCGGTCACCGCCACCAGTGTCATGTGGTTTTGCCACCATCGCACTGCCGCTGTCTCCCATGTCGACGTCATAGCTGTGTGATTATAGCAATAAAAATAAAAATCACATTTATGATCAAATACATACCAAATTTATCACCAAATGAAATCACTTTTACTATACTGATGAATTTATTGCACATGTTGTTAGAGATTACTGCCACACCAAGCCGTGGCATATGCAGCCATTTGATGGTGGCAATGAAATTGGAAACTGCAATTACTACTAAATATTCTATTTTATGACTAGATGGAACTTCTTATATTGTATTGACGAAATTGTTGGACATATCATTGGAGTTTACTGACATAACTACCATGACGCATGTTGACTATGTGATGGTGGTAGTAAAAAGCATACTTTATTTACGTCTAGATACATACCAAAATTGCATCCAGATGAATCGTCTGACCCAACCAAGCGCCCGACCATGACCTAGCTGTGAGCGATCCTAGGCGCCCTGCATAACCGCTTTTACGACCAGATATGTACAAATTTGCGGTCAGATGAAACAACTTTTACTACGTTGTTAGATTTTATTGCCACAATTAGCTATGGTGCGCGCTGGCCATGTGACGGTAACAACAAAATTAGAAACCACAATCATGATCAGATGCATATCAATTTATGGCTAGATAAAATGGCTTTTACTGTACTGATGAGTTTACTAGACGTGTCGTTAAAGTTTACCGACATACCTACCGTGATGAATGCTTGGCATATGATGGCGAAAGTAAAAAAAGATACCATATTTACATCCAAATGTATATCAATTTACTTTCAAGATGAACCGCAAGCGAGTGGAGACAGGCGAGATATTGGTTCGTGGCCCGTAAGTGTTGCGAGCGGGTAGGAACCGATTAGTGGGGGATAGGCTTGGTCGAGGCGGGGGAACTGGCTATGCTTAGACACAGAATAATATTTCTCTCCCTTTATCATTGCACTTGTACACATTTAAAAGTAATCCAAAGACATAGAGGCTTGGTGCTCAGACACCATGATGCCCTATTTCAACACCCTCTATGTGTGTGTGTATCTGTGTTTGTGTAGTATAAATAACAGGGGCACCATAGTGCCCAGACTCCATAATTGAGATTTTCTATCCATGATTAAGACTTTTCATCCTGATATATTACATATCATTGCACTTGCACGCATCTAAAAGCAATCCAAAGGCAGGGAGCCTTGGTGCCCAGACACCATGTTTCCCCATTTCAGCGTCCTATACACACACACATATAGAGGATGTTGATTAAGACTTAATCATTGATGGAAAGTCTTAATCTATATATACATTTATGATTAAGACTTTCCATCAATGATTGATTCGGCATGCCAAATCAATGGCTTCCTTGTCAAATCGATGTCTTTTCCAATTAATGAATGTTAACAGATTTGCCTAATATATTATATACCATTACATTTGCAGGTATCTAAAAGCCCATAGGCTAAGATGGCGTTTTGTTCGGATTAATATGTTAGTGTGTTATAAGAAAAAGTTAAAGCAACACATTGTTAGTTTACAAGGATGTTTCATCATAAAAATAGCTAAGATTCACGTGAAAGAGTGCATGCATGCATAATGGTTGTACCCCCACGATCAATCTCCATCCTATATGTGGTCCTTCAAACCGAGGAAAATTAATAGGCCGGTTACGAAGGAGAAATCCTGATCAAAGGTGGAATATTGTATCCAGAATGATGTTGAGTGGACATAACTGAATAGTTGGTATTATTTTTTCACAAACTCCAATAAATCAAAGTGATGCTAATCTTTGACTGGTTAATATGTTGCTTTCGTCAAATGAAAAGCATCAATTTACAAAATGGATTGGGAAAAAAAACATAATCGGTATATGGATCAAAACATGCTGAGTCTCCAATTTTCTTTGCAGTGCTTTCAAACTCTTCAAAACTAAACCATTGAAATCCTAAAACAATTTAATGTGTTTACTAGCAACGAGTATTGTCTACCTTTTAGTCGATCATATCATAGAAATTCACTAATTTTAGATGTTAGCACTTATGCATCTGGAAACTGCTAAGAATCAGGGAGATTTCTATCGCTGAAATTTCACTAGTAATCATTGGTTACCGGACTTATCGGTGGGTACTGATAAAAATTTTGGATTCATCTAAAATTAAAAAAAATAAAAATTTCAATTCAAAATTTTCATCCAAAAAATTCCAAAAAATCTGGTAAACCGGTTGTATTGCTATCCCCTGATAAAATTTTCAACCGTACATTTTTCCCTACCAAGAATAGCTAAATTTGGACTTGTTGTGAACCAATAACCACCAATTGGTAGAGTATATATAGGTGTGTGTGTGGGCATGCTTGCCTTGTACTGATTGATTAGGAAACATATTTCAGTACTATATACTACCATAGAAAAGGTCATCACAGACAGTTTCTAACCATCTGAATTTATGTGTGATATCACATACGGCTCTCGAACCATCTGTGTAAGTTACAACACAGATGGTTTTAGTTAAGAACCGTCTGTGATAGTCTAATATCACAAATAATTCTAGTTAAGAACTGTCTGTGATAGTCTATTATCACAAACGATTCTAGTTAAGATCCGTTTGTAATTGCGTTCTCTCGTCCTCGTAAATAGGCGTGGTCGTTGGCACACGGTCATGAGCCATGATCGTATGTACCTATTCTATTAGTAGCCATGTGCGCCACATCAACAAATTCTATTAGCAAATGGAGTAAATGACTTATAGTGCAAACTGACACGGGTTTAGACAGCCGATAGAGTAAAATATAAGTTCTCAGAGTAAAGTGGTGGGGGTATATCCCCGGCGATGCAAGTTTAGGGAGACAAGATTTACATGGCCGAAACCCTAACCATCCAACAATTTCATAATTTCATATCAAAGCATTAAGGAAGAGAGGGGAGGGGCGGGGGATATATCACCGGTGTTGAAGGAGTGGTCGACGACAGCGGCGTCACTATTGTGTCACGACGGTGACATTGCACAAGACAATCTTACAACAAGAGTTCCTTATACAGTGAATCATGGTATCACAACTAGAGGCGGAGGAGCTTGGGGAGGTAGTCGTCCAAGCTTTCTATTTTTAAGGAAAAATTTGGATAGGAGAAGTAGAGGAGAAGTGAGAAGAGAGATGAGGAGATAAGGAGTGTAGGAGAAGTGAGAAGAGAAGACGAGATGAGGATAAGAACAGCCGAGCCTTCTATTTTAAAGAGCAAATACAGTGAGATGAGCGAAAAATTCAAATTCGACGAGAGCAGGTAAGTTGAAATATTATCACAGACGGTTTTTGGTAAAGACCTTGTCATCCCATACGGTTTTTGTTCCGAACCGTCTGTGATACATCACAGACGGTTTAAAAAATCGTTTGTGGTAAGTACAGATAACACAGACGATTTTTATTCTGAACCGTCTGTGATGTATCATGGACGGTTCAAAACAAAAACTGTCTGTGATACATAGGTCATCACAGACAGTTCTTTTCATCGCGGTGAATTTAGACAGTCCATCTTATAAAATCGTTTGTGGTAACTTTATCACTGACGATTTGTGTTGAATCGTCTGTGATGAGATGTCTAGAATGACCCTTTTTTGTAGTAGTGCTACTATATATACCCTGGGCCGTAATGCACTAATTAAATTGAGTTTCACCAACTTTAATATATAAAGAGTTAGACTGCTTAACTACTATATGTGTATATCATAAATCAGAAAAAGGAGACGTAGTATAAACAATTAGCTGTTTTCTTTTTAAAAAATAGTTAGTTTTCAGTCGTTCGATCAAAATTAAACCGCGGATCTAAACTTTCCTCCCTTATTCTACCTTGACACAAACAATTTGTCATAAATCGTCTCTTCCTCCCAAGTCCCCACCAATGCAACTTCGATATCGGATCGTCATTCCCTAGTGAAGGAGGAGCATGTGAGGAAGTTAAAGCACGAATCACGAGGCACAATATATGGTGAGAAACAAGAAAGATCTAACCCATTTATTTAGTGGGACTTAATTAATTATAATGGTGCAACAAAAGAATCCTCCGGGTGTTAGGGTTATATGGGACGAATACGAATACATGCAACTCTATTTCCAATCTAGAGATATATGTATTCTACCATCTAGCTGCTTAGGTGTGCAGCTTTGCACTAGTTGCGTATAAAAGTTTAAATATTTGGATTCAATTTAGGATATTTCTTGCGCTCGCAAAAAGGGAGAATGTTTTAGCGCGACCTAGCTCTGATGTACAAATTCAGCATGCTTTTTCTCATGCGTTGAATCTTCGGAGTAGCACAAGAGAGTGGTCATCCAATAAATGAATTGACACGTCTTTAACAAGGATAAAAAGATCTCTCTCTCTCTCATATGTACCAACTAACCAGCTTCTCCAAAAAGAGCAAAACTGCAAGTACATGTAGCAAAAGTACTAATATGAATAATATTACTTCTAGGGAAAATATTGTAACACCTCTCACCAATTATGTTGAAGTATAAGTAAATTATTTGTTTTTTCTCATTAGCTTAAGTTTTTGAATAACTAGTGCATACAACTTAATATGATATCAGAACCAAAAGGTCTTTAGTTCAAAACCTGGTTGGCATAATTAAAAATAATTGCAGCCCACTTCTATTCCACATCTTAAGCCTGTGGGAGCCTACACGTGAGGAGAAGCGTTAAAGTATAAATGAATTACTTGTCTTTTCTTATTAGCTTAAGCTTTTGAGTAAATTGGTCCGTGCATGCAACTCAATAAATTATATAGAAGATTGGCACTGCATAAACTATCATTATTATACCAAATTACAGTAATTAATAGACAAGATAAAAAAATGTTCGGACGTACACACACGTACGATCGAGAGAGAGACGTACGATCAAATATTAATTATACTAGTGATCGAAGTCGAGATCAAACATCGCCTGTCCGAGCTGAAGGATGTTGCTGTGTTGGTGGTGCTGATGGAAGGCTAAGCTTTGTTCTTGCACTTGAGCTATATTTGATGTGTTATCAGGACTTGACACTGCTTGGCTCTGAGGGAAGCACGAGCCTGACGATGAAGGAAAAGGGAAGCCATGGTGGCTCTGCTGATGAAGGCCATGGTGTGCTTGCTGCTGAATTGATGCTTTCCCCTTGGGATCTACCACTTCTTTCACCACCTCTCCAAGACCCATGGTATGATCTTGATCTTTGGACAGGTGTGCACTTCCCAGTCCTTGTGTCTCCAGCCCGTCTCCAATGCTGGTGTTCTTGCTGCTACTTCCTACTTCTGTTGAGATGTTTCGAAGGAAATGATGTTGATTACTTGGGAATCGCACAAGCTAGCTAGAATATGTGCATGCATGCATGATTAAATAGAGTATGCGTATATATCACGTACTGTCTTTAGTTGCTGCTGCTTTGTTGGCCGTCGCCCTTCTCTTGTCGACGGCATCGGCGTCGGATGGCTTTGATTTCCTTCGACGGCGGTTGTGGTCCGCGAGGCGCTTCCTGCAGCTCTTCTTGGCGTCGTCGAACTCATCAAGTAGATGGAATCTGAATGAAAAAAGTTTGGAGGTAGCAAAGAGAAAAGAGAGGGCTGTATGAAGACATACACATGAAATACTAATAAGGTATAATCGTAAAGAGAAGATATAATCATTCTACGAGCAGCACGAGCTAGCTAGCTGTAATTCGTACGTAATATACATATTAGTGCATGACTCATGATCAAACTTCAGTTCAGAACTGAAAGAACATTCTGGGGACCAATATGTAGCTAATGATGATTCTGAACATGAGAAACATTGATCTAAACTGTTCTATCCCACAGACAGCTTGGAGTTTTGCAGCTGACTCATATGGAGTGTCTCCTTATGGTGTGTCATACTGCAAGATATCCTGTTTACCCTTAAATGCATTGCTGGTCACTTCACACGTGCATGCTTGAACAGAGATCGATGGTACAATCCTCCGAGCCGCTCATCTCAGTGAGGGCAGGTAAATGGTTTAATAGACATTATAAGCTGGCCAATCGATTGTTACTACCAGGCTACCAGCCACATGCAGGGGAAGCCTGGAAGGAATGAGAGAGAGAGAGAGAGAGAGAGAGAGAGAGAGAGAGAGAGAGAGAGAGAGAGAGAGAGAGAGAGAGGGAGAGAGAGAGAGAGAAAGCGTTGCTTGCAATTGCAACTTGTGCTGGTACGTACGTACGCGGGCTGTACAAAGTCTTGCAGTACTTAGGAAGAAGGTAGAGAGGCCAATACATGTACAGACAGCTCACATTGTTTGAAGTAACCACTCAAACATGAGAAGGAGAAGTCAAGCAAAATAAATGGAAAGGAGTAGCGCCAAGGAACAACCAAAGAAGAAAAGAAGCAAATCAAGGACAAGATGTCTGCTATTGGTTCCCAAAATATGATACATGAATCTTTCAAGTACTAGAAGCGATTCAAAATAGGGAAATATGTAGAAAGAGGATAGCACATGAATCTTTCATCGCTTGGATAAACTGAGATCCATAGCACTTATCATTTTGTTTTACGAAGTGAATGTTTATGAGCATTCAACATTAACTCACATTGTGATCCAGTCGAATAATTAGTACATGAATTTTCTTACACTACAGGCACTATTTATGCACGTTGAAAGGGGGTGCAATTTCTTCATTGCAAGTTTTTCTCCTTGTACTAATTGCTAAGCCGTTTCTTTGTGCTGTATCATATATAGTACAGTAGTAGTTTTCTAAGTACTTCGATGGGAATTTAATGTGTGAGAACGGGTATGCGAATATTTCACTCAAGAAATATTAGTTGTTTCATTCTAGCGCGCAGTGAAGCATGGGATAACTGTAGGAACATCTATGAAATGGAAATCTAGCTAAAATGTAGATCAAACATTCAGCTGCTGCAGATTATTTTAAGATGCAGTGCAAAAAGGTTAGAAAAACAAGGCAAAAATGATATCATCCAAATTCAAAGCAAAAACATTCATCTTCTATTTTATTTTACTTTTGCAACTAAAAGTAATTACTTGAGGTGAATAGGCGATCATATAACACGAGCTGAAATTACTTTTCTCAAAAGCTTCTACTAATAAATCCTAGCTTAGAAGACTAATTTTGTGTCAGAAATAGAATAAGATGAGTTGATCAATATATACCTCGCTGTTCCAACCTTGTCAACAGTAATACTGAACTGAATGAAAAGGTCACTTGATGCAACTCATGATTTCAGAAATCACACTCCCCAATTAAACACATCTCTACAAGATCTATCTCATTAATTGAACCAATTGATCAAATATGCAACTCGACCTCTTTAGGGAAATGGATTAATGAATCTACTAACCTGCTGCACTGCTGGCAGAACCTCTGGTGCAGGCCTCCAGCGGTGACGACGACCGGCGCCTTGGAGTGGTGCTCGCACACCTTGTGCCGCCGGTGATAGCGCTTTGCGCTCGAGAGGTCAGCCTTGCATCCCTCGGCCTGGCACCGCGGGGGGTGGTGCCCGTACGTGTATCCCCCTCTCGGCGGGAAGTAGGTCCGGTAGCCGAGGTTGAGCCCCAGCTGCGTCGCCGCGAAGCTGGCCATGTTCTCCTCGGCCGAGCTGACCAAGGTGGGGAAGTAGTACTCCGGCGCGGCAGGCGCCTGCTGGTAGTACGACTGGAAGGTGCTCCCGGGGAAGTGGCTGTAGGGGTTGCCGGCGAGGTAGTGCGAGGTAGGGTAGAATTGGAGGATGTCATGGGGAGTGTGGGCGATGGTGGTGTGGTGGGCGGCGTTGGAAGGGGGGAGGAGAGCCAGGGAATTGGCCTCCAGGTTGTAGCCGAGCTGCTCCCTCTGGATGCTGCTCTCTTGATCCATGATTGGGAGAAGAGAAGGAGGCGGCGGGGTCGGATTGGGAGGAACATAGCCGAACTCGTCGCAAGAGTTTGCAGCGGGTACGTTCATCATCTTCCCGGCCTGTCCTCCTGCTTTATCTGTGGCACGCACACAGCACACGGAAAGGGATTAGGAATGGAAGAGAGGACTCGGCAAGGACATTATCTCTCCCCGGCCGCCCTTGGCTTGCTCGCTCGCTCGCTCGCTAGACACTATGGGGGGATCGAACATGCATGTGCGCGCGCCATGGGTGATGGTGATGACACAATATATGCGCACACAAGAGCTAGCTCCCTTCTTTTTGCTGCTTGCTGGGTGGAGTGGAGGTAGGTACTTTTCATCTAGGGCTCCAAGAACGAGTGGTGAGGAGGATGGGTTGGGGTGAGTTTTGGGTTATATCTAGCCACCTCGCTGGTAGGGCCAGTAGAGAGAGAGGAGGAGGAGGAGGAGAGAAGCTCTGTAGCAAGGGGGGCTGTGCGGGGAGCTATCTTAATTGGAGTTGGTGAGGGGTGATAGCAGCAGCAGCTGCTGCTGCTTAATGTTTGGCCACCGTTTTTCCTTTGCTTCGGTCCGTATATTAGGCGGGTAGTAGTTGTTTCAACGTAACGTACGAGCTGCCGCATGTGTGCCTTGAAGATGATCGATCGTATGCATGCCCGGCATGTATAATAATGCAAGTGAGCTAGAGACTAGAGAGAGAGGAGAGGAGAAGGTGGCATGGTACGTACATGGCGCTTGCACCGATGGACGTACGTTACGTGACGCCGGGGACGCCCGGACGATTGCCATTCATGAGATGTGATCTCATGGACAAGTACGTGTAGGAGGGCCTCCATCTCCTACAGGTGCCATCCTGACTCGCTCAATTGGTTTCTACATGTATAATAATTTCATGAACTGTATTTGCGTAATGAGGTGGATACGCACGTACGTACCTCGGTACCTGTCATATTCTACGGCTAGTAATTCCTTTTACAGATGGGCAAGTACATCCATCCAGGTGTAAATATTGATTGATCGACGGAAATACCATCATTATTTTGGCAATTAAGTTTGCGCGTCACGCCACTTGTTGCTTCTCTCTGTTTTTTTATGTTGATAAGTATCATCCGGATGTTTTCTTCTTAACTATCATCCAAATTTGTGACCATTAGATTAGAGATCAAACGGCCATGAATTCCTCCCTAAAAAAATCTTCCCTCCAAAAAAAGGGCCATTAGATCTCTTTTTTTTTTGTTTTTTTGATAGGGCACTAGTTGCATTTAGGGATGTGAAAATACCAGATCTTCTTGCCAACAAACAAAAATAACACACATGAATTCGCTCATACAATTGAGATGATGCTAAAGGAGCTTCCATGCATGTTCTCTCTGAGAGGACAAAAAATCTCGCGGTGATCTACATAGCTTATTTTCTATGGATCTAAATTATAACGATACGGATTTTAGATATAATTATTAGAAGTAGATATTATAGTATTCGATGGGAAGTGCAGGTACAGGGGGCAAATGCTTTAAAGAAATTATCGTTCTCACTTGATGGACTATCTGGAAACACGGAAACAAGATAATCTTTGACGATGGAGTTCTTTGGCTTGCGGCTTGGAAAACGGAGTTCAGGAAACTTTTGCCGTAGTTATCCGTAGAGTCAAACCTTCCCTGAGAGATGACTTTGTAGCTTGGCTTACGTAGCTTTAGTTAACTAAGCTTGGCTTTCTTGTACATTCTTTCGTTTTTCTACTGTAAATACCTCCCTATATTTATATTAATATATAGCACAGTAGAGGCCTCACCTCCCATTTCTCTCAAAAAATACAATATTAAATGGAATTTTATTTAAATAACATGTTAAAATAAAACGTCTTCCAAACTTATTTCTAAAAATGAAACCTATTGCAACAAGTGAACCTTGCAAGGTCATAGGGCCATGGGTTGCTGCAAAGCATTGACCCCTTGAAACACCAACGTACACCCGTGGCATTGCAGGGCAAGTAGTTGTTGAGAGCCCGAGATAAGTTTGGAATTATCCGTGGTGTTGCAAAATTCACTTACAACGAGGTTCGCGGCGTTGAGGGCTTTTACAAAATAAGTTTGAGACAGGTTAATTTGTTTTTTGAATATAAGATGTAAAAATGTTTGTTTGGTAAAATAATTTAGAATTCTATGATGAATACAACTCTATTCAAATATAAAAATATAACGCACTACCTATTCATGCAACTGTATGTTTAAAATATTTTACACAAAAGGCCTATAACCAAGCCGAGCCCAAGGTACGACGTTAAATTTCGTTTTTGTGGTTTGTAACTTTGAATTATATGCAACCTATTCAAACTCAGGTTGAGCGAGCATACTGATGAGCTCTTTTAGAGCCGAGTTGGAACCACTTTCAACGTTCAAGCCGGACAGAATCCTAGCCGGGCCCGCTCGCGTTGGCTCATTGACAGCTAGCCCTACCCGTTACATCCGAGCCAAACGATCGACGAGGTCATTTTTTCACGCCGAGTCCAAGCAGATTTACTTGCTAGCTTTCACTCGCCTGTACATAATAGCTAGGAAGAAAATTTGTTTGTACCGCCTCTAATAATTCTAGCCCGTCAGCTACATGCCCCTGCATATAAATTAAGTACGTACCGGCCGGTACTCGACTCAAACGTCGACATGGAAAAGAGACCAAATATGGCTTTTGGTTTGGTTGTCCGCCGGCGCATGCGGCGAAGGTACGTACGGGCGGCGAGGACGCGACGAGGTTGGCGGGTGGCGCGCTGGACAATCGCCGCTTGCCGGTTGGGGACACGCATGTACGTACGCACGCACGCACGCGCGTCGCCTCGCCTCGATCACCACGGCACGCGCGCGCGCGGCGCACGTATAACAGTTGGCTGGAAGCAACGAGATTAGTGGTGACCTCACGTACATCGTCTCGTCGCCCACCGGCCTAGCTATCTTTCGCGGTCATTGACTGTTCGATGCACCACGGCATACATGCAACACACATGCGTGTGGTGTAACGCCCTGCATGCCCCAAATTACCGGCGGCCTGACGTATAGGCTCAGTCCATCGATGGAGATTTTTTTTAAAAAAAATACAAGTCAATTAAACACACATACTCGACGCATATCATCCACACACATGTATTCATGTGTTATCGGAGACACCTAAGATTTCACAGACTTAAACCCTGACGGGCTAAGTACATCCCAACATGCCTAACTATCTTTTTTTAGATAAAGGATATAAAATCTGGTCTCTATATCCACGTGGGATATATACAGCCAAAAGTTACACGAGTTCTTAGGCTCAAAACCTCAAAACTGAGGGGCATAAAACAACAGAAATGATAGCTTAAGGACTATGGAAAAAACTAGAAAGACTAAGCTTCAGCACTTTTTCTCCGTCCTTGCTTTCAACAAGTCCCTATCCTCATCTGACTGTGCCATCCAAACTACGGTCTGCTTTGCGTGAAGATGGACCTCCGAGGCGACGTCTCCAAGGAGGCGACTAGAGTCGCCGACGCCGCCTGCCTCACCGAGGTAAGGTTTTCACCTGGAGATCAGTAACATGAGAGGTATGGAGTGCCACTACAACACCTCCAGGAAGGATAATGGCGCCCAAAGGTGTCATTGCTGTCGAGACCGGTAAGATCACCGGCAAGGCTTTCGCCAGCACCTCCACAGCACCCCATGCACTACCCACACACAAAAAAGACCGCCACCAACACACCGGGGTCCTGCACGTCTCAAGGCCATGGCATAGCCACCCTTGAACTCCACGACGAGCCGTATCCTGCAATGTCCGCCACTGTAGAAACCATTATGTGACGCTTAAGCGCCACCACTAAGCAGATCCAGGACATGAGCCACGGATCAAGCCTACAGCAATACAACGGAAGAGCCTGACGTGAATCTTCCTGAACGCCTTACAGAGCCTGCACGGCACGCGGAACACCACTGCCTTCTTGCTCCCGGCCACATCCATCTGGAAGGCGGAATTGATGTAGAGGCCCTTGAGGACGCTCTTGAGCTCCTGGTTGCCAATCTCTAGGTCAAAGAACGCCTGCGCGATGGAGTCCTCAAACTCCATGGGCACGAGGCCCTTGACCTTCTGGATCTTCCTCCTCGCCGTGAACATGGTGCCTTCTTCCTTCCTTCCTTCGCCACTGACCATGGCGAATACCCTCTCGGCAAATGCAAACTCCCCGCACTTAACGTACATGTCCACAAGCGCGTTCCCGAGGGACAGCGGCATCCCCAGGAACCTCCGGACGCAGCACGCGTGCACGCTCCTCCCATGGCGGCGCCACCCTAGCTGCCCGCACGCGAGCAGCAAGCTAACCATGACCACCGCGTCCAGCTGCACCCCGGCCGCAACCATCCCCTCGAAGAACCGCAGCGCCGCCTCGGGAAGCCCGTCCTGCGCGTACACGGACAGCATGGACGTCCACAGGACGGTGTCCCTCGCGCGCATTCTGTCGAACAGCCTCCGCGCGCCCGGGAGGTCGGACAAGCCAGCGAAGCATAGCACCAGCGCGGACCCCACGAAGGGTTCCCGTGGGCGCTGATCTTGACGGAGAGCGCGTGGGAGGAGGCGGTGAGGGCAGCCGAGCCAGTGAGCGCGCAGGAGCGGAGGACGGGGGGCAGGGTGTCATTAGAGATTTAGGTAAGTTTGAACAGGATTTTTTTTTAAATTTGTGGCAAGCCACAGGGAAAGCACCGGCGATCTATGGTACACTTTATTTAATTTTGAAAACCAGAAAAGCAGAGTACGTAAGAATATATGTGTTTATGTAAAGGAGCTCGCAGACGCAGAAGCGTGCAGAAAACGAACAAAGAATGCTAGCTCTATTAGTTGATATATAATCACTTCATGGGAAAAGCTTTACCTAACCTCCTATATCATCCGCTGCCATTTTTGTTTCAAGATTCGTACTATTTTGTTTTTACTATATTTTCTATTTTTCAATATATACATACACAGATCTCAAGATAAAAGGTTATAAATTAGACCGAGGATAAGATAGAGATGTCTCTTAAGATGTAAAATTCCTTCATCGCTGCTCCGCTAGGCTCCTGTAAGCTTTGCCGCAGCCACGATCAATTTGGGGCCAAATCTATAGAGGTTGCCAACTAATTCATGCTGATATATGTTGATCTAATTAGCTCTGTACGAGAAGTGTAGGATCGGTATAGCAATAGAGGAAATTGGATAGTGCCTTTAAATTTTTCCTTAATTATTCATTCCAATATCTATAAGAAGCTATAAAGATCAAGAATCCAAAATTTTGAAAATCACTATGCTACAGTAATTTCAGCCTTGAGAACAGTAAATCTAACACTATTTCAAAAATGAAAATACATGAAACTTTTGATCCATAGATCCAAAGACTTGAAACTTAAGCCAAGGTTAGATCATGAGCTTAGAAACCTATCCCAACAAAAAATCTTGAAAGAATTGGGATCTTTTGGATTGTGAAGCTCTACTGCACCAAAACCAGACAAAAACATAAAATCAACCTCACTCTCAAACCAAAACTTCAAATCACTTGAAATTTGGTATACACTTCCTCTAAGATGTTAGGAACCTATTCCCTTGAATGATCAAGAAAATCATTGCCAAAGTTTTAACTTTTTTCATTTGAAGGAAGGTTACACAAAACAGGTCAAAAAAAAAACAAAAAGGCGAATATGACCTGCTCGTGGGTGAATGATAGCCAAGAAGGTTTTAAATATATTCTCACATGTCACAGCAAGTTAGAACACCAAAGAAATTGAGGTATAAATAGTTGGATCAAGAAATCACTCAGTGAGACTAAAAAGAGTAAAAACCGGGTTTCTTCATAAACTTGCCAATCAAATGGCTAGAGAGGTGAGGATTGATTTCCAAAGGTTATCTCCATCTTTTGCACATCGTTGGCACTGCAAGATCAAGAAGAGAACAGAGAAGAGCAAAAACCTATCAAATCAAGAGTAAATCAATCAACATAAGATGGATACATGGAGATGAACAAAGATTGATGTATCACTACTTGAAGATATAGGTTTTACAGCCACTCCACTTGGAGGACAAGAGAACACACCATAGCACCCAACTTCTCTCAAACCCTAACTCCAGAACTTAAGAACCTTTGGTCTTAAGAGATGATGGTTTGATAGTTAACTACAAGTCTTTATCCTAACCTGTTAAATAGATGGCTAGCCAGTTCCATCTAACCTTTAGTCGATACTATCCACTTAGCACATATGGGAAAAACTCGATAACCCCACACATGTTTTAATTCACACACTACACTTGTGCATGCTTTCCAAAATGTAAAAGCCCAAATCTGCTAAGCTTTTCTTTGACCTAAACCACTCTCCCAATCGCCACTCAAGCGCCACGATTTTGCTCTAAGGTAGTTATTGGTATTTTGGTCAAACTACTAAAATACTCTTTTTTGACCCGTTCATCTCCTTCCATTACAAGCAATTGTCATGCTCGCTATGTGTAGGTGCACCACTAGCTTGTTACGCATCGAAAAGTCTCTCTCGTTCCAGTTCTGCCAGACCACGTTTCACTTGGACCAACTAAGCTGCATGGTGCAATCTGTCATTCGAACATATGTTCAATATTTAACGCATTCTTTGTGCCATGATTGAGCTCATTCATCTCACCCAGTATTCTTGATCATTTTGGGCCTCAGCTCCTCTATAAGCGTAACTCGATCCTCTTTGTTGACCATTATTGACTCCAAGTGACTGTACACATCCAAAAAACAAAAAAATCATTTTCGGACACAAGTTCTTCACAACATAACCCACATTAGTAATAAAATGTCTTATGCAACCTGTAACCACTGATCTAAGTCACCAAATCATCTCATGACTCAAATTTCTCAAAATCATCTATTACTGCAAGCAGTCTAAAAAAATCTGCAAATTCTAAATTTTTACTCATCCAAAATGACAATGATTTATTATAAAAAACTATGGAACTTCTCATGTGGTCTTTCAAGAAGAAACAAAAGAAAATAAACGTCGCAATTAATATTGATCAGTACTTGTAAATTTTTTTAGCTTATTGTTTTTCCTAATATCTTAGTACAAACATATTGATCAGATAATGATCTTAATAAATCTAATATTAATGCGATTGATACATGGAACGTGGGAATTTCCTTTCATTCTTGTGCAAATCAAACCGTTTCCTTTAAATTTTCTAGGAAATTCGTGTGTTCTAATTAGGATTTTACGGACTGTTTACTTTCACGAAGATATTTGGGCGCTTCCATCTTGCTTTTTTTGGTTCAAATGGAGCTAAGCAAATTAATCATGTTTTCTAGTATGAATGAGTTTTGTGTTAGACCTTGATTGATCGTTCTTTCCTCAAACCAAACACAAGCATATATAATTGGGGTAATTTCATCCTGCAAGCGTAGTGTCCGTACGTTGCCGGATCTCAAACAAATATACGATAACTTCTAAACTTAAAAAATGCAAAAAATAATTATCCTCAAATCTAAAAAATTGGATACATAATTTACATCAGATCAACCGGCCACATACGTATACACGTATGCAGACGATGCAATCTTTTAGAAAATATCCTATAAATAACACATACATATCTACGTAGTTCCAACTACAAAAAATATTTTGAAGTGAGGGGAGAAGATTAGAGGGATGGTAGAACCTGCCGTCACAACCACCAATTATCTCTTTTCATAATACTAGTAAGGTGCCCGTGCGTTGCAACGGAGTACCAAATAAAAATGAGACATACTGTCAAACATGATCTCAAACTGAATAATAAATATCAATTTTATCTTACGTCATCATGTATCAAGCAAAGTATACATGTTCATACACGTAAATAAATCAAGCATCATATTGTGAAGCATTTGAATTGCGCCCGAGTTTTTTCCGACCGAGGAACTTCGCGACCCATTTGAATGGACTAATACATCGTACCTTTGGATGGCCTAATACATCATACCATGTCCTTGCAAACATCACAAGTACTGTCCATCGAGCGCCCTATCTTGTGCCTTCATCACAAATCCCTACCTACAACTTACGTCATCACAAGTGAAAATTTATCACAGTGCAATGTCATTAACCTATCTATACAAAAATGGGAGTAGAAAGGCTGACAAAATAATTACTATCCTACAAAAAATAAACCGAGAATACCCCATCTAAATAAAAATGGCATAAAAAACCTGCAGCTAGACTTGGTATCTAGGCTATCCAGCCTCTCTCTGCACATTGGAGTCATGTACATTCTTTGAAACAAGGGGCATGTTCTGCATTTCCATCTTCCATGTAGTATTTTATTCTCTGAAAGCCTGAAAGCAAATAGTAAATAATAAATTTATTGGACACATGTCGGCAAGCAGATCACACATGGCAATCTTTACTATATAAAATTTTAAAATATCAACAACGTATTTGTGAGATGCCATTGTATAAATGTCAAACCATGTAATGCCACTTCAAATGAACTTGAGATAATTTGGCAAGAGATGAACTTTAGATCATATGCACAGTAGATTAGGCAATATTGTAAAGTTTTGCCGATTGCGGCTTCACAAAAACTTTAGAACACAACTAATGAAGTTGGAGCAAAATATATCGTCTTACGTAACAGAATACCATATTTAAATCTAGGCATTCCTATATGTATCAGGATTCACCAACATTCTCGCATCCATCTTGGGCTCTATATTTGTCTCCACACCCACCCCTCAAGATGACGAATATGTTTGCAAGGACCATTTGCACAAATTTGTCTCCACACCCCCCTCATGATGAAGAATAGGTTTGTAACGAACATTTGCAAAAGAACCGCTTATCCAAATGATATAATCATAGCATTTCTGCAGTCATTACAAAATACTACACATATCTTTATAACTACTTGTGCCCAATGTTTCAGAGAATGACGATAGACATAAGCATAAAAGAAGAGTTTCCCTGTTTATAAGGGATAACAGCGGGTATGAGAAAGCAACAGGTAGAATGGTTACTGCACAAGCTCAGAATTTGGGGTCAGATAAAGTTTAAGAGTCCTCAAAGCAAACAGTAGCTACAGGAGACCACACTCAAATTTGACACCAATAACACGATATTGAAGCAAACAATAGCATATTGCATTTGCACTCAAGAATTGAGCACCATAGTACCTAGTACATTGAAATCCCTTCTTGATGTTTTTTTTACACAGTAGATCCCAAAGAATGCTGCATCCTGCAATACGTCAATCATCAGATATAAGCACTTTGCCCAATGAATAGGTTGATCCTCTAAGCTCCAAATATGTTGACTTCAGTCTTTGGACATATAGACCTTGGCTTTAGGCTCACTTATAGCAGAAAGTAAAGTAATAGCCAATGGAAAGCAAGAAACATTATTCAACCATGAGTTTCTCGAAAAGGAGCAATACCTTGGCAAAATCTGAAAAAGAGGAAAAGCCTCTCTTTCACCCCATGATCGAAGAAATCCGCCTTTTCATAAATGTTGCAAGACAAGTCAATTATTGCCAAAACTATGCTGCTGGCAAACACAATCAAATGTTGGTACTGGTCAATAATGCTGAGTTCACTGATCATATCAACTCCATAACAAACCAATGGAAAATTGATTCTTTACCTTCAACCCGGGCACATAGTCCCCGCGCTTGTAGTAGGCTGGGTTTTTCGATGCCTTCCACTCGGCCGTCCCCATCCCATCTGTACAAATCTTTACTAACAGGCCTAGCAGAAACTAACAAAACAAGGAGAGCTACATACGCAAATGTACATAGATGCCTTCACTGAATTTACACTGTGTATATGAAGAGGAAAAAAAGAAATGGAAAAGATAAATTACTTGATTCTTAAGTAGCTCTTTGGTATCTGAGGCAAAATGGGCTCTCTAACTCTGCAAGCATGAAAAGAAGAGTAGTTAAGTACTGAAGTTCCACACAACATGCATGCATGAACACAATACATAAGCTAGCTAGCTTCTGCATATACACACTTGGAGCATGTATTTTTATCCACATGTAGCAAGCATTTTTATCCATATAAATAAATAAACATACAGCATGTATAGGACTTGCATTGTTTTAACATGGTCACCTCACCATAACGTTAGCAAACGACTAACCTGCTTTCTATAGTTCAGGAAAAAAATAGATTTAGATAGTATATGTAGCCAATCTAAGGTCTTAATAGTTCAAAATTGATCCTAAGACAACAAATCGCTGCAGACATCATAAATTGGAGGATAAGATAAAACTACTGAGGATAATCAGGTAGCAAGCAACTGACCCAAATCGATAATCTATGTGCATATTGAGCTGCTCATCCATACATCTTTCTGCAGCATATCTATCATCACTGACCTCATAAAATCAACCACGTATCCTGCAAGTACGTTATTAGGAATACATTAGAATACATCAAGAAGGGCATGCATGATGCTAGAAGACTGCATATACGTGTATAGCGACAATGGAATGGATTTTATCAATAAACCACTACCTGATATTGCATACACTCCTATATAACCATTTTCCCTCTATTAAATGGCTCTAACACACTGGTTGTATATATTTTAAGCTAATTACTATGTGGAATAAATATAGATGAAAGGAGTAAAGAGAGAGCAATTAAATTTCACTTTTGTTTTTCCAACCTACAGCACCGGTTTTCCTTTCTAAAATAAGACAGCAAACCAAACCGTTACATTCTGAAGGTGGATCTAATTTAATATGATATTTCAGCCAATCTTCTCAAGTTCCCATATCCATAAGCAAAAAGCTGAGTGACTCTCGACAAACGTAGTGGTGGATACTTGCACATAATATCAAACTGTCTAATGTAGGAACCTATCATGCTAAGTGAATCTATTATGATCACTGAACAGTTCCGCATAAGCAAAAAATCATCAACTTTACACTCAATATAGTTTATCTGGACATAAACAAACTAAGAGGAATCAAATATAGTAATACATTCTGTAGTCACGTTAGAAACAAATCAAGAGGAATCAACATGAATCGTTGGAAATCTACGGATCAAATGCAGTGAGTTCAGCAAAATTATAACCACATTTGGCTAAACTGACCGATAAATTTATCCACAAGGAACGATTCCGTGCCAGCACCGCCACTTCCTCCCCCCTACTCCCCACTTTGCCAGACGTGGTGCCGGTGCAGCTCCTTGATGGCCTCGCGGAGCCTCTCCTGGATAGATGGGCCTACCGTAGCAGCCGCGCCGCCACCTCGGACACCTGCGTCAGCTGCGACACCCTTTCCCTTCCCTCGCTCCCATTGCGTCCTCCCTTTTTGCGCTGCGTCCCCGTCACAATACTCATGTGCTGCAGCGACCTGACACACCTGCCTTGGATGCTGCGTAACGTGGGGAGTAGTAGGCGGCGGCGGTGCGCCGCGGGGAGTCGTTGGTAGGGAAGGCAGCGGCGAGGTACACCCATCGTCAGCAATGGATCACTACACAGCGCCACAGAGCAACCAAAGAACCAGAATCCCACGATCCCCGCACCTTGGTCGGCGCCCTGGCCGGCTCCCCGGGCGCCAGCGCCGCGGCCCCAGATCCGCCCGCCGCCTCCCCGCCGGCGAGGTCCCTGTGATTACCGCCCTCCGCCGCCGCAGCGCCGGCGCGGCCCTCCTTGCCGGCCTTCACGACGACGTAGTCCTCCCCTCCCAAGCCATTCGCCGCCGCGGCTTCCTCCTCGCGCTCGCTCTCCATCCCCGCGGCTCGGTCAGATCTGCATCGGACACCGCCAAGATCCGCCCAGCACCGCCCCGGATCACGCCCAACCACGGTTCGGCAAGGCGGGGTGGGAGCGGGGGAGGAGGCGGCGGAGTGGAGGAGCGGGGGTGGGGAGGAGGATTAGGCGGCGGCGGCGCGGGGTGGGAGGGAGGGGAGGAGGCGGCGGCGCGAGGTGGGGAGGAGGAGGCGGCGGCGGCACGGGGTGGAGGAGCCGGCGGCGGAGCGGAGGGCGGGGGAGTAGGCGGCGGGGCGGAGGGCGGGGAAGTAGGCGACGGCGCGGAGGGCGGGGTAGGAGGCGCACGGGTTCGTGGGGGGAGGAGGCGCACGGGCGGTTGAGGCGCACGCGTTCGTGGGGAAAGGAGGCGCACGGGCGGTTTGGAGGGGCAGGTGCGCCACAGTCAGACTACTTTTTTTTTTGTCAGAAGGGGTGGTGGTAGAAGAGGCCGTACCAACCACCAACTCCTTCTTTTATATAGTAAAGAAACTAGCCAGTTGCCTGTGCGATTGCACCGATAGTTAACTCTATATAAATTATTATACAAAGTAAGAAAAATTCTATAAAAAAGTTATGCATTTTGGCAACATATATTTGCTCAAGCACACCATTTAATTTTTTCACGCTGAAAATAAAAAAAAATCACAAACCAAACAGAAGGTTCTTGGAAACTGTCAGATCTTTCGTGCCTCCGATAAATCCATGCTAATTAATCAGACTGTGATCTACGCTGATTAAGCTCTCTAATCAGCATGGTGGCTGGGCTAATTTGATTATCTGCATTGTGGTCATTGGTCATCAGGTTTGTTGGATCCAGGCGCTCTACTCCAACTTCAGCGAGTTCACGACGAACCAGGAGCGGCTCATCTCCCTGCACGGCGGTCGTCGGTTCAACTATATTGAGGGCTTCGTCACCGCCGCCGTGGGCCTCATCAACAACTGGAGGTCCTCCTTCTCGCCGCAGAACCCGGTCAAGCTCAACTCCCTCAAGCACCACTTTGGGGTGCTCCCAAAACCATCGATCAGGTCTGTCTCCCTCGGTTGAGGCAGCCTTTCTCATTCAATAATATATAATGTCTCCTAAGAGCAACTTCAGCAGGGCCCCTACTTGAGTCCTCATCCTACTTTTGAGGGCCGAGGGGCAAAAAACTCACTCCAGCAGGGCCCCTACTCTGGCCCTCAAAAGTAGGAGGCCCTCAAATCTCTCCCTCGAGCCCTCATTCCTGGGGGTCTGGAGGGAGCCCCTACTTTTTCTGTTTTGACGGTTTTCGCTCGCGCGCAGTCTTTTCCGCCTGCGCCCGCTCGACCTTCCGCGCCGCCGCCCGCCTTCGCCCGGTTCCTCTTCCCCTTCGACGGCCTGCCCCCGCCCAGATCTCGCCACCACCTGGCAGCCCGCCCCTGCCCGGCCGCTCGTCTTCCGGCGCGGAAGCATCCGGGCGAGGCCGCTCCCGGCGATTTTCCCCTCGGCGAGACTCCTCCGTCCCCGGCGAGGCATCTCCCTACAGATCACTCCCTGGCGGCCCTCGTGACTCCCTCCCTGCGGCTCCTCGATGCCTCGCGACGCGCTCCCCGCTCCTCCGTCGAGAGGCCAGCGGCTCCCCTCCTCCGTCGAGCGCCCCTCCCTCCCCTCCTCCGTCGAGCGCCCCTCCCTCAGCGACCCCTACCTCGCGGCACCCGCTCGACGGCTCTCCTCTTCCGTTGCCGATACATGGCCGAGTTCCTCAATAGGGAAGAAGATAAGAAAGAGGATGACGGGTGGATCCTATGTTAAGAATGAATTTGAGGGCCCTGTTTTGAGGGCTCCTGCTGGAGTGCAGCCCAGAAAATAGAGCCCTCAAAAGTAGGGGGGAGCCCTCAAATAAAAAGTAGGGGCCCTGTTTTGAGAGCTACTGCTGGAGTTGCTCTAAGTCCTACCCGTCCCATGTGTTCATGACGGCATTTCTTTTCTTTTAATTGAAACATATATTCCGCTTGTTGTTCATGGAAAGACACCTTAATTGGTAGAGTTTTTTTTAACTTCCCTTAACACCTAGAGTTTGTTCATATACTATATACTTTCTTTCACGTGATATGTTATAGATTAGATCAAACTAATCTAATTAATCTATCTGCTATATACACAATAGATGGTTAGATGTTGGTATTAATATTTGGTTCCACCAAATCAAAGGTTATATACTGTTATAATCTAATCTCACTAAAATAAGTTGCGTAGATCTTCTCTTTTTCTCTCAATTAGTGAGAGGATGTCTAAGATTTTTGCTTTTCTGATTTAAGTATTATTGTGAAATTTTTCTAAATACCTGCACTTGTTTGTAGATATATAGACAATGAGTAAAGATTAGCCGAACAAAAGCCTGTAGGAAGAAATGTTCCACTTGAACAATATGGCAGTCCTCTCGAGCCAAACACGCTATTAGCACATTCACTCGCGAATCATCCCAGTTGGCACGTACTATGCTATGTCTGTCCCCACACGACTTGTCTTGATTACCACCAAATTAAATAAAAAAATGCAGATATTTTTTTCGCTAGTAAGGGTACTAGCTGTTAACAGAACAAAATCTCAACAGATGTACATTACATTAGGGGTGAGACGGTTCCTACGTAGTACTACTATACTAGTATATGGGAAGCACGTATACATCGTACATACATTTATGTATGTATACGTCAAGGAAGCAAGTGTGTATGGCTCGATCTCGATCCAGCGTCGTCAGATGAACAGAGTGGCGAGCCCGGGCGCAGCAGGGATTTTTCAGTGCGCAGCTGATCTCGACCGGCCACCTATCCAACTTCACTGTGGTGGCATCATTCGCATTGACTCACTCACAGTGCAGGATCTCACACATATCAGTGCACATTAATAAAAACACCAGCACAAATTAACTTGTCTGCACGTATACATATCGACCCTGTCAGGTCGCAATCCATGTCTTCTGCTCTCCGCATCTGAACAATCCGGATGCACGAGATTTCGTATATATGCACGCCTCATTAACGTAATATAAATAATAGGGATAATATGGTATTGCAGGCTCTATGATTAATATGTATATGATGTTGAAATGAGATATCATAGTGTTTGGATATTAAATTTTATTGTCTTTAGATTACTTTTAGATACGTACAAGTGTAATATATATATATATAGAGAGAGAGGGAGGCTGCAGAGTACATGCATGGTCGGCCAATAGTGTGGTAGCGCTGCATGTCCAGTGTCCGCCGCGCGAAAAGTTCGTGCGAGTAGAACGACTCAAAACGGCGTGATTGGACGCAGGGTCGCATCGAGATTCACATACGCATGCAAGCACATGCAGCGCAGCATATATCGGATTCAGAATTCAGCAGAAAGAAAGAAAAGGCAGAGGCAGCTAGTCGATCGTTCGGGGGACAGGACGCTGGTGGAGCGGCAGGAAGAAACGACGACGGAAGCAATGCACGCAGGCATGGGTTCTCAATTAAAGGCAAACCTCTTGACGATTTCACAGTGCGTGAGCAGGCGGATCGCTGTAGCTTAGGAGAGCACCTGCCACCTGAAACCGTTGTTTCGGTGGATTTGGATGGTTGCAGGCAGCATCAGCTAGCGCGCAGGCCAGCGCGCGCGGCCGGCCGGCCGGGCGGGCAGGCAGGCTGGCCAGGGCCGGGCGCGCGCGTCGCCTCTGCGCTGCATGCGTGCGTGCGTGTGTATGGGGGTCGAACAGTCGCAATTAACTCGAGAGACATGCAGGTCGCCGGCCGGCCGGCCGCTGCCGCCTCAGCTGGCTGCACGCACAGCATTGGATCCGTCCGTCCGTCGTGTTACGACGTACCTGCTACCTAGCTGGGCTGGGGTGGGGCGGGGGGCGAGCTAGCTAGCTGCTGCGCCTTGAAGGGTACGACGTACCTCCTCTTTGCATCACATTGATGCTAGAGGAGATCTGGATGCAGGCCTAGTTTATTATGTACTCATCTGTCAGGACTATCGTCGTCTTGCTTCGATGATGTGATTGTGGAGCGAACGTGCCCATGTAGCTAGAACGAGGACCAGCTTTGACACAGTTTATTTGGTATAAACATCGGAAACGTCCAAGACGTTCCGCCCGATTGGGTTTCTTAGGGGGCTTAGGCTCCGCTGCCTATGCATAGTAGTCTAACACCACTACAACGAGCGGTTCATGTAGCCCAATTTTTAAGGGAAAAATTCAAACCCCAGAAGTCCCAAGTTCAATTTCACTTTTACCCCAACAAACCATTTTGGTTCGTGAACACCCATATAAGTTTATTTACTACTCTCTCCGTTGATAAATATAAAACATATTTTGACTTTACATCAGGACTAAAGTGATGATGAAATCGAAAAAGATATGAAAGAAAATGATTTAGATTCTCCTCATAGTTTTCTTGAAAAGATAAGAGCGAATACTTTACGTGTGGGTGGTAATGAATAAATACTTACGGTTAAGAGAAAATAAATAGGGACATAATAAAAAAAACACCTCATCAAATTTACATGCAAGCTTTATATTTCTCAACAAGTTTATTCAAACTATAAGCTTTATATTTCTCAACGGAGGGAGTACCTAGTATTACCACTTTCAGCTATCATATTATTTTCTCACTAATTTGCTGCGAATGTCTCATGTTTGTATCAGTGGGGGCACAATCATCTACATGGCGATAGACACATGGCACATACTGGTCAGCCTCACTCAATCCCTCGCTCTAACTTCCTCCAAATCACCGGTGGCCTCCTATCTCTCCAGCACAGCGTCATTGTCAGCGACAGCACGGCCACCTCGGTCCTTTTTGCCAATATTAACATACGGCAAACCAGCGGATTTTCTAATTTACACGTCGAGAGATCGATGTGCATTCAGAAAACAGTCACCTACCAAAGAGGCCGGGACTCCTCTCTCTCTCTCTTTCTTTACAGATACAGAAGCGAGCAATATATATATATATATAGTAGCTAGCTAGGTCTATACCGATGTTCAACATGCAAGCATGTCATGCTTGGAATACGCAGCACGTATGCAGCAAGAACGTCGAGTCGAGGTGCAGCCGTCGGAGGCGCCGGCCAGCGTTGGCTTTTGGCAGGCAGACCGGGCCAGCAGCGTTGGCTTTGGGGAGGGGATGGGTACAAGGGAAGGGAAATGCTCCTCCGCGCGAGCGCATGCATGTGTATGGGGCCGCCCGTTCCGCTCGACACACGTCACTTTGTTGGGCCACGACTGTGGCTCATGTCACCAGACCCGGGATTGTGGAAGAGCCTGCCCTTTGGTCCACGGACCCCTCGGATCTTCTGCGCCGCCCTCGTAAGTTTACCACCAGGACGTCAAACATCGCGATATTGATTAGGTGATCGAAGTTTCGTGGGCCTGTAACCGACCATGGTGGTCTATCGGTTTCATTTTATTTCTCTCATACATCGTTGTCACGATGAAATGATCAAAGAGAACTGTTCTTGTACTGTCCATGAAACCATCTAAACATATATAATTAGGTCTCACATGTAAACATCACATGGCTACTTCGTAAGTTTTCAAAATTCAAAGATATCTTGGCTGAAGTTCACTCTTACCGTTTCTTCCTGGATCATTTCCACCTTTGTAACTTGCAAGAGAGATTCTACTAGGATTTCTAGGCGCCGAAGATTCACTCTTTCCTAGAACGGCCGTATGTGACGCAAACGATCCAACGTAGCCGCAAACCGCCGTACAAAGTGGCAGTGGCATGAAAGACCACGTCTGCTTGTCCATGGGGAGGCCGAGGCGTACGGACATGCGTCTGGATGAGTTACTTTGGAGGTGAACATGGCTGCTCCAAGGTAAAAAGGCAGCAGCTGGTAAAAGTAGCTGATCCAAATGGACAAGAGGCCGAGGTCTTATATTCGTCATTGCTTAATTCACCCATTTTGGACATGAACACCGAGGCAAATAGGACAATAGTCACAATAAATAGTGCCTTTTCTTAGTCGACTATTTGGTACCTGTTGTACATCTCCCATGGTTGCTTTTTTTCCTTTCCTGTCTGTCTCTCTTCATCCAGGGTAAAACGGCTGAAGGGCGATCCTGACATACCACTAGAAAGTAGAGCCAACGAAGTAAAAAAAAAACCCAGCAGATAAGAACATAGAGCCAACCGAGTAAAAAAAAAGAAGCAGAAGAAGCTAAACTGATGGCGATTTCTTCCACATGATGTACAACATCGCATTGATTTCCCCTCGTATAATTTGTCAAATAAATTGATTGGATAAACGTCAAAGGTTTTGAAGATCCTCCCCGTAGCCGAGAGCTGTTTCCAGGCGGATTTTTGCACGCTAGTCAAAACAAATTAAGTCCGGGGTGAGCCTGCCCCAGCCTGGCTTAGCTGGTCGGTTCCAAGACAACTTCCTCTTATTTATTCCATGGAGATTTTTCTATGTTGTTATAAATGTGGAATAGCAAGACTTTCCTTGCAGCGTGGCGCCGTCCATAAGTTTGAGTGAGACAACTGTAGCCACCAAAATCTGATTGGGATCGATACAAGTCCTAGCATGCATTGTTGAGCTTTCGCTCGGACAGGCAATGCACATGCATGCAGAAACAGCTGCTCTGACTCGAATGAAATTAAGAAAGAGGAGGAGGGCAACACACTGTCACTTCAAGTCCACTAAGTCTTGATTCGATCGGGGAAATTAAAACAGGTTGAGCTCGCTTGCCACGATCGAGCTAATTAGCTAGCTGCGTGGTTGATCCTATCTATCGTCCGTCCCAATAATTGGCTTCGGCAGCTTTTGCGCAACATTTGTAGGGGACCGCGCGCGCGAGGCTTGATCGAGTACTACCACTCTTTTACTCCCTTTCACTGGTACACACATGTGAACTACTACCGAACGCGCCCGAGTAAATTTACGAAAAAGAGAACAGTAGTGCTGTTGCATGAGGATATCTTTATCGAACGATATGTTGTAGAAAAATCGATCCGAAGGACGTCCTGAAAGAAAGCAGTGCAGGACAGCGGTGGATTTATATGCAACTAGTGGGGCCAGCAGGCAGCGCCACGCGTTTTCAATCGAGAAACTTTCTGAGAAAAGGGTGATCAACTAAATCTAACCATTAATTTTAAAAAATTTACAGTACATTCTACTGATAGTAAAAGAGTAATAAGTAGAAACTAAATCTAACCATTAATGTATGATGATATAATGATATTTTTTTTGTAAATCTTTTATTCGTGACGGCCACCAGATGTCGAAGTCATGCGGTTCACTCCTCATAAGAGCCTCGTACTCCAATACGCCATTGTTGCTGCTGCTGTCGTCATCGGTGATTGTGATGATGAGAGGAAGGTCGGCTTTGGCATCAACGAGTGGGCAACAGCAAGGAACTGCGCTAGTTTGATTCTGACTTGTCGATGGTTTTAGCTTCAACGCCATCCTAATAGATAATGCACGCTAGCGCGACATCCTAATACATAATGTAAAGTGATGTGGCATCGTCTTTTAGCCGTACTTTTATCAGATTAGGAAAAAAAATAAAAAAGAAAGGCTCACTAGTCAACCACTTTCTCCTATTTACTCTTCTCAAAACCGTCCACATCACAACGTGTTCCAGAATCTTCTCTTTCACATCTCCAAATTAATTTGAGTTTCATACTGACAAGTGCTCTTAATCGAAGGTCTTTTTCTGCAGTGCTGTCAAGCTTCTCTACCGTGGTTCATCATGACTAGTGAGAATCCGTCCGATTCCTTCGTACACAAGTATCATCTATTCCTACTACCACATAAAGGGTTATCATAGACAATCCTAAATCCTCATCACAGATGCTTTCTCAATCATCTAAATTTTTATGTTTTGTGATAATAGGCGATTATCACAGATGGTTCGTATAAAGAATCATCTGTGAAGACCAACTATCACAAACGGATAGTGCATACAACCGTCTATGATAGTAGACATTCACAGATGGTTTATACAACAAAACCGTTTGTGATAGTTCGTTGTATATATAGAAATTTTTTTCTGTTTTTTGGCTAGCCTCAGGAATGCTAGCCATACCATCTAAAAAGAAGTTAGCAGATCACAGATAATTGCAGATCTTATAGCATATGACAATCATTACATAGATCTCACAAATGACTTACAACTGAATGAGTTACAGTTGAATGAATTACACTTGAATCAAATATTTGAATATCTATTAATAGTTGTCGCTGGAGTTGAACTCTCCCTTTGGGTCAATGATTTCTATCATCAAGAAGGTGGACAACTATCCTCGAACGTCGGAGAGTTCGTTAATATCGAATGTATTTGAGTTGATTGTCATACCCTGTCACTATGAGGAGTAAAGTCATAAACTAGACAACATAAAGTCACAACTCACAACTTATTTTTGATTTAGATAAATGATGTCCACATATTTCATGGTAATACTAACTTCTTTGTCCTAAGAAGACTTCTAATATTAATTTATAATTTGCACTACCTAGCACAATGCACTTGAATGTAACATTGTGAATTCAATCAAAGAAATAAAAATTCAAGAATGGTGTGACATTCTTAAATGCATATACTTATATGTTAAAAACGATTTTGGTTTTAGCCTTTATAAGTTCAAGATAGGTTTTATTTTATATGAACTATTGTAAGATCGAGGAGACCAACTAGAAGGGGTGAATAGACAGTTTTAAAATTCTCTTCCAATTATTTGGCTAAGACTAAGATTTTAGAATGCAGAAGCTTAACTATATTTGGTTTAGACCAAACAAAGCCTAAAACAAGTATGTTTACCTAAGTATACCAACAAATTTAGGCTATGTCAATGGTTTGCAATTCTAGGAAGACAACCAGTCAATTCAATTCTGTGAATGTAAATTGCTTGAATATAAATTGATCATAAGAAAACAAACCACGAAGACACGGTTCATTTTTACCGTGGTATTCGGAGACTTGCTGATCTCCCCTAGTCCAGTTGAGGTTAACCCAAACGAATTGGACCGGCTCCATGAATTAAGCCAAAACACCTCAATCTACTAGTGGTATCTCTTTTTAGCTCTCACCACGTGCAACTAATGCACAAAGTCAAGTGGATACTCAATCAACCTCTAGACGCAATACGTACAATCTAGAACCTTCCTCCTTGCTCACAAGGTGCAACACATGTATAATTGAGAGGAGAATCTCACACTAACTCAAAGGAATGTCAAGGGATGCAGCAAACTTTCCTTCAACCGGCTACAATAGGGTATATATACCCACATCATAAAAACTAGCCATTGGAAACAAAAACTCCAAAATAAACAGGATTTCGAGAGTAACATTGCTTATGACCTGTACTTCCACTCCCCTCTGCAGGATAATCGTTATCATCTAATCTGTTAGTTCCGATGGCTAAAGTCCGATACCACTGATCATCGAAAGTACTGCGCCATACAAGCGGAACTACTGATTTCCTCGTGGACGAGAAGACTCCATGAAGGTGTCTCTCTGGAAAAAAATGTACAGCTACACAAGTCGGTCGTTTAGCAAATCGAAAGTACCACTCACACAAAGCTAGTAATACTGCTCGCTAGTCGGACGCTTACACAGAGTTGAAACTTCTAATCATTGACTACCCTAGTCCTCAACCACGTCGGATGATCCGACCACTCAGGTCTCCGACCACGTTGTTCGGTTCGAACACACAGGTCTCCGACCACGCTGTCCGAATCAACCACATAGGTCTCCGACCACGCTGGTCTCCATCCACATTGTCCGGTTCGACCACACAAGTTTCCGATCACGTTGGTCTCCGACCACATTGGTTTTGACCATGTCGATCTTCGACCACGTCAATCTTCGATCACACGTCGATCCTCGACCACATTGTATCAATCACGTCAGTTCGACCATGTCGATCTTCGACTACGTCAATCTTCAACCATGTAGATCATCGACCACGTTGATCTTCAACCACTTTTGTTCGACCAAGTCGGTTCCAACCACTCTGGTCCTCGACCACGTAGGTCATTGACCACCAACGAACACGATAGTTCTGTGATTACAATACCAGTAATTCCGTTCAGCGGTAGTACCGTGACTACACTACGGTGTTTCTGGTTTCCCTGAGAAGTGCATATACTTCAACAAATTTTGCAAAAACACATATGCAAACTACAAAATCATGCACACAATGATTATCCATGATTCTCAACAAGTTGCAAAACACATTTACACATTTTTAGAATCACGACACAAGGATTATATATGAGCTTCAACCATTTATAAAACACATTTGCAAATATAAGCCTCATATGACAAAGAATAAAAATGTGAACTTTAAACACTTGCAAAACATATTCACAATGTATAGTTCCATGTTACAGGAATTCAACACATAAGCTTCAACTATTTGCAAAACACTTTCGTAAATACAAGCCTCATGCCAATGAGAGCTAGAAGAGGTGAGGTTGAGCAAATAACACATGATGAGACTCAACCTACTAGACATGACCCCTCTTAATAGTATGGCAACCTATACTAATAACCCAGTCTTTCAACCAAACACTAAGATTGGTAAAAGAATAGGAATACATCCTTAGCTTTAGTTAGCCATACCTTTGCCTTATGTTATTGTCTTGATATACATCAACCCATGATGCATTCTTTACTTCAACTCCATCAACACATGATGGGTCTTTACTTGACTAGATTATCAACACATGATCATCTCCTCTTGGACATACATCGACTCATGATGCATCTTCTTCTTGATGACCTTCAACTTATGAAGTCATCTTCTACTTCACATCTTGACTTGATAATCTTCAACACATAAAGTCATCCCAAGCCATTCTTATTTGTGGAACATAATCTATTCATCCAACTCATGAAAAATGTTAGTCCACAGATCAATTATCATCAATTACCAAACTTTAACATTAACTCATAAAGGAGGGACTACATTCTACAATCTTTTCTTTTTGGTAATTCATAACAATCTCAACCCATAAAGAGATAAAGATTAAATTACGAGCATGCAACGTGTACACAACAAATGTATACTCTAAAATAATCTTTCAAAGTAAAGCTTACACATCCGGTTGTCATTGATCATTCAACCATTAACACATAAGGGAGGAACTAAATGACAACCCGATTATGAGTATATATGAACTAAATTTTACCCTCACTCGTGGCTCTCTACTACCCCATCACTAGCGCCATGCCTAGCCCGTTGTCTCCTAGAGCTCTCTATCCATGTCTTCCTTTATTAAAAACCACTTATTAAACTAACCTAGAGTTGAAGAATGAACGGTTTTAATAGTTTAAGGGTGTAAAGTATACTATTTTGAAGTTAAAGGTTGAAAATCGGATCAAGACCAAAGTTGAGGGTCGTAAAGTAGACTTGTTCTCTTAGGAAACAACCTAGGGTTGAAAAATAAAAGGTTTTAATAGTTCAATGGTGAAAAATAAATAGTTTTAAAATTAAAGGTTAAAAATAAGGTCGAGCGTATAGTTAAGAGTTATAAAATAGATTTATTATTTGTTTTAATTATGGGTACCTGACCTACTCTCATACAGAGCAGGAGTACAATGGTATGACATAAATGCATGCTTTACAAACCATGTCTGTCCCATGCATTTACCACAATTTTGCTATACAAAGATCTCAGCGCCGGAGTACAATGGTCAGACTACATACATGCATGCTCTACGAAACGAAACCAGGTCTGTCTCATGCATTTACCACAATTTCTCTATACAGATCTCTTTTCATGAGAGCTATACCTGTCACGTGTCAAGATTGGAGTAGTTGTATATAGAGGTACAAACAGAGCGGATAATTTTTGTCCGATTAATTGATCGAAGTCTTACGAAACAAATACAAAATGAATAAATAGGTATCCAGTATTAACTGTATTAACTCTGAATCCGAGGAAAAATACGGAATATGATATGGGATAAGCGATATCCATCTGTATATACCCGTATGTCAGGTGGTATGAGGAAATATGTTATGACTTCACTTAAAAACATGATAATAGATAGGCATATTATCGTATCTGAGTAGACAGCGAGTATTGAGTGCCCTTTTTTTATATCTCGGTGATTAGTCTCTCAGTGTTCACTCTGATTACACATCTACTGTGCAATGTACTATGTAGGGGATGCAAAAGAAGTGGATAATTTTTGTCTGTCCGACTGATAGAAGAGTTACAGAGCGAATACAAAATAGAGAAATAAGTATCCATCTCTATTCTTGTTTGACTCTAACTCTAAAAAAATACGGAATAAAATGTGAAATAAATAAGATCAATCTTAGGACAAGACATGTCATATGTGGAGGGTCTTAACTTGAGAGAAACATTAATGGACTTGCTAACTGAACCCTGCGCATTTCTGATGGATCTTTTGTGGGAGACGTCTCGAAACTAAAAAATTAGCATGCGTATGGTGTTAGCTCTTCTTTGTATACAGGGTGTTCGTATTAATTTTTTACTTCTAAATTGTACTTAAAAAGTCATAAGTTAATATGAATATTTAGATTCTAGAAGCAGCTTCTTTGTTCCTCTCGCTTAGAAGATAAGACAGAGGTCACAAATATCACACATTTTACTCTTTTTCTCCCGTCTTATGTACATATCTTTTTATTATATTTTTACCGCTCATACCCTCTTTTTTAAAAACTATTTTTTAGTTACTATTATTTATTTTTAATAAAAATCATCAGTCGTGACGACAGCCAAAAGGACAGGAGAACCCGGCCGAGGGATTGGATGAAATAAATTCGCATAGGACGAAAGGCTGCGATGGGGTGAGGCTCGTAAACCTATCAATTCGGCCAATCCCCGCCGCGTGTGCATGCATGATCGTGGCAAACCAACCCTGCGCACGTACGCCATTTCCTGCCTCATGCAGCCTGCATCTCCTGCAACCCCATCTCTCTCTCTCTCTCTCTCTCTCTCCCTCTCTCTGTCTCTCTCCGAGTGTCTGTGTCAAGGGACTCACAGAGACAAACATACAAGCATTACATATGCAAGCCCCTCAACAGTACCAAGTCTACTGGCCACAGTGTATCTCTCGAGTGGTTGCTTTCCTGTCAGGACAAAGGAAAATCCCAGTGCCACTGACTAGCACACTGCAATGCTGCTGCTAGCTTGCATTGCTGCCACGGCAAAGTTAATTAGAGAATCGCAAGGATTTTAACGCGTTGTCTCTGCATGCATGCCGGCCATTGCATGATGCCACACGGGCGCGTACGTGTGGGCTCGCTTACACGCACGCACGTACGCACGCATACGTATCATGCAACGCGCTCGGGGCAGCACTAGAGTCTCTGAAGCTAGAGGCAGAAATGTCGTCCATCAGAAATCAGAATGCTTCCTTGTAGGATTACGGAGTAAGTTTGTTCGTCCCTTCTCTCGCATTCCATCGTTGGTCCTGGCCTATAGCTAAAGCTGGACATCATGAATCTAAATCGGCTGCAAAAATAAACTGCAGGTCAAAACATATTCAATCTGAGAAAGAGCCTACTAATGCATCTCATCTACAATCTTCGTGACATGATGAGCCAAGCACACGAAACCACGAAGTTGCAACTATTTACATTGACCGAAGAGTTTGAAATGAACCACAAAACTACAAAGCAGCATAGCTCCAGTAATTCAACACCAAGATTGTTTCGGCAGATAAGAGGATTGTATGACCGAATAGCAATAAAGGAGGTGAATAATGCCTTATAATTTTCTCCTAAATATTCTCAAACTCTTCACTCCAGTAGCTACAGAGGTATGAAGATCAGAGTTGAAAGTCTACACCAAAACAACAACCTCAAGAACCAAGGAGAGAAAATCTTCAGCACCAAAGTGGTCTGACCAGCTACTAAGGTGCGGTCCGATCGGTGGCAACACGGCAATCTAATCGGTGGTGCCCTGGTGGTCTGACCAGTGGCAAGATGACGGTTTGACCGGCGAGTGGTACGACTGAATGGATGAGCAGTATGATCGTTTCCCCATTCCTAGAACGAAGAATTAGCCAGAATCCAAACCACTTCTTGCGCAACTCTTAAAATCCATAGCTAAATGAGATGAAACTTTGCACACACTTCTTAGGGTCTTAGAAACTTGTTCCATCCAATGATTACTTGAATTATTATTAAAGTTCAGATATTTCTCAAGAATAAGCAAAGTTGCACTAAAAATGGGCAAAAACCGAAAACTCGAGATATAACTTGCTTGTGGGTAGAGAATAGCTAAGATGTCTCTAGGTGTATTTCCACCTGTCACAGCAAACAAAATCTCCTAAAGATTTGAAACAAAAAACTTGAGATGAAGAAACTTAAATATGAGGTCAAACTATGCAAAACCAAGCAACTTCGGAATCCTTCAAGACCTAGTGCTTAGTTGGATGGGATATGATCTTCATAAGTCATCTCCATGACTTATCGTCCTTGGCACAAAGCAAGATAAAAAAGGGAGAGTAAAGATCAAAACCAACAAGAACAAATCAACAAAACCAAGGAGACATCATGAGAGATAAACAAAGTTAATATATTATTACTTGAGGGTGAAGATTTTAAGCCATTTCACTTGAAGGACAAGAGAGCACACTATAACATTCATTCTTCTCTAACTCTAACCCTAGAACACAATGTTGGAATGGTGGATGATTGGATCGTTAGTTTGTAAGCTTCCATCCCAACCTGTTAAACAGATGGGACAATTGGCCCACATCTAACTCTAATGGATACTATCCACTAGTACATTTGGGAAATCCATTAACCCCACACAACATAGGTTTTACTCACACACTTAACTCATGTACGCTTTTTAAAGCACATAAACCAGAATTCGCTAAGTTTTTAGCCTTTGATCCATTTAATTTTTTTTAGCATCTCCTTAATCTAAACCGCTTTCACAAGCGTTACAGTTTTGATCCAACGCGGTTCTCGGTATTTGGCAAATTACCAAAATATCATCGTATTGACTTGGTCTTCATCTTTCATTGCAAGCAATCACCATACTCGCCACATATAGCTGCACTAATGACTTGCCACACATTGGCAAGTTACTCCCGTTCCGATTCCATTAGACCATGCATAACTTGGACTGACCAAGGAACTTGTTGCATCCTGTTATTCGAACTTTCCCTTCAATATTTCTCGTATTCCTCATGCTACGCTTAAGTTTAACCATCTTACCCAACATCCTTGATCATTCTGAATCTTAGACCCTTCATGAGTGTAGTCTTGATCCTCATCGTTGACCATGGTTGACTCTAAAGTTTTCTGCATATCCAAAGAAAAAGAAATTATTTTTAAAATAAGTTCTTTATAATTTGACCCACCTTAACCAAAACTTGCACAATGCAACATTAGTGTACTGACCAAACAAAATTCAAAATATCCCATGACCAAATTCCCAAAATCGCAAAACCAATTTCTCAGGGGCAACCGCCCTTTGAGGTCAGCCAGACCGGTTGAACATAGTGCAAAACAACTCGCTCTGAAAAAATGCAACCAGTAATAAAATAACGGTCATGCCAACAGGCGTTTTGACCGCCATGGTCATACCACCCAGCGCGGTCTGACTGATAACATACCAACGGTCTGACCGACCTACAAAAAGCCAGCGGCCAGATCGGAGGTTAGCCAGCTGTCAAACAACTAACTTGACTAAAATACGAACTTTGCAAAAATTATATTTTTTAATCTATAAATTCAGTAATTGTTCATCACAGTAAAATTCTAAAACTTCTCACCTAGTCCTCGAGGATCCTAAAGACAATAAAGTTAATTGATTTGATTCTCGCTTTCTTGAGTTTCTACATGCATACGAATGGGTAGATAAAACAATTGAGAACCTGCGTCACGTACATTGCGTCGTAACTATTTTGATTGAGTTTCCACTGGAACACGTGGACTTCACCTATTGGTCCGGACTGCATCACTACGCACAGCAGGCACTTCTTTCTTTTATCTTAATGTCCGTGGCCAATAGATTTTGTCTATATTTTTTAAGATAACAATAAATAATTAAAAACATTGTCATAAATAATATATATAATTTTAAACTTAAAAATTATTTTATTTATTTTGATTTTTGAAGAAATTGAAACAAAAAAAAAGAACAGACCCATCACATTGCTGGGTGGAGGAAAGGGGGGAAAAACAATGATGTTTCCATCGCCCCCGGAAAAATAGAAGGCGTGCATGCGGGCGGAGGTAGAGGCTGTTGGATTTGATCTAAGGCCAAAACGGCCAGAAAAGGAAACATGGGGAAATCCACGTTTCCCTGATTTCTAGCGCCCTGATCGGGGGGGCTAACCATATTGGTTACGGTCCCCCGTTGCAACAGCGCCATATAAAAAGTTGAGGCACCGGCTTCTCATGTGCGACGTTCGTTCCCGTGAGAACCAAAGCCCCGAACAAACCCTAAGCAAACCGATCTAGCGCGCGCTGTTAAGCAACGGGAAGGCCGCCAACCGCAACTGCAGGACGACGCCGGCGACCCTGAACCGCGAGCTCTCGGATCTGCACCGACTCGTCCCCACGCCTGCATCAGCAGGCACGAGGTCTTCGCTCTCATGGCGTTCATCGGCGACCGTAAGCCACTCTACCCCTTAAGCCTAGGTGTTCTAGATGCTAGACTAGCAAATAATGACATGAATGATGTTTAGGGCGACTTACATTTGGTATCAGAGCGGTTGCTAGTCTCCTAGAACCCTAACCGCATGATTAAGTTTCGGATTGGGGTTTTTACTGAATGTTAGTCTTGTTCTTCTTGGGCTCGGGTAGCAATTAGAAGGAGGGGATTCGAAACCCTAATGGAAACTCTAATGAAAATCCCCAAAATATTGATGTATCCCGAACCCTAGAACTAGAAATCATGTTGAAACCCCTAATGGAATCCCCAAAATCCGACCCTCCCGAACCCTAAATCCCCAAATCAAGAACACAAAAAAAAAATTGAGGGGAGGCCTTACTGGCGGGCGCCGCGGCTCCCTGGGTGAGGCCGCCGACTGAAGAGGCGCCGCCTGCGCGCCGTTTCGGGCCGCCGCCGCGCTGCTCCGTCACGCGCCCGGCCGCCGCCGCCTCCCCGCTCGGGGCCGCCCTCCGTGCGTTGCCGCTTCGGGGGCCGCCGCCTCCTTCTCGGGCGCCACGCGAGCGCCGCCACGCCGCTGCCGCGCGGGAGCCGCCGCTCCGCCTCTCCCTACGCCGTCGCCTGCTCCGTGTTTTTCGGGAGGAGTTGGGCTGAATGGCTTTAGGGTTAGGGTTTTGATGCTTTTAAGTCTCGGATGGAGTATTTTCGGCCGTTGGATCCAGATCCAAGGGCGCACGCGCGTACGCATTTTTTGATGGGCCAGCGCGGGCATTTTGGGCCGGTTTCGGCCGACTGCTGGCGCGCGTGTGCGCAATTTTTCGGGCCGCGCCGGCGTCTTGGGCTGCTCTGTTTTTTTGGGCCGATCGCATGTGTTCTTTCGGCTGTTGGTTTTTCGGTCCAGCAGTGCATGTGTATATGTTCCAGTATTTATTTCATGATTTTATGGTTTATCTCATGCATGATTAATGATTATTTGATGTCTCACATGAAATAATTACTGGATAATGTTGCTAAGCTACCGAAAAATATTATGCTCTTTTCCGCTGCGTAATGTTCTGCCCCTAATTGAATGGAACCAACGGGAAATTCAATTGGAGGGCTGTATTTAATTTTACATGCTATTACCTTTGACCAACGTTAATTGTAATTGCATGTACTCAATTATGTTTATTTTATTCATGCTATTACTCTTTGACCAACGTTAATTGTAATTGCATGCGATAATTTATGTTAAATTTTTCGCTTCTGCCCAACGGTGATGCGAAAAATTCTTATGAGCATGTTGTTAATCATACCAACGTAAGATTAATTTTCATGCAAATTAATTATGCGTTTTTTCCTAATGTAAATTTTAAAATTTTTTCAGCTGCTTCTGTTTCCGCTCATGTAAATGCTATTGAGCCACTAAATGGTAGTAACTTCCAGAAATGGAAGTTCACACTTATGACGACTTTTCAGCTCTTGGATCTGGACTACGCGTTCAGATTCGATGAGCCTGTCGCTCCTACTGAAGGGGAGGACAATTATGATGACAAAATGAAGGAATATAAAGCTAATGCTGAGAAGTGGGAGCGGTCTAACCGTGTTTCACTTGCTGTGATGAAAAACTCCATCAGTGAGGCCATAAGGGGAGCAATCCCTGAAAAGGAAAGGGTAAAGGACTATTTGTCCTCCATCGAGGATCATTTTAAGGGGTCCTCTAAAGTTTATGCTACCACACTGATGCACAGACTCATGAACACTAAGTACAATGGTACTGGAAATGTTCGTGAGCACATTATGACAATAATCAATATTGCTGCCAGACTTAAGACAATGGACATGGCTATTTCTGATGGTTTTGTTGTCCATTACATTATGATGTCTCTTCCCAAGCAATTTGAAGCTTTCAAAGTGAACTACAACACCATTAAGGACAAGTGGACCATGAGCGAGTTGATCGCTAATGTTTCACAAGAGGAAGAGAGGCTCAAGGCTGAGGGGGCTACTGATTTTGTGAATCAAGTCGGCTCCTCAAATAAGGCTGGTCCCTCTAGAAATAGAGGTGGCTACAAAGGAAAGGGAAAGAAGGAGCAAACCTACTCCCCTTATCAGAAGCCACAGAAGCCACAGCACCCACAGCATCCTAAGGCGCCTAAAAACGCTTCAGGACCTGGGAGCTCAAATGAACAGAAGAAAAGTGGTGAATGTTACTTTTGTCAGTCGAAGGACCATTTCAAAGATGATTGTCCTGGATGGCTGAAATGGCTCGCCAAGAAAGGTACTTATGAAATCACTTTTGTTGATGAAACATTTTATGCTGATTTTCCAATAAATTCTTGGTGGATTGATTCTGGTGCCACTGTGCACGTTACGAATTCCTTGCAGGGATTCCATATGTTGAGAAGTCTCAGAGGGGAAAAAAGCCTTAGAGTGGCTAATGGGATGGAAGCCGAAATTCAAGCTATTGGATCGGTTTCTTTAGTTTTGAATAATGGTTTTGTAATGAAACTTAATGATGTTCTTTATGTTCCCTCGATGAGATGAAACTTGATTTCCATTTCATTATTAGATAATGATGGATATTCTTGTAATTTTGGACACGGAATGTGTTTGATTTATTTTAATAATGATAATGTTGGTCGTGCCATCCGACACGACAAGCTTTATATGTTATCCCTGCAAGATTCTCCTAGATCCATGAATGTATGTGATGTGAATAAAAAGCGCAAGCGAATTGATGAGACTTCGTCGAAATTGTGGCATTGTCGTTTGGGCCACATTTCGAGGGGGAGAATTGAACGTCTCATTAAAGAAGAAATTCTCCACCCTTTAGACTTTAATGATTCGGATGATCATTGCCTCGATTGTATCAAAGGCAAGTATGTAAAGCAAATAAAGAAAGGTGCTACTCGAAGCACAGGGATTTTGGAATTAATTCATACCGACATATGTGGTCCTTTCCCTGTGACATCAGTGGATGGTTATGATTCTTTTATCACGTTCATTGATGATTACTCACGTTATGGTTACATCTATCCTATTAAAGAAAGATCGGAGGCACTTGATAAATTTAAGATATTTAAGGCTGAAGTTGAAAATCAGCACAATCTAACGATTAAAGTAGTGCGCTCGGATCGTGGGGGAGAGTATTATGGGCGACACGCAACTTATGGGCAGATTCCTGGTCCTTTTGCCAGGTTCCTACAAGAAAATGGTATAGTCGCCCAGTATTCAATGCCTGGTGATCCCCAGCAAAATGGAGTTGCGGAAAGAAGAAACCGCACCCTTATGGACATGGTTCGAAGTATGTTGAGTTACTCCACTTTGCCTGTAAAGTTATGGATGGAAGCATTAAAGACCGCTGCACACATACTCAATCGGGTTCCCAGTAAATCAGTGCCCAAAACACCTTATGAATTATGGACTGGGAGAAAACCTAGTTTGAACTACCTCCATGTGTGGGGTTGTGCAGCTGAAGCTAAAGTATTTAACCCACATATTGGGAAATTAGATCCCAAGACTGTGAGTTGCCATTTTATTGGCTACCCTGATAGGTCTAAAGGGTACCGATTCTATTGTCCAGATCGTACCACAAAATTTGTAGAAACAAGGCACGCTGTGTTCTTGGAAAATGATGGCATCAGTGGTGACTTGGAGCCTAGGAAAATTGATCTTGAGGAGAAGCGGATTTATGTTGCTTCACCGCTAATCCGACAGAGTGATTTTCCTATGCCCCAAATGGTTGTGCCCACAGTTGATCATGTAGTTGCAACTCCTGTTGCATCTCCAGTTAATTCTGTGGCCACTCCTTCTGTTGAGGGCTCTGAAAATACAAGTGCAATACCTAATGCTGAGCCTTCACAGCCCTCTGTGACAATTAATGAACAACCTGATGAGCCTACTAATGAACCTGTCAGGAGATCACAACGAGTGAGGAGATCTGCTATCTCAAGTGATTATGAGGTTTACTTGAATGAGGATGATCTTGAGAAGGCAGATGATCCTAGCTCTTATAAGGAAGCTATGAAGAGTAAGAATTCATCTAAGTGGCTAGATGCTATGAAAGATGAAATTAAGTCTATGGGCGCTAATGGCGTATGGGACTTAGTGGAAATTCCTAATGGAGCCAAAACAGTAGGCTGCAAATGGGTCTACAAAACAAAACGTGACTCCAAAGGGAACATCGAAAGGTTTAAGGCGAGACTTGTAGCGAAAGGGTTTACACAAAGAGAAGGTATTGACTATAATGAAACCTTTTCTCCTGTCTCAACTAAAGATTCATTTAGAATCATAATGGCGCTCACAGCACATTTCGATTTAGAGTTGCACCAAATGGATGTTAAAACTGCATTCCTGAATGGAGACTTGTATGAGGACGTTTACATGACACAACCGGAAGGTTTTGTTGTGGAAGGCGAGGAACATTTGGGATGCAAGCTAAGGAAATCCATATATGGCCTGAAACAAGCTTCTAGGCAATGGTACCTTAAGTTTGATGAAGTCATAAGGAAATTTGGATTTAAGGAGAATGATGTTGATAATTGTACTTATGTTAAGTTCAGGGGGAGTAATTACACCTTCTTAATTCTTTATGTGGACGACATATTATTGGCCAGCAGCAGTGTGGACATGCTGCGGGAAACTAAAAGATTTCTCTCGTCCAATTTTGACATGAAAGATCTCGGTGAAGCATCTTATGTTCTTGGTATTGAAATTCACCGAGATAGGTCCAAAGGAACATTAGGTTTATCACAAAAGGCATACATTGACAGAGTACTAAAGAGATACAATATGCATAAATGCTCTGCCTCGCCTGCTCCTATTGTTAAGGGCGATAAGTTTGGGAAATTTCAATGCCCAAAGAATGACTATGAATCTGATCAGATGAAGGCTATACCTTACGCTTCTGCTGTCGGAAGTATTATGTATGCTCAAGTATGCACGCGCCCTGATTTAGCTTTTGTTACCGGGATGCTTGGCAGATATCAGTCAAATCCAGGACCGGACCACTGGAAAGCAGTTAAGAAAGTCCTGCGCTATATGCAAGGCACTAAAGGTCACATGCTCACATACAGAAAATGCGATAACCTTGAGGTTGTCGGCTATTCTGATGCTGATTTTGCGGGGTGTAAAGACACAAAGAAGTCCACATCAGGTTACATTTTCACCCTCGCAGGAGCAGCAATATCATGGAAAAGTGTAAAGCAAACACTTACTGCATCGTCGACAATGCAGGCTGAATTTGTGACATGTTATGAGGCTACCGGGCATGCTGTATGGCTTAAGAACTTTATCCCGGGATTGAGAGTGGTAGACAGCATTTCTAGACCACTCATTTTGTACTGCGACAATCAACCCGCAGTTTTCTATTCGAGTAACAACAAGTCGAGTGCAGCTGCCAAGCACATTGACATAAAGTATCATGTTGTGAAAGATAGAGTCCAGGATCAAACAATTAAGGTTGAGCATATTGGAACTAAATTTATGCTTGCGGATCCGCTCACAAAAGGCTTACCACCCAATATTTTTCGTGATCATGTTGCCGGCATGGGTTTATTGGAGAGCCTGTGATCCTGGAATAAGAGGACCATATAAAGTAACCAACTCCCATGAAGTATTATGTTATCCGATTGATATGGAATGGAGCACTATAAGTACTGTTGTCCAGCGGTATTTAATTGACTGTTGTGACGCATTATTTTGGTGTGAAGTTTTATTGAGAGAGGGCTTATGACGTTTAGCCTTACGATCAAGGGGGAGAATGTTGGATTTGATCTAAGGCCAAAACGGCCAGAAAAGGAAACATGGGGAAATCCACGTTTCCCTGATTTCTAGCGCCCTGATCGGGGGGGCTAACCATATTGGTTACGGTCCCCCGTTGCAACAGCGCCATATAAAAAGTTGAGGCACCGGCTTCTCATGTGCGACGTTCGTTCCCGTGAGAACCAAAGCCCCGAACAAACCCTAAGCAAACCGATCTAGCGCGCGCTGTTAAGCAACGGGAAGGCCGCCAACCGCAACTGCAGGACGACGCCGGCGACCCTGAACCGCGAGCTCTCGGATCTGCACCGACTCGTCCCCACGCCTGCATCACGCAGGCACGAGGTCTTCGCTCTCATGGCGTTCATCGGCGACCGTAAGCCACTCTACCCCTTAAGCCTAGGTGTTCTAGATGCTAGACTAGCAAATAATGACATGCATGATGTTTAGGGCGACTTACAGAGGCTGCCATGGCTGCTGCTGTACAAGGCACAAAATTTTGCTAAAATTAGCTTCGGCCTTCGGCCATGCCCATGCGTGTGGGCTTGCAGGCTTCAGCCCTGCCCCATGCGTGCAACAAAACTCCATCCATTTGCTGAAATCGACTGGCTATCCATGATTGCACTGTTCGTATCAGCTAGTTAATGCAATTATCCAATGGACCCAGCAATTATCTAAGCTAGTTGCCAATGCAATTATCCAATGGACCCAGCAATTATCTAAGCTAATTGCCAATGCAATTATCCCATGGACCCAGCAATTATCTAATTAAGCTAATTGCCGGTGTACTTTGTGATTTGATGAAGTGTAGATAAGCAATTTTGTTGTGTCTACTCGCTAGATTGTGAGCAATGTCATAACAGATAAAACACTGTAACCGATCGAAAACCTGACATGTATGGAGTGGCTAGTGTCATCGTGCTGATTAAGCACGAACGCTTTACTAACAGAATCTTGTCACATTCGATCGTTGCGACGGACGGCGACTGGTGGTAGCTGTAAGCATGGGCAATCACGATCGAACACGCATATTTGCATTATGTACAACTATCAACAGTGTGTGATGTGTATGTACCACTGTTCGAGCATCTCTGAACCTTTTTGGACGGCGGATTTGTCATGTTGGCTTACCTTGTAGCCATTATATTTGTAGTTAGTTCCAGGTTTTCTTTAGTACTGCCAAGGAGATTACTGTATTAATTGTTGTACATAAGCTGACTTAACACAGGGAAAGATTGTGTACGTACTGTAGCGGTAAAGACTTGGCTAGCCCTTCTGCGTGTTCTCGTTTTTAGACTGAATTAAGGTAGCTTGCTACTGTTTAGATACTAGTGCAGGACGTCAAAGGAAGAATTGTGATGTTTATATAAAAGCAAACTAGCCAAATTTTTCATGCAATTACGCGGCTTGATAACTGTAATACACACATTTGTATCGAAACATAGAGTTATACTGTTATTCATGTCTTATAGTTATGATGGAAATATAATTATATTTCCTATACAATTGTAACGGTTATTATATTTATATACAATAAATCTACACCATTACAATATGGATTCTCTATAATCGATCGAGTAAATCTTTTTCTTTTTCTCTCTCTAATTACCGTGATAATTTTTAGCCATTAAAAGTAAATGTGGTGGCTTGTTTTTATCGTTTTAATAATATTGTAGATAGCTTTCCCTTTCTAAATGAGAACTACGGGGATCTGAGCAGGCGAGACACATGCATGTAGCAATCGTGTCTTTGTGAATCAATAGAAATATGATGTGATGGCATCCGTTGCAAATATATACTTGAATTAATTGCAAACTAATTAATTTCGTCCTTGGAATCGGATTAATTTAGAAATACACATGTCACTCGGTTTCGATATATATAGAACGTACTGCTTGTCAGCCGCATATGATCTACATTAGTGATGAGAGAGAGAGGCTAGCTACCATACGGATTGGGTAGAGGAGGTGCGGTGACCAGTAGTAGCCTGTGGGTGGTGGGCTCTCGGTGGCCTGGCGGCGGCAGGCGGCACGAGCTGTGCAGACGCTGTTGGAATGCTGGTTTCTCCCTCGGCTTCGGTTACGGCCATCGGCCGACACGCGCCGGCCAACGAACACTTCGCCGCCCCGGCGTACGTACGGCGGTCAAGCCTGGCCGCGCGACCTTTGTCTCCATTCTTTCCGTTAAAAGGAAACGAAGCCTGCTCCCACTTTTACAGTGTCCAAACGTAGGAGTGACAGCGAACGCCAGACCAACACATGGCGATAGAATCGCTGAACAGGAAACGGAGCAGTACTCGTTCATCCATCAGAAAGGAAGGAGTGTTTCCTATAGCTTTCAATAAAGCTGGGAATCTACCTTGTGTCTATAAAACAAGGGGTAGAGACTAGAGAGAGGTACGAAACCGCCAGATTCTACGGTACAAACATGCATCCTGCATGCAGTGCAGGCTTGTTCTGCGTTATGATCGAAACAGACTGTTTTTTCGGAAGTCTGACAGCCATCACGGCCCGATTAGGCGACCAGCCTGCTGCAATTAGCTGTGTCTGGTGTTGGTGTGTACTGTCATATACACGTACGGTGCAAGATGTAAAAAAATTTCTGCGTCGAACGACAGTAGTGCATTCGCTGATGAGCGCGAATACGAAATGAAAGCATTCAGATCATGGAACGATGAACATAAATGCATCACGTTGAAATACAGCATGGTACATATATCAGAAGAGCAAAGCACGGCTTCGATTCGGCCCTACAAGCCCATTATGCTAAGTGATATACTTGGGCCAACTTAGCGTACAAGCTGTAGTAATATTCCCCGTGTCCCATTAGACTTTCACGTTGAGTGTACAGTCTGGCCCGTCCAGCCCACTTTGCTCGTTGTAGAAAGCTTCAAGTTTCAATCGCAAAGTGTGTTTCGGTGTTTGCCCCGTTTCATTGCTTTTGACTTTAGTTTTTTTTAAATCAAAACAAATAGAGTGATTTTTCAAAGACAATTCTTCAACTAATTTTTTGAGTTTAAAATTATGTGCATCATTAACGTCAGTATCTTAGTTGTTCACCGTTCTCTTAAAAAGTACAGCCAAAAATCATTGACCACAACCAAAAAAACATAAACTTTATCATCCTGATTAATTCCCCGTAATCACAGGCTCACAGCTTCGTTCTCAACAGCTTGATTCCTGCTTTGGAATCGCAAGCAGGTTTGGTCCGGTCGTGGGCTCATCATAACCTTTTGCTCTTAAAAGAAGCAACACCAGAGAACTTCTTACGTATCTATCATCTTTACTTGGAAAAATTTGCAAACACTGGCGGCTACTAATCAATCTTCATCGCAACGTTTGCAGATGCTGAGCCACCGGTGCTCATTCATTCAGAGAAAGATCGTCTCGCCGATCTCGACCTGGACTGGAGATCCTGCCTACACTGGTTGGAGACTTGGAGTAATGCATACTTTTTCCTTTGATCGAATCAGCCATCCTAGCTAGCTAGCTTCGACTTTTTTCCTTTGATCGAATCAGCCATTCTAGCTAGCTAGCTTCGACTTTTGGCCGCTGTCAGATGCCATTTGCTTCTCCTACTCCCATCGAGATATCTTATCCTGCGCACGGACTCAGCTCCGCCTCTCTCCTCCAGTCACGTCCGGGCCCTCGAGAGGCCGAGACCCCATCAAATCTTAATATACATGCAGTGATGCAGGTCGTTCAGAACATGAGAACACACACACACACACACTTTTGCTAAAAAGAAAGGCCAGATTCACGAGCTCTAGTGGCTGGTCGCAACACCAACATACTAGTACTGCCCCCCCCCCCCCCCCCCCCCCCCCCCCCCAAAAAAAAACCGTTGCCGTGACGGGTCGTTTTAGTCACAAGCTTTTCCCCCTTCACTGTCCAATTACAAAGGGAAGACTGAAGAGGAAGGCCGGGCACAGTAACCACCCTAGCGCAACGACACACGGCCGATCTAGAAGCTTGAGACTGTAACTAGCAGCGCGCGTACGTCTGCCAGAACGTACCACTGCTCATACTTCAACGCTCGTGCCCAGAGCCGCCCGCGAAAACGATGCAAACTTGTAAAGTCCAGGCCTCCAGGGAATAATGTGAGCTGCATGCGGCAGCCGATCTTCTTTTTCCCCGCCGGTACAGCAGACGGAAAGCGATGCATGATGTGATCTATGACTGGGGGGGAGGGTCAGCCATGTATGGGTCTGCAAGATGATGCATCCTACGTACCCGTCCACCGGCCGCTTCGAGCGAATGAGCGCGCCCCAGCCATCCATCCGTCCGTGTAGGACGCAACTGCAGAAAACACGGAGGAATCCGCCTTTTTTCCCGGCCGTCGTAGCCTGTAGCGCTGCAGCAAGTGAGGTGATGCGCGCGCACGCGGCTATCGCCAAGGACAGCAACAGCAGCGACGCGCACTATCGGTGGCTGGATGGAACGATGGAAAGGCGAAGAGGGGGATAGGAACATGACGGGATACGTCACGCGCCGTGTGTAGTGTTCTTACTGCTACTTTGCTGCTGCTGCTGCTCTGATCCACAAGGCTCTTGGGGGGTAGTGGGGCAAAGGCCCATGCAAATTCAAAACTATCAGGATGGAGGAGTAATTTGGGTGGACCAATTTTCTTGACTAAGAAGGACTAACTTTTAAGTAATAGGACCATCTTCCTTGATTGGGGGAAGATCCATCAGCATGATATTTGCATATTAGGTAGGTTTTTGAGCGCGTAGGAGGTATGGTTTGTGTTAATGGTTTTATGGTCGATGCATATAGGTTGTATGCATCGACCATTAAGACGGTCAACGACGAGGAGACTAGGATTAAACTATGAGAGCTTAGGTCCAGAATGATCGTGGGATGTCGTGTGAGATCATGTAGCACAAGCAAGGATGAAGGAACACAAGAATCATGGAGAAGCGAGTTGGTGAATGTGTTGCGTCGACTGGCTTGAACCGGTTCAAGTGTGGTGGTGGTTCGGTGGCATCTGGAAGCAAAAGAGACTTGACGGTTACATGACGAGTTATTGGAGCATCAAGGCTACCTATCGAACCATGTGGATTGCTTTGAATTGAAGAAAAGTAAAAGATGAGGTGAAAGGTATTTTGGTAAAGTGCCAAATAACATAATGTTTTATGTGACAAAACGGCAACGGAGATGGAAGCAATTTAGGTCAAGGAAGGTGAAAGATCAAGCAAATTTGGATATCGGAGCTTCAAGTGATCATGCATTTTGAAAAGTGTACGTGTGTGTATTGAGTGAATGAAACCAGTTTGTTAGGGGCTTAACAGGTGCCATTATGTATTAGGGTTTATAAGAGAGTGATAGACTTAGCCTCCACAATATAATGAGGATGAGAGGTATACCTCCATCCTAAGCCTTGAGAGAGAGATTAGCCTATGTTTTGTTTGTGTGGGAGAGAGAGCTTGAGTGGGTTGCCTTAGTGGCTTTTGTCCTTCATAGGTGGTAGTTGTAAAATTTCCCTCTTTAAATGAAAAATAGAGGTCTCAAATTTGTCCAAGTGTTTATGCTCTTGTTTTCCAATGTGGTCTCCTTGTTTTGGCAGTTTTCCTGCATTTTCTTCTTCTCTTCTTGATCAAGCTTTGTGCTAAGTACATGTAAGAGATGGTGTAGGCTCTAGGAGCTCATTTCACATCCATATAGGCATACTTGAAGCAAGGTCTTGAATTTTGCTTGGTTTTGGGTTGAAAAGGGTGAAAATTAGGGTTTCTTATTTCAAGGAGTTTTTGGTTTGGTTTTCACTAGGATCTGGAGTGCTAGGACATGTGGAAATCATCTATAGGACCGATGCAGGCAATCAGAATGCGAGAACGATTCTTAAAACTTTTCCCTCAAAGTTATTCAAAATTTTTACTCAAGTGACAATGAGAGTTACCAAATTTAGATTGCACCAACTATACTTTACAAAATAAGGCTAGAGAGCTAAACCAACAAAATCAACATCCTTCAGCACGAGGTTAGTCAAACCGCCACAAATGGGCCGTTCTAACCACCAAGGTTGGTCTGACCGTAGGGAAAATAGTGGTTTCACTGCTGTGGATGGTCTCAGGGGTGATTGGTACCGGAGAGGTTACTATTTTTTTACGTGTGCACGGGGGATTTTCCATGATTTTGGCCTTGCACATGTCCATTTTGGAGTCCTTCGGCATGGATCGTCGGCACCGACCGTGCACCTTGGCCGGCCTTTCTCGCCAAAACCCTGCCGCCGCAACCTAAACTAACATACGGCGGGCATTTTTCGCTATTGTGGTAGCCTTTTCTTTGGCAACGCGTCACTACCCCCTACTATACGCAAGGACTTCAGGCCCAGGGCCAGTCTAACTGGTCCCCTATTCTTAGACCTAGAAATCTTTCGGGATAAAACTTGAATCTTAAGAACTTGCTCAATTTTTATCCAAACACTTTCAAATTTTGCATGAAACTTGTTCAAGGCTCACAAAGTTTTTGGGCTCAGGTTCACTGTATTGAAAAGATTCAAATCTAGATCATAAAAACACCAAAAACTCTAAAACTCAACTTACTTCTTGCTCGTGAAGATCTAAGGTATAAGGTCTTTTAGATCTATTCTCCTATATCCTAACAAGGTAATTTAAGTAAGAGTTCGGACTAAAACTTCCACAAAATCACAAATCTTGCTAAAGAACAAGCAAAACCAAGTAAGAACACAAATAAAAATATGATTAAGATAAAACTTTGATCTATTTCTAGTATAGGATGAAGTTTATATACTCATGGATAATTACAAGGTACAACCAAAACACCGCTCTTTCCTCTCTTAAGATTCTCTCACAACCATAGAAGGAGATAAGGTGGTAGAACAAAAACCTAAACTCTAAAATTATTAGATCTAATACCTCTCCTCCTCCCATTTAATAACTAGCAATAAGTCATAATGGGTCCGACCCATTAAGCCTATCGGAAAAACCCATTAACCCTGCTAACACGGGTTTTACACACTTACGCATGCTTTTAAAGCGTTTACAAGACTCAATCCACTAACCATGTAGTGATTGATATACATGGAAATTCTAACTCTCCTTGACCTAAACAACTTCTCCTTTGTGTCTCCCCACGCTACAGTTTTGATCAAGACACTAACCTGGTATTTGGCCAATTACAAAAATACCCTCAACGAAGCTTCCGGGCACCTTTCTTTGACTTCATTTTCACTTTTACCTCAAAGCATTTTCACATATTTTGACACATAACCCATGATGTTCAATGACTAGCTGTCACATCTTCACACATTCGATCTCCCCCGAGCCGTCTCTATGTGCATCAGTCTCGTCATTTGGCGCACTACATGCACCAACCCGCCTCTTCATGATCCTTATCTTCTTTATGCTTCCCGCATGAGCCACATAGCCTCACCTGGACTTTCATAGCTGCACAGACCTTAGCTCCTCTACCTAGTCCCGGTTCATTACCGTCGACCGCTAACACTCTTCAATTCACCTGCACACATAAAGATCAAGCAATCATCTTGAGTATAAGTTTTATGCACTTGACTCACATTTGTCAACCCATGCGTCATGCAACTCAACACAACCCAATAAACGGCACCCATATCGTGCACACACTTAAACCAACTCAATATCCATTTTCATCAACTTCCCAGACATGTCTACCCTCGATAAGCCAGTCTAATCGCTGTGTCACAGCCGGTAAGATCGCCTGGAGCTGGTTTGACTGCTCTGCCGTGGTGGTTAGACCGTTGACCACCAGTTGGTCAGACCGCCATCCCAGGTGTAGTCAGACTACTTGAACCCTGATAGAACAATATGAATTTTCTAAAACTTTTGAAAAATTTAATTTCTACTCAACCGAAGTGCCAAGTGTTCATCACAAACATATTCTAGACCTTCACATGGTGTCTTCTCATCATTAGTCATGTTGACTTGAATCCTCTCATGAGCTACTCTTAATCTTGGTTTTTGGTTCTAGCCCAGTTTTGGTTCCCCTCATCGTTGGAAGCGAAAGGTCCTAACTTTGTAAAGTTCTGGATAGATCTAGTTTATGAAGAGTTTATGACCACAGGGGTGGTCGTAGGATAACTTACGACTATGTTATACTCGTAAAAAGACTTACGATCATGAGGCGGTCGTAGAAAGACTTACGACCATGGTTAAGTTTCTCCCTTATGAATAAGGAGTATACTCAACGAGTATAATGATGTAATAATATTACTTAAAGATAAATAATAATTTTTCAGTCAAATGCTATCAGCCGCAGCCATTATGAGCACCCCTTAAAAACAAATATGCAATAGATTGGGTCATAGCCTACTTATTGGGTGGGTCCTTTTGTGCTGATGATTTATAGCTTAAATATTTAAATTCTGTCTGTTCGCGAGAGATAGTATGCACAGAAAAATAGCGCATGTGATTTTGGTCGATAAACTGAACTCAGTACACTTTTTATTACAATATTTCTGTTGATATGTTTTGAAAAAACGCACCATTTAAAAGCTAATTACTGTATATAGTATAAGTATAAGTCGACTGAAAGCCGAAAAGAACTCAGCAATGCCATGGTTTTAGGGGGAAGAAGCTGGTGAAGTCGACCATTACATACTCATAGTTACTCTTAAGAAAAATTAGTTGCTGGAGGGCCATGGCCCAGCTTGGTCCTAACCATCCTCCTCCACTGCGTTTTTGGAACGTGAAAGGGAAAGCGAAAAGGGAAAAGCATTTTCTATGTGTGAGGTGAACCGATTCCACTATATCTCTTTAGGAATGATTAGCTTGATTCGTTTCGAAAAGATTCCCTTTTCCAAAAATATGTGTGGCGAGAAGAGCTTTTGTGCACGGAAGAATAGCCGGTATTCTTGTTGCCAATTATTATTGTCAGCATTTTAGTCTGTAAAGATGTCTCTCCTTGCAAGGAACAACTTGGCTGCCTTCTCCCCTGCTTTGGAGAGGATTTGGAATTGGCACTGTCCTCATCTGGCGTACAGAATCTTCAAATGTAGTCGATGCATATCAATTTCTCTTTGATTACTGACGTGTTTTTCCTTTTGCAACCCACATGCTCTGTACTTTACGTAGCTTGAAGCTATATATCTGTTAGTTTCCTAGACATTTTAGTACTTGCATTACTGCATATTGGGCGGCATTGTTGCCTTGCCTGGCTAGTAATCATGCCACGAGCTAACTTGCCTAACTATTCCCGAAAACAACACAGTTGAAAAGTCGATGCAGAAGTGCAGAACAACAAGCGAAGACAGCAGCTAAAAGAAAGCCCTGTGCTCGAACAGGTCGAATCCACAGATAGCACAGGCGACCATGTGTTTTTGTATCAAATTTAAGCTTGAGCAGGTGGCAGAAAATTTTTCATTCATTATTTCTCCATCTTGCATCCGCAAGATCACAGACTAATTAGGGGAAAGGGGAAAGCGCAAAAAACGATTACAACAAGTCGTACTCCGACACGGTAATCAACTAGAACGTAAAACCTCTCTAGGAGACGGAAGCCGAACCATATATTTGGTAGCACTTTACAGCTAGGGCTGGTCAGATCAGCCATGTTTCTTTCATTCATTCACCAAAAATTTTCTTTAACCGGAGCTCCATTGCCAATCCCGCTCCAATACGAATCACATACTTACACCGAATGCTGAAATCCCTCACACGGTGTAGTTCTGCTGGATGGTGTCAATGTCGAGCCCCTTCAGCTTCACGACCGATTCGACATGGCCCTTCAGAGTGCCCAGCTCTCTCAGCCTGCAGGTCATGATCCAAAAACAAGTTTATTTTTCAGCAAAGTTACCATTTGATGATTTAGTAGCAATGTGAAAGTTTAGACTGTACCTTGCAATCTCAGCTCTTCTCTTGGCTTGCTCAGCAATCTCAGAAAGCTCGCGATAGCTGCTCTTGTCGGTGAACAGTGTGTTGGTGGCCACCTCAGGTGGCTGAAGGCCGTGAAGCGTTCTCTGCGCGGTAGCCCATTGTGCCTCCCTCTCCCCTCTACCGTAATCATTCTTGGTGGTGAATGCAATCTGCAGAACAATGTTCAGAAATTCGTCATGTTGCTATTTAACATTCTAGCTACTGAAAGAGCTGGATGTGTATGGATCAAAGCAGTACCTTGTTCTCAAGGAGGTTGTCCCAGGCCCTTCCACTCAGCACAAAGCGGATGAAGAACTTGAAGATGTCGAGCGGGAAGTAGAACACAATGCTGTAGAGCCAGATAACACCGGCCCAGCCCCACCCGATTCCCTTGATCCTGGCAAAGCCCCAGTTGGCGTAGACAGCGATAAACGTTGCAACCTGCATAAAGAATTCAGGCTCATATTAAGCATGAATTGCACTGAATTTGCTAGTTTGTTGAATAGCTGTCTTGTATATACCAGCTGCGCGAGCAGGAATGCAGTGACCAAGAGTAGACCAGGGCGCTCGACGAAGGACCAGCTGCGAGAACGGGTGACGAAGATGAGGGCCTGGCTCACAATACTGACTTGGAGGTACAGTGCGGACATCATCTCATGCTCACTGTTCCTGATTGACCTGACATTGAATTTGTCCTGCGCAAGCACAGTTAGTGAGAACAAACTAACAAGCAGAAAAATTGTATCAAGGAGTTTGGCAAAGATTGAAAGATTTTTCTTGAAATGTTTTGAGAACTCACCGTGAAGAAGTCGGTCTTGTGCATGGCCCAGAAGAAGATGACAGTCATCAGAGCAAGATAGCTTCCAAGCACAACACCGGTGGCAAAGATTTCCTTCAGCTTCCAGCTGTCGGGTAAGGGAGACGGCTTAACTCTGTCCTTAGATATTGTCATGATAGTACCTGTAATTTTTTGAGACATGAGAAATGACGGTTACACGAGCATGGCTACTAGTAGGAAAGCAAAGAACACGTACCGTCATTGAGAATGGCAATGATAAGGACCATGAAGGGTGAGAAATCATATTTCCAGATCAAGGCAATAAGCATAAAGCCCAGCTGCAAAATAAATTTGATATTAAATTTGTGAAATAACACGTACATTTCAATAAAAAATTATGTCAGGTACTTACGACAATACGGATGGTGATGGAAACTGCATAAATCTGGTGTTGGACAAGATGGAACAGAGAAAAGAGTCAGAATGCGATGTCAGCATAGGCTTAGAAGGCTACTAATTGATGGTGAAAAAAAAAACTTACGGTGTAGTTCTTCATCCTCTGGAAGATGCATCTGCTGGTGAGGACAGCACTGATAATAACACTAAGACCTGGCTCAGTAAGCACAATGTCGGAAGCACCTCTTGCGGCATCTGTAGCATCAGCAACAGCAATACCAATATCGGCCTTCTTAAGTGCAGGAGCATCATTGACACCATCTCCGGTCATACCGACAATGTGCTTCTTCTCCTGCAACCTCTTCACGATCTCATACTTGTGCTCTGCATAACATGAATCCCATTAACAAATGCAACATTTGCATAAACACATAAGCATGCAGCCGAGACGTACCAGGGAAAACTCCAGCAAAACCGTCAGCCTTCTCGATGAGCTCATCCACGGGAAGTGCCTCAAGGGAAGAATCCTTGCTTTGGCCAAGCAATGAGGAGGAAGGATACATGTTTGTGCCCATGCCAAGCCTCCTTCCCGTCTCCTTTCCAATAGCAAGTTGGTCACCTGAAGTACATCGAAAACAACAATCTTTAGCAATTACACCAAACATGTGTAACAAAAATGCGATTAGTAATTGCATGTTTGCTATGTACCGGTGATCATCTTGACATTGACACCAAGATGGAGAGCCTTGCGAATGGTCTCAGCACTGTCGTGCCTTGGGGGATCAAACAATGGCAACAGACCAACGAATTGCCATGGTCCACCAGGAGAATCCTTTGACTTCTCAGGTACTTCCTGTGATAGAGTCGCATTTCGTATAAGAATATGACTCACTAATCACTGCAATAGCATGTTTAAGTACAGGAGCCAAGAATCAAGATACCTGTCTTGCAACAGCAAGCGAACGTAGCCCACGCTCGGCGTACTTGTCAATCACAGCGTGCATCTTCCTCTTCACATCCTCCTTGCAGTTGCACAGGGTCAAAATCTGTTCATGTTTCATCACAAAATTCATTAGTCACGTTAACGAACAAAGTAGTCATCTCAAATGTAGATATGTAGTGAAACATCGCTGCACTTTTACTCACCTGCTCAGGAGCACCCTTGCTGGCACGGTGCCAGTTACCATCGGCATCAATGTACGTTAGAGCAGTCCTCTTATCAACGGGGTTGAAGGGTAAGAAGTGCACTTCCCTGATTCCAGCTCTTGCCTCCTTAGGATCAGCAAGCATACCAACCATGGCAGCATCGATGGCGTCCTGGTTCTCAGTCCTTGATGCCCTTGCGGCCAACAACAAAACATGATCTTTGTCAACGCCTTTTGCAAACACCTCAACGAGGTTCTTGTCGACACTGAGCTTGTTAAGGGTGAGTGTGCCAGTCTTATCGCTGCACAGCACATCCATGCCAGCCATTTCCTCAATGGCAGTCATCCTCTTCGTGATAGCACCCTGCTGTGACAGCTTGTGAGAGCCAATGGCCATGGTGACTGACAGCACAGTGGGCATGGCGATGGGGATACCACCGATCAAGAGGACCAGCAGGTTCTCAATGCCGCTGCGGTATTTGCGGCGCTGGATCGGGAACATGACGATGATCTCAATGATGATGCCGACCGCAATCGAGCAGATACAGAAGTTCCCGATCGCAGTGAGGACCTTCTGGAAGTGGCCGACTTGGTTGGTGCTGTCGACAAGATGAGCAGCCTTGCCGAAGAACGTGTGCACTCCGGTGGCAATGACCACGGCCTCAATCTCACCCTGCTTGCACGTCGAACCGGAAAAGACCTCATCACCGGGGTTCTTGGTCACCGGGAGGGACTCTCCGGTAAGCGCAGACTGATCAACCTTGAGCGGATCACCCTCGAGGAGACGAGCATCGGCAGGGACGATGTCACCGAGCTTGATGCTGATTATGTCACCTGGGACCAAGATTGCTGCCTCCTGCTCGCTCCATCGGCCATCCCTCAGCACCTGTAATAGGCAAGCAGATCAGATTTGATTAACAGAACGGTAAAAAAAAATGCAAGATTACGCAAGGTACAGGGTATACAGGTACTGCAGCTTATTCCACGTTGCCAACTGCTACATAACTACATCCTGGTACCTAACCCATCTCGGCTGGTTTGACTTGACGTAACTAAGATGAATAAAACGTGCACATGACACCGATGTGCATGCGTGCGTTGCCATGTTTTTCTTCCATCAATCAATTTAAAATACAAGAAAGAGACTTGAGTAATGCTTCCATACTTTTCGCTCTAATAAAAAATGACACTAATCTCAATGCACACGAAAGAGGTAAGTAATCACTATTCACCATTCAATTATGCTTTAAAAGTTGTACAAATCACTGAGAAAAACATAGAAGCACCTTCCAAAAGACTCCTAGATGAGAACGAACTATGTGCCAGTCCATATGAATTATGATGCAATAAATCTATGTGGAAGACGATACTCCATCCTACCCTACTAAGATACCACACATGTATATTTCCAACAGATAAGACTACCTAACATACAAGAAAGAAATGGGAACTAGACATCCAGTTCCAGAGCTGAGAAATTATGTACTAACTACTATCCTCAAATAAACTGCAGTTGCCAAGTCAGGTTCACTAAACTATTCTAATTCTTAACGCCAAATAAACAGTATTCTAAGAGACATGTCCCTATCCTTTTTTGTTGGCAATAATGGAATATATGCCCACCGATCCATTGGGCCCTTCAGAAACTCAGTTTTTGGACACCTCATATTTGAAAGTTTTCGTCCATAAAGCACGTACGAAAAAGATTCCTCCTTCCACTATACTGCAACTAGTCCATCGAAATATCGTGGCAACGACCGTACTATGGAATAAGTTCGCAAACAGTTCGGTGCATTAATTTCCTCCTGCGGAGCTGCTTCCTGTGCTCACCTTGGTCTTGGGGGCAAGGTTGGCCATGAGCGCGGCGGCGGCGTTGCCGGCGTTATTCTCCTCGATGAAGGAGATGGTGGAGTTGATGAGCAGGAGGACGATGATACCGACGAAGTCCTGCCAGTCCGGGGGCTTGCCGCCGCCGTTGGCCAGCGCAATGGCCATGATGGCGGCCATCTCCATGACCCAGGACAGCGGGTTCCACATGAACCCCAGGAACTTGAGAAACTTGCTCTCCTGCACAATCACAATTCACAAGACGGACAGCAGAGTTAATACGAGACAAGCACGCATTTCATCGAGATAAAAACACGCAGCAAACTTGGATCAAATCAAGACTTTCATCGTACCTTCTTCTCCTCGAGCTTGTTGGGGCCGAATATGGTGAGACGCTGCGCGCCCTCGTCGGAGGAGAGCCCCTCGCGGGAGCATTTCAGCTGCTCGAACACCTCCTCCACGGGAATGTTCTCCTGCACACACAGGCACACAAGAACACCATTAGTGAGACCCTGCAAGGCGTGGGCCCGCTCTGTCAGCCGCAGCCAGAACAGACAACACAAGCAGTTGGGACGGGGGAGCCAAATGACTGGGGACAGTACGGCCGTCTGATCGCGATCAGACGGCGCGGGCCCGCAGAGGACAGGGTGTACGTCCTTGGTGCGAACTTTCCATGGCCCCTCGTGGCGGTGGTGTGTCCACGGGCCACTTGGAGAAGCGTGCGGGGAAGATGCGGTTTCGTTTTCAGGCGTGCAGGCGCAGGTGTGAACTGAACCGAAGTGGACAAAACAAGAGAGAGAAGCGAGAGCGGCAAGCAGCGACTGCTCCGCTCCGCTCCGCTCCGCTCTCATCTCATGTTCTGCTGTAGGATTGGGCTGCGCTGCGCTGCAGTTCGCTTGGTCAACAAAGAAAAAACAAAGGCACCGTTTTTTTTTCTTGCTTTGCAATCAGTTTTTGATTTCGCTTCTTATTAGTCAGATTATGTATCACATCTACTAGCCATCGTAAAAAGACTTAAGGTTGTGATCAACATGGCTGAAAAGTCCGTGGCTTATGGCTGAAAATACTGTAGCTGGCTGAAAAAAGCACTGTAGCTGACAAAGGCTTATTTTGCATAATTAAATTTAAAAAAATTTAAAAATAAAAAAAATATGTTAGCCCATTACGTATAATACAAACGAATACGGGAAAAAAAAAGAACCGGCAAAAAAGCTCAACAAAAAGCCAAAATTTCAGAAAAAGACCAAATAAGCCTCTGGCACTGTAGCAACAGCCAAGCTGATCGCAGCCTTAGAGGCACGGCCCAAAAGAAGGCGGCGGAAAAAAGCAGGCGCTCAAGCGCACGGATTCCTCTGTGCTCTATGCGTGTTTAGCCACTAATCTGCGCAGCGTGATTGGTACGCCCGTGCTAAGTATCTTTTGACTTTACGTGCAAATTCGTAATCCGCCAATACTACTCAATATTCGTAGTATTTATTTACTTGCTTGTTTATTTGCGAATGAAGAAAAGTAATACTAGAAGATTCAAAAAGCGGCGTAATAGCTGGAGATTTAATTATGCACAGATCTAAGATTCAATACTGGTATTTTGCTTCATGGAGGAGGAAGGAAACGTATTGAATACGGTAGATTGAAACAGTGAGTAGTATTATTTTTCCTCCAAAAACAGGTACCGGATGCAGAGGAGCAAGCTGCGTAAGTATTTGAGGCGACAGCTTACAAGAGCAAATAAAGGAAGAAACATGGCCATGGCCAGTTGGCCCTCGGCATCATCGAAAAAGGCCGCCGGGACTCAGCCACGCCGTACTAATTCGAAGATGGAAAGGTATAAAATCTTCGCATGGAAAGTATTTATGAAAGAAAATCTTATGTTTCTGTAAAAGTTAAATCAAAATCAAATTGGTTTCAGACCATTCCATCCCTGGCTGTTTTCCTTTCTCTCCAACAGAGAAGACAGAAGAACACAACGACTCTCAGAACAACAGCCATGTCTAACCTATGATATGATTCTTCACCCAGAGAAGTAACATGCAGACGGACTAACTAAGCATGGACAAGTTTAAAAGAGGAACAAACACCATGCCAAGGAGTAAGGACCAGATATCGAGTAGCAGCAGCGGTAGGATCAGACTCTCACCAGATCGACGGCCTCATTCTTGATCTCCTCGAGCCCACCCATGGCTGACGGTGGTGGGCTGGGTTCTAGCTACGCCGAACCAGCAGCAGCGTGCGGTTGTTCCTCCCCGGAAAAGAGCAGACTCTAGAGCCGAGCCCCGAGACCCAACTCTACCTGCCACACACGGGAAGAGACACTCGTCTTCTCTTCTCCGGAGAAGGAAGATATATTAGTAGTGGTGAGCACCGCACAGGAGGGTGGGGGAGCCCTCTACAGCGCTCCCCGCTTTATGGGTACGTTCTTTTGGCCTCTATTTTTTGGTCTGTTATTCTCTTTTGATTTGTGACGGATGGTTTTTTACTGTGTTTTTAAGATTATGTGAATAGTACAGATATTAACGTAAAAGATATATAATTTTAGATTTAAAATGTTATTTGAAGAAACAACTTTGATAAACTATTCTATTTATTCTAGATTGTGGAAAAGTCCAAACAAAAGACAAAAAATCAAAATAATAGGACGTGCCGCTCGCACCGGACCACAAGAAGGGTCCACCACGGCAGGCCCGTGGCCGACAGATGGGCCCGGGTTCCCCCCTCTCTCTGTTCGCGTGCTCCGTTAAGTTTGGCCGTCCCTCCCTCCTGCCGCACCGAGAGATGGAGAAAAAAATACGTGACGCGGCTGGCCGGTCGCACCCAGGTGGGGTGTGTCTGAGGACGTGATGTTCGGGCCCACGTGTCTGTGCGAAGACGTAGAGGCGGGCGGGTGGAGATAGAAATACCCCCGGGATTTGACTCTGGGAAGGTGGGTGTGGGCCCGCCTCGCGTCCCGAGGAGCCGTGGATGTCAGCGACTTGGTGGTGGGCCCCCACCGCATCATGGGATAACGGCTTCGGGTGCCGTTTGCGTTGTGTGTGTGGGTTTGGTCGGTCGGTGTATTTTACTAGCCCCATAGGCGCGGCGGCACGCCGCGCCAATCATCGTGCGTACCGAAGTAAAAGAGACAAAAATTCGTAGCTAAAGAAAAGCGTAGGGTTTTTTTAAAAAAGCAAGGGGCTTTTCGCAATAAAAGGAGACCAGAGGGTTTTTTTCGCAAAAATCAGGTGTCGTTTTGAAAGAACCGAGGGCCTGTACGTAATTTTGGAAACTACGGATCGTTATCAACGAAAAATAAATATACGCAGGGTCTTTTTTGAAAAATTCAGGGACCTTTTTGCAATAACAAAGGACCTTTACGTAATTTTCGAAAAATACAGGGAAATGAGCTCCTCAGACCGTACGAAGATTCGGCGGCCACGCGCCGGCACGAGCGCGCGCAGGGGCGACGTGGCCGCCCTCGCCATCCAGGAAACCCCCCGGGTTTGTTTAGAGGATGATTACTACACCCGTAGTCCGTTCGGTGCGCGTGCGTGTTGGATCATGGGTGGAGCCGTGGAGGGAGATCCCTTTTACGGAGGCGATGGATATAAATCGTATGGTGCGGCTGCTACCTCTGTCGGTGAATTGCCACTGATATTAGGCCAGTCTCAGTGGAGGTTTCATGTCCCAGTTTCCAACACATCCATATTTTGGAAACAGTCCAGAAGAGTTTCATCCCCATGAAACTCTCTCTACTCCCATGAAACTTTTATCATCTCTCTCTTCATCAATACAGTGTCATGTCAGCGTATTAATGCCCATGAAACTCCATGAAATCCCCACTGAGACTGGCCTTAGAGCAAGGCTAATAATACAGCCTTCAGCTGGCTGTATGGACACTTACAGCCCACTTATCAGCCCATTCATATAGTAGTTTACAGCCAGCTGAAGGCTATATGACCCACCCCTTTCTCTCACAAAGTTTCTTGGTTCTTGTGCTTCAGCTGGCTGTAAACTTACAACCCACCTCTCTTCTCTCTCCTCCCCTCTCTCCTCCACCTCAGCATACAGCCTACTAACAGCCTCTTATTATACTTGCTCTTAGGCCAGTCTCAGTGGAGGTTTCATGTCCCAATTTCCAACACACGTATATTTTGGAAACAGTGCAGAAGAGTTTCATGGGGATGAAACTCTCTCTACTCCCATGAAACTTTTATCATCTCTCTCTTCATCAATACAGTGCCATGTCAGCGTATTTAATGCCCATGAAACTCCATAAAACCTCCACTGAGACTGGCCTTATCGAGTAGTCGCGATGAACACGACACTCGAGATCATCAACGAAAAGACATGGCACTTTTTCACAAATTCAGATCCTCTTCTCCAAAATTAATAACTTTATTTTTTATATTCTTATATTACTAGAGATTATAATAGGGTACATAAGGCTATACTTATAAAGAGTGTACCTATGTTGCGCTTCATATATCTGTATGTGTCTTCTATCTCTAGTGCTGCTCCTTCTAAAGCATCAAAGGGGTGGCAATTGTAGCCCTCAAGGAGATGTCTTGTCGGTTCATGAATCCTGCATATGGTCATCAGTTATTGTCAACGAGACTTCTGCCAACACAAGATCGCCGAGTGGTTATTGCCATGATGGATGCTATATACGCACAGTAATGTCACAGAGATAACAATGCATGTTCCTTTTTAACTACAGCACATGATTGATTGCAGTGGATTTAATATCCAATCGGAGGTAAAGTCACAAGTTACCAGGAGATGGACAATACTCTGCTTGACCCGAGCATATTCTCCCCAATGAGGGATATTTGAATAAACTATTGAAACGATTATTTATCCATAGTTACTGTAGATATTAAGTTTATTTATTAAGAATTATTTAATCCTCATTAACCTCCGTGGACCAAACACAAGTGCAGGATTAATCAAGTTTAAAAAAAGTGCAGGATTAATCAGTGGAGAGCCATTTGCTTCTTTTCTGGTACTCCGTTCATTCCGGTTTTTTAGGTATTTTTGGCTTCCAGCTATTGGTTGACATTACACTATAGCAGCTATTAGTCTTTTCCGATTTGTTTAATTAAAGAAAAATAAGAAAAAATAAAAAATTATTATATCTTTACGGACAATGAAAAAGGCAGGGGAGCAAAAAAGAAGAAGACAAGCCAAAAAAAAATAATAAATCAAAATTAAGAAACTTACATGTTCATTCCGACTTTTGATTTCTATAAGTTAGAAGCTAGAAGCTAAATGTACAGTTGATGATCTAGCTAATAAAGATATGCATATAGTTCTGTTCAAAATAGAAAAATGGCTATATACTACAGTTGTTTTGGGTGGAAATCTGGGTTTTGAGGTCACATTCTGGGCGTACAATGTGTCTAGTTACTTGGTGTTTTTCTAGAGAGCGAGAGGTGCCTAGTTGCTCCCGTGGAGGTCTAGGCGTCTAGCTAGTTCAATTGTTCAAAGCTATTGTCATCTGTACATGTTTTCCATGCAAGTGACGAACTAAGTCAATTAAGGCTTAAGCCCTCTTGCTCATAAGAAAAAGGACAAAAGAACCCACACATCACTGTACAATTCTCTAGAAATATTTTACTAGTAGTTAGTACACTTTTTCCCCTGCATGATGGACAAATAATTCACCTTGAAAAATACCGGCTCCAATGGTCAATTTGCAGGTGACCGTAGCATCAGCAGCAGCAATTAAAAAACATTGTAGCATGTAGCCACACTGTAGGAATAGTAGTAATTAAATGGAGGGGGTACAAGGAGAGGAAGTATCCTTCCCAAATGATTCTCTGTGGACAATAATAAGAACCGGCTCGGTGAAGGCAACTCGAGATCTAAAAAGCGCCGGCGTACATGTGTCCGTTGTTCAACCCTTTACCTTGTCTTCACGGTTTTCACGAGAAATTCTGTTGCATCCCCGAAAGAACAAGTTTATTGCACGCGAGCACACGCATGCCTTACAAAATAGTAAGCACTACTACTAGTATATTTCGCTTCCTTTTTCCATGCAAGGATCTCAAAATTGAGGTGATCTTGATGGTGACAAAATCGAGGATGTTTTGTTGTTTTTGCACTTAGTTTAGCTGAATGTCTTTTGCTATTCGGCCAGGAATGGAGAATATCTTTTGGCATTCCGTACCACATACTACAACATTATCTTTTCAAGAACTGCCAAAAATGTTCAGTTGATATGTGAGTAGTACGTCAGAGTACATCTGTGATCTGCGCATGGTTGTTTGGCTTGTTTTGTGGAGTAAAAAACTAAAAAAAGCTTCGTAATGCTCGAAATGATTCCCAAAATAGCAGCCCCTTTCCGATCTCACATGGGAAATACGTGGCATCGCAGTGCGTTAGGTGTGCTCGACAGTCGGACGGTTTGGCTATTCTTGTTTTGTCCGGGGGTTGAGCATGAACCGTTTGTTTGTTCTTTTGCGACGCGATCCTTTTTATATATCCAACCGATGGTAAAACGTTCGATTGATTATGTTTGTGACAAATATATAAGATGTACGTATTTGTTATACACCACTCGACGAAAAATTGTTGAAAAATCAATCAAATTTTATCACTGTCGAATCTATTACGAGATGTTAAGTTTTTCGATTGTTTGTTACGGTGTCGAAGGCGAATCCAAGGCAGAAATATGGTCTGCGAGCGCAGCAGCAACAAAAGATCTTGTTGGCGAGACGGCAACAAAGGACCTTATTGGCTTAGGAGTTGAGTGACACCTAAACAATTCTAAGATGTATTTTTTTTCACAACCTAGTTCCTGACATTTTTTTTTGAACTTCAAATCCACCTTTGTTACACCAAATGGTTTGTAGGGTGTACATACACCTTCACCTAGTATTTGCGATACTTCAAACTCTTGATTTGGAATCCAAGATTCAAAGTACATCTAATAGCGATATTCAATTGTGTCCTCTATTTTGAGATAGAACACTTTGAATACAAATTTCCAGACTTGGGTTTAGTTGGCCTCAAAGGTCAAGCCTCCAAATGGTGGCTGCACAGGACCTCAGCGGTTGTAGCTCTCCCGGCCCCTCCGAGTAGCCGCCTTTTGTTTGGTCAAGGAACCAAAACTCCACGAGTTCAAAACTCCCAATAATGCTGACATAATGCGCAATTAAATCTTCCTCGAGCTGCTGTAGCTTGAAAATTCTAATATTTTGTTCACATTAGCCATGCATACATTTGACAAAAATACTCCATTATTGGATAACAATAACTCATGCAAAATAATAATAATTTCACATGTAATGGCTTGTTTTTCTTGAGATGGTACATCGTGGCTATCATGCTACTTTTGAAGGTTCCCTGTTCTTGCTAATGCATGACAATTGTTCAATCCATTTCCCTTCTGTTATGATCAGATCATGGGTGACAGGATGGTACATGCTAAAGTTATTCTCAGATCTAAAGATGGGGACAATGTAGCTCTGTCAAGAGTTTCCAGTGGACAATGTAGCTCTGTCAAGAGTTTCCAGTAATGCGTGTAATTTCCATATGCGCATGCAGGTAATGGCTGTCCTTCTCACTACATAGGGCCAAGTGGTCGTCGCCGATCACATACCTCGAGCTAATGTGGCCTTGAATGGGAATACCCACCCATTAGGCCAGATTGATCAATTTCGAATTTAGACTGAGATTTTTTGAAGTGTCTTATTGACATTCAATTTATTCACATAATTATTTGTACTAGAACCAAAAACTATAAATAGCAGCTAAAAAGAACCCATCCCTGTCTTTCCCTCCACACTCCATCTTTATTATGCGTCTGTTCTTTTCAGCTGCGACTTATGGCTTTTGGCTGAAATTTTTGAATTTTGGCTGTTTATAGTACAGATTACGGAGAGACGGATACTTACTTGTGATTTTGGCTAGTACAAATATTGGGCTTTTAACGTGTAAATCGTTTAACTTGTAGACCCCGTCTTGAGAAAATACTCCGTTTGAAAGTTAGGTACTATAGCAGAAGCCAAAAGCCGATTTCAAAAGCCCAAAAGAACGGGCCCTATAAGCCTATATGCAAAGTATGCAATTGATCCCTAAATGTAAATTTGATGTGGAGTAAGTGCAGTTTTTCTACGAGGGTTGGAACTGCATGTACTATCCAAGACCTTGGGTTGCTTTGAGATTCGTGCGCTCCATCTCTCCCCCTCTCTCCGGTGAGCCGTGTGGTGTCGGAAATCTCACGCCGTCAGCCGAGAGAGAGAGAGAGAGAGAGAGAGAGAGAGAGAGAGAGAGAGAGAGCGATGTTTCTGACTGCGGCTGGGCGAGAGAGAGAGAGAGAGAGAGAGAGAGCGATGTTTCTGACTGCGGCTGGGCGATTTCTGGCGGCGAGACTTCGCGGTAAGAGATGGAGGGGGAAGAAGCGAGAGGGAAGAGAGAGAGGCACACGACTCTCGAGACAGGTGGATGGTCAGCATAGTGCTTGTAGCTCCAGCCCCCCTGTAAGCATTTTCGGTGGAGTTTCCTATCGCTACTTGAGCCTATAGAGAAGGATTGACCCGAGCGCTTCTACTTGTTAGTCCACTGTCACGACGCAAGTCACACCAAGGCATCATCTGTTTCTCTAATTGCATTTGTAAACACAATTATTACTAGCATTACCCACCCAAAACAAAAGAACGTGATTGTCACTGTTATGAGAATTATGCACTACTCCATCCCGTCGAAAATACATATCATTTTGGACATTAACACCGTTCTCAAATTTAAATGTAACTTTGACCACTGATTTATGTGACAATATATTTATATAACCCAATAAAATTATAATATTATAAAAGCATTTTTGAAATAAATCTATATATAGGATTTTTATATATTCGATCTAAATATTTAAAAAATATTGATTTTCAAAATTTTAAAGTTTGACTGTATGCATCTCAAAACGATATGTATTTGTGACCGGATGGAATATTATTTAAGAGATAACACCGTTTTGTTTTACAGAAAAACACTCGATACCATCATCATTCAGGGCCTGAGCCCACATCAACACTAGGAAAAAGATAACTAAATTATACAAAACATTACGCGTAAGGTCAACTGTTTTTTTCTAGCCACTCGTTTTATTTTTTTTTCTCTCGCTCTTTTTCTTCAATAATTGTGCACGATGCATATTTTACAGATCGAACCTCACCTTGGTGTGTCCTCGTGCAGCTGTTGCGTATGATGAAAGTGTTTCCTTTCAGTATTTTTCAAGGTCTTCTAATGGCTTCAAAGACCGAGAGGGAGAAAGAGTTTTTTTTTCCTTTTTGGCTTTTGGATGGTAAATAATTAGCACGGGTCAATTTTACCCTCCCCTTGGTTAGAAAAGCCACCTTTCTGAATGTCTGAGCTTCACGGCATCTTCCTATATCGAATGATTTGACGGAAAGGGCAGACTCTATTCTTCCTTTTTTGTTGGCCTGCCATTTTTCACTGAATCTCATTCGGTACTTTCTGATGGTTAATGCACCTTGATTTTATTTTTTATATTATTTGCATAAACATGAAATTATTTACGGTAATTCATTGTTAGGTACTGCTACTACGATAACAACAGAATCAATTTACGGCAAGTCAGCAACAGTTACACTGACGCATCGAGTCGAAATATTTTCAGATGACTAGATGAGTATGTGTTTAAGCTGTAGTTGAGTGGGTTAATATTTTTTGTGGGTTTTGATAGTTTGATGCCATGGCCTTTTAGGAAGTCTTAAGATAGGCACTAATAAAAGGTTGTGACCTACAAGAATTTTAATGTAAGCATGATTAAAGGTGGGCGATCAACGACTGCAAAAGGAGCTGTACATCTCATCCGGTCAGTTTTGTTGGGAAGAAACCTACCGATCGAATAGAGTCTAAAACCTGCGATCTCTTTCGTCTTATCTTTTATCCTTCTTCCTCTGCGTTCTTCTTGGACTGGTCTCTCTCCCTCAATATTTTGTTAGCCACAAAGCGGATAGGGCCACGTGCTCGAAAATTCAGTCCGGTCCAACAAAGTTCCAACAAGATGTTCAGAGCAAGCGTTCCAAAGGAGTTTTAAGCAGTACTCCTATTAACTATGGGAAATTTTACCATCCTTGAGGGGGAAGAGGTACCAAATTTGAGCCGTTGATCACACTGATCGAACGACTGAGATTTGGCAGTACCGGATGCGAGGTATCAAGAGGTACAAGGTACCAAGAGGTACCAAATTTTGAGCCGTTGATCACACTGATTGAACGGCTGGATCTAATTTGGTACCTCTTGGTACCTTGTACCTCTTGGTACCTCCTCAAGGATAGGAAAACTGCTCATTAACTATGTCCAGGGATTACATTCTCGGAAATAAAAGAAATCGGACCCCTCCGAGATTTCCGATTTTTGAAAATTTCGGAAATTTCGTATTTTTCTGAGGATTTCGGTCGAAAAATTCAAACGCGCAGTTTGAATCAAACAAAATCAATTGCGTTTAGAATTTTGGATTTCTCGACGATAACCTCAAGTTTGGTGCCTCGCCATGGACCAGAAAAAACTATGTTGATAATTACTAACTCATAGTAGCAATGCTCACTCAGGCGCATGGTTCTTCGAGCAAACCTCAAAGGGAAAAACTACCATTCGGAGGACTCAAATAAAAAATATTCATGGCAGTAAGGCTTCAACTGTTCCGCCATGAATATTTAAACTTAAATGACCAAGAATCCAAGATGCCAAGAACAAATATCTAAACTTGCAGCTGTTCCGCCGTCCACAGCCTTGCCAGCACCGCCTCTGCCCCCTTCCTTGACAGCACCTCCGCCTCCGCCTCCATTCCCACCACCACATGTCCCTCTTAAACCTGTAGCCGTGGCACCGCCTCCACCCCCTCCTTTGCCGCCTCCATTCCTGCCGCCCACAACCTTGCTAGCGCTGCCTCCGCCTCCCTTTCCGCCACCGGATTCACCTTCCATAATGGGGAACTCTAGCCGCCGCTCAATGTAGTTGCGAGGTGCAAATGGGGAGCTCGGGGGGTGCTTCACTTTGCAGGTCGTTTCATGGCAATGGGAAGAGAGAGAGACACCGCTAGTCTGCTACTGCGTAATACCTTGGGCCGATAAAATTCAAAGTGGGCCGAAAAATTTGTTTGATTTAGGCTTCTATCAGCATGAGCCGAAAAAACCAAAAATCGGCAATTTTCGGAATTTTTGGGCCAAAAATGCAATGCCTGACTATGCCTAATGCTATTTACATGGACATTTTAATATGATTTTCATGATGATAAAAACCGATATGATGTATCTGGAGGTGTTAGGTCAGGTAGAAATCTAAGTGCCTGAACAATTGTTTGTTTCATCCTCAGGATTAGGAAGAGTGGAGGAATTTGGGGGTTTGGTTTGGTCACAATTTTGAAGTCCTTGGCACCTGACAGCTTAGTCCATATATCTAGATGTGCATTATGTCGCCCTAAGAGTGGAAAGTATGTTGTGGAAAGTAATCAAAATGAAGATATGTTGTGTGGAAAGTATTTTGCTTTTTCTATTTCCATTCTATATAAGTGGGTAATGGTGAACCGAAACCGACTACGGAGATTGGAAAATGAATTAGTGTGTCATCGTTTTGGAAAAACAAATTAATCTGATGCATTGACTGGCAGATTGGATAGGAGAAAAGAAAAGACTGGCAGATGTGACCACTGACCAGAGAATTTTTTTTTTATGATTCTGCTCTGGGACTCTAATCTCTTGACTGACAGATGATAAAGATAAGCTTGTAGACAAGATAAGCTAGTAGTTTAAATGTGATAGGCTTATCGAAAGAACTGCACCTTGATGGTGCATTTTTGGCTGTATGCATGGGCTAATTTCGTATACGCATCAACAATATAATAGACTGGAATTTCAAAGTGGGGCTATATATGTAATCCTACAACTTTCTCCAATAAATCTATAGCTATATCGTATATATGCACCTAAAACGAAAGACAAAGAGGTTGTACTACATTTCATTAGATATCGCATTTTGGTAGATAGAGAAATGGGCCGTGAGATGTCATCATCCATCAAGGGACCCTCGTACATAGAGACAATGGACTTTGAACAAAGATCAACCAGGAGGCCGTTGTCCATGTTACTGCTAGAGGTACAATCCAAACGGATACAGTCAAAGTTAGATACGAATAATATCAGATATCTATTTTTTTATTTCGTATTTATCCTGTAAGCTTTCGGATGGTCGGTCGGATAGAAATTATCTGCATCTTTACATAGGATATTGTATAATAGGGTGCAATTAAAGCGACCACAGAGACATTAATTGCCGAGATATCGAAGGCAGTGCCGGTCCTAGGGTTTTGAGGGCCCTAAGGCGAACTTGTCGTGACGGGCCCAATGGGTGCTAATTTTATAATATATAGGTGCTAATTTTACTTGCAAAGCGAAAACAAATCCAATAATATATTTTTAATTTAGCATGTCTGATAATTATCAATGAACAATGTAGACTAAAATAACAATATATTTGTACTTCTAGAACTAATATGATTACCTTAAGGAAGAATAGAACTCCATCATATCCATTGCTTCTCATAAAATGATACTTCTTCGGGCATTTCTTGATGCAAAATCATCAAGGACGGTATTGAGATCAATAGTGTCCAAGACATCCTTCTCGATGGTGCACATAGCCAAGCCATTTAACCTTTCTTGTGACATAGTTGATCTCAAATAGTTCTTCAACAACTTCAATTTTGAGAAATTTCTTTCAGCCGAAGCTACAGTCACAGGTACAGTTAAGAGGATTCGATAGGCAACTGAAACATTTGGATAGCAATCTACAGCCATAACAAACTCCAGAATCTCAGGCGCTGACATCAAAGCATCTGGCAAAGTCACTTGCAACACCTTTAATTCTGAAAAAAAATCATTGATCTCAACATCGGATGAGTTATCATGAGAAAATGTTTCCACAAAATTCTTGCAGCACATCCAAAGATCAGCTTCATCCAAGGATTTCAAATTTTCTGAGTTGAACAAGAACCCAAAAACTTTATCAAATGCTTGCATCTGCTTAAATCTACTAGTCAATGAAGTAATTGCAGCATCAATCATAACTAGGAAGTAATTTACTTTAAAGGATTCCACAGCAGACTGTTGTATTTCCTCATCTTGGTCATCTTAGCTTGTTCATCAAAATGTTTCTTTCTCTTTCCTTGACGTTTTGTACGAAATGTTGGCTCTATATCCATTTCAGATGCAATGTTTTTTGCTGTATCCATACTAGAAGTGAAACCTTCATCTCTGTACCTCTTAAAATATGATATGACACCTTCAATGTGTTTGAGAGTAGCATCTATGCTCACAATTTTAGATTGCAACTTCTTGCTCACCTTATTTATAGAGAATAAAATGTCGTGCCAAATAACCAAACCAACTAAAAATTCAAAATTCTCAAGTGCACTCACCAAAGATTGAGATTCACTAACTGCCATTGGGTCATCAGTTGAAGCCTTCTCTAGCGCTATTAAAGCTGATCTTAGTTGAGGAGTTTGGTATCTGATAGCTTGAACACTTTTTATTCGACTTTCCCAGCGTGTATTAGACCATGACTTAACTGTCAATCCTGGAACATTGTCAAGCAAAATCTTCCACCTGTTGGTAGATTTTGCAAACAATGTTGAGAGGAAGCTTTTGGTAGGATCAAAGACATCATGAATAGAAGCTTCTTGCACATCATCAATTGAATTTTCAGGTTGAGAGGAAGGCTGTAAATTTTCATTCTCTGTAGCATGGTCATTGGCATCAACTTCTTCTTCACTTAAATTATCAGTAACTTGCAGCTGCCCTTGTTCTTCAATATCAGGTGCATCTACTTCTACAGGATTATCATCAGGCACAACACTGCTCGAAGCTGAAAAAAATTTATGTATAGCACCTTTTTGTGATTGAATAAATTGATCTTCTAGTTTTCTTCGTTTTCTTTTCTTAGCCCCCGACAAATATTTCTTAGGTAACATTCTAAAATTCTAACACCTAAATTAGAATAAAAACATGACTATATGAGTACAGAGTACTAGAAGTCTAAAATACTGTACAAAAAATTAATTTGGATTAAAAAAGAATAAGGAAAAAAATACCTAGGGCCTGGAAGAAGAGCGACACGCAGCCACGCAGGTCGTGTTCGGTATTCAGTGTCAAGATCGGCGACTACCAATGGACCTGCGACCACGCCGATCCAGCCAAGCCACCGGCGGATTGAGGAGACGAGGACGGCGTCGTAGAACCTGAGAAGTGACTAGTGAGATCGCCGCCGCCGATTTGATTAGGAGACGCAGAGCGCCAGAGCCGCAGAGGGGGCGTAACGACGTAGCCTTCTTGGGCTCCTGAGTCCTGGAATCGTTCATTATTTTGCTAATGAGTAATGGATACCGTATACAACTATACATGGGTTTGTATACATAATACATGGGACTTTGGGCCCCTCCCTCGCCTGGGCCCTAGGCGGTCGCACCCAGTGCACCTCCCTAGGGCCGGCACTGATCGAAGGAAGAATACTCAGTATTTCCTACATGTTTAGATATGACAATTCGCCTATATGTTATCTTGTTCCTAAGTAAAGTCGCAATATATTTCCACATATTACTTGACATACGGATATATATGGACGAATATCATTCATCCCGTATCATATTCCATATTTATTTTCCTCGAAGTCAGAGCCAGGCACAGATAGTGCCGGATACCCATTTACCTCTTCCGTATTCGCTCCACGAGCCACCGGTCGGTCAGATGAAAATTATCTACTCTGTTTGCACCCATAGTCAGGGGCGGAGCCCAATGGGCCAGAGGGGGTTCCCAGGAACCCGGGTCTAAAATTTTTTTTAGTTATTACTAGTAAACATTCACCCTTTGTGCACCCCCCTTGATCCAATATGGTGTACCCCTAGCCCAACAAACACCCTCATTTGCCCTGTCCAGCCTATTCTCCCACCGTCCTATGCTCCCACGCACGGCCCGTTGCACCTCCTCCGTTTTGCTCTAGCTCCGCCACTGCCCATAGTTACGGCGGCTAATTAATCTTACGGCAACATGGTTCACGGAAGTATTCTCTTTTTTATTTTAACACAATCACAGAAGATTGACTTGATTGAAACCTTGCCTGACGATGACTCAATGATAAAACAAAATATGAAGCCTTCAGAGACAGTATAATAAATTAACAAATAGGATTTGAATTCTTAGAAATTTGCACAATTTGAAAGAACAAGTGGAAAGGTCTAAGATTATGTTGTGATGAACCATCGCCATTTCAGAGAAGTGAAAATTTAGATTTTGAAAATGTGCAGTTTTTCTGGGAGGTTGTTAAGTTGACCGGCTAGAGGTGATGGTCAGATCGGTTATCGGTTAGACTGGCTGGCCCTAGCAGTCTAACTGACCAGGACTAGAGTTTGACTGGCTATGGCGTGTTGCTTCGCCAATTTGGGATTTTTTTGGGAAATTGAGTTGTGGTGTGTTTTGATTCGACCTAGGCCAGTGCATATGTGTTTCAAAATGCATGTGTTTAGCTAACGTAAGTTAAACTATGAAGAACTTATGTCCGAAAAAGATTTCTTGGTCTTTGGATGTGCATGTATGTTTAGAGTTAATCATGATCAACAGCAAAGATTGGGGCTACGCTCATGGAGTAGCTGAGACTCAAAACAATCAAGGATGCTAGGTGAGATGACTGAGCTCAAGTATGGTACGAGAAAGGTGAAAAATATTAAAAGGAATTTTGAGTGACGAGTTGCACCATATGGCTTGGTCGGTTAAAAGAAGAATATCTCTTATTTAAGTTGATTTGCTCTTGATTTGCTTGATTTTGATCTTCTCTATTCTCTTCTTGATCTTACTGGATGCTAAAAACAAGTGATGGAGATAAATCTTGGAAATCAATTCTCGTTCTTCTAGGTATCAGGTTTAGCAAGTTCTTGAAGTTACCTAGTTTTTACTTAATTTGGTCTTTTCACCCACGAGCCATCTTGTCCATCATCCACCCACGAACAAGTGATATTCACAATTTTTGGTTTTTGCCTAGTTTTAATATAACCTTCCTTCAAGTGAAAAATATCACAACTTTGATAATGATTATCTCGATCGTTGATTGGAATAGGTTTGTGACATCCTAGAGAAGGTTCATGCCAAGTTTCAAGTCATTTGGATTTACTGTTTGTCTGGTATGACCGGTACTATTCATCTAGTTCTCTCACCTGGGGCATGTCAAAGGTCGTTTTGCTCAGTTTCACTTAGATCTTTTCTTGTGGTGATTGATCTCTGATCTCCATAGTTTTTCATAGCTATTAGAGTGAAGATCGACGAATACTTAGGAAAATATTTGAAGCCATCATTCACTCCCGCTATTGTCGTACCAGTCCTACACAATTCATCAACCTAATTTGATTTTTCTCCGCCCAATCGAATTACGAGTCCTCACTAACCAGGGTCAGAGAAAACCTCAGTTGGCTTACCTCATGCCGAACACAGCCGAGCTAAGCTGAATTAGGATTTGTTCAACTATTCTACCATTGATCATCGAGCCAAGCTAATGGCAACTCGATTTGTCGGGAGTTGACCGGTTTTCCAGTGTCAAACAGTATTAACAATCAATCAATCATGGTGTCTGTGAGACCATGTGGAGGTTACCCTATGGTTATGATGAGTAATTGACTTTTGGATTAGAGCACCTATAGAGGTTGAGTTTGATTTTTGAGGATTTTGAGAAAGATCGCCTTTTGTCTGATGACTTTGTTGTTTACGAGTTCGTCTGACTGCGAGTATTAGAGTATTCAAAGTTTATGACTTCGTGGTTAGACAGTTCAATCGGCCTTATGTTGATCGGTCCAATCAGCAGGTCTGATCGGCAATTGTGCAAGATCGGTAGAACAACCACAGTATGTCAAGCATAACAGATCAACCATGGCTGGACGAGCACGGCAGAACGACCACGGATGGTCGTAGCTTCACTGGCTAGTTGATGTTCATAGCTGACTGCTTGGTCGGTGATCAGTAGCTGAAAGCCACTGCAATCAGTAGTCGTAAGCCTTGATAATCGGTAGTCGTAGCCTTTGTGATCGATGGTCCTAGCAATTTGTTGTGTTGGTCATTAGCCTCTCGGTTGTCAGATTTCGACCACGTTGCTTTCCCTGCTGACTGATTGTATTCAGCTTTGTTCTCCGCCTTTTCAAGTCGTACATGGCTCTGTTTTTTTAGCTTTCAAGTGAGATTGTTACCCTAATCTTCATAGCTTTATAGCTATCAAAGAAAAGGATAAGTGAATACTTGAAAGAGAAATTTAAAAATATTGTTTACTCTCTCTTTGTTGCCTATCCAGTTCTACCGCGCGATAGCACTTCTAATTAACCGTTGAAATTTAACTCTCCCAGAAGTCGTGGGAGCAAGCAAATCAACTCGTGAGTTGTGGCCCAACATTGCTTAGTAGTGCATACAACTACGGATTAGTTATCCAAAGAACTACGAATTGAGCTATAATTGTTGTGTTGAGTACGCTGGCACAAGCAAGTTCACGGGATTGGGAGATCCCATGACACGTACTGATATTGCCAGAATACCATCACCAAGGCGGACTTGTACTCCTAATCTTTTTTGCATACATTGTATGGTGTGCAGCCAAAAGTAACAGCACTGGGTGAATTTTTTGACTAATAGCTTATAACTCATATATTTAAATTTTAACTGTTTATGAGAGGCAGTACATATAGAAAAATAGTCGTATGTGATTTTAATCGGTATAATTGAATTCCGTACATTTTTACTATAATTTTTCTATTGATCCCGTCTTAAAAAACGTACCGTTTAAAAGTTAGTTACTATAAACAATATAAATATAAGCTAATTTTAAATTCAAAAGAACCTGACCAACTGTGTTCCAGGTCAACTAGGCAAGGCCAGGTCGTCGTCATGTTAGTCGATCTCCCATAGCCACAGCCATAGGCAAAGGCATATGAAGATGCCACAACGCCCACTTGGAAATTTCCTGGTCCACATGCAAGTGGCTAGCTAGGAGTATCTCGTTTTTTGTCCATCAAGTATTGCAATGATTTAGGTTTGTTCAAACGTGTTGTAGTGTTGTAGTTTTTAGCTATGGCTTTTGACTGATTATAAGAAAGATAGAGGGAGTAAGGATACTCATATTGAGAAATATTTCATTTAAAAGGACTCCTACAATAACCTCTATAAACGATATATAGAAATCACCAATATGTTCAAAAGTTGGCTTCTAAAAGCCGAATCTGCCAACTCTTTCCAAGATGTAGCAATGAGGTCTATGAAATCACTGGAGCAGGGACTTTTCCATGCTCTTGATGCATGCTACTACTACAGGTTTGTATACTATTCCTCCTCCTCCTCCTCGTAGCTTTGTATAAGCTAGTGCCTAGTGGTATAGTTTAGCTGCTTGATCCAAGAACTACTGAGGAGATGGCAACAAACCATATCATCAGTTGTTTCTGCTAGAGAGATTCAGGAAATTAAGGTGTCCGGCGGTAGGCGTGGCTTGTAAGATGGCGGATCATTTTCCTCTTTTCCTTTTGCGAGGATTGATTGATGCGGCATGTTAGAGTAACATGGTCCCTAATTAGGTGGTCGTCTAGTCGAGACACGCAATTAACAACAATCTAGAATCGACGACGCCCTCCGCGCGTACACACCTTCACATCGACCCTGCACGCATGGACCCATCGATCTGTACCAGCATTGGCAATTAGGAAATCGAAGCAGGCAGCAAAGATATATTTCGAAAAGCAAACCAGGTTAATCATGGGTATTAGACCTCTAATTGAACCGCATTGACCAAGGCCTTAAGCCAAATAAGACAAAGACATCGGTCTGTACTGATACTGTACATGTAATCAACGGCGACTTGTGCCAGACTTGACTGATGACTGCTTGGGTGGCTAGCATGGTTGGCAGCATCCACAAGCAACAGTTACTTGCATCGTCCTACTGAGGAAAAAGGTACACAATGTTCAGTTTCAGAGCAAGACTGACTGATGACTCCTTAACCCACGATTCAAACTAAAGGTACTCCATTTCTATGCTTTTGTATCACAGCATGCATTTGTGAGTAATTAAAGCTCAGAGAAGTGTTTGTAAAACATACTTCTGATACTGTATATGTAATCAACGGCGACTTGTGCAAGACTTGACTGATGACTCCTTGGATTGCTAGCATGGTTGGCAGCACCCACAAGCAACAGTTACTTGCATCGTCCTACTGAGGAAAAAGTTACACAATGTTCAGTTTCAGAGCAAGACTGACTGATGACTCCTTAACCCACGATTCGAACGAAAGGTACTCCATTTCTATGCTTTTGTATCGCATCGTGCATTTGTGAGTAACTAAAGCTCAGAGAAGTGTTTGTAAAACATACTTCTGACCGCTTCGTTTAGAAAGAAATACCACGAAGGGTGGTTACATGGACACGCAGTTTTACTATATTATTGCAGTATGGGGAAGCCTTCCAAATCAAATAACCTACATGTAATATGGCCTCTAGATAAACTAGTTTATGCAATGAAATAGCCTTTTGGTGATTTTATAAGAAGAAATCATGCTATGCTTTTCGAAACAGGAGCGTTATATTTAGTTTGACTTCCAACATAGCTCTTGCCCAGTTGCCCTCCAAACCAATCAAAGAGCTAATTTAACACATTAGGCCCCAAAAAGAAGTTCAATTATCGGTACTTGTTTTCCCTAATTTAACACATCAGGCCCCAAAAAGAAGTTCAATTATTAGTACTTGTTTTCCCCAAAGGTCCATTTCCTACGCTCGGTGGTTGACAGTTGACTCTAGTTGGGGGGGGGGGGGTTCTGTTTTTGCAAACTATTTAATCTGTACACTTGAACGAGTTGGTGTCATGCATTGTAGTAATGGAATGCACACTGAAGTATTTCTTGCTACTTTTCAGATACAGATTTGATCACCTGCTCATTCATTTCATATATAACAAAGTGCTACAAAAATTAGTAACCAAAGAGAAGAAAAAAAAGTGTGTGCAATATCAAGGCATATGCCATAATACTTGGATAGGGTTGACCTACCAGCTTGGCACCACTACATGCAGCCTCATCATCTCATGCTTCAGGCCGGCCACATAATTTGAGCTCCACATGGGCGCGTGAGGTCGTTGCACAAGAGCAACAAGAAAGAGGAATCTTATTATGAAAAGGAAAGGAAAATGGAGAGAAAAAAAAGAAAGTGGAATCTTGGATACAGTCGATTAGATTACAGACAATTCAACTAGATATGTTGTTGTCTGGACCTTCGTTTGTTTTACAAATTACGTATCGAAGATGTTTGACACAAGGCTATTTTAAGCCTGTTGTGGCAATGCTGAATAAGATGGTGGTGGGGGGGCGGCTAGAAAAGTATTTCCCAAAGGCAAAACTTCCAAGTCCAGGTCAAGTAAGGTAGAAATTAAAGGTGTGAATAAAAAACTTTGCACACCATCTGAGTTCAGAACTTTGTGATTACGCCGTTTAAGTGTTAGAAAAGTAGACAAATTCTAGCATCTGTGGACATGAAGCAAACACGTATGGGGACATTACGGTAACTTGTGGAGATTGTGCGTGCTGATATTGTCTTGAGACCAGAACAAAAGGAAGGTCATTGCAGGCATTCATTGTGAATACGAAGTAAATTAGAACAAGTCTTCGATGTCTTAACTGCTAGCAATTATTAACCTAGAAGTCGTTGCTGTATGATGGTGCAGTTTGAATATATCACTTCTAGGCTGTACCTTACTGTAGCAGCACTTCCTTTTGACAATTGATACAGCTTTCAGTTAGGGAGCATTTGATTTCCTCCATGATATCTTGTCATCTTGTCTTCAGTGTACATCACTTCCTTTAATCCATGTCCTTAATTCGGCAGGTTTCAGCCTATCTGAGTTCGGAGTGCTAGAAAATAAGCCTTCGCTTACATCTTCTGCAAATAGTTCAGAAAGAAGAAAGTTGCGGTGCTGAACCTGCAGGCTTGAGAATATTAAATAACAAGATAGTAATCCAACGATAGTTTCTTCATTTGTGTACGAATGTTTCAGCAGCAGCCTTGATGGACGAATTGTGAAATTTGGAGGATTCCATGGACTATTATTTCTGACATTTCCTTGTCAACTTGAAAAAGGCTCGAAATATCAGAACTTGCTGCACCGCAGCTGTCAAATTCAGTGCAATAAAAGAACTCCACATGATCTCACCACTTAACAAATGGCACCAAAGTGACCAAACACAAATGGGACGCTTATTAGCCAAGCATGAATACTTTGGAAACCAACCTTTGTCATCCACTCGCCCCCAAATGGCATTATAATCTCTTCGCCTGCGTTTGGTTTTACCCACTACAGCCGTACAGCGTGGTGGTAGCTCAGGGTCACTAGATCTCAGTGTGTTAAATTGTTAATGGGTTAATGGCCTGATGTGTCGCTAGTAGAGCTACTTCATGCTCCCTGTAGTGTCGTCGACGTAGGGACCGCAACTAAATAATCTATAGCCTTGGCTTGGCTTGGCTTGGCTTACATCTTAAAATTTTAATGCATGCTTTTGGTGCCTGGTTCTTTAGCCAAAGAAATATATATACATGTATGTGCTAGTGCTAGTGCTAGGCTCTCAGACCTTATCTTGCCCAACGTCCAGTTCAGAAGATTTTATCATGTTGCTTTTGAACATTGAACTTTGAACGTGTATATGGTGCGGAAGTCTTGTTCCACGACAGCAAATTCTTCACACGTGGGTCGATTTATCCACAGCAAACGCCTGCAGGGTCGCAACATTAACAACACAAATTCCAATGATTGTCCATTCGTGCAGCTGACGACGTTGTTGACTGCTGTGGAAAATATCCATCACACGCACAGCATCAGCGAATGCCTACTTGGCTACCATCTGACAGTTTATTGACCGTGGTGGAGTAGCAACTGCGAGCAACAACTCGGTAGTTTTTGCCCAGGAAAAAAAACTCCTGAGGCGCTACGCTACGCCGTCTTTTCTGCACTGCTCTCGTCTCTGACCGTGGGAGCCGCCTCCCTCCCCACGGACCACCGCGCGTGACACACCGGTCCAGGCCTCGGCCTAGACCGTGCAGCGTTTTCCCACGCGCCGACCGAAAAATCCCCGGTCTTCTCTTCCACAGTGCAAACCAGAATCGCCGGGATCCGCCTACGGCTGCGGTTTATGGTTTTTGACTGTTCGTATGAGAGATTATAGAGTAACTAAAATTTACATACGACTTTTGCCGATATAAATAAAGTTGGTATAATATATATATATATATATATATATATATATACACACATACTATAATTAACTAGTAAATTCTATCTTAAAAAATCACTCTATTTAAAAACTAGTTACTAAAAAAACAAAAACTGAAACCAAAATCACAAAAGAACATGCTCTAAGAGCATCTCCAACAAATCTTCTAAGGGCATTTCCAATAAATCTTCTAAAGTGCTCATATCCCCTATATTTTAGAAGAAAAGGTAAAAAAAGGGCTCCAACAGATCCCCTAAGTGGTACCCAAAAATATAGAGGACTCCATCCCTGATTTTTCGTCCCCCATATATGGAGGACGCACACCATCCCCTAAATCGGTCCCAACGCTCCTGCGCCGTCCGATCCCCTAAATTCTTTGGTTGGTAGTTTTTGTGGACCCAGATTTTAATTTAGAGGACCATATTTAGAGGACTTGTTGGATGTTACATATTTTTAGTCTTCTATATTCTAGATTGTGTCCTCTAAAAAGTGATTTAGGGGATGGGATTTATAGGATATTGTTGGAGATGCTCTAAGAGCAACTCCAACAGTTTGGGATTTTTTGTTTCCCAAATCTTGGAGTTTGGCAACTCTCCAAACGTTATGGCAAAGGAAAAAAAGGTCAATCTCCAATTGTTTGCCATAATTCACTTGGCAAAATCAAAATTGGGCCCACGAAATTTTTTTTACCTTGAATTGTCATCGCGGCACATAGAATGTGCCGGCAATCCTTGAATACAGGGGCACATATATGTGCCTTGAATTGTCATCGCGGCACATAGCATGTGCCGGCTTTCGTTAGGAAATAAAGGCACATATAACTGTCGTGGTTATCTATGTGGCATTCCAAGGCACTTACTTAGATACAAGGGCAAATATATGTGCCGTTTATATTGGTCTGTGCTGTAGTGTATCAAACACAAACTAAAACCAAATGTTTACTGATTATTGAAGAAATCAAATAGCATCAACTAAATTTAATTCGCCGGCGGCGTGGTCTCCCTGGATGTCGATGCGTGGCAAGCAGAGGATCGCCGCCGCCGTCTACAATTCACGTGCTCAGCCTCAGACTTGCCGTGCGCGGGAAGAGGCCGGGCGGCGCGCGTGGTCGCGATGCGGAGTCGGGGCGAGCGCGCATATATCCGCGCCTGGGAGGGAATTTTCCCAAGTTGCCAAAGATGGGGAGGAGGGATGGGAAACTGTTGGAGATTGTTTTTTGTCAATTTGCCAAAAATTCAAGGATGAGGAGGAAGGATAGCAAACTGTTGGAGTTGCTCTAACTCCACGGCTCCACCCGCCACCCAAAAATTTACGTCCCTTTTTGCTGGGCCTATCACCTGCCAACCCAAAAACCGCCGGACATCTCTAGCAGCCTCGTACTCGCGTCCGGGAGGGCCAGCCTTTCGGATTCCCACCGGCCCACGTCCAATTTCTTCTCGGCTAGGCCCAGCCGGGTGCCGCGCGTCAGGCCATCAGGTTCTCCTGCATCTAATGACTGGCCGTTTCGCTACAACCGCTCGGCCCAAGTTTCAACTCTCCGCCGATTTCCTCTTTCTTTTTTCTTTGAGAGATCTCTACCGATTCCTTTCGCCCTGTCTTTTAAACCCGGTCCTCTCGTCGTGCTCTCTTTCTCTCTACGAATACTTATCACTGTTGACTTTGATTTATTAAGCTTCGACCGATGATAGTTCATACAGTATCTAATTATATAACAATAAAAAGCGGTGCCGTTATATTTGTAATCAAAAGTGTTTTACTAATATTATACATTTAGAGCTATTTGCTTTTTTGTTGCTTAAAAAGGTGATTGTCAAAACTTGATCACTCAAAGTTAACGGTGGTGACAAGTATTCAGGAACTTTGTTTTACTTCCTGCCTGCTAGGGTCTCGACCATTAACGAATCAGTTCTCCGAGTACCAATTTGGAAAAGAACACCAGCTAGCTAGCTATGTTTGGAAAAGAAACCGAATCGTAACCGATACAAACTTGGGGTTCCGGCCCCCCAGCGTGTCCACGTCGCCCCCCTCCCTCGGCCGGCCGGCGCGTGGCGCCCGGTTTTTGGTACGGCCGGGGGAGGCTATTCCCTCATACTTTTCCGAAATTACGTAAATATCCTTTTTCTTCGCAAAAAGGTCTCTGGATTTTTCAAAAAAGTTCCTGCAGGTTTTTTCCCTAAAACTTTTTTTGATAGCGCCCCGCGGGTTTCCAAATTACGTATAGGTCCTTACTTACTTACGTACAGGTCCTTACAGGTCCTCGATTTTTTACAAAAAAGACCTTTGGTTTTTCCTGAATTACGCATGTGTCCCGATTTTTTTATTAAACCCCTGCGAGTTATCGTCTCTTTTACTTTGGTCTACACGGTAGCTAGCGCGGCGTGCGCCGCGCTTATATGCAGCTAGTGGTATCGAATCCCTGCCGTGCTAGCTATATCTTGGATGATGAACTGACCACACGAGCAGCGGCCTCACGTTCAGTCAGGTGCCGATGAAAGAATTCGACGAAATTGTCTACTCACCACGCCACGCGCCATCCAATCTTGATGTTGACGAATGCATGGCCTTCGGACAAGATGTTGACGAATGCCGGCCGGCGAAACCTCACGTGGCTGCACCTAGCAAACAAAGGGTTGATGCCTACAAATACAGGTCAGGTGAATTGAATGCGCCATATCCCCCAACTGTTCAGTTAGCTACAAGCCAACTGAGGTGACATGAAAATCTAGAAATGGCACGGTCAGATCCTGCTCTCAGGGCCTGTGTGAAATGCGATGAGACGACGGTATATATGTGGGCTGGTTGTTGTTTACATCTAGTAATTTGTTTAGATTAAAAAAATTCATGTCAAATACAATAAAATATAACTGAAATTCGGAATAAAAAGTAAGAGAAAATTAGTATTTTGATTTCCATATAAACTCCAAAGAAAAACTAAAATTCACAATAAAAATTTATTGAAAATTACTAGTTGGATTCTAACCTGAAACTGAAATTCGAAATAAAAAATATAATAAAATGAGTAATTTGATTTTCATATGAGCTCCAAATAACTTCAAAGTAAAACTGAAATCCAGAATAAAAATAAATATAATTGGGTTTGTATACGAATTCGAACCTAAAACTAAAATTTAGAATAAAAACAAAACAAAATAAAATTAACAAATTGATTTCCATACAAACTCCAAAATAAAATCCTTAAGTAGCTTAAATTCGGAATAAAATGAATATCAATTGGATTTATTTTCAAATTCCAACCTAAAATTGGAAAAACTCTATGTCATATAAAATCCAAAAATATATAAATATAAAAGAAGCCATCATGTATGCTCTCAAAGGCTAAAACTTACCAGGTTAATCTGTCGATATTTTAATATTGATTTTATGCATAATTTATTTGGATTCGGAAAAACTCTAGAAGACTCGGACTATGAACATGCAGAGTAGAGACGGGAATTTTTATACAGGTTTAGGCCTTCTCCTGGAAGAATAATAACCCTACTTCATGTGTGGCTATTGCTCAATGAAATTGATTACAATTAAGAGCAATGCGAAATACCTAGCACTATCTCCTGATCTGATATGGTTCGATCTCTTTCTCTCTGGCGTTAACCTTCATATAGTTGATGAATCGATTGCTGTTGTCTTGCGCCAAAAGACATCTTAATGCTTCAGAAGATAACCATCTAGCGGAAGTTATTGTTAGAGAGATGTGGTGGCCCGTTCGTCATGCAGCGGTTGTTATCAAAGACAGATCGTGTGAGGTTATTAGGAATAAGTACACATTCTAACTGCCTTGTCAGACAGACTTACGATGTAGTAGGTCATCATAGATAAGCCAGTCGGAGATAGACTGGTCGTAGAAAGATCCATGACCACGAGGTGGTTGTAAGATGACTTACGACTATGTGGTCGTAGCATAACTTACGACTATGTGGTCGTAGAAAGACTTACGACTAAGTAGTGGTCTTAGAAGGACTTGCAACTACTCTATGAAACTTCTCACTTATCGATAATGGGTATACTCAGAGAATATAATGACGTAATTATTAGAGAATTATTATATTCTTGTCATAATCGATGAAAAAGAGATATCTACATCATCGATTATGGTGGGCCTAGATTACAATGTTGTGGATTAATGGGCTATAAATAGACATTATACTTTGATAACAAATATGATTAATGTTCTAGTGCATACAACACATATTAATTAGAGATGTCAATCTATATATGTAGCATCTTAACATGACAGAAAGCAGAACCATGATTAGAGCAACAGAGAAGAAGGATATCTGATAGCCACAGGAAGGCCCTCCCAAGATCGAAGTTCATCAACACGTTAGTCAAATCGGTGAATAAAAGATGGATTTCATGGTGAAAAAACATGTAAAAACTCGACTTCGTGAGTGTCAATAAGGACTTGGCTTGTGCTAGCGTTTGGCTAGCAATCATCTGCACATGCAAAAGTCAGGGAGGGCCATCTGTCATAGTCCATCATGGAGAGCAAAACAGTAAAGTTAGTTCCATTGCATAGCCTTGATCGAATTCCATCCCAAAAAAGCCACAATGTTCTCTCTTAAAAGCTAGAAATTACCATATTAATTGATGGCAAAGGAAAAAAAATATACGTCGATTCTGGTGGATCCAGATTATAACGATGCAAATTAAATAAAAATATGTTTGAATACCATGATGGTTGACAAATATAACTATAATTTTGAGCTAGAAATCATAGTGTGCACCTATAATTATCTAAACATCCAAGAAAATAAATCCATATAAGGACAAAAGATTTATATATATAACACGTTCCTCTCATGCCATAGAAATACCAATCAAGGCTAAATTGGTATCATTTAGCCATCCGTAACATGTAGATGTTGAGCTATCAATGTGTTGCATATGAGCTTTCTTTCGATCTAGATAGAAGTGACATTTAGGGATATGACAAAAGAATCGAGGTAGCCATGTCCGAGAAGAGACCAACAGATTATTGGAAGATTAATTATTTCATTGATGCTCATGCATGCAATGACCAAATGCAAGACAAAGTTTGTCTGCAGTTTGATGAAAAGCATAAAAGGAAATAATGGCGGCCACAACTAGAGCAGAGTAATGCTAGATGTTATGGCCCTCAATGTCATTGTGCTTTTCTCGCTGCGACCTGTTGTCCACACCATGCTGGCCTTGCCGTTTTTTTTCCTGACTCGGCACTCGGACTAAAGCATGAAACAAAGGCACCTAAAGGACATAGAGAACTAGAAAAGTGATAAGTTTCAACCAAAATGAGCCTTGCTTGAAAAATTGAGTCATTGTTTCCCCTAAAAGCATATTCACTACCATGTTTCTGATGGTGTCATAGGCTCATAGCGTATCATGCTCACTTATTTTTCAATCAAAAGTTATTCTTCAATTATGTTTGTTAGATTAGGATCTTTAGTTCTTTAGGTTAGATCTAGCGGGGTACTCTTTCCTTTTCTCTAGACTAGGGTTCTTGTTCTTGGTGTTCTACCGAGAGGGGAGAGGGGACTAACCGTCGGACGTAGAGGAAGCAGAAGCAGCCATCACGGGTGCGCTCGGTGACGTCTGCGCACGGGCAGCGACGGTCGGGGAAGAGGTGCAGGGCTCCTCGGCGGCGTGTCCCGGGCAGCGGCGTCTCCCTGGCGGCGGTGAACGGCGGTGGAACTTCCCGTCGCTTCAGCGCCCCCTCAACAGATCGGTCTAGGGTTTTGTCGGTGGGGTGGCGGCGGCACGGTCAACCTTGGGATGCGTGCAGCCCGGCCCCCACCTCTGTTTTTATAGCGCTGGCGACAGGGGCCCACCAGCCATTATGGGCTGGGTGCCCCCGATCAGGGCGCGAGCAAGGGGGGGATTTGGCCGTTGGGCCAAATCCCCTGAGATCATTCTAACATTCTCCCCCTTGATCTCAATCTATACTTTATCTTTAATTACTTTTGACTTTACACATTCCATCACAGATTAGTGCATAGAACATGTCTCATCGTCACGGTCAATTGCCGATAGATTCAACAGTTACAATACACCTCTCTGTTCTGAAATAGTTACTTTAATCTTTTGGGCCATCTTTTAGTCCAGGAATCATAGGCTTTCCCTTAAACCCATGCCGGCTACATGTTCTCTGAACACGTTGGGTGGTAAGCCTTTAGTAAGCGGATCCGCTAACATCTTTGCGGTACTTATATGCTCAAGACTTATAATTTGATCCCGAACTTTATCTTTCACAACATAGTACTTTATGTCAATGTGTTTGGCAGCACCACTTGACTTATTGTTGTGGGCATACGTTACTGCGGGTTCATTATCGCAGTACAACTTAAGTGGTCTATTGATGTCGTCAACCACTTTTAAACCGGGTATGAACTTCTTTAGCCAGTTCACCTGCCCCGTAGCCTCATAACATGCTACAAACTCGGCATACATTGTGGACGATGTAGTGACGGTTTGCTTTGAGCTTTTCCACGATATAGCTCCTCCAGCGAGAGTGAATACATATCCGGATGTAGACTTTCTATCATCTCCCGCAAAATCAGAATCTGTATACCCCACTATATGGAGTAAATCTGATCTTCTGTATGTCATCATGAGGCCTTTTGTTCCTTGCAAATAACGCAAGACTTTCTTTATCAATTTCCAATGTTCTATTCCAGGATTGCTCTGGAATCTGCCAAGTAACCCGGTAACAAATGCTAAGTCAGGGCGTGTGCATACTTGAGCATACTGTAAGCTTCCGACAGCTGAAGCATATGGAACCGCTTTCATTTGATCGATCTCATACTGGTTCTTGGGACATTGAAAATCCCCATATCTGTCGCCCTTGACTATAGGTGCAGGTGAAGGACTACTTTTATGCATACCAAATTTCTTTAAGACTTTCTCTATGTATGCCTTTTGTGACAGTCCCAATATCCCCTTGTTTCTATCCCGGTGAATTTCGATCCCTAGAACGAACGAAGCTTCACCAAGATCTTTCATATCAAAGTTTGAGGACAAAAACTTCTTTGTCTCCAGTAGCAGACTAACATCACTACTAGCTAGTAGGATATCATCCACATACAGAATTAGGAAGATAAACTTCCCATCTTTAAACTTTGCATAAACACAGTTGTCCTCAACATTCTCTTTAAACCCAAATTTTCTTATTGTACTGTCAAACTTCAAGTACCACTGTCTTGAAGCTTGCTTTAACCCATAAATCGATTTCTTTAGGCGGCATCCCATTCTTTCGTTTCCTTCCACGACAAAACCTTTCAGTTGTGCCATGTAAACATTTTCCTCCAAATCCCCATTGAGAAATGCCGTCTTTACATCCATCTGATGTAACTCTAAATCATAATGTGCTACTAATGCCATTATGATTCTGAAGGAATCTTTACATGAGACTGGAGAAAATGTCTCATTGTAATCAATCCCTTCTCTTTGCGTGAATCCTTTTGCCACAAGTCGAGCTTTGTATTTTTCTACATTCCCTTGGGAGTCATGTTTTGTCTTGTAGACCCATTTACAGCCTACTGTTTTGGCTCTTTTAGGAATAATTTCCAAGTCCCAGACTTTATTAGTCTTCATGGACTTCATCTCCTCTTCCATGGCCTCAAGCCATTTTGAGGAATTTTCGCTTCTCATGGCTTCTTCAAATGAGGTGGGATCATCCTCTATTTGAAATTTCTCTGTATGATAAATCTGATAATCATCAGAAATAGCTGATCTTCTTACTCTTTGAGACCTCCTCGGGGCCTCCTCATTTGGTACATCTACTGTTTGAGACTGCTGTTGCTCCCCCTCATCTGTGGCAATAGGTTCTATATGATCCTGAAGAACAGGTTCTTCATTCTCATTCATGGTTGCCACGGGAGGAACAATAACAGGTGCTGGCACCACAGTGTCTTGCACCGTCGGTGCAGCGACAGCAGGTAGTGTGAAGAATGGCTCTTGAATCATCGGAGTGGGCGCAAACACCCGCTTCTCTTCAAGGTCAATCTCTCGAGCTACCATGCTCCCCCTCATCCTTTCATCCTCTAAGAAGACAGCATGTCTCGTTTCTACAAACTTTGTGTATCTGTCTGGACAGTAGAAACGATAACCTTTTAACTTTTCAGGGTAGCCAATGAAATGGCAACTTACTGTTTTGGGATCAAGTTTCCCAAGGTTTGGGTTAAATACTTTAGCCTCAGCAGGACTCCCCCACACACGTAAGTGATTTAGTGAGGGAACTCTTCCTGTCCACAACTCGTACGGTGTTTTGGGCACCGACTTACTAGGCACTCTGTTGAGAATATGAATGGCGGTTTTCAACGCCTCCATCCATAAACTCAATGGAAGTGTGGAGTAGCTCATCATACTTCGCACCATATCCATCAGGGTACGGTTGCGTCTTTCAGCTACTCCATTTTGCTGATGTTCGCCCGGCATAGAATACTGGGCTACTATGCCATTTTCCTGCAAAAACCTTGCAAAAGGTCCAGGAACTTGTCCATATAGGGTATGTCGACCGTAGTACTTCCCCCCACGATCAGATCGGACTATCTTAATCTTTAAATCGTGTTGGTTTTCAATTTCAGCCTTAAATATCTTGAATTTATCCAAGGCTTCATTTCTTTCTTTGATTGGATAAATATATCCATAACGGGAGTAATCATCTGTGAATGTTATGAACGAGTCATATCCATCCACACTTTTCACAGGAAAAGGACCACAAATATCTGTGTGAATAATTTGTAGAACTCCTGTGCTTCTTTTAGCGTCTTTCTTTATTTTCTTTACATATTTTCCTTTAATGCATTCTCTGCATTGTTCTAAGTCTGAGAACTCTAATGGAGGAAGAATATCATTCTTTACTAGTCTTTCTATTCTCCCCCTCGAAATATGGCCTAAACGACAGTGCCATAATTTCGACGACTCATCTAGAGTTCTCTTTCGTTTTCTGTTTACATTCGTAGACGAGGATTCAATCACTTTATCGCACGCAACGTTCTCATTATCGCATACGACATTTACATCATCACACAATGATAACAAATAAAGCTCATTCTGTAATATGGCAATACCAACACATTCTTTATTAAACATTATTTCGCACTTGCCATTTCCAAAATTGCAATCATAACCATCTTTGTCCAAATTTGACACACTAATCAAATTCCTCTGTAAAGAGGGTACAAAAAGGACATCTCTAAGTAAAAGAGTAGAGCCATTAGCTAATTCTAATGAAAGATCGCCAACGGCTTCAACTTCAGCTTCGACTCCATTTGCGACTTTAACGCATCTTTCTTTTCTTTGCGTAGTCCTCGTCGAACGGAATCCCTGTAAAGAATTAGCAACATGAACAGTTGCTCCTGAGTCAATCCACCAAGTGGATTTCGAATATTGTACATACAGACATTCATTTATAAAGGTAATAATGTTCTCACCTTTCTTAGCCATTATCATCTTTAAGTAATCAGGACAATCCTTTTTGTAGTGTCCCGTCTTCTTGCAGTGAAGGCACTGGTCTTTGTCTACAGCAAATTTATTCTGTTGAGGTTGATGTACAAAGGCTTTGCCCTTGTTCTTTGAGAAGGGGTTACTGTTGTAATTCTTTTTCTTGTTATCCTTCACATAGTTTATAGAACCACCATGTGAGGATTTGATTCTTTCCTCCTCTTGCACGCACATAGCTATGCACTTTTCCATGTCCCATTTCTCGGGCTGCATATTATAGTTGACAACAAAGGTGTCAAACTCTTTTGGCAAAGAAGCAAAAACCAAATGAATAAGGAACTCATCCTTGAGAGCCAAATCCATCGGTTTAAGTTTAGATGCCAAGTTGCTCATTCTAAGAATGTGCTCTCTTATGCCATTGCCACCGCCAGAATACCTTTCTGTTACCAGCTGCTTAATCAGTTGTGTAGCATAAGTCTTTGAAGAGCCAGTGAACTGACTCTTTATTTTATCAAGGTATTCAGTGACAGTGTCACACTCTGCAATTGAGCCCAGAATAGCAGGCTCAATTGTGTTCTTTATCACAGCCATACATTTCTTGTTGGCTGTGATCCATTTCTTATGATCAAGGTCATAAGACATCTGTAAGGGAGAATGATCTCTCTGTCTTTTCTGCCATGCAGTGTCATCCTCATTCTGTTCTCCCACTGGCGCCAAAGGCTCAGTGGGACGTGCTGTAGTGAGGACCCAGTCCACCTCAGCCAAGATAAACGCTAAGTCTATCTTTTTCTTCCACTCTCCATAATTATCACCTTTGAGAGTGGGGATTTCTCTAATACAACTCATCAAGTTGTATCCTCCTGAAAAAATATTTCAAATACAGTGAGAACGTAACATCAAAATTATATGCCTTATTTCCAACGTTGGTCAAAAATACGACATACAATTTAAAAAATAATTCTATCATACATTAAATCTACATCACCGTTGGGCAGAAATAGAAATAATGCATAAAGTCAACATTAAAAATTTACAATACTGTTATTAACAACGTTGGTCAGAAAATAACAATATCATAAATTTCTGGAAATTTTATCTATTTTTCCAAAATTAAATTCTCCCGTTGGTTCGAATTTAATAATGAAAAACAATCAATATTAACTTTTGCAGCGGAAACTGTAATTATTCTAAAAATAATTCAAATTTCAGAAGCATTATACTGTAAACTTTTAATCTCTGAAAAATTAACACGTTGGTGCAAAATTTACAGAGATTTTAAAACAAATTTCATTCAAATTCATCACCAAATACTTCTGAAATCAAAAAAAAGCAAAAACTGATTTTACTGTTCATTCGGCCGATTCGGCCCGTGTTTTCGGCCACGGCCCACGGCGGCCCACCCGCGCGGCATGCCTCGCCCACGCGCAGCCCAACCCGCGCTGCCGCAGCGAACGCGCACGCGCGCGTGCCGTCGGATCTTCATCCGACAGCCGAGAATCAACTTGCCCGGCGCGGCCCAAAAACGCACGCCCGGGACTCAGTCCGCGCCGTTGGAACGCATCGGACGGCCGGGAGCGTTTTTCGCCGGATCAAAAACCGGGCGTCGGCCGAGGCCTCCTGAAATCCTAACCCTAAGCCCCATACTCGCCCGCCCCTTTGCGGAAAAACCGGATCGGGCGCAGCGGCGGCGGCAACCCCCGGCGCAAGAGGAGCGGCAAGGCGGCGACGGCGGCACGCAGCGCCCGCGAGGCGGCGGCGGCGGCCCCATCGGCCCCCAGCGGAGCCGCGCTCGGCTCCCCGAGCGGAGGCGAGGCACGAGACGGGCGGCGCCCTGGGCGGCTGCGACGGCGGCTCCATCGGGAGGCGGCTGCGGCGGCCGGCCAGATCCCGCGGAGCGGCGGCGCGACTACCCGGCGCACGCGACGGCGGCCCGAGGCGCCGGCCGGCGGCGACCGACGTAGCGCACGGCGGCGACCACACCCGTGAGTCCCGAAAACCCTCCCCATTCTCTTTTCTTTCTTTTTGCCGATTTTCTAGGGTTAGGGGTCTCTTTCTTTTCTTTTCCGCACTGCGGTCTTGATCTTTCCCCATCTAGATCTACTCCTAGATCCCGCTCTGATACCATTGTTAGATTAGGATCTTTAGTTCTTTAGGTTAGATCTAGCGGGGTACTCTTTCCTTTTCTCTAGACTAGGGTTCTTGTTCTTGGTGTTCTACCGAGAGGGGACTAACCGTCGGACGTAGAGGAAGCAGAAGCAGCCATCACGGGTGCGCTCGGTGACGTCTGTGCACGGGCAGCGACGGTCGGGGAAGAGGTGCAGGGCTCCTCGGCGGCGTGTCCCGGGCGGCGGCGTCTCCCTGGCGGCGGTGAACGGCGGTGGAACTTCCCGTCGCTTCAGCGCCCCCTCAACAGATCGGTCTAGGGTTTTGTCGGTGGGGTGGCGGCGGCACGGTCAACCTTGGGATGCGTGCAGCCCGGCCCCCACCTCTGTTTTTATAGCGCTGGCGACAGGGGCCCACCAGCCATTATGGGCTGGGCGCCCCCGATCAGGGCGCGAGCAAGGGGGGGGGGGGATTTGGCCGTTGGGCCAAATCCCCTGAGATCATTCTAACAATGTTTTCTTAAGATGTATTTTGGTTTTTCCCTAATAAAAGATATATATTAGCTTTGAACTTTTTTATCATTCCAATGTTTCTGAAGCACCTGAAAATCATTAGTAGGAATATATATTAATTTTAAAATACCACAATAATATATGCTGCCTACCAGCGCCACCATCTGCTCATGTCCCCTAACCTGGCGCTTGCAGCTTGGCTGCCCATAACCTAGCGCTTGCAGGCCACGTGCAACGCAGGGCTTAATTGAGTGCTTAGGGCAAATTAACTAAGTCACTTTGTCACGGTGGACATCACGGCTAACAGTTGCTCGGGACTCGCCACTTAACGAGGAGGCCGACGCTAGAGCAAGTCGATCTCACGCATGAAAAAAAAATGCTCCGGAGAGGTGGCGCTTTCACAAAATACTCTTTTTTTTTAAAAAAAAACATAGTTGTTTGCATTAGAGGTTGTAGCGTTTATATAGCTATTTTATGATGTGACATTATCCCTCTTTAAACATTTATCTAAATGTCTTTGCATTGGACATACCTACGAACTCATATTCTGCTCCCCATGGCACTCGCTCGTACGCACTTGTTCCATCTAATTCCACACATGCCATGGGTCTGAGGTTAGGCTCAGAACCTAGCTAACGAAACTGATGACCTGGTCCTGATGGCTGATCGATGCATGCATGTAAGCATGTGTTAGACGGTAGAACACGAAGCCTGCTTACTGCTTGTTAAAAAAAATATCAATGCATACTTAAGCTTCAAGAGTTATTAAATACTCTACTAAGGTAAGAAACAAAACTAGCCTTGACTAGTTAACTCTAGATGATTCATTGACACCATGTCGGCAAGAAAGTAACTAGCCGTATAAGTTAAGCTTTGAGCTATCTTTGGTCAATGCCACATGAGGCTATTTTCTATGAGCAGTTTTCCTATTCTTGAGGAGGTACCAAGAGGTACCAAATTAGATCCAGCCGTTCAATCAGTGTGATCAACGGCTCAAAATTTGGTACCTCTTGGTACCTTGTACCTCTTGGTACCTCGCGTCCGGTACCACTAGGTACTGCCAAATCTCAACCGTTCGATCAGTGTGATCAACGGCTCAAATTTGGTACCTCTTCCCCCTCAAGGATGGTAAAATTTCCCATTTTCTATTGACTGCATGAAGATTCTGGCAACTTATCAAGTTGACAGCAGCTATAGGGTATGTTCTTTACCTCACAAGCCGGCGGCTTTTGACTTTTACTATAGTACCTAACTTTCAAACGGAGTATTTTCTCAAGACGGGATCTACAAGTTAAACGATCTACACGTTAAAAGCCCAACATTTGTACTAGCCAAAATCGCAAGTAAGTATCTGTCTCTCCGTAATATGTACCGTAAACAGTCAAAATTTAAAAAATTTCAGCCAAAAGCCATAAATCGTAGCAAAAAAGAACAGGCCCATAAGTCACTTGAGGAATCCAGTTTGCTATCAACAGCTAACGGTAGTCAACAAAAAGGCTGGACGTGATCCATTGCTAGCTATGTTGAGTCGGTTGGTGTAGCCTATAAAAGGACGTGAAGTCTTCTTGCAATGTATAAACTAGCCTCATAGACGCGGCGGCACGCCGCGTCAGTCATCGTGTGTACCGAAGTAAAAGAGGCGATAATTTATGAGGGGGTTTTTTAAAAAAAATCGAGGGCATATGTATATTTTCGAGAAAGACAAAGGACTTTTTCGTAAAAAATCAAGGGTGTACCGAAGTAAAAGAGGTGATAATTTATGAGGGGTTTTTTAAAAAAAATTGAGGGCATATGTATATTTTCGAGAAAGACAAAGGACTTTTTCGCAAAAAAAATCAAGGGCCTATACGGAACTAAATGAGGACCCGTACGTAATTTAGCAAACCACGGGGCGCTATCCTGCAAAGTATACGAAATTTCGGTAAAGTGGAGGGGTGTTTTCGATTTTTTTAAAAAAAACTGCCAGGGATCTGTTCGCGAGAAAAAAGGACCTTTACGTAATTTCCAGAAAACAGAAGGAAATTGCCTCCCCCGGCCGTACGAAGATTCTCCTGCCACGCGGCCAACGGAGCGCACGCGCGGGCGGGAGATGCCGACGTGGAGGGGCTGCGCGGGCCGGAATCCTTCCGGCTTTGTATAGAGGGATGATTAGTAGTACCTCAACAAAGAGCTGATGAAAGTAATGTAACTAGTAGTACCCAGACTAAAGCATTGTATGCATGTGTATGTATGATGTGACAGTACCCCAATAGTATATGTGTGTGTAGCCACAAAAGGCTACTCAAGTAGTAGCCATCTTCTTCCTGCATACCTTCCCATCGCCTTGCCACCTATGTGTTTCAACAAGTGGTATCAGAACTGACGGTCCGGGACCATTAGGATCGAGAGGAGTCTTTGAGGCGCTAAGGGGAGACTCTGCTGATGCACAATCTGGGACTGTTCAGCTCGTTGGTCTGGGACCAAAGCTTACTTGATATCGGGCGTCAGTCACCATGGTAGATCTTGCTAGCACAAGCAGTGGGACCAATAAGCTCAATAGCCATAACTATGGTTATTGGCAGACCTACATAGAGTCCTACCTACAAGGTCAGGACCTATGGGAGGTCGTTGCGGGCACTGAGACACCTCCTCCACCAAAGGAGAATGCAGAAGCTTTACGGAAGTGGCGCATCAAGACTAGCAAAGCTTGTTGGTGCTGAAGACAACAATTGAGGAGGATCTACTAGAGCACATTCGTGATGAAAAGACACCACAGTCGGCTTAGGAGACTTCGGCAAAATTGTTCTCAAAGAAGAATAAGGCGCATCTCTAGCTCCTTGAGAATGAGCTAGCAGGTATCTCACAAGGCACTTTGTGTATTAGTCAGTATTTTATGAAGGTGAAAAATATTTGTCGTGAGATATCTCAGCTTGATCCCGAGGAGAAAATTTGCGAGGTAAGGATGAAGAAGATCATCATCCATGGCCTAAGACCCAAGTAGAACAGGTTTATGGTCGCAAAAAGAGGATGGTCGTCGTAGCCATCATTGGTGGAGTTGGAGAATTTATTGGCTAATCAAGAAGAGTTAGCAAAGCAGATGGGGAGTATTACTATAAAGGAAGAAGAGGATGCACTCTTCACTAACAAGAAGAATGGTCCACCTCGAAGACCATGAAGGCCCAGAACAAGATGGACAGAAGATGGCAAGCAACATCCAAAAGAGAGAAGAAACTCTTCAGGGGGAGCTTAATGAGGAAGACAAGATCAACAATAAGAGAAGAATGAGATGAAACAATATGGTGGATGCTTCAATTGTGGTAAGAAGAGTCACTTTGCTTGAGATTGCCGGTACCCGAGAAGCCGATTCGAAGGGAATTTGGCCACCACAAAGGAGAAGAAGGGGATCACTTTAGAAGCATCTGTAAGTGAAGAAGAGTGGGACGCTGAAGCTAGATTTTCTCAAGAAGTTGAAGAAGGGGAGCTTAAGAAGGACATAGAAGCATCAGCTTTTGTAGTAACGACAGATCTAAGGATAAATTATAAGGAAGATTGGATTATCGATTCTGGTTGCTCCAACTATTTGACTAGTGATGACAAGAAGCTACAAAATATGACTGAGTACAAGGGAAAGAAAGTGGTGCTGACAGCTATTGGGAACACAGTTGTTCAAAGGTACTGCCCAACATAACTTCATCTTGAGAAGGTCTATCATGTCCCAAGGTTGAAAAAGAATATGTTGTCAGTGCCTCAATTGACGGCAGAAGGGAACTATGTACTCTTCAGCCCTGAAAAAGTTATTGTTTTTAGAAAAGTAAAGGTGATCAGCACACCTATCATGGATGAAAGAAGAAGACAGTTTGTTTATGTGCTCTCTGCAGAGTCAGCATATGTGGACAAGATTCGAAAGAATGAAACATCTGATCTCTGGCATGCGCGGCTTAGACATATTAGTTACAACAAGTTGAAGGAAATGATAGAGAAGCATGTGTTGAAAGGACTTCCTCATTTGGACATCCGAACAAATATAGTCTGTGCTAGCTGTCAGTATGGCAAGGCTCACTAATTGCCATACCAGGAGTCAGAATATCGGTCCAAAATACCTTTGGAGCTCATACACTCAAATGTGCTTGCCCCAGTCAAGCAAATATTACTTGGAGGAATGAGGTACATGGTGATGTTTATCAACGACTTCTCAATGTATGTTTGGGTTTACTCTATGAAAGAGAAATATGAAACTTTTATGAAGTCCAAGGAATTTAAGAAGAAAATGGAGAGTGAACTTGACAAAAATATTAAATGCTTACGCCCTGATAATGGGAGAGAATATTTGTCCAATGAATTCACTATCTATCCTAAGAAGCATAAGATTTGGTTCATGATTTTAGGAGTTGTGCCATTCTTGATCTTGATTCGGACTGATTGTTTTTCCTGAAAACAGGAGAGCGATCAGACCGCTCCTAAGCCCGGTCTTACCGGCCACTAGTCGGACCGCTGTGGTCAAGCCGGTCATACCGGTCTTCGGTCATACCACTGGGTGCACGCTGGTCAGATCGCTCGCCGGTCAGACCGCACCTATGTGGCGGTCAAACCGATAAAGTGCTGAAAGTTGTCCCTCTTAAGTGTTTAAGGTTGTTGCTTTGTTTTTAGGCTTTTAATTCTGATCTTCATAGCCCTATAACTACTGGAGTGAGGAATTTGAGAATACTTAACAAAAAATTATGTGACATCATTCACCACCTTTGTTGCTAGTGAGGTCCATGTGATGCTAGTATATCTCACAAATTAAGGTAGCATCTCGAGAAGGATCACGTCTATCTATCCATCCATCCTATCAATCTCTTGCAGCCCAACCGGCTCCCTAGGCGTAAATATATAAGCTAGCGCGCAGCACCTGATCAGGCATATCTGCCATCAAGTGACCAGATTCCACTACTCCATCGCCATGCCAAAGCTGCAAAAATACAGAGGCGTGAGGCAGCGACACTGGGGCTCCTGGGTCTCCGAGATCCGTCACCCACTCTTGTACGACTTGTACCGATAACTGGCTCTTTATATGTTCGGAAAGATCTTTCTATCTCTGTCGCAGCTTTATCCAAGCAGCTTTGCTCTGATGGTGCAGCTTCCTGTTAAGCGTGTGAAGACAGGCGATCGATACTCTGATCGAGCATGTATGTGCGTGTTCTTGTGTTTCTGGTTGTGCAGGAAGACGAGGATCTGGCTTGGCACGTTCGAGACGGCGGAGGACGCGGCACGGGCCTACGACGAGGCCGCGCGGCTGATCAGCGGGCCCACGGCGCGCACGAACTTCCCTTTGAACGCCGGCGGCTCGGGCGGCAGCCTTTCCCCGACCCTGCGCGCCAAGCTGGAGCAATGCTGTATGGTGCCATCACCGGTGCAAGGCGAGGCAAAAGCGGCAAGAGCGGGAGGTGACGTCCGCCGAGATGAGGAAGTGAGAGGTGGCGGCGCCGAGGGCGACGAGTACATCGATGAGATGATCAAGGAGCTCACATATTACGGCTCAGTAGAAATAGTGCACTCATCAGCCTGTTCGAGTTCGGTAATCTAGGTGATTAGCTAGATTGATCGCTAGCGGTAGAGCCCCTTGTCATCGCTCCTGTTGCTTTGTTTAGGCAGGAGTACAATACTGGAGCCATTAGCAGGTGCTGAAGAAATGGACGAGTAATGCATTGCACCCGGGCCCTTTCCTGGCCGGGATCGTGATGTGTATACAACAGGAAGGGAACCAAAGATCTTTTAGGATAGGGGCTCTTGATTTGGGTCATGATGCGAAATTGGGTTGGACTTTGTCGCGTAGCATGCCTGGTATCTAGACATAGCCTCGTCATCTTTCCTCGCGATTCTGGTACGAGCAGTAAGAGATGATGTGATGCATCGTCGATCAGATGTATCTCCATGTAAGAAACGGTCGAGTCGACCGAATTGTCTTCGACACCTTGCGCAGTCAAAGGTAGATAGATTGCAAGAGACGTCACGAACGAAGCTTCAGGAGGGAGAACCAGTTTCTCCATGGCTTAGCATCATTCGAGTACAGCATTTGTTTCACCCGTAGTCGCCCGCTACAGAACCAAAAGGCTCGCGCCTGCGACAGTGAAGCATCTCCTTTGAACATGGCAGCGTCAGCGGCGTAAACAAATACACGTGCAAAGCGACACAGCCATCATGGTTGGTAGTAATGCTTGCACGCCCTTACCACTCCAAAATGCAAGCTTAACAGCCAGTTCACGCAAATGAACAGAACATCTGAAGCACAAAATAAGGGTTACATCGGGAAGTCTCAGCGTCCACCGACTGCACGATACACAGGTACAACTCGGTCACTGCAGGTACTTAAATGACTGGAACACTCACTACCTGTTGCTGCTACAGTACAATCATCCAATTGTCCTTCCATCTGCACAAACTACCCATAAGCTTGTATGGCAGCTTATGTAACGCTGAAACGGAAACAACGCAGCTACTGATCCTGGTAATCACAACTAAACCGTGGAACGTGGTCATTAAGAAGCCTACAATAATACAACATGGATACAACGCGCGGGTGCACGATGCCTTATCTCGAAATGCACCAATCGATGCTAACTCTAATTAACCTAGGTATCATACCGCCCTTTTGGGCCGTTAATATTAGAATATACAACAATATGGATCAGCAAATGCTTCTACTTTGCTCTTCCTCTAGTGCCTCGAACCACCCTTTTTCGACCTCGCCGAACATAGGATGCTTTTGGAGCACCTTGTTCTGTCTCTTCTGATGTCGTTTTCGTACCGTTCTGAACAAAATCAACATCTGCAGCATCAGCTGTAGACTCGATGAACTCGTTACTGGTGTGAGGCACAGCACTACTCGAGTTGGTGAAACTGGGATGATCATTGCCTGAGGATTCTAACCCTGAGTTGGCGTTTGATTGGTCCAGAAGACTGCAGCACCAAGAGGCAATTCATAACACACATGTGAAATACAATTTATAAAAATTATGGGCGGAAAATAAGAAGATTTGCACATATCATTTTACCCGTTAGCAGAGGTTTTATTGGTCGACCCATTTAAACTGGTATGGATTTGGGGACCTGCACCCTTTGCTCTCAACTCTGGAAACGTTCCGCAAACTAACAATAATCAATCATCAAAATAAGATCAAGTTAAGAGACAAGGGAAAATAATATTCTACCAGTTCTTCGGCTGGTTAAAGTTTAAAACCAACGCCAAAGTTTAACTCAGCAGGAACCAAACCTTATTTTAACCAAATTGAGTTAATCGCGAGTTACAAATGGTTTTGTTGTAGGGGTACCCAACCCCCCGTGATTGGGCCTTGCAACTGGCCCAATATATAATAGGCCCAATAAAGCGTCGGGAACACAACCGTCTCAGGCAACTCTACAGAGTATAAAAAATCGCGCCAAGCGCCTCGCGCCTCGTCATACTCTGCCGAGTATAAAGCGCCGGGAACACAGTCGTCCTGGGCAACTCTACGGAGTATAAAAAATGGCACGACAGCCTCGCGCCCCAACGTACTTTGCGGAGTATAAAGCGCCGAGAACTTAGCTGTCCCAGGCAACTCTATGGAGTATAAAAAATTGCACGACGGCCTCGCGCTTCGGCATACTCTGCGGAGTATAAAGCGCCGAGAACACAAGCGTCCCGTGCATCTCTACGAAGTAAAAAAAATCACGCGGCGACCTCGCGCCCCGGCGTACTTTGTGGAGTATAAAGCGCCTGGAACACAGACGTCCCAGGTAACTCTATGGAGTATAAAAGACCGCGCAGAGTCCCTGCCATGCAGCTCACCACGGAGTCTGCTGCGCTACTTCGTCCAACCACATAGTGCTCATAGACAATTCGTCCAACCACCTCGTGGTCGTAGACGATTCGGTTGCCGCCTCACGGTCGAGACTTCGTCCGACCACCTTGTGATCGTAGACGCTTCATTCGACTTCGTCCAACCACATCGTGATCGGAGACGCCTTGTCCGACCACCCCGTGGTCGTCAACGCTTTGTCCGACCACATAGTGGTCGTGGACACTTTGTCCGACCGCCACGTGGTCCAGACTTCATCCTGTCGTCGATTTCATCGATGCCAATCCGAAGGGTGGGGGGCAGAGCGCGCGCTTCAAGACTTCATCCCGCTGATGGCTTCATCGACGCCAATCCGAAGGGTGGGCGACGGAGCGCACGCTTCAAGACTTCATCCCGCTACCGTCTTCGTCGACGCCAGTCCGAAGGGTGGGGGACGGAGCACACGTGCTTCAAAGACATGTCAAGCTGCTAACTTCACCCGACCATGTCCTGGTCACAACTTCATCTGACCACATCGTGGTCAAGACCTCGTCTGACCTCGCAACCAAGACTTCGTCCAACCACCTCATGGTTGTCGCTCCGCCGCCGATTTCGTCAACGCCAATCCGAAAAGTGGGGGACAGAGCGCGCGCTTCAAGACTCCGTCCCACTGTCGGCTTCGTCGACGCCAGTCTGAAGGGTGGGGGACGGAGTGTGCACTTCAAGGACTTCGCCCCGCCGCTGGTTTCATCAACGCTAGACCGAAGTGTGGGGGACGGAGCGTGCGCTTCACGGACGTCGTCCAGCTGCTGACTTCGTCGGCACCGTCTGACCACCCCGTGGTCGTGACTTCGCCCGACCACGTCCTGGTCGCGACTTCGTTCGACCACATCATGTCGTCTGACCGCCTCCGACTTCTCCGCCAAAGACTTCGCACGGTCTTCATCGAGGTCTTCGCACGGTCTCCGCGTGGAAACTGCGCACGACCTTTGCGGGACTTCGCGCGATCTCCACCAGACTTCGTCTGACCACCGCTGGCTCCTGCAGGACTTCTCACGATCTTCGACGAACTTCATACGACCTCCACCGAACTCTGCGCGGACCTCGCCACCGCCAGACCTCGCGTGGCCTCCACGGGTCTCCGCTAGACCTCATGTTGTCTTCGTTGAACCTTGCGTTGCCTCTGCCGAGCCCCACGCGGATGCCGTCTCCAACGGACTCCGTGCGGACGTCGCCTCCACCGAGACTTCGTCCGACTGCCTTGCGGTCGTGGGGAGCGTGCACGATGGAGCGTCTTGCCACTAGCTTCGTCGACAGCAGTCCAAAGGGTGGGGGACGGAGTGCGTCTTCAAGGATTTTGTCCAGCTGCCGACGAAGTCGGCAGCGTCCAACCACATCAGGGTCGAGACCTTGTCCGACCACGTCGTAGTCGTGGTTTCGTCCGACAACCTCACGTTCGTGACTTGGCCCGGCCACTTTGTGATCATGCCTCCGTCCGACCGCCTCGGAGGCATCGCCTCGACGGGACAACACGCCTTCGCCAGGGAACTTTGCCACCCGCCTTGGAGGCATCGCCTCGGCGGGACAGCACGATTTCGCCGACTGCCTCGTACGCATCACCTCGGCGAGACGGACTAGCTTCGGTGTGGGACTTCGCCAACCTCCTTGTAGGCGTTGCCTCGGAGGGACGGCACCACCCCTACTCCGCTTCCATGATTTCGTGGTGGACTGTGCAGTCGCATTATGATCAGTAAAAGAAAAACCCTCTTTCAGGGGCTGCAAGCTACCAATTGCATCGGCTCACCAGTCAACACCCTCGCACTTGATGTCCGGGGACAGAGGGCTGGGATAGTTGGTCACATCAGCTCGCCCATCGGGACCTTCACGCTTGTTATCGAGTCCTGTTGAAGGGGTGGCCCAATCCCCCGTGACTAGGCCTTACAACTGGTCCAATATGTAATATGCTCAATAGTATAGAGGAATGTACCAATGTACCCCTATCTTTTGTAATTATTAAGGGGTATATGAGAATTTCCCATCCTACCCCACTCGTGTATATACACCCCCAAGAGAGGCATGAAAAAGGGCAGAGCCACTCATTCTTACTCATCAACTCTCTCTAGCTAGTCATCTTCTTTACAGTTTGGTCCGTAGCCACAACAGGTTTCCTTTTTCCGCCAACTTTTATTGCACAATAATAAGCCATAACTGCATCTAACCCTGTTTACTTCAGTAGGATTTGCCTCCAATTAGGAAAAACCAAGTCCTTCCAAGTTCCAAGGAAGTGGCACTTACTGTTTGGCTACAGTTATTGTCTTCCCTGTGCCTAACAGGCCAGTTATTATCATGATTCTTGACCAATGTTTGGAAGACCAATAGTCACCTGTTGACCACACAATGACCAAAAGGCGTCGCCAGCCAGCTATGGCTGAGAAATACAGTTACCATTGGTATCTAGCCAGTTACTTGTGGACTTTACCTAATATGACCTTGTGGTTATGACCATTTTCTGCAGAAAAAACCAATACTAAAGGTTGGCCTAGTGACTTAGTCTAATAACAAATGGTGACTCTGTAAATGACTAGATTTTGCAATGGAAGTAAACAAATATGTGGCACAAAAACTGCTGACATGAAATTCTCAAGCTACATCAGATCATTAGCACAATAGAGAAAAATTGTTGGGAAGTTCATGGTCCAGACAAAAATAAAGCTGATTCAACAAAGGAAAAAATGCACAGGTATGCATGAGTGGAGTAAGACACGAACTGAAGTCAAGATTTATGTCACCAAGGGATATCCCTACAAACCTGAAGCTGAGTTCATATGTGATTCATCATAAATTTCTGGTTCTGCAGCTGGAGCTTTAACATCTCCACTGTGGTCAGCAGCATCCTTAGTAACACTGAGGACAGGACAACACATAACTTGAGGTCTTTAACAATTTTGAGGAATTACTGACACTGTTAATTTCAGGATAGATCAACAACAGCAAGCTAAGTATTAAAAAATCAAGAGTAGTGACTCGAAGTATCCGTACTATCGACTCCTTGTGAATATCATGGAAATGAGGATTTCACTGCTTATCATCATCATGAAAGCAAAAACTTTTCAACATAAAGGTTAAGGGTGATGAAAGACTTCACTGGTATTGAACGTATAAGCATATTAGCATCATCATTGAGATTAACTCTTGGCCAAGAGTTGTGTAAATAAATTGTTACTAAGGGAACTGAATTGTTCGCATTTAAGAACCTAATACAAATAAATAACTAATCATCTTTAACATAGGGAAACATCTCCTTAGAACAAATAAAAGATCAGTTTATTAAAATAAGTTCAGACTAAAGTACACAAGGGTGAAGAATTTACAGCACAGCATATATTAAAAGTATTTTGCAACTTTGCACTGATAATATTCACAATTAAGCTTACAAATTGATGTTGCAAGTGCAGCAAATCTGAGTTAATTATTAAGCCTTATTTTGATGCAAAAGCTGACCTTGTGGGAGACATATGGTTCCCCTGTGCTACCTCATCTGCACCATACAGACCACATCCTAAGAAGATATTAGACCAGGATATGCACAAACTTGGGAAAATAATACAGAAATACTACATGGTTAGTAAACCAAGCAGAATGTCATCAAAGAAAAAAAGGTGAAGGAAAAAGGAGAGTCTACCAGGATGAACTTCGGATGCAGCATGGCATTCTTGGACAAGATTCCCATTGTCCTTTGCAGTGTCCACAGGATCAACTACAACCTTAAGATTAAAAAAATGCACCAATAAATAAAAATTGTTACATATGATTTGTGAAATATACTACAGAGCAATGCTTTAAGAAGTCACGTTTACAGACAAATGTGTCTCTAAATTGTTGTCATAGATATTTGAAGTTCCAGCTTTTTAGCTTTCAGATCTCCAATTGTCAAGAGGGGCAGAGCCAAACAGATTTACAGTACAAATTGAAGAAAGAGAAAGGCATGTAGGACAGACATAATTTTATCATCTATTATGTTAGCAGGAGGAGCTAGGCCAACAATTCAGCTCACAATGTAATGATGTATTAAGATGAGTGCAGATGCACATTGACTAGAATTTAAAAGTGAGAGCTAGTACATCATTCATTCTATTAATACATGTCTAAGCCAATTGCTATGCAGCAACTGTCAACAAATGCACTGAGCCCAAGTGCACAAATATTGCAATACTATCATACGGCAATAATCATGACTCACATCGTTTCCATCTTTAGTTGGTGCGATAGGTAAGGAGCACCCATTGGCTGGTTCTGCTGCTGCAACCTTATCAGAACCTAAAGCATATGAAACAAATTATTTGTTTACAGCCTAAAGGTTCTAAGCATGAGTGGTGTCCTGAATACCAAAATATGTAATGAGTGATTCAACGTCATGAAAAGCTCAGGTACGTAAAGAAGTTTCACCTTTATTATTTTCTATAGGCTCTCCAACTTTCTCATGAGTGCCCGATGTGAACATTGAGGTATCGTTCTCAAACAATCTGGAAGTAGAACCATAATGCCTGAATTTAGAAGCATCTGGAGAACTTCCAGATGATCCCATGCAAGCTCTTCGAGATTCCTCCCAATTTTCCCAAAAGTTGGAAAGGTAGTCTTCCTTGGTGATGACCTTCAGAAAGTAAAATGCTTAGTTACTCCATAAGTCAAAAAACTTCAGTCAATTTTGTTACCTTCATAAATTTTATGGATATGTACAGTACAGAGTGTATGCAGCAATTTGTTCAAAGAGACAAGTCCAGACGGTTATTGCTTGAAACATGACCAGAAGTAATTTCTTCATATCTCAGTCAAGACTATGGAATATGGATCAACACAAACAATGTACAGTACTTACAGAGCTCATACTCATATATAAAAAAATGTCTTAAGTTCGTCAAGATTACAAGGGAATGACATTTTCTGAAACTAAGCATCAAGGACATTTTCTGAAACTAAGCATCAATCAACATATAATCAAAATACTCAAACCTGGGCTGAACAAAAATATACATTCCCGCATTTACATCAATGACCTAGCATAACATTGCCATTGTTCTTAAACTTTGCATTACCTTTGATGAAGAGATAGAGTATTTCGACTTTCCTTCATCATCATAAATATGTAGCCCACTGGTGGGTGGCGTTTTAAACTTCTGACTACCTAAGAATGGGGGCTGCCAAGGAGGCAATGACTGCATGTATGATTTTGCTAAGTCAACTGGAGAACTCGTGTCAGATTCAAAGCCCTGCATGAGATGCCAACCCACAAAGGTAAGCAACAATTGATGCGACCAAAATAAGCACACAGTTGTGCCAATCACCTAAAAATTGAAGGTTCTAAAGATTAGAAAGGACAACGTATTAATACTAACAGAATTAAGCATATCAGTGTTTAATGTGCAAGGTCCATGGTCTTCAGGTTTTGAACCTAATCCCTGTCTTTTCTCTTCCAACCATTTCTTTGCTTCCATAACTGCTGCATTACATAGCTCAGGAGATGCTTGGAGAGGAGAGCCAGGAGAAAAGCTACCGGATCCAATACTAGAGAATAAAACTGATTCAGGAAAATTCCTATTGTGACTCAAGGAACGCCAAGCTCCTGTAAAATTGTGACCAATGCCTGCAGTCCTACTTGGAATTTCTTTTGGTGTTCCGTACTCACAGGCTTCAGGAAACGTAGAATCCATAACTCGTGATTGTATTAGCTTTACCATCTTATCACATTCATCCCTGCAAAAATAGACACTAATGATTCAGAGGGAAAGTAATATTTCCTAAGGAGCTTATTTAAGAAATAAATGAAAGAAATCAAATCCTAAAGTGAATGGATCTACCCGATATTATTTTCAAAAAAATGTCATCAACAAGTAGCATGCATAACAATTACTTAAGGCCGCATTAGATGCGTAGTGGTTCAGACTTCAAAGTGCAAGGTTTTCTTAGCCTTGCACTGTTGAAGTGTGTCAATCTTATCTGGTTGCAATATTACCATGAATTTGGTCCTTCCTCATTTAAATTCAAAAGTTTGCCCATTGCAAATCATTATAAAAGTTCACAAGACAAGAATTAAAAAAACTTTAGTTTAAGCCATATGCACCTAATGCATCATAAACAGTTTTGATGAATGAGACATAAACTAGAGTTTTTTACTACTAAATTTTAATGCTTAGTGGCTTTCCAGGAAAATTATGCCACTGTACATATTAGCGCACATATAAAAGAACAATATATTCCAGTTACCTTGAAAATGTCTCCTGCATAACCATTTCCTCAATGGCAAGCTTTGACTCACTGTAAGAAACTATTGCTCCATGAGTATCATGAGCATCTTCATTTCCATCTGCACAGTAACTTCAAATTAACACATTGATAACCTATCTAACAAATAATCCATCTGAATGTGAAGTTGCGAACCACACATTACTAGTTAGAGACCCGTACGTTGCAACGGATCATAAAAATGGTGACATGGAACTTACTGCCTGGCCAACTTCACACATCAAACATTGGAGAGCAAGTGGCAGAGAGAGAAGAGTGGCCAGAATGCGCGAGGAGATGAGGAAAGTGGAAGGGGTGGGCGGTTGTATCCTGAGAGAGAGGAGGAGGAGGAAAGAGACAAATGGTCCAAATCAAATCGGATGGCTGTAGAGAGGAGAGAGGAGAACGCACCGACGACCACCAACTCCTCTTTATATAATAGTAAAGATAGCAGTGTGAGGACACATTGAACAGTCTAGGAAAGGCAAAATGATCCAATGGCATTGAGAACAAGGTTTTATGTGTAAAATGGACTTATTTGTAATGGATCAGCAATCTAATATTTGCGAAATGGCTCAAGCTTACAAGTAAGCAATATACATTCCACCAACTTCTGTTTATCAATTGAGTACATTGTCCACCATTACTAAACTCTAGATTGAGCACATTCTCTAACCACTCCAGTGTTGGAAATTAATCTTGATTTAGTATTTGCTTTGAGTAAGTGCTTGCAGTTTCTAGTGAGTTAGTGATTGCAGTTTCTAGTGAGTGAGTGCTGCAGATTTGTAGTCTTTTGCAGCACCAAAACTTGTGTTAAGATCCATTGTCTCGCGTGTGTTCTAGAGAGAAAACAATGTGCGAGTTCTCTCCAGGAGCTGGGCCAACAATTGGTATCAGAGCGAGGTGCGAGGAGAAGCTCCCTAGCGATGACTCACTGATCGGCGTGATGGCGTGCACAGCGGCGCGTATCAGGTGGAGGTGCACAGGTGCTGGCGACGAGTCGATTGCAGCACCGTGCGCTCAAAAGCACGGCGGCGAAGGTTCGTGCAGCCATGGCGAGGTCAGGGCGGTGTGCCATAATCGCACGTGACGTACACACTGGGGGTGACGATGTGATCGCTGTGGTGTGGCGACGACGAGTGGCGGGTGGGCTGCAAGGCATAAGCGACGTCGACGGCGAATGACGTTCTTCCACCATCAACAGCGTCATGGTGTAAGGTGTCGCGAACACGGCGATGTCTAAATCGGCGGCGGCATCGTCTAAGTGTTGTGGTGCATGTAGTTGAGTCCGTGTACGAATATGAGTGCACGATTGCATTTTGAGTCATTTGGCACAGTAGGAGTGTTGCATGTGTTATTTATTTGGTCGTGCACGTAGGAGATGTGTTACATACATGTGCGTTTGCATGTGTCGTTTATTTGGTCGTGCACGTAGGAGGTGTGTTACATACGTGTGCATAGTCGTGTCGTGCTCGTGCACGTAGATGTGTCAGTGCATGATGTAATGTGTGTGTGAGTCCTTGTAGTTGTGTCTAAGTTCTCATGTGTGTATGCTCTGATGAGAGTCTCTGTCGTCGTCAAGTTGCGTCATCGGCGAAAGACAATTGGAGCTGAAGTCAAAGTCATCGGTAAGGTGTGTCACCGACGGTGAAGAAGTGAAAGACGCCAGTAAGTTGTGTCACTGGCGGCATGATCAACAAGAAGAAGGCAAAACTCCTTAGAGATGCGTCAGGAGATCGAACTTCATCTTGTGAGGTTTAGCAAATCAAGATTAGGGGGAGATTGTTGGAAATTAATCTTGATTTAGTATTTGCTTTGAATAAGTGCTTGCAGTTTCTAGTGAGTTAGTGATTGCAGTTTCTAGTGAGTGAGTGTTTGCAGTTTTTGGTCTTTAGTGTTTGCAGTTTTTCTTGGTCATTAGTACTAGAGTCTTTACTTGTTTTGCATTATAAAAGGGAGAAGAAAATGCTGCAGATTTGTAGTCTTTTGCAGCACCAAAACTTGTGTTAAGATCCATTGTCTCGCGTGTGTTCTAGAGAGAAAACAATGTGCGAGTTCTCTCCAGGAGCTGGGCCAACATCCAGAACTAACTACAGGATGTTCACATATTCCACATTCCCAAAAAAACAAAGTAGCATCCGAGATCAAATTTCATGTAAGTAACTGAAGCTCCCAAATAAGGTATGCTTTGAAAAATAATCGTGAGATTAAGGCTCCCGATGGTGATAATGTTCAACATCAATTGATAAATACAATACGTCAGCTCGTACTACAGGGGGAACCCCCTAAATTGACTCGATATCCCAGCCGCACAACGAACATTTGGCAATTCAATGTTTTGGAGTTAGTCCATAATTATCCCCAATTCCACCTAATATGACAAAATCCTTACTCTACCACAATCTCACACACACTCGAACTTCAGCACCCACCCTTCTGCCAACGGTAGCCACGAATTAGCAAAATTCCAAAGCTGGTACTCTAATTTGAGAAAGCCAGATCGAAACCCTAGGTCGTCACCGAAGCCGTAGCATAGCGCCAACTTGCCCTAGTAACCACCGCCACGGCTAGTACGGTCAAGTGACGAGCGAGCTCACTACAGCGAGCCATGGAGAGAGCGAGAGGCCGATACAGTGGGAGAGAGGAGGGTGAAGCAACTCACCGGAGCTCAAACCGTTGCCTTCTTCGCCGTCCTCCTCCTCCTCCCCGGAGGCCGCCTCCTCGGGTGAGGAGAACAACGCGGAGGATATCACCCTTCTCGCTCCGGACACGAAGCTGGAGAGCCACCCGGGGCTACTCCCCGTCCCCGGCGCCGCCGCCTCGGCGGGCGACAGCGCGTCCTCCTCCGGCGAGAGGCGGCGGCGGGTGACACGTCCGGAGCCGGATCTGTCGTCCTCGCCGTCGTCCTCCGGCGATCGCCGGCGGCGAGCCCTAAAGAGGGACGCCATGAGAGGGATAGAGAGGAGGGGAGGAGGAGGGCGTGAGGCGAGGGGAATTCGAACGAGAAAACGTGCGGCGATTTTGGTAGGGACGTCATCAACTGCTACGTCCACTGCTTGAAACGGGAACGTCTATGTGGCGCCACCCATGACATGTGGGCCCACCTGGTGATTTAGCGCGCTTAGGGCCCACCGGAGTCCAGATATACAATGGGAGATAGTTAGGGTAGTCGATGAGATGTGGGCCCGGATGTTTGCAGTTGATAGGCTTTGGCCCGCACGCCATTGGGTTGTGGGTGGTGGAGTTCCGTGTTCGGTGGGTGAAGGAATGTTTCTCTTGGGGGGAGAGTGGCGGCTAGGAAATGTTCCATCCAGATCTGTCCCGCCATATATCGTGGATTACGCGTTACGTGTTGGGCTACCGCTGTTGATCGTGTGTCATCGACAAACTGAAACGTCTTTTGTGTGCTCGCCTGGACCGCGCATAACTCGTTTGGGTCTGGATTGACAGGCCTAGCTGCTTGTGGGCCGGAGATTATCATGGCCAGCATGCTGGCCCGGGCGCGGGTCAGGTATTCACACATGTTCTCTCACTTTTGTCACGATCCCAAACTGAAGGTTGATAGGTTTGTGGAATGCAGTTGATAGTTTTTAAATGTGTTTAGTAGTTTTTATCTATATTTTTGATACGGTAGTAAATGATAGATACATTGACGTAGACGGTGCATATAATTTTAGGCTTGAGAAACTATTTAGAGAATCCGTTTCAAGAAACCATCTGTAGGACCGAAATGGCCGACAGAGGGGGGGTGAATGTCGATCACCAAAAAAAATATCCCCGCACAAGTACTCACGGCAATTTCCTCTCCATTAGCTAAGAAGCTACGAAGCAAGAAATTAAGGAGCTCACTAGAGAACCAAAATCAGATCAACACAAAAGAGCACTGCTCCCTGGCCGAAAAGACAAACAGTCAAGAGCAAAAAGAACTTGGATCAAAAGAAGACTAAAAAGAGGGCACCCAAAAACTGAGCAAAGTTGTCTACTGCTACCGAGACAAACAGTGATCCTTTGCAAAAAGATCAACAACCATCTCTCGGCAAAGAACTGGATAAAGCAAGTTGGCCGAACTCACAACAGGGGGCTCCCAATCATGCTACCTGCTGCCGTGAGAGATGAAGACCCAATGGCAAGATTGCTACTGAAGGCTTCAAAGAAAACAACTGCAGATTTTTGACAGCAAGAAACCACCCAAGAGAAAAGGAAATCTAGAACGCATGCAACACTGTTGAAATCACCTTGGATCACTCATTCAACAGCAAAAATTTCAGCTGAAACTGAGGTCATATGGACTGCATGCAGTGGGGTCAAAGATAGCACAAAAATAAGAAAAATGTGACTTCCTTTGCTCAAGAGCCAATCGGCCAAAAAAAAATGAACAGTAGACAGAATCTTTGATGGCCAAAACAATTATGAATTCTTTGCTTTAGAGAATGAGATAGCCTACAGACTTTGAAGAAAGTCTCAAATCAAAGCAAACAGAAACTGCAGCCACCACAAAAGGATTAAAGCAAGAAGCAACCGTCAGATTCTTGAGCCAGAACAAGAAAGGCACGAACACAAGAACAAAGCGCTTAACCTTAAGATCTCATAAACACGATACGGAGGCATACATGATTAAACAAAGAGGAATGATTACATAGTTGTTCAGCTCATCTCTCTCTCAATCCTCAAGAACACTAAGAACTACATGGTTCTTGGGAGGAACACAACCCTATCTCATACACCCATTCTCTCAACCACTAAAGCACAAAGCAAAAGCTCTAAAACCCCTCTCCAAGTCTTGCCAACAACCAGGAAATACCCTCCTATTTATAGCATTCCTTGATGGGTTTACACTTTGCTTTGCCCATTTTACCCCTCCATGCTTTGCCCGCTAACCCGCTTCCTTTTGCAGCCTCGCGCTTTTACCGAAACGCCCCTGCTGCACCTTCCGGGAAGCTTCCGCGTTCCTTGTCTCGCACGCCTCGCAACCACCTCGAGTCCACGTCGTCTTCGACACATCCCGACTGTTCTGACCTCAGCGCCACCTGCACCTAGTCCAGTCCTCCGTGTCTCGCCACGACTCCACTCGACGTCCTGCAGCCATCACAGACAAAAACCACATCGCATAGCACGGCACAAAGCATATAAACATGATTAGTACCAACAAATCCTACTCAAGCGAGAAATGGTCCAAGTGACCAACCGGGAAGACGACTATGCGTCAAATCTGTCTAATCATAACCCGACCTCGCCGAATGCCAACCTGGCACGAAACACTCAAACCAAACTCACATGTCAATTACTCATCACTAACATGGGATTTAGACCACATGGTCTCTCAATCTCCCCCTTGATGAGTATATTGACAAACCCCGAAAAACAGTGAGTTTGTTTGAAATGAAAAAGAGTCAAACATGGTCCAAAGAAGCTAATGACCATGTCGACAGAAGGAACACTAGAGCAACAACTGAAAGAGCAAATTGTTCTCCAAAGCTCTAAAAAGCTCCCAAAAGACTTTTTCTCCTCTATTCTCCCCCTTTTGGCAATAAACACATCAAGAATGCAAAGGCGAGAATATGACCACAAGGATGGATGAAATATGGCTGAAGTTTGATTATTTCTAAGCATTTTGAGCCATGAGAATTATCCATAATGACCATAATGAAATACACCAAGCCATAACTCTATAAGAAGCTATCTAGATCATGACATGACATGTATAAGCTAGCTAGAACACATAGATGACAATCTGAAATATAGTACATTAAGTGAGAATGTCAAGTCATCAAGAAGTAAAGTCTAACTAGAGGTATCGAAGGATGATGCCGGCCATGTCAAGTAAGCTAAGCGGAACCAAGAAGCTAATATTGAGACCAACTAGAGTGCTATGCTCAAGAATGAACCATTGGCGCAAGTACTTGGTTCTTTTTGTAGATTAAGCAAATTGAGCACATGAAACATTGTCTTTTTAAAGCTCATGGTCGTTTCCAACCCAATTTTTTTATGTGCTAGATCTCAAGCCTTATGCGACTACTCCAAGCGAGAAGCTTAAGAAGATAGTCTAGGTCATCCAAAACTCCCCCTGAGTTCATGCCTAGTGCAATGGCAAGCCGTCTCATGAGAAAGAATTGGTGAAATCAGTTTTTTTCGCACAAAAGAGATCTTTTTGCTTTGTAAACATGTTGTACTACCTCATGCTACATCAAGAGACTAAAATAGCTCAATCTAAGGCTCAATAAAAGATTCAACGCTCAGCTAAGCCTAGTTGACATGGCATGAATCATAAAGAGATAGCTCCAGAAAGACTAAACTCAAATGCTAGCATGACAAGTTTTACTTCAAGTTTGGCAATTTTAATTAACTTATCATGGTAAAAGCTAGTCTACACATATGAAGTCATGATCAATCTAGCATATACAGCACAAGACATGGCAAGGTGTAAAGCATTGAAGCATGTCATAACAGGATAATAATCAAGGCTCAATGCATATTGATTATAATGCTAGAATGCTGAAAATGCAAGAAAGTCTAGCTCCCCCTCAACATTAGATGCAACTTTTAGTTCAAGTTGAGTTATGTCAAAATTAAGCTTCAGAAGCTCCCAAATGAACTCCCCCTGAACCAAAGCAATAAAATTGAGAAGCTGGCAAAGAAAACCAAACAGGCAGTCCTTAACGCGTAGAAAAGATATAGAAGCAACTATGGCTCAAACTGACTCTCATCTACCCCAAATGACTCCAGGACTAACAGCTGATCGTCGAACACACACTAGAGAGCAAACACGTACCCTGTCTACCCGAGGGTGGCCCAACCCTCGCTAGAACCTACAAGAAGTGAGTGAGCTCAACCTGGTGAGATAAGAAATAGCTAATCCTGGAAGCACAAGATAAGAGTAAGAAGTCTAAGCAACTCAACACAAGAAACACTCTAACCTATGCTAGAAGGACTTAACCCAATGCACCCGCAAATGCAATGCAACAGAAATGAGACAGAAGCATAATTAATATAATAAAGCAGTAAAGCCCAAGCTCCCCCTCACTATAGTCCGTAAGGACAAACCACCCCAAGCTCTCCCCGCAGAGCTGAAAACCTCGAACTGTCCAAAGGCTTGGTGAAGATATCAGCCAACTGGTGGTCACTCTCCACAAACTGGAGCACTATGTCACCCTTCTCTACATGGTCTCTAAGGAAGTGGAAGCGAATATCAATATGCTTGGTCCGAGAGTGCTGCACTGGGTTCTTAGCAATGTTGATAGCAGACGTGTTATCACAAAAGAGTGGAACACTGTCTAAGGCTAACCCAAAGTCCCGCAGGGTCGAAACCATCCAAAGTACCTGGCTGCAGCAACTGGCAGCAGCAACGTACTCGGCCTCTGCAGTGGACTGTGCAACACCGGACTGCTTCCTCGAAGACCAGGAAACGAGAGAAGTGCCAATGAACTGGCAGGTGCCGGAAGTGCTCTTCCTATCTATCCTACAGCCAGCAAAGTCTGCATCCGAAAAGGCTCTCAAGGAAAGACAGGATGAGGAAGAGTACCAGATACCATAGTCAATGGTAGCTCGAAGGTACCGAAAGATGCGCTTCACCGCCTGGCGGTGAGATACTCGAGGAGAAGCCTGAAAACGAGCACACAGACACACGGAGAAGTGTATGTCTGGTCTCGAGGCAGTGAGGTAAAGAAGGGAGCCGATCATACTTCTGAACTCTTTCTGATCAACTGGCTCGCCGTCCTCATCTGGGTCAAGATAGGCTGTAGAAGCCATGGGAGTTGACACAAGCTTACCATCACTCATGTCGAAGCGTCTCAGGAGGTCACGAGTGTACTTTCCCTGATGAAGAAATGTACCCTCCCGAGTCTGCTTGATTTGGAAGCCAAGAAAGAAGGTCAACTCACCCATCATACTCATCTCAAACTCGGTGCTCATGACATCCGAGAACTGTGAAACCAGAGTATGGGAAGAGCCGCCAAAGATGATATCATCGACATAGATCTGGACGAGCAGAAGGTCATTGCCATGACGGCGGATGAACAAAGTCTTGTCTACTTTACCCATGTCAAACCCATGACTCAACAAGTAGGACTTAAGCCTCTCATACCAAGCTCTGGGGGCCTGCTTAAGTCCATACAACGCTTTGGAAAGCTTGAAGACATGGTGTGGGTATTTGGGGTTCTCGAAACCTGGAGGCTGTCTGACGTAAACTTCTTCCTCAATGACTCCATTAAGGAAGGCACTCTTGACGTCCATCTGGTAGAGCTTGAAACCCTTAGAAGCTGCAAAGGCAAGCAGGATTCTAATGGCCTCAAGTCGAGCTACAGGGGCAAAGGTCTCCTCGAAGTCTAGACCCTCAACCTGGGAAAACCCCTGAGCTACCAGTCTAGCCTTGTTTCGAATAACCACTCCATCCTCGCTCTGCTTGTTCTTGAACACCCACTTAGTCCCAATAATATTGTGACCTCGCGGGGGCTCGACAAGCGACCAGACCTTGTTCCTCTCGAAATTTTCTAACTCCTCATGCATGGCATTGACCCAAGACTCATCGGAAAGAGCATGAGAAACATCTTTGGGCTCAAAGGAGGCAATGAAAGCAGAATGGAGACAGAATTGAGATAAGCCAGATTTTGAGCGGGTAACACGCTCGAAGAGGCCTCCAATCATCTGCTCTGAAGGATGCCTTTTCTGGATATGTCGGGGAGGTCCAGGATGAGATGAAGAAGTGGCCTCTACCTCGTGAGCTGATGAGGTAGGAACAGAGCCACTAGCTCCAGAGGAAGCAGTAGGCAAAGGCTGATCACCTCGAGGTGCCGTGGAGGAAGGCATCTCAAGGGGAGGATGAGGAGCTGGATCAGGTAAACAATCATCGTCTCCATCGTCCTCATCATCCACAAAGATGGTCTCGGACTGCTCTAAAGAACCTGAGATATCGGGCCTAGTCCCCGGACTGGCCTCGTCAAAGGTCACCTCACAGGTCTCTACCATTTTGCTAGACTCGCAGTTCCAGACCCTATAAGCCCGCGAGGAAGGCGAGTAATCTAGAAAGATCCCATCACAAGAACGTGACTCGAACTTATCTAGGTTCCCGGACTTCAGAATAAAGCACTTGCAACCAAACACACGAAAATGAGAGACGCTGGGCTTTCGCCCGTATCTCAACTCATAAGAAGTGCGGTGCAAGTGTGCCCGAAGAAAAACTCGATTCGAAACATGGCACGCGGTTGCAATAGCCTCAGCCCAGAACTTCCTAGGTGTAGAGTACTCATCGAGCATCGTCCTGGCCATCTCGACCAAGGTACGGTTCTTCCTCTACACGACGCCATTCTGCTGTGGGACGTGCGGAGAAGAGAACTGGTGCTCTACACCTGTCTCACCACAGAAACTCTCAAAGTAGGAATTCTTGAACTCCGTGCCATTGTCACTGCGGATCGCTCGTAAGGCACCTGGGAGCTCAACAGAAAGCCTACTGAAAAGACCTCGGAAAAGCGAAAACGTCTCATCCTTCGAGGCTAAGAAAAACACCCAAGAATACCTCGAGAAGTCATCGACTACGACAAGAACATACCACTTCCCTCCTGCTGACTGCACTCGAGCTGGTCCCACTGTATCCATGTGGAGCAGCTGTCCCGGTGCATCGGTCATAGTAACTGTGACTGGAGGGTGAGAAGCGGCAACCATCTTGCCGTGCCGGCAAGGAGCACAAACTAGATCTTTGACCATTTTGAGCTTCGGCAGACCACGAATGAGGTCGTGGCCGCTAACTCGGGTCAAATGGTCAAATCCGATATGACCAAGTCTCCTATGCCAGAAAGAGAGGTCGCGGGACTCAGAAGCAACTAAACACTTGAGAGGGTCACCAGAAGACTCAGAAAAATCAGCACGAAAGATCCTCCCATAACGAGAAATCCCGCAAACCAGACTACCCGAAGAATCAAGAATTTTACAATTGTTTTTCTTGAAGCTCACCTCGAAACCGTCATCGGTAAGCTGAGAAACGGAAAGCAAGTTGTACTGCAGCTTACTAACCAAGGCAACATCTTTCAAAATGAAAGAATCATTAATCCGCACTGTACCTTTGGCGATGACGCGCCCAGACGAAGCGTCTCCGAAGGTGATCGTCTCATCACCTGGAGCACGGGCAAGGGAAGAAAACCAACGAGAATCTCCGGTCATGTGACGTGAGCACCCGGAGTCTACGAGCCAAACCTTTCCCTTCCCTGCCCGGCGAACCTGAGTCAAACAGAGAGTAAAGTCTCAGTACTGGGGTAAATCAAGAGTGATTTTGGCACCCAATACTGAACAACACGTCGAGTAGATGAAGTAGTCAAGCACGACTGACCTCTATCTACCCTACGCTCTCTGTCACTCACAGCAGAAGGTCTGTGAGCAGACCTGAAGCTGTTGCGGGGTCCGACTGCTACGGGAGAGTGAGTCGGAACACCGGCAACACGCTGAACACGCCGCGGGTAACTGTCTCGATGGGGGAAACGAGATGTACCCTCAGGACGGCGGAAGTCATGACCAAGAGTAGCATGAGGACGAAAAACAGAAGACTCAGAAAAACCAAGTCCTCGATGCTGCCCAAACCCATCAACAGCAGTAAACCTAGACCTCGTGCTGGTCCTAGGTGCACTCAGGATCTGGGGCTGACCCTGAATACGCCTAGGAGACTCAACACGGTTTCTACGCGCGATCTTGGCGCGCCTGAAGCATCGATCAACCGTGTGTCCATCCTTCTGACAGAAGGTGCAGTGATACTTCATCCTCTGAGAGGTAGAAGTAGCACGGTCAGGCTTCGCCTTCTGAGAGGCCGAAGCAGCAGGTGCAATCACCTTGCTGTCAGAAATCCCCTGGACATAGCCCGCTGACTTAAATTGGACTTTCTCGGTCCTGGGCTCGGTCTCGATCACACCTGGTGCTATGGGTCTGAGCACAGCAGGTGGATGCTTCCTCATATCCTCATAATAGTCATATCCTAGACCCTGATTAAATCTGCAAATCTTGGACTGGTCTAGAATAAGATTAAGCTTCTTCTTGCCGCCTACAAATCTCTCGAGAGTGTTCATAAGGTACTGACACTCCCGAAAGAGAGAGGTGCAAGAAGAGCAGGGGGAAGAGGGAACAGCAGGAGGTAAGGGAGCAGATGAAGAACCAACAGCAGAGGAACGAATGGCTTGTGCACGCACAGCCGACTCAGAATGGACAGTCCTACTGCTAGCAGGTTGGTTCACGTCGCTAAGCGTCTCAACCTTACCCTGGGGCTTCTCCCCCTTCTCAGCACAGACAATACAAGCAGATGGTGGCTTCTCTAGTAGGTCCTTAGTTAGCTTCACATATTTCTCATCCAATGCAACCAAGTCAGATTTTAGTTTGTTACAATTAATGCATGGTGAGCTAACAGGGTCCTTAGAAGCATACTGAGCCAACTTCCTATCATGATCAATCATTTCTTGAAACTGTTTGGAGACAGCTTCAAGTTCAGCAGTTAACTTAGGACAGTTCAAGCATGAATCAATCGGCTCAAGCAAAGAAGCTTGTAGTTCAGCAATTTTATGATCTGCCCGTTTTAGATTCATCTTCAAGTTATTGCAATTTTCACAAGACTCGGGCGGATCAAGGAGCATGGCATAAGGTCCTCTAGCAGCAATGTCCTTAACCTCACATGAGGTGGGAGAAGTGGTCTCATCAGTAGTAAGTAGGGTAACAGCCATCCTACTCAACTCTAACTCAGCAAGCAGACTAACATTCTCCACCTTAACAATATCAAGCTCGGAGGACACACTATCATGCGAGGTCCTTAGTTTCTCCATGTCACCCAACAGAGCACAGCAAGTATCACAATCATCACGGGAGGGAGCAGGTGTAAGTGAAGTAAGCTCCCGTGATAGTCTATCTACTTCCTTCTCTAACTCGGTACACCTAGCCCTAGCTCTAGCATGAAAACCACCTAGCTTAAGAAAAGCACGATTGAGCTGGTCGTAGGTGGGGCATACCTCGTCCGAGTCGGAGTACAGCTCGCTGTCGCTCAGTTCGCCCTCGAGGGCCATGAAGCACATGCCGGAGAAGTCGTCGCCGCCATCCTTGGGCTCTTGGTCACCCGTCCCGTCGTCATCGCTCCATCCCTCCACCTCGCTGAGGTCGAGGTCGTCGAAGGCGGTGAGGACGCGGTGGAAGAGCTTCTTGGCCTTCCCGAAGTTGCGGAACTTCTTCTTTCCCGGAGCAGGTGCTGAAGGCTTCGTGTTGCGGTTCTTGTCGGTGTAGTCGTTCTTGCCCGAACCGCCGTAGTCACCTTTACCCTTCCCAAGCTTGGGGCAGTTTGCTCGGATGTGGTTGGGGCCACCACACTCGAAGCAAATCACGGGTCCTCCCCTCTTTCTGTCTCTCCTACCCTTGTAGGCATGTGAAAACCTTCGGGCTAGGAGGGCCAGCTGATCATCCGCAAGCTGCTCTAACTGATCATCAGTTATGTCACAGAGAGCAGCGAGGGAAAAACCGCAAGAAGAATCAGAAGAGAGACCAGAAGCAGAACTGGGATCGGTGACCAAGGCCATCGACTGTGACTTCGACCGACGAGAGACAACGTCAATCTCGTGAGTCTTGAGGCGCGAGTACAGCGCGTCAAGAGTCAAGGTCGAGAGGTCTGTCGTGTCTTTGATGGTGGTCACTTTCATCTCCCAAACACGAAGATCGAGTGCAGCGAGCATCTGACGAGCGTTGTCCGAGTCGGGGTATGTGAGACCGACCGCTCGGAGGTTGCTCAAGATCTTGTGAAATCGCGCAAAGCACTCATCTAAGGACTCGCCAGCGTGCATTTCGAACTTGTTGTACTCACGCTTGAACTGGTCCTGTCGCACCGTCTTTATTTGGGTGGTGCCCTCATGGTAAGCATCGAGAGTCTCCCAAATATCGAAGGCGGACGAAAGATGAGAGATGCGGTCAAACTCGCTACGACTCAGGCCTTGGATAATGATGTTCCTTGCCTTAGCGTTTGCCTCAACATCAGTCATGTTATTGACATTGATGTTCTCATCGGCAGGAACAGCAAACCGGACCTTGACCTTACGCCAGATGGCATACCCCTGAGCCTGGATGTATGTCTCCATTCGGCTCTTCCAGAAGGGGTAATCCATGCCATCGAAAACAGGCGGCTTGGTCGAGTACTTGTCCGTCGCCATGGCTCTTGAGACCGGTTAAGATCTATTGATTAGAGCTAACCGGCTCTGATACCAATTGTAGGACCGAAATGGCCGACAGAGGGGGGGTGAATGTCGATCACCAAAAAAAAATATCCCCGCACAAGTACTCACGGCAATTTCCTCTCCATTAGCTAAGAAGCTACGAAGCAAGAAATTAAGGAGCTCACTAGAGAACCAAAATCAGATCAACACAAAAGAGCACTGCTCCCTGGCCGAAAAGACAAACAGTCAAGAGCAAAAAGAACTTGGATCAAAAGAAGACTAAAAAGAGGGCACCCAAAAACTGAGCAAAGTTGTCTACTGCTACCGAGACAAACAGTGATCCTTTGCAAAAAGATCAACAACCATCTCTCGGCAAAGAACTGGATAAAGCAAGTTGGCCGAACTCACAACAGGGGGCTCCCAATCATGCTACCTGCTGCCGTGAGAGATGAAGACCCAATGGCAAGATTGCTACTGAAGGCTTCAAAGAAAACAACTGCAGATTTTTGACAGCAAGAAACCACCCAAGAGAAAAGGAAATCTAGAACGCATGCAACACTGTTGAAATCACCTTGGATCACTCATTCAACAGCAAAAATTTCAGCTGAAACTGAGGTCATATGGACTGCATGCAGTGGGGTCAAAGATAGCACAAAAATAAGAAAAATGTGACTTCCTTTGCTCAAGAGCCAATCGGCCAAAAAAAAATGAACAGTAGACAGAATCTTTGATGGCCAAAACAATTATGAATTCTTTGCTTTAGAGAATGAGATAGCCTACAGACTTTGAAGAAAGTCTCAAATCAAAGCAAACAGAAACTGCAGCCACCACAAAAGGATTAAAGCAAGAAGCAACCGTCAGATTCTTGAGCCAGAACAAGAAAGGCACGAACACAAGAACAAAGCGCTTAACCTTAAGATCTCATAAACACGATACGGAGGCATACATGATTAAACAAAGAGGAATGATTACATAGTTGTTCAGCTCATCTCTCTCTCAATCCTCAAGAACACTAAGAACTACATGGTTCTTGGGAGGAACACAACCCTATCTCATACACCCATTCTCTCAACCACTAAAGCACAAAGCAAAAGCTCTAAAACCCCTCTCCAAGTCTTGCCAACAACCAGGAAATACCCTCCTATTTATAGCATTCCTTGATGGGTTTACACTTTACTTTGCCCAATTTACCCCTCCATGCTTTGCCCGCTAACCCGCGAAATCTGGACACATGTGGACCTCTAAACACCCAAAAATTCCGCTTTTGGCCCCTAAACCAAAAAAAATCCGTTTCTGGACCCCTTCCGACCGCGTGTTTCGCGAGATGGCGCCACGTGTCCCCGCCGGCCGCGCGACCGCCCGCTCCACCGCGCGACCCGCGCGACCGCCGCCCGCCAGCGCGACCGCGCGTTCGCCCGCGCGACCGCGCGTTCGCCCGCGCGACCGCGCGTCCGCCCGCGCGTCCGCCCCGCCCGACCGCGCGTCCGCCCGCGTCCGCCGCGCGTCCGCCCGCGCGTCCGCCCGCCCGCCCGCGCGACCGGGCCGCCGACCGCGCGTCCGCCCGCCCGCCCGCGCGACTGCGCCGCCGACCGCGCGTCCGCCCGCCGCCCGCGCGACCGCGCCGCCGACCGCGCGTCCGGGACACGTGGCTCCAGCTCGTGAACGCGCGGTCGGGAGGGGTCCAGAAGTGGAATTTTTTTGATTTGGGGGCCAAAAGTGGAATTTCGGGTGTTTAGGGGTCCAAATGTGTCCAGATTTCCTAACCCGCTTCCTTTTGCAGCCTCGCGCTTTTACCGAAACGCCCCTGCTGCACCTTCCGGGAAGCTTCCGCGTTCCTTGTCTCGCACGCCTCGCAACAACCTCGAGTCCACGTCGTCTTCGACACATCCCGACTGTTCTGACCTCAGCGCCACCTGCGCCTAGTCCAGTCCTCCGTGTCTCGCCACGACTCCACTCGACGTCCTGCAGCCATCACAGACAAAAACCACATCGCATAGCACGGCACAAAGCATATAAACATGATTAGTACCAACAAATCCTACTCAAGCGAGAAATGGTCCAAGTGACCAACCGGGAAGACGACCATGCGTCAAATCTGTCTAATCATAACCCGACCTCGCCGAATGCCAACCTGGCACGAAACACTCAAACCAAACTCACATGTCAATTACTCATCACTAACATGGGATTTAGACCACATGGTCTCTCACCATCCAATTTTGATATTTAGTTTTTCGATTTTTGGAGAAGCCAAAAGCCTAAAAAAACATCCTCTATTTTTTTTTGAAGGATTTGATTGGTTTAGGTTGAAGATGCAGAGGAAAGCTCAAGAGTCAAGAGTATCATCTAAGTGATCTACAAATTTCCCCTTTTTTTTCTAAGTGACAAATACTTGAACAGCAATTCTGCAAGCGGATTACTCTAACTTGCAGCCACAGGTCGCGTTAGTTTACACTCTATTCAAACAGCTAGTAGCACAAGTTAATTGTACACGCAAAACACACGTTTAATCTGTCCTTGCAGTCAACGGCGCTCCTCAGGCTCTCTCGCGGAATCGCCGGAGGCTCGCCATGTACGAGAACGGATTCACGGGCCGTGCGATCTCCTCACCACGCTGCTCATCGACGGCCTCGCCTCCGGCTGGTACTGTATGCACCACAGCGCCACCTTGCACATCCTCTCCGCCTTCTCCCTGTCCTTGCCCAGTATCCCCGGCGCCGTCATGACTTCGTCGAACCGGCCTTGGTCGAACCTTTGCCACACCCACTTGGGGTACCATTCTTGGCTCTCCGTGTGCTGGAACTCGAGGTTGCGCCGCCTCCCGAGTATCTCGCACACGAGCATGCCGAAGCTGCACACGTCGCACTTGTGCGTGACCGGTAACGGCAGCCACATCTCCGGCGCCGCGTAGCCCGGCGTGCCCTGCGCGCCGGTCATCGTCAGGTGGGTGTTGTCCCGGTTGCAGAGCTTGGCGAGCCCAAAGTCGGCCACTTTCGAGGAGTAGTCGGCCGTGAGCAGAACGTTGCCCGGCTTGATGTCGTAGTGGATGATTCGGTGCTGGCACTCCTCGCGCAGGTACCGCAATCCGCGCGCGTGCCGATGACGATGCAGTGCAGCGTGTCGAACTCGAGGATGTCATCTTGGCGCTGCTCCTGTTCCTGCTTGAACAACACGCAATCGATAGAGCCGTGAAGTTTAGACATATCTAGCACTGTTTAGACTGAAAATACCAATTATAGCTCTCTGTGCGGAAAAATTCCATTTCTAGCCCCATATCATGCGGCGGGGGAGCGCACGGCATGACTGAGCGCACGATTGGTAGAGCCAGGTCTAGGTGAGGTCCATGGAGTGAGCAGGTGGCCATGCTTTGCTGCCAGTGCACCATGCAGCTCATACGGAAGTGTTGCAGAAGCTGACACATCTAATTAGATTTTTGGAAACAAGATCGAGATGAACTGCATAAGATACTAGTAATACAAATGTTTGTGTAAACTAGACGCATATGCCTAGCTAGCTACTAGTAGTAGTATTACGACTGCATGCAAAAGAAACAAGACATGCAGACTTTTCAATTGTTACTGGCATTGATCAGATCAGTTGATGCTTGCAGATCCCATTTAGCAGCAAAAAAAGATTCCAACTTGGCTTAGTCGTGTAGATGGCTTAGTCGTGCGGTCGGGGACCGCATAACTACCACGTGTCGGCCTCCAGAGATCGTGCGGTCGGGGAAAGGGCTACAAATGGTATTTTGGTGCTTTGAGAGCTATATTTGGTATTACTGTGAAGAAAAGTGCTAAATTGGTCCAAAGCTCTAGAGCCGTTCTCGAGGCACTCATAAACTGTTGAATAATACCGTGATCGAAGAGTCAATGAAAGTAATTATAGTCATAAATCACACTCATAAGAGTACTGTAGCGTCTCATCGTAAGTCGTAGATACACTGTAGCAGTCATAGTAGTCGTGGTCATGGTCGAAAGATCACTGTGGCAGTCGTAGTCATCGTGGTCGAAAGATCACTGTAGCGGTCGTAGTCGTCGTGGTCGAAAGATCACTGTAGCGGTCGTAGTCGTCGTGGTCGAAAGATCACTGTAGCGGTCATAATCGTCGTGGTCGAAAGATCACTATAGCAGTCGTAGTCGTCGTGATGGAAAGATCATTGTAGCAGTTATAAACATTCGACGCATGCTCAGTCCACGCGAGAGCGGTTTTCCCGTTTTGTTAGCGTTGTGTGCGACATGGCCTGGATCCGTGGGATCGTGCAAGAGGTGGCGCATAATAAGGGTGGCTTAACCACCGGAGTTGGATTAGAATTTTCTTTAAATAGCAATCTAATACAACAGAAAAATGATGCCAATTTTTCAGCAACGCAAAACTTTTGTGTTCTTGCTCTGTGTTTTCCAACATCGTGTGTGGTTGTGTGTGAGCTCAGGCGTGTTAATCGGTCAAAGTTCCTGACATTTGGTATCAGAGCCAGGAAACGCCGATCCACGATGCAGCCAAGTGAATCCGCGACGCCCCAGCGCTCCCAGTCTTCATCACCGCGTCCCAGAGATCGTGTCGACGGCAGCGGTGGTGCTCTAGTGGTACAAAGGGTGGTGAAGAAGGTCAGGGGATCAGTGGCGTATCCGACTCTCACGAAGACGAACTATGGTGATTGGGCCTTGATGATGAAGGTCATGCTCCAGCCGCGCGGGCTCTAGGACACCTTCGATACTGACGGGGCTGAATTCCAAGAGGACAGGATAGGACTGGAGGCCATCATGTACGCCATTCCGCCGGAGATGATCTCCACGCTTGCCATTAAGGCAACCGCCAAGGAGGCGTGGGATACCCTGAAGACCATGTGCGTCGACATTGATCGAGTGCTCAAGGCCAATGCTTAGAAGCTCCACAAGGAGTTCGAGAGTATTGCTTTCCGTGACGGAGAGTCTATTGACGACTTCGTCTTGCAGCTCACTAGGTTGGTGGACTAGCTTAGCACCATCGACGGCCTAGAGTCGTCGAGAAGTACCTGTGTGTCGTCCCCTCCAGGTTCTCCCAAATTACTCTGTCAATTGAAACCCTACTTGATCTCTCGACGCTCTCAGTGGAGGAGGTGATTGGGAGATTCAAGGCGGCAGAAGATCGACTAGACCCGACCCCGTCACTGGTGCTATTGGGAAGCTGCTCCTCACTGAGGAGGAGTGGTTTGCGCAGATGAAGGAGCAGCAGCAAGAGGAGGGATCCTCTAGCGGCTCCAAGTCCGGCAGCTAGTGACACAAGCTGCTGCGATGATGGTTCGATAGTGGCGGTACAGACGAGTGTAGGGAAAGGCCAGGAACGGGTGGCGGCCGTGACCTCTCGAAGGACAAGTGCCACAACTACGACAAAATGGGGCATTGGGCCAAGGATTACCATAACCGGTAGAAGCGCGCCAAGGCTTATCTGACGTAAGGGGATGACAATGAGGCCACACTCCTAGTGTCCAAGGTTGCCACCATCCCCGAGTCCTTGATGCAGCAAGCCACCGTCTCTACGACCATTGACGATAGCTTCGACCGTGGCTTCGACCACTACTTCGACTGCGCCTTCGACTGCTCGTTTGACCGTGGCTTCGACCACGGCTTCGACTGCTCCTTCGACCGTGGCTTCAACCACGACTTCGATTGCTCCTTCGACCGTGGCTTCGACTACTACGTTGACTACTCCTTCGACCATGGCTTCGACCACTCATCCTCATCGTCATAATACAGACCCCTTTGACTAGTTGAGGTGAAGGTCATTGCACAGCTAGATCAGGAGGAGGCGTGCGACGATAGGTTTTGGCACCTCAACATCGGTGCGACTAACCACATGACCGGGGCGTGTGAAATTTTCTCCAAGCTGAGCTGCGAGGTGGTCAGCACCGTGAAGTTCAATGATAGCTCCATCGTCAACATGGAGGGGTGCAGGACGATCCTCTTTGCGTGCAAATCTGCAGAACATCACACCCTTACGGGGGTGTACTATATTCCATGGCTCACCACCAACCTCATCAGTGTAGGGCAACTTGATGAGACGGGCTGTCGAGTGCTGATTGATGGCAGGATCCTGAAGATACATGATGAGCAGTAGCGTCTGCTGGCGAAAGTCAAGCACTCACCCAGCCGACTATACCCACTCTGACTCAAGATCATGCAACTGGTGTGCCTGTCGGCAAGGAGCTTAGAGGTGGCATGGCAGTGGCACGCAAAGGTATGGTCATCTAAATTTCCAGGCTTTGCGCAAGCTCGCACAACGCAACATGGTAAGAGGGCTACCGTGGATTGATCAGGTGGATCAAGTCTATGACGGCTGCCTCGCCGGTAAATAGCAATAGGCTTCTTTCCTGGAACAGAGAAAGGACCGTGCACGGGATGTTCTCGACCTCATCCACGGTGATCTCTATGGGCCAATTACGCCAATAACGTTGAGTGGCAACAACTACTTCTTGCTGCTTATGGACGATCTAAGTCACTACACATAGCTCAGTCTCCTTATGAGTAAGGACCAAGCTCTAGCGTCGATCAAGTACTTTTTAGGCCATGGTGGATGTGGAGTCAGGGCGCAAACTTAAGGTGCTCTGAACCAACCACGGTGGGGAATTTACGTCGGCGGAATTTAGGGAGTACTGCACCGAGCGTGGTGTACAATGGCAGCTCACGACCCCTTATCCCCGTAGCAGAACGGGGTCGTTGAGTGCCGTAACCAAACGGTGGTCGCCATGGCGCACAACATGATGAAAGCGAAGGGGCTCCCTAGGAGGCTTTGGGGTGAAGCTGTCTCCCTCGTTGTCTTCATCCTCAACCATGCGCCGACACGAAGTGTCGATGGGATGATGTTGTACTAGGTTGGCATAGCAAGCGACCGACGGTGCACTTCCTTCGCACCTTCGGTTGTGTGGCTCATGTTAAGAACACGAAGCCTCACCTGAAGAAGTTGGACGACTAGAGCACGCCGATGATCTTCGTCGGGTATGAATCTGGGTCCAAGGCATACCTCGTGTACGATCCTATCACCCAGCGTGTGCACGTGACCTGTGACATCGTCTTCGACAAAACAATGCAGTGGGACTAGAGCACTCATGGTGAGGAAGGTATGGTGAGCGGACCGGGACCTTTCACCGTGGAGTATACTGTCGAGTATGAACCAGGGACGGTGGGGACCATTTGCACGGATGGAGATCAGGGATCGCCACGCATGCCCGCTGGTGCGAGTTCTGGCAACACAACAATGCTAGGGTTGGAAGCGACGACGCCTGCGATGCCAGGCATAGTGGAGTTCACCTCACTGCCAACCAACCCAGGAGAGGTACTCGATAACGACCACGACGATGCATCGCTTTGGTACCGCACCATCAACAACGTCATCGTGTCGGTTTCATCCTGTGGTTTGCATCATGCAACCTCGACTCCGCTGGGTTGCTATTCACCACAGTCGACGAACCAACATCCTTTAGCAAAGTAGAGCAACATGAGTGATGGTGCAAGGCGATGCTCAAGGAGATGAGTCGATCGAGGACAACGACACTTGGGAACTCATCGATCTCCCTACAGGCCACCAACCCATTGGGCTCAAGTGGGTCTACAAGGTGAAGTGTGATGAACACGACACCATCGCCAAGTACAAGGCGTGGCTAGTCGCGAAGGGCTATGTGCAGCGGGCTGGTATCGACTTCGAGGAAGTGCTCGCTCTCGTGGCGCGCATGGAGTCAGTCTGATTACTGCTTGCTGTGGCAGCGCACGAGGGGTGGCAAGTCCATCACATGGACGTCAAATCTGCGTTCCTCAACGGTGACCTGACGGAGGAGGTATATGTGTGTCATTCGCATGGTTTCGTCATTGACAACGGTGAGCGTAAGGTACTCTGACTCCGAAAGATGCTCTACGAACTTCACTAATCACTCAGAGCATGGAACGCCAATCTCGATGCCATCCTCTTCACCAATCATTGTTGCATCAAGACAGAGAATGTCCTCGGCGTGGGCCTTGCACCCAAGGTATCCAACTACAAGCTCGCGAAACTCTACGACAGGGAGGACACCCACCTGATGATCACTGGTGCGCGGGGCATGCCCAGGTACATGGCACCGGAGTTATGGATGTCACTACCGGTGACGCACAAGTGTGACGTGTACAGCTATGGGATGCTGCTATTCGAGATGTTGGGGAGGCGGCGGAACCTGGACCTGGGTATATTGTTCAAATTATCATAAAATATAGACTTGATATAATCATCTTTATAATCATATCTAGGACATATCACTAATACAAAATCAAACTCCTCATAGTTAGACAAAAACCTAATAGTAAAAACTAAAGAGCAAATGATACAAAATGGAAGTCAAACTTCGATAACAAAGTATAAGCAAAATAAATTACTTATAACAGATATAGAGCACTTCCACCTGGTTTCACAAAAAGCAGCCTTCGTTTACTACAGGTGGCACCGTTCATGCTGAAGCTCGTACACTGTTCAACGAGTAGCAGAGACGGTACCGGTACCACCGCTGCTTGAGCTGGAAACCATGTGGAGGCTCGCCATGTACGAGAACGGATTGACGGGCCGCGCGATCTCTTCCTCGCCTTCTAGCATCCTCACCACCAGTGGCGTAGCCAGGATTTGTAGATATGGTGGTCCATTGTCTAAAATTTATTTAACCGCTATAAACTTAACATGTCGGTACACAAGTATATGAATTAGGAAATGCAATTAAGGGAAAAAGGACATACGAACTTCATAAAATAAACGAATATATCTTTCTTAACATAGAATTGAAATATTACATACCCATAGTAGTTGAAGAACAGTACGTCACTACTTCTTCTTCTTGTCAGGATATAAAGAGAACATCACATTAATTTTATATTAGAACATTAAATACATTCTATATTTATGGACAAAGCTATTTAAAAAATACATTTTATAAAGGAGTAGATCAGAAGAGTTTGCTTACATGGGTAACTTCCTGAAAGCCGCATTTGGAGTAAACGCAAGCTAAGACAACAAATACCTACCTCGGCAAATTTACGAGACCGTTTACACCGACTTCTGTTCATAGAAGAAAGAAGGTAATATAAATATTTAACTTTCTAAAATAATTTCTCTATTTCTCTCATCCTGAAAATAAGTTATGGGACACAGACATATCACTACCTCACTCTTCTCGCTCCTGTCTCGCACACGCATCTCTTTTTTATTTTCCCCACCACTCGTATCCTCCCACTAAAAGCTTTTTTTTAGTCATTACTATTTATTTTAGCTAAAAACCATCAACTGTCATTCAATATGAACATGCTAAGCTAGTCATCGATTTTATTGTACATCTAGATGCCAAGCTAACCAACGATTTTACTGTACATCTAGATTCCCAAGTTGTGTGTCATTAGCTTGACACATATAGAGCAAATTAACTGATTTAGCGGGAGGTAAAATGTAGCTGTGATTCAACAAGTTTTTGTATTATGATCAAATACATGAAGACCTCATTATCCGAGCGCAGGGTGGTCCGCGGCCCACAGGGACCACCCTGTAGCTCCGCCAGTGCTCACCACGCTGCTCATCGACGGCCTTGCCTCCGGCTGGTACTGTATGCACCACAGCGCCACCTTGCACATCCTCTCCGCCTTCTCCCTGTCCTTGCCTTGTATCCCCGACGCCGTCATGACGTCGTCGAACCGGCCTTGGTCGAACCTTTGCCACACCCACTTGGGGTACCATTCTTGGCTCTCTGGGTGCTCGAACTCGAGGTTGCGCCGCCTCCCGAGTATCTCGAACACGACAGGGGCGGACCTATCCTTCGGGCGAGCTCGGGCGGCCGCCCGAGCTTCGTCGCCGGCCGGACCTCCCCTCCTCCAGTGCAGAGTAGTTTCCTTGGGCGGAGCTTTCGGCTTTCTTGGGGAGGAAGATGATGGACGGAGGCGTGGGCAAAGAGCCGAGAGCCCCAAGAGACTAGTCGGAAAACTCGGGACGTCCTAGAGACCTAGACCACCCAGGAGCAGCCACACACACGAGCAGCGTGACTGCGTCTGCGGGCGGCGCGGCGTGACGCGGTGTGTCGGGGGAGAGCGCGGGCGCGGCACACACAAGAAGGGCAAAGGCGCAGCGGCTCCGTGCACGCGCGCAGATTGGGCAAGCAGCGTCGGCCGGCGGAGGTGGCTACTGGCCAGGGGAGGAAAACATACAACTGGTGTTAACAAACTCTGAAGTCTGAAATGAGCAAGCCATGAATATTACCTGACAAATCAGCCATTAGAGCACGTGCTGGTCCCTAGCAATTCCATGAAAAAGTCAGATTTATAATAGTGCTTTGTACAAAATTCTTAAACAGGACTACTCGTATAAAAACACTCACTTGCACGGTATTGTTGGAGAAGTCAAGAAGCCAGAATCCCAGAACATACACAACTGCCGCATGCCACCGAGCACCATGGTAGACACTGTATCAAGTCAAATGTCAGTTCAGTTGGTACTTGCTAGTAATGCTATGCACAATGTAAAGCCAAACCCAAGCAGTTTACCTGCAGTCTTCCTTTGTATCACCCATAACATATCCAATGTCAGACGAAAACCCAACAATTATGACCTACGTAGCATAAGTGTAATTTGAGTAGGAAAGAAAACTTTGTTACCGTAAGAAAGCAGGAGTACAAGTTTCAGTGATTCTCACAGCCAAACAGATCAGCACACATCCTATCAGAATAAATGGCCTCCGTCTTCCCCATTTTGATGTGCACCTATCACTGTACAGGCCAACGCACGGTTGAACCTGCAGCGTAGGGGAAGGATAATGGATAAGTACTAAGGTTACTTGTTTTTACAGTAACATGATGTACAACACAAGTTACTTATTTTCCCATTAATTGGTGAAGAAACTGTTGTAAACGTAATTACAAACTCTGCAAATGGCAGGGACTCAAGATTCACAGTTCTTTGCAGTAGTGCAAAGAATTCCGGTACCTGTTTTTTACACTAGGAACCTGTTTGTATCATATATGGATTGTTTTGTTTTTGGCTAATACTCTTTGCTTCACGCTTACAAATCCGCCCTAGCTATATTTAATTTCTGGGTCCGCCACTGGAACACGAGCATGCCGAAACTGTACACGTCGCATTTGTGCGTGACCGGCAGCGGCAGCCACAGCTCCGGCGCCGCGTACCCCGGCGTGCCACGCGCGCCGGTCATCGTAAGGTGTGTGTTATCCCGATTGCAGAGCTTGGCGAGCCCGAAGTCGGCCACCTTGGGGGAGTAGTCCGCGGTGAGCAGCACGTTCCCCGGCTTGATGTCGTAGTGGATGATCCGGTGCTGGCACTCCTCGTGCAGGTACCGCAAACCGCGCGCCGTGCCGACGACGATGCCGTGCAGCGTGTCGAACTCCAGAACTTCGTCGCGCCGCTTCTCGTGCTCGTGCTCGAAGAGGACGCGGTCGAGCGAGCCGTTCTCGAGGCACTCGTAGATGAGCGCCTTAGTGGTGGCGTCGAAGCAGAAGCCATAGAGGCGGACGAGGTTGATGTGGTGGGTGCGCCCCGCCGTGCCGACCTCCGCCATGAACTGCTCCTCGGCGCGCCGGTCCAGCGTGCTGTTCAGCACCTTGACGGCCACCTGCACGCCGTTGGGGAACCTGCCGCGGTACACCACGCCGAAGCCGCCGGACCCGAGTCGCTCCTCGTAGTTCCGGGTGAACTCCCTCAGGTTCTCCGGCGTGAACCGCGCGGGCTTCTCCCGCAGGATGTCGTCTAGGAAGCGGTTCACCGACTCCAACTCGACGCCGATGGGATGAGGCGGAGCGAACACGCTGTGCATGCCGTTCGACGGCTGGATTGCCGCGCCCGCGCCCGTTGCTGCCTGCATCTGCATGGCTTGCAGCCTAGCGCGCTCCGCGTGCCACTCTCGGTTGACCTTGACACATCTGGTGATGTGATTCAAGGCCACTATGATGGCAATGCCACCCACGATAATCCCAGCTGCGCGCGCAAATAACGAAGTTGAAATGAAGTAAAGAATCCAGTTAAGAGCACGAGATTGACACATGCATGCTGCATACCTAACGCAAGTGACATGCGCGCAAATTTCTTTGATCGATAAATTGACAACTACCGGCTCCCTGCAATGAAACAATTCCGAAAGAAATTGGTTTCTTTTCATTTCAGTCTGCCTAAGTAAAATTGTTTCAGAAAGACAGTAAATACAGACCTCGAAGTAAGTGCCTTCAACTGTTCAATCGTTCTTGATCGGAAAGTTGGTGTGGACTATGGAGCTTGGACGTCTCCAGTTCGTTATGATCTTCCCCGGCCCTGCATTCTTGAAAAACATTTTATGTCGTGATCACAAGGACAGCTTGATCCACACCCCTAATCTACCAATTAAAAATGCTGTATCAGAAAACACGTAATACTTCGGATCATTAACATATGCATATGACCTTACAGGTGGTTTAAGCTTGAGAATGTTAAGACATAACAAGTCACGCAAGTAAGCGCTTACTATCCAATCAACTAGAGGGCGGTTGCGGAGCTGCTAAGATAACAAGTGCATATATGCCGTCATCTTTGACGAGAAAAAAAATGAAACATAAATATATTGACTAAGGGTGCAAAGGGGCCGGTCGGCCCAATGGCCCACTGGCCCGGCCCCAAAATTTTGGTACCAATGAGTAAAGAGTCGACCCAAAAAAAACTAGGGCCGAAAGGGTCAGACCCTCGTTGCACTGTTGGGTCCATCGGGCCGTCTCTTTCGCACGACCAAAGGCATCCCAACCCCCGTTTTAGAGTCCCGTGACTCCTGTCCCTCCTCTCCTCAATTCTCCTCTCCATTTCTCAAATTGGCGAAACCTTCCCGAATTGACGGCGTACGCAACTGGCAGATCTGCAAGAACAATAGTGTGCGATGTTGCGCTGGGTCACTATCGAAGCTCCGACGACCGTCCTGCTGCGTGCGCCCTCGACTTTGAGGCCACGACAACACGTGTAGGATGAATGCGGCGAGGGCATCGAGCCCGCAGTGACGGCGTCGAGCTTACGTTGATGTAGAAGGATGAGCTCGGCTACCAGCGTCGAGGCCACGGCGACTGGTCGATGGCGTCGATGCTACTTGATAGTTCAAACTGGATAGTTCTTGGTATGAGCGTGAAATGTGAAATACTTGAAAATTGTTGTGTGTGTGACATCATCGTTGAACTAGAAAAATGAAATGTACACATTTGGCTGGTTAGATCATTGATATTGATAGCTAAAATTTGACATCACAAAAAAACTCCACGCATTATACTATATTATATCACAGTGCACGATTGCACAGGCCAATCAAACTTTTAGTTAATCAATTAAGTCCACATCAACTAAGTCATATGTATTTTTTACACAAAACTTAAAATTACAAAGTAGATTTGATAATCTTTTCAACGATATATAACATGTATAGTTGATATATAACATGTATAGTTAAAGATTAAAGAGATCACTCGATATCAAGAAAAGGGAAAAAAATCGTTCGCGAGTTCGGGACGGAATACTGACGAACGTCCGTCATGCAGAGAAATAAAAGACATCCCTGCGCCACGCGTCGCATCTCACTCTGACACATCCTCTCGCCACGCATCGCATCTCACTCTGACTGCCTTCTAGGCCCTACCTCGCAGGCCCTCACCACAAGCTGCTTGAATCGAACCAAGTAGCAACCCCACCCCTTCCCCTTCCTCTTGCTCTCTCGTACCCAACCCGACCAAGCAACGACATGACGTCGCTGTTGTCGGAGCTGATGGAAGAACTCATCACCAAGATCCTTCTCCGCCTTCTTCCCGAAGAACCCTCGTGCCTCGTGCACGCCTCCCTCATCTGTAACCACTAGAGCCGCTTCTTGTCCGACCCCAGCTAACCCCACTGCTTTCCCACATTCCACTGAACACCTCCCGTGCTGGGCTTCCTCCACAACCTTTGAGACACCAGCCCCACCCCCGCTTCGTCCCTACCACCGCTGCCTCCCTATTCTTCCTACTAGCCCCCGACTACCGCAATTGGTGGGCTGTCGATTGCCGCCACGGTCGTGTTCTGCTCCATGCATTCGGACCCTCAAGGCTCGTTGTCTAGAATCCCTTGATCAGCGACCAGTATCGATCGACCCACGGTTCAACCACATCCCTTGACTGCTCTATTTTGAGATCGTTCTCTTCTCTCTTGATCTTTTCTTGATCCAAGAGTTTTGATTTGATTTCTTCGATGTAGCTGCTTGCTGTGACAAGTGGGATTGGACGCAAAGTCATCTTGACTATTATCTCCCCACGAGTATAGTCAGCTCATCTGTTCGATCTCAAGTCTTTGTTCTTGTATGCCGTTAATCAAATCTCAAAAATGTCTCAAATGGTGTATTAAGTTTTCAATCCAAGATGGGATTAGCTTTCTGAGAGCTTAAATTTCTTATGTACAAATTTTTGTGGCCATTTGATCTCTGAATCAATAGATTTAATGTTTTCAGATCTGGTGGTCGTGCGTCTCCTCTGGTACTTATCGTCGTTTACAACCATGTCTGCTCTCATTCTCTCAATGGTCGTAGATCTCTCGGTCTTTTTTAGATTTGATTACGACCACATTCTAGTTTTCGACTGCATGCGTTTTATGTGCGCACATTGGTCATAGACTACGGTGGTGTCGACCACACATTGGTCTTCGACCACGTAGTTCACGATCTCATCAGTCTTTGACAGCGCCGGTTTCCAACCGCTCATTGGTTCTAAACTACGCAGGTCTTTCGACCACACATTGGACGTCGACAACGTTGGTATCGACCACGTCGGTCTTCGACAACATTGGAGTTCAACCACATTGGTGATGACCACATTGGTTTCAACCACTGTGGTTTCGACCACGTTAGATACGACCACGGTGGTTATAACCATGTTGGTTTCGACCACGGTGGTTACGACCACGTTGGTTTCGATCACATTGGTTTCGACCACGTTGTTTGTTTCGACCACGTTGTCTATTTTGACCATGTTGTCTGCCCTTCGACCGCGTTGTGTTTCTGCTGAGTGGTCGTAATCGACCACGTTGCGTTTCTACCGAGTGGTTGTAACTCGACCACATTGTGCTCTGATTTGGTCCTATGGAGTTCAGTGTTCCTCTGTTTTTCAAGTGATCTTCACTTCCTGATCTTCATAGCTATGTAGCTATCGGAGTAAAGGATTTATGAATATTTGGAAGAAAAATTGAAAGGCACCACTTGCCCCCTGTTACCTGTCCAGTCCTACATATCACTAATAACAAGGAGGGGATATCAGGTTGATAGGTACATAAGTAGATCAAGAAATCACTGGTGATGTAAGAATGATGAAAACTTTGCGTTTTGCAGATGGAAGATGATGACTATAGAGGTATCAGTTGTCTTTCTAACAAAGAAAGCGAAATATATACCCCCTGGTTCTTCCAGGGAAGTTATCATATGAATTGTAGCCATCTAGCTAGTAATCATTGTTTTCATCACCTTGACTGGCGCAAATTCTTATCACCTCAGAACGAAGAGAGCAGAAACAATTTGTTTCGTCCCCTCGGGAATCATTTGTTACACACTTTCAAATATACGTGTCAGATTATCCATACAGTTGACAATGTACATAAAAAATGTCAAATTAAACACAGAAACAGCATAACAGCTACAAGCAAAGGAACGAACAAATTTGTCCTCAGACAATCAACTAGCTCCAGCAATACGTCTTACATTGAAGTTAATTACTAGCCGATCAACATGGCGTTTAGTGGTGGAGTCCACGGATGATGATGATATTAAGAAGGAGGATAAGCTTCGACTCATCATGAGCAATGTAAAACCTCAGATGACATTGGCTTTGTCCAAGATGAATATACTTGCACTTAGGGATAAGGTGAGATGTCTAGATGATAAGAATACTAGATTGTTTGATGATGAGTTTGCTAGGTTGGAATCTCACTTATCATGTATAGGTTATGAATCTTTGCATATGGATATTGAAAGATTGAATACTTCTCTTGCATGCTTAAATCTAAAAAAGAGAAATTAAAATTGACTCACCGCATATGTGTAGAGGAGCTTGAGATTGCTAAGACTGGGATTAGTGAGCTAAGCGCTTCTGTTCATGAATCTCATGTAGCCTCAAGTGTTTCTCTTGTTAATAGCCTAGCTTCTCTTATTTTGTGTTTGTACTAGCTATATTCCTATTGTTGATCCAATTCATTGCTTACTTGCATTTTTCATCTTTTGCATATATTGTCTTTCTTCGGGAGATGGTGTAAATGTTTTGAGAAGAGAGTGCGATGATACGAGCGTTGAATCTTGTGACTTAGTCACCTCCTTGCATTTAGATTTGAATCTTTCTAGTAGTGAGCATGGTTCTATTGATGTTGACACTTGTGTCATAACTTTAGATACTCCTACTTTGACTAGTAATGCTTCTTGCAGCTCTTCCGATGTTGTCCAAGGGGCTTCTAAAGACAAGGGTGCATTTTACTCACATAATACTGCAACTTTTAAAGAAAAGTATCATTACACTTCTTTGTAAGAAGGATGGACATATGGTTGAGTTTTGCTTTTGTCGTGTCAAGCACGAGCGTCGAGTTCATTATCGAGCTTTTAGAAATATACATCATCAATCTCATGGCATGTGTGGACCTAGTGCTAATACGAGGTCTTCGTGCTTGTCCTATTTGACATGCCTTTTGAGCAAGGATGGTGCTTTGTCCTCTTGGACCGTGTCTCTTTATAGACCTTTGTACCATTACTCATTTTATGGGAAGAAAGAATATCATATAAACTTTTGCTTTTGGTATGCTAAATGCATGCATCGAGCCTATGCTTCTAAGTCTCCAAGTGTGCACAGCCTTTCTCATGGCATGAACACTTATGAGCCTAGCATAAAGGCTCGCTTTGTTGGTGGCTTCTTTGACACCTTTTCTAGTGGTGTTCGATACATCGTGGATTTGATTCTCATAATTTAGGTTTTAGTGTACATGTTGTCTCAAGGAAGGATTTTCGCTGTTTCTCATGTGGTGGACTTCATTTTCACCACTGAGGTGCGCACCTATGACTAGGAGGAGTTGTGAGTTCTTCTGGTGTTTCTATTGGTTCTCATCTTGGTGCTTTCAAGCAAGACATTCGCCGATTTTTCTGGAGATGGCACTCGTTTTTCTCATCAAGTTGTCCGCTTACGACGTGCCTCCAAGATTGGATTTTCTTGCAAGAACCATTCATTAAATCATGCTAACTCGCATAATTCTAGTGTTGGTGTGTCCAACTTTCAGGTTTTCAAGTTCTTGCTTACTAACCCTTCGGGATCCAAGACTTGGGCGAATACGTGCCACGGCAGGCGGGCGACGGTGCCATGGCAGGCGGCGGCAGGCCGTGTGTAACATCCTGAAAAATATAAGTAGTAATTTGATAGACTTTTGGATTATTTTATTTGCTTTGCATTTGAATTTGGAGTTTATTGGCTTTTTAAATATCAAGGAATTTCAAAAAAAAATAAAAAGAGGGAAGGAATCAACACATAAAATGATAAAACCTACACATCAAATAAAGAATCTGAAAAGATGATCCATAAAATAGCAAAGGAGAAATGCAAATAAGCATGAAATGTCATCTCTAAAAATTTTGGCAAACAAATAAGAGGTTAGTATTTATACATATAAGCAAAAACATGTGAATAACAATGTATATACATGCAATTTTTAAAATAAAAATAGAAATGAAAGGAAAAAGAAATAGAAAATGAAGCAGCCGGGCCGGCCGTTACCCCGGCCCAGCTCCTCTCCGCACGCGGCCAGCGCGCCCGCGTGGGCCAGCACGCGCGCGGCCCAGCACCCCGCTGCCCCGCTCCCGCGCGCGCCGCTCCCGCTGACGGTGGCCCGCGCCTCGCTGCCGCACGGCCCCACGCGCCAGAACCCTCTCCCTCTGACCGGTGGACCGCCGCGCTCGCGCTCCTCTCTTTCTTCTTCCTCCCTCCTTCTTCTCCACGCGCCTGCAGCGCCGCTCTCTCCCTCGCGCAGCTTCCTCTCGAGCCGGCCGCAGCAAATCCGCCTTCCTCACTCTCTCATCCCGCGGCAAGATTCAAAGTATCCCATTCTCTCTCTACCGCGCGATCTCGGGGAAGATCCCGTTCATCCCCCCCCCCCCCCGCCAGCGGAACAGGGCGGAGATCGCCGCTGCCCCGCCGCGCGTCCCCCTCCCCCGGCTATAAAAGCCCGCCTGAGGATCTCAACTGCGCCGCACTACCCTCTCCTCCCCTCCTCTGCCTGCAATTTAGCCGTAGCGCCCCTAGTTTCCCACCGGCCCCTCCTTCTTCCCCAACGCCGGCGCCACCCTCCCCGCCGATCCCGGCCACCTCCGGGCGATCCCCAAGCTCACAGAGCTTCGCGAGAGCGAGGTGAAGCTAACCCCGGCCTCCCCCGCACCTCCCGGCGCCCGTACCTCGCCGTCACCGGAGCCCCGCCCGAGCTTCCGCCGTCGCACGCCGCCGGCCCGCCACCGTAATCCTCCACCCCAGCCGCCTACACCAGAAGCTTCCCCATCGCGCAAGGATTACATATCACGCAGCTCCCAGCCCTCTCCGGCCACCACTCGCCGCCGGCGCCGTCGCCTTCTTCTTCCTCAGCCCGACCCCCTCGGCGAGCTAACTCAAGAGGTATACTTACCCTTATATGGTAAGCAACGCTCGGTCGTCCGAGTGGCTTACAGCGTTATCCCTCCCTCCCTCCTGCTCCCGCGTCGCGTGTTCGAGCCCGGCTCCGCGCGCACGGTTGAGCGATTTCTTTTATTTTCATTACTGACAGGTGGGCCCCGCCTGTCGGCCAGTACAGCCGGAGCAGCCCGCTGACCCAGGGGTCCCACCGGTCAGTGGCACGACTGCACTGAGCCCCTGCTGACAGGTGGACCCCATGAACAGTAACCGGACCCACATGTCAATAGCACAGAACGTAAATAAAAAGGAAAATTAAAAATAAATCTGAAAATGCCAGTGGGACCCACTGTCAGAAATTTGAGAATATTTGGAATTAACTGAACTGAGAACTTTGAATGATCATAACTTCTACATTTTAACTCCAAATTAAGTGGGACAAATTTCTAAATTCATCTAAAATCAAGATTTGTCCAATGGAACTGGAATCATAATTTTTAGAGTTCATATGAATTTTTGGCGATTTTTTTTGAGTGATTGATTGCTTTTCTTTTATTTGGGTATTTCGCACGATTAAATAGCATACGAGGCTCAGGAGGAAGAATTCGAGGCAGCAGCACTAGGAGATCCGGATAATCCAGCACCCGACCACTGTAACCCAGGCGAGTCAATACTTTGATCATGTTGAACCTACATTTCTGCAAATTACTTGTTTTAAATTAACAAATTGCATTGCTGTTAGTTTTATGAAAATGCATGCTAAATTTGATATTCTAGTTATATACCGTTGTTTACCTTGAATAATATTACCCCCCTTGAGTATTTGAATGTGTGAACCTTGTCGCCCTAGCAAAAATATAATAGTAACATTTCGAAAATAAGTCCGTAACCATATGCCATACTTAGCATTGAATAGGAATCCGGGGCAAGAAATTGTCCCGAGCATCACATTTATTCATGAGAAAATTTGTTCGGGCAGTCATGGTGGTAATGACTGGTAAATGATGAATATGATTATCGTATGTTTCCAAAAACCCCAATATGCTTTAATATCTGGGCGGATTGGTTCGATGGTGTGAGAGTGTGGTGCAGTGGAAGCACAGTGTGGTGCAGTGGAAGCACAAAGTGGTTAGTGATAGACCGCCCAGATACCATTAAGGACTGAATCTTGTCATGCCAACCCGTGTAAAACAGTACAACCACAAGTCTGTAAAGTATAGCTTGGCTTAGTAAATGTGCCGGACCCTGAAAGTCATCCTTCCAGGAGGTGGTGTGAGGATGTGCAAGTGGCGGTCTGTGAGACGGCTTGAATGGGACACCCGTGAAAGGTGAAGTTCTGCTGTGGCGGGCTAGCAGGGGCGGGGAGCCAGCTGCTAGACGTTCAGAAGGAGGACATCCCGCACAACGTATGGGACCCACCGCAAGTGGGAACGACCCATAGGGTGAAATGATGGAAGGGGCGAGGTACTTTGAAAAGTTACTGTGATGGTCTGCTCAACCACATGACTAAGGAATCATGTGGGGCAATGAGTTGATTGTCTCTTGTGGTGAAAGTGTACAAACTCTGCAGAGTCAAAACTATTCGAATAGCCGTGCCCACGGTCAAGGGCAGACATGGGAACTTAACCAGATATAGTTCTATTTCAAAATGCTTTGTGGATGGGAATGGAAAAGTGGAAGGGCAGTGTAAGGCCCTAGTTTGAAATTGTCCTGGGTGTCGTCCCAGTGGTAAGTTAAGCGGCTATAACGCTGAAGAATTGCTATATGGTGCAGATGCCATGTAATGGTGGATGGAATCTGAATCACTATTATTACTGCATTCAACATATACATGTGATCAAAATGCTAGGTCTTAGGGAATTTTTATATAATTGTATTCAAAAGCACTCTTCGCAAAAATAAAATAAACCTGAGCCATCCTTTGATTAGCCATACATGTTATATACTGCATTCTGTGTGTTGGCTCGCTGAGCACGGGGTCGGAGTGCTCACGCTCGCTTTGCGGCAACAATCCAGAACCAGGAGCGCAAGACCACTACGCCTACGAGGAAGCTCCCGCTACGGAGGAGAAGAACGACGAAGGAAACTAAGGCGTAGGCTTCGTTGATTAGACATGGACAAGTGGACATCCGGCGTTGTGTGCACGTATATTACTAGTTAGCTGGTGACATATAATGCACACAGTACCTTCCAGTCGCTTGCCTGTGGATTTGGGTTTACTTTTGCTCTACTTCCGCTATGCGTATTTGTAATATTGACAATTGGCCTAGTCGGCCCCTTTTGTAAACTCTATCACCCGACGTGGTGTATTTCAGTTCATGTAATATAATGGATGATTATGCGAGGTATGAAATGATTCAGCAATGTACCTGTGTGCACTAACTACTGATCCAGGGATTAGTGCAGTAAAACACAGTAAGATTCAGATTGAAAAATCTGGGTCTGACAGCGCTGGTATCAGAGCATACGACTGCAGGGTACAAGCCGTAGAATGGTCATTAGAAGAGCCTTAGGGTGGTGAATAAAATATATATATATATATATATATATATATATATATATATACAAAAAGCATTTATGAAAAATACAGCATACTATTTCTATCCGTATCCCTCTTAGATCTGTTCTACTCTACCTTTCATTAATTATTTTGGAAAATTTCTAGCCCTAGTAATTTAATTTACAGATGGCAGGAATTGGCGATAAGGGCAACTGAGCTACCTGGCCTATGGAGTTCACGAAGGGAAGTTTGCTAGCGTACTACGCAAGCTCTTGCACTATTTAAACTACAAGGATCAGCCCATTCACCATAAGCTCAAGTCTACTGATGAAGGAGTAGGTAGAGTAGTGCCGTACTTACCATGCGTGGTACAATTACTAGTTCCTGTAATATAGGATGAGGTACTAGTCCTTTAATACTGTAGTCGTCATCATATCAAACCGTAGTATATTGTGTAACCGCAAAGTCCAGCCTAAAGGCTGGCTATTTGAATGCTTGTATGATAATAAATGGCCTGGTATAAGGCCTTATGTTGAATGTTCTTTTGTCGTTTATCTTATGATTCTTTTTGCAAAGAGGGTTGATACCCTTCCTTTTTTTTCTCAAGGGTAGTGTTAGTACTAAGTTATGAAGCTATAGCTGCAGATGGCCAGTCCAAGAGTTACCCGATCTCGGGCTCATGCTAACCCTCAGCATGCTGAGGTAGACTCAAATCATGGCGAAAACCCCGAAGAGAATCAGAACCAAGATGCTGACCTCCCAAACCCTCCAGTTAATCCCACAATGGCCCAAGTAATGGCACAACAAACCCAGATTCTGCAAGCCATTTATGCTGGACAGCAAGGAAGCTCTGGCGGACACAGGGCTGATCTAGGAGACTTCCAAAGGACAAGACCAAGTACATTCACTTCGGCAGAAGAACCACTTGAAGCCGAAGATTGGCTTCGAGATGTTGAAAGAAAGCTGCGCTTAATCAAATGCGCAGAAGAGGATAAGGTCATATTTGCCACCCACCTACTTCAAGGAGCTGCCGCAGCATGGTGGGAAAATTTTGTAGCTGCTAGAGGTCAGGAAGATGATACCACCGGAGGTGACACCGAAGCTATCCCATGGACAGAGTTCAAGAAGGCTTTCAAGGACAACTTCATTCCAGCCGGAATAATGCGGATAAAGAAGAATGAGTTCCGCAATCTCAAGCAAGGGAACTTATCCGTCAATGAATATCTTACAAAATTTACGCAGCTAGCCCGGTATGCTCAGAAGGATATCGAAGAAGAAGAAGAAAAGATTGACAGATTCTTTGAAGGATTGAAGGATGAACTAAGAGTACAGCTAATCACCCAGGACTTCGCCAGCTTTCACCAGCTGGTAAGCAAGGCATTGGCCTTGGAAAATGAGAAGAAGATTCTTGAGGCCAGTCGTAAGCGCAAGATGACAACTCCACAACCTCAAGGAAGGTTCATTCAGGGATTCTTGAACAAACCTTCCTTTTCACAGCCTAACCAATCCAATGCTTCATCTCCAGCACCCCGTTCCAGTGGTGGCTCCCTCCAGACGCCACGCTCAGCAAGCCAGTCCACTGGGGCGCACCCTGTCACCACCAGGAGCTGTTTCGGGTGTGGAGAGAAGGGACACTTTGTCAGCCAGTGCCCGCAACGGCAGACAAATCCAGTGAGAATCAATTTAGGGCCTCCCGCTACCCGCAGTCAAGCCTTGGTACCCAGCAAAGGGAATCAGAGCTCGCAAGCCAGCAGGAACACCTCAGCGCCAAACCGCGGCCAAGTTAATCACATCACAGCTGAGGAAGCTCAGGAGGCCGCCAGAATTCTTATGGGTACGTTCTTTGTCAATTTAATAGCAGCGCATGTTCTTTACACAATCAGGGTATTTCATCCTTTAGAGCCAAAAGATTCGTGAATAAGCTTAGGTTATCCACATAACTTTTAGAAACTACAAGCACTTAGCTCGCCTGCTAGGGTAACCAACCCTTAACAGTGTAGCCCACCCAGACCCCGGACATCATAATTGTAATAGACTGGCTAACAAGGCACCAAAAGGAATATTAGACTACACCACTAGGAGGAGTAACTTACCAACTAGAACTGCCTGCAAGTCTAGCAGATGGGCACCATGTATTCCATGTATCCAAGCCCAAGACCTGTCCACAAATATCAGAAAGATCAAACCCTTAGAAAGCAGTCGAGCCTAAGTGTGACTTGAGACCCGTGGGAAATGGCCTATCAAGATTTTACTAATAAAGAATGTTGGGAATCAGACCACCCACTAAAAATTGGGCTCAATAGAAACCATCGTACCAGGAAAGAGAACTACCTAGGAACGAGAAAATAAACTGCGACGAGATTACCCCGACCTATTCACTAGTTAGTCTGAATCTCGGGGTCGAGATTCTTTTTAAGGGGGGTAGATTTGTAACATCCTGAAAAATATAAGTAGTAATTTGATAGACTTTTGGATTATTTTATTTGCTTTGCATTTGAATTTGGAGTTTATTGGCTTTTTAAATATCAAGGAATTTCAAAAAAAAAATAAAAAGAGGGAAGGAATCAACACATAAAATGATAAAACCTACACATCAAATAAAGAATCTGAAAAGATGATCCATAAAATAGCAAAGGAGAAATGCAAATAAGCATGAAATGTCATCTCTAAAAATTTTGGCAAACAAATAAGAGGTTAGTATTTATACATATAAGCAAAAACATGTGAATAACAATGTATATACATGCAATTTTTAAAATAAAAATAGAAATGAAAGGAAAAAGAAATAGAAAATGAAGCAGCCGGGCCGGCCGTTACCCCGGCCCAGCTCCTCTCCGCACGCGGCCAGCGCGCCCGCGTGGGCCAGCACGCGCGCGGCCCAGCACCCCGCTGCCCCGCTCCCGCGCGCGCCGCTCCCGCTGACGGTGGCCCGCGCCTCGCTGCCGCACGGCCCCACGCGCCAGAACCCTCTCCCTCTGACCGGTGGACCGCCGCGCTCGCGCTCCTCTCTTTCTTCTTCCTCCCTCCTTCTTCTCCACGCGCCTGCAGCGCCGCTCTCTCCCTCGCGCAGCTTCCTCTCGAGCCGGCCGCAGCAAATCCGCCTTCCTCACTCTCTCATCCCGCGGCAAGATTCAAAGTATCCCATTCTCTCTCTACCGCGCGATCTCGGGGAAGATCCCGTTCATCCCCCCCCCCCGCCAGCGGAACAGGGCGGAGATCGCCGCTGCCCCGCCGCGCGTCCCCCTCCCCCGGCTATAAAAGCCCGCCTGAGGATCTCAACTGCGCCGCACTACCCTCTCCTCCCCTCCTCTGCCTGCAATTTAGCCGTAGCGCCCCTAGTTTCCCACCGGCCCCTCCTTCTTCCCCAACGCCGGCGCCACCCTCCCCGCCGATCCCGGCCACCTCCGGGCGATCCCCAAGCTCACAGAGCTTCGCGAGAGCGAGGTGAAGCTAACCCCGGCCTCCCCCGCACCTCCCGGCGCCCGTACCTCGCCGTCACCGGAGCCCCGCCCGAGCTTCCGCCGTCGCACGCCGCCGGCCCGCCACCGTAATCCTCCACCCCAGCCGCCTACACCAGAAGCTTCCCCATCGCGCAAGGATTACATATCACGCAGCTCCCAGCCCTCTCCGGCCACCACTCGCCGCCGGCGCCGTCGCCTTCTTCTTCCTCAGCCCGACCCCCTCGGCGAGCTAACTCAAGAGGTATACTTACCCTTATATGGTAAGCAACGCTCGGTCGTCCGAGTGGCTTACAGCGTTATCCCTCCCTCCCTCCTGCTCCCGCGTCGCGTGTTCGAGCCCGGCTCCGCGCGCACGGTTGAGCGATTTCTTTTATTTTCATTACTGACAGGTGGGCCCCGCCTGTCGGCCAGTACAGCCGGAGCAGCCCGCTGACCCAGGGGTCCCACCGGTCAGTGGCACGACTGCACTGAGCCCCTGCTGACAGGTGGACCCCATGAACAGTAACCGGACCCACATGTCAATAGCACAGAACGTAAATAAAAAGGAAAATTAAAAATAAATCTGAAAATGCCAGTGGGACCCACTGTCAGAAATTTGAGAATATTTGGAATTAACTGAACTGAGAACTTTGAATGATCATAACTTCTACATTTTAACTCCAAATTAAGTGGGACAAATTTCTAAATTCATCTAAAATCAAGATCTGTCCAATGGAACTGGAATCATAATTTTTAGAGTTCATATGAATTTTTGGCGATTTTTTTTGAGTGATTGATTGCTTTTCTTTTATTTGGGTATTTCGCACGATTAAATAGCATACGAGGCTCAAGAGGAAGAATTCGAGGCAGCAGCACTAGGAGATCCGGATAATCCAGCACCCGACCACTGTAACCCAGGCGAGTCAATACTTTGATCATGTTGAACCTACATTTCTGCAAATTACTTGTTTTAAATTAACAAATTGCATTGCTGTTAGTTTTATGAAAATGCATGCTAAATTTGATATTCTAGTTATATACCGTTGTTTACCTTGAATAATATTACCCCCTCCTTGAGTATTTGAATGTGTGAACCTTGTCGCCCTAGCAAAAATATAATAGTAACATTTCGAAAATAAGTCCGTAACCATATGCCATGCTTAGCATTGAATAGGAATCCGGGGCAAGAAATTGTCCCGAGCATCACATTTATTCATGAGAAAATTTGTTCGGGCAGTCATGGTGGTAATGACTGGTAAATGATGAATATGATTATCGTATGTTTCCAAAAACCCCAACATGCTTTAATATCTGGGCGGATTGGTTCGATGGTGTGAGAGTGTGGTGCAGTGGAAGCACAGTGTGGTGCAGTGGAAGCACAAAGTGGTTAGTGATAGACCGCCCAGATACCATTAAGGACTGAATCTTGTCATGCCAACCCGTGTAAAACAGTACAACCACAAGTCTGTAAAGTATAGCTTGGCTTAGTAAATGTGCCGGACCCTGAAAGTCATCCTTCCAGGAGGTGGTGTGAGGATGTGCAAGTGGCGGTCTGTGAGACGGCTTGAATGGGACACCCGTGAAAGGTGAAGTTCTGCTGTGGCGGGCTAGCAGGGGCGGGGAGCCAGCTGCTAGACGTTCAGAAGGAGGACATCCCGCACAACGTATGGGACCCACCGCAAGTGGGAACGACCCATAGGGTGAAATGATGGAAGGGGCGAGGTACTTTGAAAAGTTACTGTGATGGTCTGCTCAACCACATGACTAAGGAATCATGTGGGGCAATGAGTTGATTGTCTCTTGTGGTGAAAGTGTACAAACTCTGCAGAGTCAAAACTATTCGAATAGCCGTGCCCACGGTCAAGGGCAGACATGGGAACTTAACCAGATATAGTTCTATTTCAAAATGCTTTGTGGATGGGAATGGAAAAGTGGAAGGGCAGTGTAAGGCCCTAGTTTGAAATTGTCCTGGGTGTCGTCCCAGTGGTAAGTTAAGCGGCTATAACGCTGAAGAATTGCTATATGGTGCAGATGCCATGTAATGGTGGATGGAATCTGAATCACTATTATTACTGCATTCAACATATACATGTGATCAAAATGCTAGGTCTTAGGGAATTTTTATATAATTGTATTCAAAAGCACTCTTCGCAAAAATAAAATAAACCTGAGCCATCCTTTGATTAGCCATACATGTTATATACTGCATTCTGTGTGTTGGCTCGCTGAGCACGGGGTCGGAGTGCTCACGCTCGCTTTGCGGCAACAATCCAGAACCAGGAGCGCAAGACCACTACGCCTACGAGGAAGCTCCCGCTACGGAGGAGAAGAACGACGAAGGAAACTAAGGCGTAGGCTTCGTTGATTAGACATGGACAAGTGGACATCCGGCGTTGTGTGCACGTATATTACTAGTTAGCTGGTGACATATAATGCACACAGTACCTTCCAGTCGCTTGCCTGTGGATTTGGGTTTACTTTTGCTCTACTTCCGCTATGCGTATTTGTAATATTGACAATTGGCCTAGTCGGCCCCTTTTGTAAACTCTATCACCCGACATGGTGTATTTCAGTTCATGTAATATAATGGATGATTATGCGAGGTATGAAATGATTCAGCAATGTACCTGTGTGCACTAACTACTGATCCAGGGATTAGTGCAGTAAAACACAGTAAGATTCAGATTGAAAAATCTGGGTCTGACACCGTGGCGGGGAGGCCAGGGCGACGTGGCCTGCTATGGTGGCACGCAAGCCATAAGGCACGGAGACGACGATGGCTCGTGGCAGCGCGTTGGCGGCGGCTGCGCAGGTAGCCGGCGGCGGTCGGCGCGGGTGGCGTGGCCGCACAGTTGTCGAAGCCTGAGTAGGTGGCACATCATGGTGGCGGCGGCAGCTTGTGCGGCGCAGGCAGCAGTTGGAGTGGCTGTTGGCCAACTTCCACGGCCATGTGGTTCGGGTGGCCGGGAGGTGTGGCCGAATAGCGTTTCTCGCGAAGTTTTCTTGGGTTGTGCAGTGGACCGTGGTTCGTTCTGCCGAACGACGAATCATATAGCTGAACGGTGATTCACGTGGCCTAATCTTACCGAACACGATCTTCCTGGCCGAACAACCTCCTGCTGTCTTTTTTTACAATCTTATCATAACCCTTACCTGATTCGCATCTGTTCTATCGTGTAGGTTCACATGCAGTTATTGAGGAGGTGTTCAGGCAGTTGTGCATTCTAGATCCTTTGTGCAACGAGTCTACCAAGTGTGCTCAAGCCAAATACCTCACGACCGTAACCTTTCCGTTCCGCATACCACATGTTCCCTGATTACCTGTCACCCTTGTCACTGAGTACAATTATCACATTGTAATGCTTGTTGGGCCATATACTGTAATATAGTATTTATATCATGATGTTCTAAGTTAACCGGTGTTGTATTCTTTTAGACTTATTAGAATGCTCAGTTATAATGTTCTAGAATTCGTGCTTAAATTAGTGATTTAGAATGAATGCTTTAGTCATTAATGGGGGTAGCATATGAATATGTTTTAATTTAGGGTTTAACTCATTAGCACTTTATTAGCATTAGGGCTGCTATGTTTAGCTTCTTAATAACATGATCATTATTACATGTATGATGTTGTATGTGAACCATGATGGATTTATACATAGTATCTATTAATCTAACTAATAATCACCTGTCACGTAATGATTGACAACTCTTGTGTGAGTTATGTTATAATACTCCTTTTAGAATAAGTCTTAGATCGCTATCACCATATCATCATTCCACATCGCCTCATATTGGTAATTGTGCCTTTTCGTTCTCCATCTTAGCAAACCCTTTCACTTATCATAAACTTATCTTAGTCTTTCTTTAGTTACCTTAATCTCTTACCATATAGTTTGCTAATAATATAACAGTTACCTGGCTTGGGGTTACCCACATACAGCGGAAATTGCTACCCATCTAGTAACGTATAGGAGACCGTATACTTTCGTTACTCAGGATATTACACTCCGTCTACGATTATACAGTTGAGGACAGTGTCATGTCTGACTATTCTCGTATAACCGGGTATGTGGGAAGTAATCGCTGGTGCCATTGCCATGACTTGTTAAATAACAATTACCTTTAATTCCACTATTCCTGTTATTTTTATCTCCGATCCTTACCGGTGTTTCCGGTAATCTAGTTTCATTTGTACTTAATCTGTGTTAATTACTTACTTTTATTGCTTGTCCTTTACTCACCTTGCTTGCGATCGTTGTTGGATACTTGTTGAGATTTCTAAATCTTACGTTTGCTCTCTCTATTCTCAAGTAAAAGGCCAATGGAGTGATAACAATATGCATGGATGGGAACACTCTAGTTTTCAGCACCATGGCTAACCACTATTTATGTTATCTCATTTATTATTCATTTGGTTAGAAATGGATCAGTCCAATATTTCAAACAAAACATTTATTTTAGTTTCCGCTGGATCTCTAATATAGTACTCTTGAAATTTTAATTTTTTTGTGATTTTTATTGTTGCTTTATTTATATTTTACTTTGGCAATAACGTTTCATAGTGGTATACCATATTAAGTATGTGAGGTGCTACAACTTCATGGTTTATGTGCAGCTTCGCATGATAATAAAAACAGTATAATTCAGTCCATCCATAAGCCCATGACGCAAATTTACAAAGCTTATCCTCCTTGTACATGCGACAACGACACACTCTGTACGTGATCACACAATGTCATTAGTCGACTTAACATCTTTCAACATTGCATCCGTCGGGTTAATATGTTTCATCATTGCATCAGTCGACTTAGCCGGAGAGCTTACTGCGACCTCACTGTCTCCCCCGGTGTCCCTGCTACTCAAATACGTGCTGCTTGTCAGCGCCGAGCTGCTGAAGCCGCTGCTGCTCATCACGTAGTGGAAGGGGTTCACCGGCGGGACGATGGCCATCTCCCCCTCCAGCATCCGCACCACGTTGCTCATCGTCGGCCTCGCCGACGGCTGGAACTGCACGCACCACAGCGCCACCTTGCACATCATCTCCGCCTTCTCCCTGTCCGCCTCCCCGATGCCGGCGCCGGCCACGATGCACTCAATCTCGCCCTGCTCGTACCTGTCCCACACCCACTTGGGGAACCACTCCCGGCTCTCGGCCTGCCCGACGTCGTAGTTCCGCCTCCGCCCCAGGATCTCGAACAGCACCATCCCGAAGCTGTACACGTCGCACTTCTCCGTCGCCGGCATCGCCATCCACAGCTCCGGCGCCGCGTATCCGGGCGTCCCGCGCCCGCCGGTCATCGACATGTGCGTGTTCTCGCGCTCGCCCAGCCTGGCCAGCCCGAAGTCGGCCACCTTCGGGGTGAAGTCGGCGGTGAGGAGGATGTTCGCCGGCTTGATGTCGTAGTGCACGATCCTCTGCTGGCACTCCTCGTGCAGGTACCGGATCCCCTTCGCCGTGCCGGCGGCGATGTCGTGCAGCGTCCTCCATTCGAGCCTCGCCCTGTCCTCCTCGTCGTAGAGGTACTTCTCCAGGGAGCCGTTCTCCAGGAACTCGTAGACCAGCGCCTTGGTGTCCCTTTCGAAGCAGAAGCCGTAGAGCCTGACGAGGTGAATGTGGTACGTCCTGCCGATGGTGCCGATCTCCGCCATGAACGCTTCCTGGACCTTCTTGTTCATGGACACCTTGAGGACTTTCACCGCCACCTGCAGGCCGTTTGGTAGCTCTCCCTTGTAGACCACCCCGAAGCCGCCGGACCCAAGCTCCGACGAGTAGTTCCGGGTGCAGGACGCGAGTTGCTCGGAGCTGAAACGCATCGGCTTCTCGTTGAGGATCTCGTGGAGGAACTTCTCCACCGGCCCGATCTCGATCATCACGTCTTCCACGGCATTGCAAGCTTGCAGCTCGCGGGTCCTTCTATTTACCTCCTCTGTGATATGGTCGAAGAGCTTCTTCTTCATTTTCTTCCTCACGCGGCGGCATCGTCTGATGAGGCAAATCACTACTACTGCAGCCACAGTCGCTGAGACTGACGATACTGAAGAAATGGGGCAAGAAATTAGCAGTCAGTTGCGAGAGAGCTAGGAAGAGCAAACAAATCTGGTCTTTTTGTCAGGTGCCGGGTGTATCTTACTAATTGCAACAGCAGCCGACATGTCTGCGACGCTTGCGTCTGTCTGCTTGTTTAGAGTCTGAGTGCTGCGTCATGGCATATGTCAGACAAGCAGAATAGAGCAGAATAAATAAGCTCGTGGAAAAGGAATTCATAACCAAGAAGTTGCCAAAAATATATTTTTTTTTGTAAAAAATGAAATTCTGGCAAAATATTATGTACTATAAATCATTTTTTTGTAACTCCACATTTAGCAAGTTCCCATTGTTACAGCGAGTTTGCTTTGGCTTGGACTTGCAATCGGTGTCCAGACTCCAGACTACAAGTTCTTTGTGGAGATTCTGTTTTCTTTGGTTTCAAAAAAGACACTCTATTTTCTGGTAAGTGCAAACAGTAGGAGGAACCAGATGGATGTGGTGGTTTCACAACCCCATTTTCTTCCGAAAAAAACAAGATTTCACTACCCCATTCAAAACTATACCACGTACTTATATTTACGGATTTCGTAAATACATGTACTTACTAATTTATTCTGTCCATGTTTTCTTGGGTTGTTTTGAGAGAACTCTTGAATTTTTTGGCGTTGACTGGAGCTACCATCCAGCATGATTTTTTTTGCTTATAAAGAGAAAAGGAGGAGAAATCCAAATTTCTAACCCACTCCATCATATATTACTCAATTGCAGAAATCACTTCATGCATGAAGAAGAAATCATCTGTGATTGCAAACTCCAAATTAAGAACCATTCATCGTGTAATACACAATTGAACTATGAAAACTGACTGAAGAACATCTTCAAAAAATAAAAACCCAGTGAAGAAAAGACTTACTTGTGTTGATATATTGGCTGTGTTTGATCTTCTCCAAGCACCCTGTGCCCACTGTCGACGAGCTGCTGCAGACCAAAATCATTGAGCTCTCATCTGAAATGTTAGAGGCCTCTGCTGACTGAGGGAGGGAGCAGAGCATATATGCAGCTATGACTGGATGAAGGGCCTCAGCCCTCAGGAAGCACACGCAACCATTCTTGACTAATCAGAAACAAAACATTAGAGCAGACGAAGTGTCAGCTTCCACCAATTACCTACGTGTGCTTCCGGCTTGTTCTTTCCTGATTAAACGACGTTTGCTGACAGCAAAGGCTGCGAATCCTGGGAAGCTACCCTTTCCTGATTAAACTACGTTTGCTCTAGTGGCCTGGCCCAAGATATGTCAATGATGACATCCTCTGCTGTGTTCAGTTCAACTGCTCATGTAATTTAGGTCCTTTGGAAGGAGCCGAAATCCTAATAGGCCAATACAGTTCACTTTAGGTCTATGTGCTACTTTGGAAGCCATGTAGCATAGAAGGCTGGAAGCCATGGAGTGACAGAGTTTCCTAAGGTTTTTTCAGATGATGAACAGAGTTTCTAAGGTTGACCGAATAGGAGTAGACTTTGTGGTTAAAGAACTGATTGCTACTTTTTTTGCCTTCCAAGATCTATAATATATAATAAGCCCTAAATAATATAATTGATTCTGGATGATGCTAGCTAGTGCGTCGTACATATTCTGACGTCTCTAAGATGATGAGCGTCGATTAGATCTTTTGGACATGCCAAAAATATCTTCTACCACCATCCAAACTACTTGAAGCAACAGAGAGTGCAAACTCTAATCGCAAGCGATACAAAGCCGGGGGTTCCGCGCAGGGGAGCCCCCCCCACGTCAGCGCCCACCGCTCCCTCGGCCGGCGCGTGGCGTCCGGATTCGCGTACGGCTAGGGGAGACAATTTCCCTCTATTTTTTGGAAATTACGTACAGGTCCTTTTTCCTCGCGAACAGGTCCCTGAGAAATTTTTTTACCCCTCCACTTTGCAGGATTGCGCCCCGCGTTTTCCTAAATTACGTACGGATCCCCGTTTATTTACGTACAGACCCATTTATTTACGTACAGGTCCTCGATTTTTTTCAAAAAACACCTTCAACTTTTTCGGAAATACACATTTGCCCTCGAATTTTTTTGTAAAACTCACCACGAATTATCGCCTCTTTTACTTCGGTACGCACGGTGGCTGACGCGGCGTGCCGCCGTGCCTACGAGGTTAGTAAATTATGATGATGGAAAACTACCGGTACTCCAGCGTACTAATCTATTGAACCGTGATAAGCACTACGAATATATATTCTTTTCTGTAGAGCCAGTGGCCACGTCGTATGGTATGACGTTGTTTTGCTATCAGTTTGGGGGCGGAAAAGAGCGGGGGTGTTCACATCGAATTCTACTTTCCAGAGAGTCCGCCCATTAGGCTTTACCAAAAGGCCTTGTTATCTACGGAGTTACGTTGCTAATGGCTTCTAAGTCGTAAGACAAGCCAGGAAATTGGGTAAGTTTTATTTTGTTAAAAATTCACTCTAGAGTTATTCCGATCCTAAATTTAACATTGAAAAAAAGTGTATTTCCTTATATACCATTGAGTTTTAACTTCGTGCGCATGGTGCCACTTCCATCACTCCCAAGTCCCACCACACCACGACTTTGTTGTTAAGTGGCATACGAAAAGACATTCTTGCCCCCCTTTCTTCTGAGTCTCACTTTTCCTGTTCCAACCAAAAAGAACACCGCACCGTGCCTTCTGGCGGCCGCCTACTGCCCCTACCCTCCAGCCGTCGACTGTTGCGCGCCTCCGTGCTGCGCTCCTCGTCGCAGTGACGCCTGCTGCGCGCCTCTGAGCCGCGCTCCCTCATGTAGAGCACGACCTGGCCCGCGCCGTGGAGGAGGAAGATCCCCCGCGGCGACCGACTCCCCGTCTCCTGCTCGCCCTCCTCGCGGCCCACGACGCTGCGACGTTGGCGTGGACACGGCGCTGGCGTCGACGCTGCGGGAGAAAAATATGTCCATGGTGTCAGAGTACCTCATGATCGTCGCCGTTCCCGACAGCGTCGACCTCGTCGTGCTGCCCGTGCCGCCTCCTCCCTAGTAGACACCACCATCCCCCTCCTTCCTCTCTCTCTCTCTCTCTCTCTCTCTCTCTCTCTTGATTCGAGTTAGATCCAGCCATGGAGGTTGAAGTTCCCCATGAGCTTCACCATATCCAAATCCAGATCTCGCCGAGGACGGCGTTGTGATCGCAGAGAGAGGTATAGGATAGCGACGGTATAGGGAGGCGGCCGGCCGAGGCGGTATCGACCAGTGTTGATCGGCGGGGGCGGCTCGGGCAGTGCCAAGGAGAGAGAACGGGGAGAGGGGGAGCAGGAGGTGCCCATTGGTGGCAGAAGAGGAGAGGGGTTTGAGGGGGAAGAATACGAGGGTACAATGGAGATTTTTGAAAAAACCGACAGCTTCGCCCCAACTAACGGTGACCCCAACTAACGAAGCTGACGAAAGTGGCATGAAATGAGCTCAGTGGCGTAGAGAAAAGGAAACTTTTTTTAGTGGCAAATGTAGAAACAGGACAATTCTTAGTGACATATAGGAGATTTTCTCTGTTTTAACAAGTTAAAACCAGGAAACTTCGCTCAAAAAAGAACTGGACGAGCCCTTATCTGAACGATTAATTGGATGAGGGCATGACAGAGAGGGGCTTCGTGTGAGTTCCCCTTGCGAATTTTCTTCGTTGCAGTCCCGTGCGAAAGAGAGATCGAGCAGGAAATATCCTAGAGATCACAAGGGTTGGAAGCCCTACGCGTCGTTTAGTCAGATTCCCCCTCCTAAGTAAGTGCATAACACGTCTTAGTATATTGGACAGAAGTGCAGAAGACTTTGACCTTGCAGCTCTGCACGCCAATCAGTGGTCCTTATCTCCCCAATCCCCACCTCTTGCACAGTTCTTCTTCCCCTCTCTTCTTCCTCCGTCCTCTCGGGCTGGGATATAGCAATGGTGAGGTTGGGTCTCCACGCAATCCATAGCCTAACAGGCGGTGCTGCCACGAAGCACGCCGCTTCCCTCGTCCCCGCCGTGATCGTGGTCTTCGCGGTAGTCGCGACGGTGGCCGTGGCGGCCTTCGGCTGCGCGAAGAGGGCCAAGAGGCCTCGTCGGAACAGCAACAACGTCTACTACTACGGCCAAGGATACCCACCACCGCCTCCTGCGGGGGCGTATGGCTACCCGGCGCAACCGGCCGCCGCCTACGGGTACCCACCGAACCCTCGAAGGCAGGGGCGCGGCGGCCTCGGATCCGGCGCAGCGGGGCTCGCCGCCGGCGCAGCGACGGGGCTGGCAGCCGGCGTCATCATCGACTCGGCGATCAACTCGGGCGGTGGAGGCGGGTGCGGAGGCGGTGGGTGCGGGGGCGGCGGGTGCGGGGGCGGTGGCTGCGGAGGAGGCTGCGGCGGTTGACGTGTGGGTGTTTGGTAGTGGTTCGGCAGGCAGCCGTTGGCCTTTGAGTTGTGGTCCTCGGGGATATTTTATTCTGTCTAGTTGGTACTTTGTCCATGTGACCAGCATGGTACTTTGTCCGCTTTATGTATGTTACTATGTTGTGATTTGTGAAACAACACGATTTGGAATCTGTATATCCTTGTGTTTTCTTTTAAGTAACAAATGCGCAAGAATAAGGCGTTAGAGGGAAGAAGGCACTTTAGTGAAGTCTTCAGGTGCCTTGTGTTCTTCTCGTGTGCCCGTACTTGTTGTCATCTGATCCCACCCAGCGAGGCTCAACAGTCAACACTGTACAAGGATTTTGCAGGGTAGGCGAGGTGCTGGTGAATACTTTTCCTTACTCTAAAAAAAGGTTAGCCCATGAATAAAGATCCTTAATTTCTTGTCAAGGACAGGCTTGTTCTTTTTGTTTGAGAGCGGATTGTCGAGCATAAACTAGGCCGGCCGGGCCAGAACACGACAACGGTAGCTCGATGACAGAGAAAGGCCTGCCAATCACCTCCTCGGGTAAAACAGAGACACGATCACGGCAAATCCAATACCTATGGTCTATGGGCTGAGCTGGCCCATGCACGAATCTGAAGAGAGGCGACGTACCTATAAGCCCGAGTTTGCACACGGAGTCACGGGCCAAAACCCAGACGTGTGCGGGTCGGCGGATCGGCCCATCCGGGCGGCACGCCACATGCGAAGGCAGGTCTAGTCTAGTGTGCGGGCCGCGTGGCGTAGACGGCGCCGCGCATCGGCGCATGTGAGCATGTTTTCGGCCGTGGCAGCATAGGGCTGTGCACTTTTATACCGTACCGAACAAACCGTACCAAAAAAACCGAACCGAACCGGTCAACTCGGTTTGACCGGTTTTCGGTATTCGGTTCGGTTTCTAGAAATGTGGTATTTATCTGGTTCGGTTTTTTCGGTAAAAACCGATGAAAAACCGAATTTCCCAAAAAAACCGAATAGCCCAACTCGGTCTCGGTGGCCCACCAGCACCACGCACGCAGTTGGCCCGGCCCGACGCACGCGCCGCAGACGCCAGACGGATCAAGACTCTTCCCCTCGGCCGACGGCCGACGCCCCTCCCCCTCGCGGCCTCGCCTCACGCCTCGCCAGATCCAGATCCACTTCCTCTCGTCGCCCTCAGTCCCTCACGCCCCTCCCCGGCTCCCCCTCGCCTCGCCTCGTCAGATCCAGATCCACTTCCTCTCGTCGCCTCGAGTAACCCTAGCGGCTAGCGCTCGTCGCCTCGTCGGTTGGCTCGCCAGATCCGCTCCCGGTGCTCCATGCTCGGCGACGGCATCTCCGCTCCTCCGCCTGACCGCCTCCTTCGGTGCTCCGTGCTCGGCGACGGCAGCTCCGCGCCTCCGCCTGACCGCTTCCTTCGGTGCTCGGCTGACCGCTGCTCCGCTCCTCCACCTCCTTCGGCTTCGGTGCTCCGTGCCTCTGCCGCCCTCTCCCAAGACGCCGGCGCGGCGGCGCCAAGCCCCCGTGTGGAGCTCTCCCTCTCGGCCTCTCCCCGTGTTTCATTTGGCAAATATTTATTGGTAGATTGCTATTTGCTAGTCTGTTGTGAACTACTGAACTGTGAAGTAGGATCTTGCGAAGTAAAGTAAATAGTAATGTTGTTTGCATACTTGCCACTTTGCCAGATTGCTAGTTTAGTTGCCTGCCTAGTCTAGTAGTTTGTTGGTTTAGATTGCTAGTTTAGTTGCCTGGCTAGTTGCCGACTGACTTAGGACTTCAGGAGATGAACATTGAACAGATCCATCATCCATGCATGTGTTTATGTAGCTTCCTTTCTTCCTAATTTAGTTGCCTAATTTGTAATGTTGTTGCATACTGATACTTGCATTGGTTAATTGGTTTTGTGACTGTCTGTCTGTTACTGCTGTGCGCCTGTGCAGCTGTGCTGCTGTCTTGGACAGCTAATCAGTTAATCTGAGTCAATGTATTATCTATGGATGTTTTTATGTGCTTGCTGTGCTGCTGTCCTGAACTCAGAACTCCTGTGTCCGGCTGTGGCCTGTGACTGACTGTGATAGTGTGAGGTCATGAGGTGTGTTGTGTGTGCTGTTCAGCCAATCAGCCTGTTCTGCTGTGAATTACTGAGTTGTGAATTGTGATGTTGTAATGCTGTTGCTGTTAGTGTTTTGCCAGTGTGCCAGTGCCACTGCTATTCTCTGTATTCTGAATTTTTGATTGTAGAATGGAGAATTGAGTCTGGAGATGGGATTAACGTTTAGCAATTCGCGCAAACTTTGGTAAAATTGGTATTAACCGATACCGTACCGAAATAAAATGGTATTTACCGATACCGCACCGTATTCTGAAAAATACCGTATTTCCCGAAATACAAAAACCGTATTTACCGATTAAACCGTATTTACCGAACCGTATAAACCGAAAAAACCGAACGAACAGTCCTAGGCAGCAGTCGCGGGCAGCGGACGGGTGCTAGGCTGGGTCGCGGTAGCCAGCGGGGCGCCCGGCGTGGTGCAGGTGGCTCAGTGCTAGCCTGCTAGGACGCGTAGTAGCGCGCACCGCGGCTGGATTGGGCCAAACTCGCATGAGGTATTGCCCTCCACAAGGCGGCGACGGCGATCTTGTACCGCGAACGGCATGCAACGCCCTCGCGGTGTCGATTTGCCACGAAATCAGGAAACTTTTTCTGAAGTTTGACGACAACTAAAAATCAGGGGAGCAGGGGTATCATGGGCGGATTTAATGGTATTCCTGGGTATTCCCGGGAATACCCAATTTTTTGGTGTAATCTTTAGTATATATGTATGTATACTTATATATACTAGTAAGGTGCCCGTGCGTTGCAACGGAAAACCAGATAAAAGTGATCAGAGCATAGCAATCACCTCTTCCTTTGTGCTGTAGTATCCCCAATATCTGGAATCTGCACTTTCAACAAAAAGCCTTCATGCCTGAAAAACCAATACCTATTATAGTGTCTATCTTTTCCAAGAGGACTGACACGGATGGATAATTTCTCAATCTCTGTTTCAAGGTGCCATACCTACAAATATATATTGAAACTTAGTAAGCACAATAAATATACAAATCATAGCCAGTGACAATAAAACATGTCTAGAATTCATAGAGAGGTGCATTGCACATGGAAGTTTCTTGTGAGGAGTTGGGTCCTCAAGATATGTCATTTCCCTTCTATCTTGCTTCGAGAAATATTAGTCTTATCTTTCCATAAGTATCGCATGATTTTGACAATTTTTAAATAGTGTGGAAAGCAAGGTTGAAGAACCTAGTACTATCACTTGTCTAGCTCAAGAAAACTCATGACTGTAGTAAACTAAAGAGTAAAATAAATCAAGAAAATAAACAGGGAGAATAATTAATGGCCCAACATCCATAAGACCATGTGGACAGGAGGAATCCATTTTATGGTTGCAATCTACCATATTCAAAAATTCTCTTTGGTAACATAACAGAACTACAAGAGATCAATTTCATAGGGGTATATATACCTGTTTAAAAAAACCATATACTAATGCAACAGTCCAGATGGTACTTTTCAGAATGTCACGAATCTCTTGTGTTAGAAATTCATTCCATACAAACGTTGTGTCATATAGGCCCCATCCACTCCTGTGGATCATTGAAATTATTCCGGAGACTTCTCATGATATGGTATGAGCGGCTAACAAAGAAGTCCTTTCTAAGATCTATTGTCTGCAAGAGCTTCTTGTACCTGCATGATTAGTAATGGTCGGCTTATTAAGAACATACAGTATTATAGTGTAGTAGTTCAGCATAGGAAATAAATATGTAACTTTGTTGTTTAAGGTTTTTTTAGAAAGAAGAACCAGATGCTCCGCAGTTAGAAAATATTACCAGCAATCCAATTCTTTTAAAGAGAAGCAGAAATTACGTAAAGGAATAGAACATACTGTTGTGTTCAATATAAGATGCTTCCATCTTTTGTTCAAATCTTCTACAGCTATCCTCCTTTTAAACCTCCCATACCGCCAAAATAATACGACATGGTAAGAACTAAGTAGACAAAACAAACTATAGTGACAGGGATAAAGTGTTGTTAGCTGTTAGCCTTCCCTTCAAAATAATGAGCAATTTGCAAACCAAAAAAATAGATCAACACTTCTCAATCAAGAAACAAACAGTAGTACACACCAAATTACAAAGTATTATCTGAAGGCCCAGCCCAAAGACCATGCACCAAATAATTCAACATGACATCAAAGAAGCTGATCCAAATTAATCACAACCTATAAATTAATTCATCTAAACACCATGGCAGAAACAGCTAGCAACAGATCTCAAAAAATTGATAACACAAATAAGTTATAAAAGAAATTTAACATATTGCATTTAATTGCAATCTATAGCATATCTAGTAATCTCCATTTTTTGCAATCCCACAACCGTAAATAGAAAAGAACAAGGACAATCAAATCAGCAAACACATACCCATACTTTTGTTTTTTAATTACACAGACGCCGATTCACATATATGTATATGTATATTGATTATGTTATCAGCATTTTAGTTTACTTTCTAAAAGATCAGAAGAGGTTCTTGTTCAGAAACCATGCCTTTTTCCAATTGCCAAAAAGGCTTGAGCTGTAGGGGTGATTGCGCAATGGCTTCTCCAAACAATGAATTCTTGACTGTCCCAGTGTAACTCAATTAGCTCAGGCACCATTAGGCATTTTTGGTTTTCTATATGAGAATGCAGTGCGCAAAATTAGTACTTGAGATTAGTCTTGACAAAGTGAATAGTATGTCACTCAACTGAGGTAACTAAAAACACCAACACAGGACTCTTGAAGAAGTATTGGTGATTAGTCCTTTCATCCCCCACTGACAATCGCAGTGCAACCAGAGTAAATAGTCTAATGCAATGAAATAAGGTATACAAAGTAATGTAGTCTTCATGAAAGCACGTACAATGGTAACAGAAGTAGTGCACGTGAACAGTTACAATATCATATATAAAAATAAACCCACATTTTTTTATCTTTTGAGAAAATCCACACCTTCTTTATTTGGTGCAACTACAAATAGAATTGGCAGTTTCATCACCTAGTACATTCATTTCTCCTCATCAGCATAATAACTATTATATACTATAATCTTTAGGGATCATGTATGGAGATTTAACACTGAAGGAAGCTGCAAAACAAAACCTAAAGCAACCATTGCTATCCACAACAGCAACTGACCTGGCATAAATATTTTTATTTTCTATCCTAAAACACTGAGAGCAATATACTAAAGACTGATAGTCTGCTTAATCTTTTTCCTCCGCTGAAAAGATAACAAATTTTGTAAATCTCTGAACCCACTTGAAATCAAACAAAATTAGACACTGAAAACTGCAGAGTGATATAGACTAACAGAAAAAATGTGTGTATGCATTACTATGTTCCTGAAGACATCCTGTCTAAAAAAAAGGATGCATGTTCTTCAAGAGAAATTGACTATATAAGAGACATCATGAAGACATGGCTCCAATTGATCTTTACCTTTCCTTGATTGACAGGAACTCTTCATCTCCAACGACAAAGTGTGTCTTGACCCCATCACCAAATTATGTTTCCAACCATACAATATATTTATGTCTCAACAGCAAGCATTGTCATTTTACATTCTTTGGGGATCCATTCATTTTCCAAAAACAAACAACTGACTTGTTAGAGCACTCAATGCTCTGAATTCATACAGCTGTACTTTCCTATATGCAAGAATTAAGCAAGAAAAGCACATTTCCCTGAGTTTAGCAACTACTTAGGCTCTGCTTGACACTTGAAAGCCCCGTGATTGGTCAAAATTCACTACCACAGGTGCACAAGCAGAACTAAAGCATTCCACAATGGCATATCATAATCAACCAAAATCACAATCACCAACTGCTCACCATCTGTATCGCATGAAGTGGCCATCAGCGGGCGCGGTCTTGGGCACGTCGTCGGTGGAGACGACGCCATTGGGTAGCCGCAGCAGCACGTACAGCGTGATCTTGTAGCCATCATTAGACATCATCGAAGGAGAATTGGAGCCCAACAAAAATAGGAGGGGCATTGGTAGTATGAGGTACACCCGAACTGCAGAAAATACTACTGATTACTTATAATTCCCTAAAAAAATTATCGCATTAGGAGGAAAGTTATCTGACATAAACAAAATTCTCTAACCTGTTAACATTGGCCACAGAGAGGGGCAGTTGCTAGAAGTGGAGGAGAGGGGCAGTTGATCTTCAAAGAGAGAGGCGGCGACGGCGCGGGGTGGGGGGAGGAGGAGGCGGCGGTGGAGCGGAGGGGTGGGGGGGGAGGAGGAGGCGGCGGCGCGGGGTGAGGTGGGGAGGAGGCGGTGGCGGCGACGCGGGGTGGGGGGAGGAGGAGGCGGCGGCGAAGCGGAGGGGTGGGGGAGGAGGAGGCGGCGACGGAGCGGAGGAGCGGGGGAGGAGGAGGAGGCGGCGACGGCGGAGGAGCGGGGGAGGAGACGGCGGAGAAATCAGAGGGGAGGAGGCGCGCGGGTTCGGTGGGGGAGGCTGGCGGCGGCGACGGAGGAGGGAGGGGAGAAGGCGGAGGAGGGGTGGGGGAGGAGGAGGGGTGGGGGGAGGAGGCGGCGGTAGGGGGAGGCAGGCGACGGCGAAATCCAAGGGGAGGAGCGCACGGGTTCGGGAGAGGTGGGGGTGGGGGCAGGGGCGGTTCGGGAGGAGTGGGGAGGGCCAGAGGGGGACGCGAATGCGTGATGGAGTAGGCCTACACGTCAGTCAACATACATTTTTTATCAGAAGAGGTGGGAGGGGTGGGAGAGGCCGCACCAACCACCAACTCCTTCTTTTATATAGTAAAGATAAATGTATAATGATGTATTCTGTGATATTTTCGCTATTCTAGCCCACAGCGGCCCAAAAAACAGCCTATTGGCCTGGCTCCCATCCTCTCCAAGCTGCGGCGGCTGCCTTCCGATTCCTGAATCCCAATTCCCAAACCCTAGCTGCGGATCGTTCCGATTCCTGCGGCTGTTCGGCGCCTGACCAAGCTGCTGAACGAGCTCCACCCCTACCAGCGCCAGCGCGAGGACGCCGTGAACTCTCTCGCCTACGAGGCCGATAGGCCGCCAGGCCAGCAGCGCTCTGCCTCTGCAGGCTGCAGCTGTGAGCTGTCCCCTGTCCAAAGGATAACAAATTTGCAAGGTGAGTTGTTGAGTATTGAGTATTGACTTGTACACACAACGCACTATTGGTTGATGATTTACTGATTTAGAGTCATGTACAATTACAGCGCTATTAGTATTGGTTTGCAAAATGAAGAACAAAAACAAATCGGTTGATTTGAGGACTTTGTGGGATAGAGCAGCAAAGACAAGGAAGGTGGAGTTAGGTTTTACATCAGTGCCGTAACCAGTTACTATGGAGAGTGATGCCCAGCCTCAAAATCCAATTGTTCAAACTGTTGTGCCGGTAACTAATGAGAGTCAAGTTCATAATCAAACCATTCCATCTATCGATTCATTTGCTGCTTTTGACAAAGACAAATTAGTTAAGCTTGCTGGATTTTATCCTAAGGATTTCTCAAGCTTAGAGTTGATCCATCTTCCTCCTCAACTCAATTTGTACATTACTGATATGCGCACTGATGAAAGGTTTAGAAATGTGAGAAGTCTTGCTGAGCTTTCCATTAAGCTTGTTGAAACAAAGAAGCATCTTAAACATGAAGTTGTTTACAGGCTTCTCAAATTGGTGCTAGTGCTTCCAGTAGCAACTGCAAGTGTTGAAAGAGTCTTTTCTGTCATGAATTATGTGAAGAACAAATTGAGAAATAAGATTGGGGATCAATACTTGAATGATTGCTTGGTTACATTTATTGAGCGGGATTTCTTTCTACAAGTTAAGGATAAAGACATCATCAACCGCTTCCAAGGCATGAAGAATCGCAAGGTTAAAACAACATAGTATTTTGTAAGTTCTCTTTATTACTTATTAGTTTGTTTCATGCATATCTTAGAGCTGAACAATTTGTTATTTGACTATTTTTGTGACTTTAATTATCGATAACGTATTACTCTGAACTATATTTTAAATCTATGGATTGGATTTTTTTTATGTGAGAGTGGGAATACCCAAGGTTAAAATCCTAACTCCGCCACAGGGTATCTCGAAAAGAACTGGTTGAACACGTAACCCGTATCTATTCGGATTCCAAACTCACGCGTATAAACATGCCATAGAGGGCCACAGGTGAACTTGGTCGTGTGAGTTCGCTTCTAAATTTTTGTGAAGAGTAAAGAATCTCCTTCGCGAAACCAGATTTTATATTGGTTTCTGTCTTTAGCTATGTGAGAAGGTAAGGCCTGAGAAACCCATACAATACCCGCGGTCTATGGGCTTGAAGCTGAAGAGAGGCGACGTACCGGCCCACGTTCCGTTTACCAGGTACGAGACGTGTGCGTGGACAGGCCCGGCCGCGTCGCACGCAAACGGGCGGCGAGTGACGATCGCGCATGCAAAATATCGGGCCGGCGTGCACGTGCCCGGCTCAACACAATCCATGTCCCTGAAATTGCTGTAACGGTCGGCCCACTAATAATTAGACCAATCGTTTGTTGCTTTGCGCTGCTGAAATGAAGATACGTAGGCTAGACATATCACTTCCATACACTAACAGCATGGCAAAATTGATATTCGTTGGCATAGTCTACTAATTAACTTGCAATCAAGATAGATCGTGTTGGAATACTCCTTTTCAGCTACATGCAAAACCAGATACTAATAACCGTACGTAGGGTTAAACTGGGTAGCAGGGGCGAAGCTAAGTTAGGTTTGCCGAGTGCAGGGCCGTCTCAACAATTTCAAAGGCTCTTGGGCAAACAAGACGGCAAGAGCTCAACAATCTAATTTTTTAATAAAGTATATAGTACTACTAATAAGAGTTAACTTACAGCATATGTTTAGTTCATAAAAGATAACGATAGTACAATAAACAAACTAAAAGAACGGTAAAATAACTATTATGTTATCTCAAATAAAAAAATAATGCTTCAGTGCTTTTTAAGAAACCTGATCGGTAATGGGTGATCCTGTCCAGCCGTCCGCCGTCCGCTCGTGGGGGCGTGGGGCCCATCCCTCGTCGCATGCGGACGAGCGGCATCGGCGTGTCGTGGCTTCACGGTGTCACGCCTCACGGAGCGACGTCGCCGCGTCTGGCGATTGGGCTGGGCGATAGGGAGGCAAAACGATCATCGGTCGGCGATCGAGAATAGCCGAATATCAGAATAGGAAGCGACGGCAAGCTAATTCCTGATTGATTGCTGGACTTGTGCTAAGTGTATGGGCCTTTAAATTTTCATTTCAATATGCCAAATACATATACTAAGTACTATATACATACATATACTCATGGGCCCCTCTGTGGCATGGGCCCCCGGCCGTCGCACTTGCTGCCCTCCCCTCTAAGACGGCCCTAGCCGAGTGCACTGGCACCAGAGAAAAAAATAATTTTAAGTAATTAGCAATTAAGTTCCACCGTTTGTGCACTCCCTTAGAGCTCAGTACGTGCACCACCTGGCCTGCAGCAAGCCCATATACGCATAACGCATGGAACATATGGCCCAACAGGCTTATAGCAGGCTTATGTGTGCACTCGGGTCTTTAGTGCTCTAGCTTCGCCCCTGCTGGGTAGAGAGCTAGGTTAGCACGGAGGAACGGACGACTGACAAACTTCTAGGACATGTCATGCATGGCGCGAGATGATGCTACATCTTCCGAGGAGAGGAGTTCTTGTACAACAGCATTCATGCTTGGTTGCCTGTTGGGGTTATCATCCACGCACGAAACCGCCAGTTCCAGCATCGCGGCTGCCTGAGAATGGTTGAAATCACCGTGCAACTGCGCATCAACGAACTCCTCCAGCCACGCCGACCGCCGCTCCTCGCACTTCATCCTCTCCTTGAGCCACTCGACGAGCCGCTGGAAATCCATGCCCACCTCCTCTCCCCCGTCCACCACCCAGTCGCAGACCCTCTGCCCCTTGACCAGCTCGAGGAGCACGACGCCGAAGCTGTACACGTCGGCTTTCCCGGTGATCGGAAGGCCCAGCGCCCACTCCGGCGCAATGTAGCCCCTAGTCCCCTGCACCCGGGACAGCACCCGGGCGGACACGTCCCGGCTCAGCAGCTTCACGAGGCCGAAGTCGGTGATCTTTGGCTCGAAGTCGGTGTCCAGCAGTATGTTCTCCGGCTTCACGTCGCAGTGCAGGATCCACTCGAGGCACTCGTGGTGGAGGTAGGCCAGCCCCTTGGCGACGCCGACGGCGATCTTGTACCTCGAATGCCATCCTAACACGAACCCCACGCCCTCGACATCGAAGAGGGCCTTGTCCAGTGAGCCATTCTCGACGTTCTCGGAGACAAGGAGCCTTTTTGAGTGTTTGGAGCAGAAGACCCATACCCTGACGAGGTTCATGTGGTTGATCCGTCCTATGACGCTCAGTGCGGACCGGAACACCTCGTCGGCCTGCGTCAGCTCTTCCAGCCGCTTCACGGCGACGTTACGGCCGTCGTCCAAGACGCCCTTGTACACGGCTCCCAACGCGCCCCTCCCAAGCTCGTCGCTAAACTTGCGAGTAGCGTTTGATAGTTTGTCGTATGTGAACCTCCTGAAGTGGCTGAACACCAAGCTATACCCTTCGTCACAGACTCGTCGTGCGGACGGGTCAGCTCGAAAGATGAATAGGTACCCAACGGTAATGAAAATGGCTTCCATGACGAACACGACCGCGAGGAAGCAATAGAAGTAGATGAAGTTCATCTTGCTCCCCCTGACTTGCAGGTACGAGGAGCTTATGCTGGCGTTCCGTTCGTCCACGGTGCAGGCATGGTCATGGAAGCGCAGCATGGACGGGTCCAGGTTCTTGACACGCGTAGGGACCTTGAGGTAGATGTTTTGATAGATGTTCGGAGCCCGGCCATTCCATAGAGAGATCTTGGGGTAGCACTTGCCGAAGCCCTCCTTGTAGCCGAACGCCTCGCAGTTGCAGTCGTCGAGGCAGATCTGCCGGCACGTGTTGAACGTCAGCCCTCCGGTGTAGTTGAAATCGAAGCCCGAGTAGTCGGTGTGCGGCATCTCGGCGAAGTAGACGTCCTCGCCGCACTGGACGTCGAACGCGCGCCGGCACCCCTTGCTCCAGTCGCTGGTGTTGCTGGCCACGAACCCCTCGGGGCACGAGCACGTCGGCCCCTGTCCATACGTGCACACGCCGTAGCGGCCGCACAACCCGTGCACGTCGCACTGCCGCGGGAGCGCCACCCACGTGACGTGCCAGCTCCCGTCGGCGGCGTTGAGGCTATACAGTCGGAGGTTGCCGTCGTCGTCCAGTGTCAGCCGCCTCATGACGCCCTCGGCCATGTCGGAAGAGTTGAAATGCAGGTGATCGCTCGCCGAGAAGCCGCCGTACTTGTCGAGGCTGCCGTACCGGCTGCTGTTGTACGCCGTCCGGTCGTTGTCCCACCACATGCTGTAGGGGTCCGGCCAGTAGTTGCTGCTGATCTCCGGGCCGTCGTACATGAGGTTGAGGATGTTGTTGCTGTCGAAGTAGAAGTTGTAGTAGCCGGAGGACGGCAGGCCCCTCGCGGAGGCCGATACCAGGCGCTTGTACCGCGTGATGGGCTGCTCCGGGAGGAGCGTGTCGGTGGGCCAGTCGAAGCTCTGCCACAGCGTGCGGCCGGCGGCGTCAGCCACGACGAGGTTGCCGGTGTCGAGCAGCTGCGCACGGTCGGCCTCCGTGGTGCTCGTGTTCGTGCTCCACACGACCCGGCCGTCGAAGTCTTGTAGCACCAGGGACCCGTCCTTGCGGAACTCGGCGCGCGAGCCCCTGCCGTTCACGGGGGCGTCGCGGTTGGCCGTCCACGCGACCGTGGAGTCGGCCGAGGCGGTGAACCAGATGGCGAACGTGTAGGAGTTTGTTGCCACCTTGTGGAAGCCACACGAGAAGTTGCCGCTCGGCGACACTAGGACGTGGCCGGAAGCGTCCTCCACGGAGACGGAGCTGCCGCGCCGTAGAATGCTCTGCTGTTCACTTGCCGAGAGAGACAAGGAAGTGAGTAGGAGGAAGCCCAAGGTGATGGTTAGTGCTCTCATGGTGCTGCGAGTTACGGTGCTGGTTTCTCCAGTGCATGGGTGGTTTGTTAATGGAAGCAAAGTTGTTGATGGTTTAATACAACTAGAACGCAGGACGCGCATCGTCTTGGCTGGGTGAAGTAGCTTACTGTGATCTTATTTGGGTTTTTAAGCTTAAGTTTTTTTATTTTTGGTATCGTAGTATTTTTTTTTTGCTGTAGCTGTTGTTAGCTTTTTAGTGTAAGTAAATTTAAAAATATTATATTATAACAGACAATGTAAATAAGTAAAAAAAAATACAAAAAAGCCAACACACAAAAAAAATAAAACGATAAAATTAAAAAGTTAGAAGTCAGCAGCTAAAAATCCCATGACCAATAAGTATTTCTTTTACTTTTATATTTTAGTCTCCAAGACCAGGTACTTGAACTAGTGGATAGTAGATTCAGATTTTTCTCTAGTTGTCAACATAAATAAGAAAAAATCCATTTTATCAATATTGGAGAGCTTAAATTAACCTTATGAGTATTGGAGCACTTCCATTACACACATCTTTATTCTCTATTGTAGTTATCAACTCATCCAAAGATGGGGGGCCATCGCAAATCCGGGTAATACGTATCCGCCACACGTTAGTGAACAGAGGCAAACATCGTACGACCCAATCATCCGATGACGTTGTACGTGAGAGAGACGTTGCAATTCACCTTGAGTTCGTCAAGTGCAACAGCCTGACGTTGTACGTAAGAGAGACGTTGCAATTCACCTTGAGACCGCTAAGTTCGGCATATGCAACAGCATGACGTTGTACGTAAGGGAGACGTTGCGATTCACTTTGAGACCGCTAAATTCGATTGAAATAAGTTAATTTATAATTAAAATAAATTAATTTATGATTAAAATTATACTATATTTGACTAAAATTGTGTTATACCTGATGATGGCTAATTTAATATAATTAAATTTAAAAATAGAAATAACAGGTTAACTCATTATAAAAATACTGAAAAAGAAAAGACAAAAAATCTAAAAAAGAAAAAACTAGAAAAAACAAAATAAAAAAAATAAATTAGAAGTCAGAAGCCATAAATTTAAGCCAAAACGAGCGCCCCTATAAACCGCTTGCGACATAAGATACCTGTAGACCTCATAGATCGGACCTGCATGCATCCAATTAACTCCACAAACTAGTCCTTAATAATAATACTGACGCATTGCGACGAACAAGCCAAAATGAAGCGCAGCATGATCTCCCTAACAAAGGTATTCACTATCCACGTCAAAGTGAAACAAGTGAAAAACCTCCAAAACATCGCTCATAATTGAAAGGGTCATAGCCCCGTCGCCTTTTCCTTTCCCCCTCCTCCTCCTCCTTTTTTTCTTTGCATTGTCCCTAAAGATATAAGATTTTTTATTTTCCCCTCCTTTTTCTCTTTAATAAATGCTTTAGCCAAAATCAAAATCCATAAGTAAAATCCGTCTCGAATGGGCCATAAATGTACCCATCTTCTTCCCTGGAATTAAGTATTGAACAAACTGATTACCGCGTGTTGGTCATGTTTGATTGGTAGCCTGCGTCTTCAAAGTCACCTCCATGACAATCATTACCAACTCATCAGAAGATTGGGACCAAAGCCCCCATCAAATGGTCTTAGAGACTCAGTTTACTAGTGAGAAATTAGTAAATTCATTTTGTTTTTATACCTAGCATCTAGAAAATAGGCCACAAAAATATTTTGTGTTCGATTTTTCACCTTGTCCGAAACACTTTGAGCCTATGCAATTTTCAATTTTTGCTTTGCTGTGTCGAATTTGATTCCATCCTTCGAGTCTAGTTGCTAGTCTGGTCTATTCTCCGTCTAGTTAGGTTTGTGTTGCTTTCAGAGTTTGATCCCATTTGGTTGATGTCAGACCCCGAAGCGATGTCTCTGGATCCTCTGTGTCAATGGCCGTAGCACTCCGACAAAAAAGAAAAAGTAAAAATAAAAATAAAAAAGAAAGAAAAAAAAGACTTAAAACCCTAATCTAATCACATTCTTAAATAGGACCCCCTCTCTTTTTTCCCTAACGCGCAATTTCTTTCCCGGGGTATTTTCTCTCTCCTAGGGTTTTTCTCAATCTCTCTCTCCAGTGCATGCGGCCGCATGGGCACCGGCGGCGACGGTCGGCCGGCGAAGTGGCAGCGTCACGGCAGAACCGCATGCACACGCGCGCGCTTGCTCGCACGTGTCGCCATGGCGCGGCGGCGGCGACCGTGGCGACAGCGGCCGACGGCGCACGCAGTGGCAGCCGCACGGCGCTCGCACCAGCCGCGCGCACACATTCGCTTGCACGCCTGCAGCGGCGGCGCCGCCGACGGCCCAGCGTATGGCCGCCTGGCGCAGCGGCGGCACGCCCCGTGGCGCGCTAGTGGCGACGCGGCCAAACGCACGTTCGCGCGGCCGAACGGCGTTTCGTCTGGCCGAACGTGTTTTCGTGCGACCGAACGGCCGTTCGCTCGATCGAATGGATGTTTCCTTTCCCGTCAATTATTTCCTGTCGTTCCTTTACCAAGTCATCATATCTGATCGATGCTTTTCATAACACTCTGTAGGTTCTCACGCAGCTGTTGAGGGAGCTGCTGGGCAGTTACGTTTTCCGGATCCATCGTGTAGCGTGTCCGTTGAGCGTGCTCAAGGCAAGTACCTCATGGCCGTAACCCGTTTCTTTTGCACGATTATGTCACATGATTACCTGTTGTCTTAGTGTGATTTCTGATCATTGCACTTTATCGATTGCCTGTTGTAGATTGTTGTACCTTTAGTAGCTTCTGAACATGATGAGTTAGTTAGCATTGAATACTTGTAATTAATGTAATGTTAACCATGGAATCCATGTATGGTTAGGGATGTAAATAAATGTCTAATGGTAATTAAGATTGCGAATAAGCATGCTCCAATTTAAGATTAACCACTAGTGATCTTTAACACTGAACGGTTATGGTTATGTTTTACTTTTGTGAATCCTATCTGTTGATTTTTAACTGCGAGCTGTAGTGATTTAGTTGTTGTACATTAACCTGCCTAATAATCACTTATCACCTAATAAAATTGTATGATTGACAACCTTGCTGTATGACTCTAGTTAGTATCCTCTCCATCGATAGATCTTGTTCCCATCACCTAATATCACCAATCCTGTCTCTTCGGTCTCATTGGATTAAATCGTTACTCTCATAACTTTAGCCTAATTCAATCACAACCCTCTAATTATATCATGGATAATTCGCTAAATAACGAATTAAGGGTTATCACGCTGGGGCTACCCACATATAGGGGAGATTTTCACCCAACCTGGTAACGTACGGGAGGCCGTACATTCTCATTACACAGGATATTACACTCCGTCTCCGGTTATACACTCGAGGACAAGGTTGTGCCTGGCTATTCTCGTATAACCGAGTATATGGGCTGAGGTTGCCGGCACCCTTGCTATAACTTGTCACATAACAACTAACCTTAATACACAGTCTCCATAATATCCGTCTCCCATTTATGACAGTATTTTCGATATCAGTTGTTCATTGCTTTTATCCTGTATTCGTTGTTTACTTGTGATGCTTGTTCTTTATTTCGCATGGTTGCATTACCTGTCTTTACTCTTGTGTTGCGACCGTTGTTGGATACTTGCTGAGATTTCCAAATCCCACGCTTGCTCTTTCCCTTCTCAGGTAAACGGCCAGTGGATTGATAGCAGCATGCATGGGTGGGAGCACTTGAATTTCAGCACTGTGGCTTGCCACAATTTTTGCCATTTACCTTATTTGTCATTTGATTAGAAGTGGATTGGTCCCATATTTCAAACACTACGTCAGCTTCCGTTGAATATTTAATAAAGTACTTTAAAGGTTTTAATTGGTGTTGAATTTCTATTATTGTCTTCTATTATTACTTTTATTTCTTGGTGATGACGTTCCATAATAGTATTCCACCTTAGCTATATGTGGGGTGCTACAATGGCACTAATCCAGAATCAGCTAGTACACACAATAGTAACAGAGATACATATCATGCACAATGACAACCTTTATCAAATAAAGAGCAATGCCTTATGACCAAGTTTTACATCATCACTCCTCACTGGCTAAATATTAAAGGAAATAACAACGAAAACACGGTAAATAAAAAGGTGAAGCCTAAAACCTGTCCATAGGCAAACGACAGTAAGACATAGCCTACTTGTCTTGATCCTTACCGTAGTTGAAGTCGTTCTCCTCTGAGCAACAAAATTAAGCAAGAATGAGCACATAAAATATACTCTATAAGTTACATGGGAAAATACAATATTAATGTAACGCTGACAAGTGGAGGCATAGATGGTTAATTGAGTGTAAAGCAGTATTTAAAGAAATATAGTAAACATATAGAAAATTGCTGAATTTAATACAATAAGAAAATACAGTAGTTTAAGCAAATTAATACCGTTAGCGCAAGCACCGACCTGGCACTAACCTAATCATAGGCATCCCACCCGGACCATCTTTCTCCAAAAAGATTCCACAGTTCCACTTAAACCATTTTTGAAAAACAAAGTTTAATCCGTGAAAACTTTACTTGGCATGCCCATGACCGTGAGTATGGCTATCTAGGATTGTTTAGACACTCTTTAGAGGTGGCACAACTTTACTCACAAGACATGATCAATTTATAATGTCTATTTGACATACTTCTAAAGGTGTGTGACTAAGAGATCATGATAAGACCTTTATAATGCAAAGCCATCAATCTGGCCATGCTTCCACAAAGATTTCACCCCTAATAAGGAATCCAGTAGATCGGGGCTCCTCTTGACTTGCGTAGGGACCTTGAGCTAGATGTTTTGATAGATGTCCGAAGCCCGGCCATTCCATAGAGAATCTTTGGGTAGCACTTGCCGAAGCTCTTCTTGTAGCCGAACGCCTCGCAGTTGCAGCTGTCGAGGCATATCTGCCGGCACGTGTTGAACATCAGCCCTTCGGTGTGGTTGAAATCGAAGCCCGAGAAGTTAGCGTGCGGCATCTCGGCGAAGTAGACGTCCTCGCCGCACCGGACGTCGAACGCGTGCCGGCACCCCTTGCTCCAGTCGCTGGTGTTGCTGGCCACGAAACCCTTGGGGCACGAGCACGTCGGCCCCTGTTCAATTTCTATGAATATCAATTGCAAGTACATAAATTGAGATCAAGAAAATAAACCACAATTGATGCATGATGTTTTACTGTGATGTTCAGAAAGTTGTCAATTTTTCCTAATCCACGTTGAGATAAGCCCAAATAAATTAGACCACCTCTACGAATTAAGCCAAGTACCTCAATTCCACTAGTGGTAGATCTTTCCCACATCTGGGTAGGTGAGCTCCAGCCTTCACACCACGTCGGGTCTTCTCATTAGCTTCTTTGAGAATATCACTAGGCACGACGCCTCCCTGACCGTCTAAGAGTTGGCAACTCCCAGGAGTAATAAGCCTAGCCCCTTGCTTGACTCTCCCATGCGTAACGAATGCACAAGCTCAATATGGATACAAAGTCCACCTCTAGATGCAACTAGATATCTCTCTCCTTGATCACAAGGTGCAACACATGCACAATTGAGTGGAGAGTCTCACTCTACCTCAGGAATATAGAATATGGCATCAATGTGGTGCCTTGTGTAATTATCCCGAGGATAATCACACTTAAGCAATGGATTATTATTCGCCTAATTAGTAGAACATTGTTCCAACAAATAATAAGCTTTACCGAAGTCACATAGCAGAACAATAATGTATAAATTGTACTATTATTACAACACTTGCCACAAGGGCTATGGTCTTTAATACAAATACATAGGGAACAAATGGTATGGACTAATACCCTCTGACTCTTCTGCTTGGCTCCGCAGGTCATCTACTCGTCCCAACCACCGTATAAGGGGTCCACCTCCCCTGGCTCCTCGCAACCGTCATCCTCCTCTCCAGTGGGCTCGACTATGCTTGTTGCCCCTTCATCTAGTTCGAAGTATTCCCCGATCAGAGCAGGGTCTAACAAAGGAAATAATAGTAAGGGTGAGTACGAATGTATTCAGCAAACATTATTAGCACTGCATGTCTCTTTTATTGGGTTATTAAAGTTTCTAAAATTTACTTCCCAAAAATAGTGTTATCAAACTAAATGGCAACCTTTTTAATTTACAAAGACTCGTCACTCGGGTGAAGAAAGATCCCTAGTGATCACCGCAGTCTCCGATCCAAGAGATTGGCATGAATTTATGATTTTATTTAGCACTGCGCAGGCTTGTGCCACTGTACCACAGCTACTATGAACCACCATAACTAGGTGTTCCACACTTCCTTTGGTGTAGGGTCAAGTTCAAAGTACGAAACGTTTTCCAAGTTATGTTGCTCAATTCTCCAACCCATTTGTTTTCCACTAGTGTACCGGGCCACTCACCTGGGCTTTACTGACTTCCAATAGTGTTCGGTTGGATTGGCTCTTGGCCCAACACTCCACCTACGCATATAGTGCCTCAGGACTTACTCACTTGCAGACTAGCATTACTGGTCTTGAGCTTCATCTATCTCTACTCACATATATTTACTTAATGTGGAGAAATGAATAACGTAACAGGGTAAAAATTTCTGCCCGTCCGGGATGGAAAAATGGTTGGCACTTTATATACGATTCCCGATTCGAGTGAGAGTCTGGTGGGTTCTTATATTCTAGCCATATGTAAAAAGTTCCTACCTGCCCTCTCTCTGCCTTTTCAAGGTCCCCTTTACGCTCATAGTTACATACCACTATAGTCTTGTTGCTCCTCTTAGTCGGACCACGGACTCTTTAACTCATACTCTTCTTTTGCTTCTCTTTCTTTTTCTCCTCTTTTCTATTCTCATTCTTAACTCTTTCATCTTCCTAATCCATTTGATTTTTGGCAAATATTTTTTAATGCAAGTAAAACATAATGATACAAGAAATAATTTGTACATGTAACATAACTATGTTTGTGACAAAAAAAAAAGCTTGTCTGAGTAGTGGTAAGTGCGCACACACCACGGCTCCGCGGCTGGATTGGGCCAAACACGCATGCGGTATTGCCATCGCGGCGACGGCGATCTTGTACCGCGAACGGCATGCAACGCCCTCGCCGTGTCGATATGCCACGAAATCAGGAAACTTTTTCTAAAGTTTGACAACAACTAAAAATCAGGGGAGCAGGGGTATCTCGAAAAGAACTGGTTGAACCCGTAACCCGTATCTATTCGGATTCCAAACTCACGCGTATAAATATGCACACAGAGAGCCGCAGGTGAACTTGGCCGTGTGAGTTCGTTTCTAAATTTTTGTGAAGAGTAAAGAATCTGCTTCGCGAAAACCAGATTTCATATTGGTTTCTGTGTTCAGCTCTGTGAGAAGGAAAGGCCTGAGAAACCCATCAGCGACAACCCGCGGTCTATGGGCTTGAAACTGAAGAGAGGCGACGTATCGGCCCCACGTTCCGTTTACCAGGCACGAGACGTGTGCGTGGACAGGCCCGGCCGCGCCGCACGCCGCATGCGAAGTGCGCGCCGCGCAACGGCCGAGCGAGCGTGTTTCGGTCGCAGCAGCAATCGTCGACGGCAATCAAACGGGCGGCAAGTGACGATCGAGCATGCAAAATATCGTGCCGGCGTGCACGTGCCGGGGGCAACACAATCCATGTCCCTGAAATTGCTGTAACGCTCGGCCCACCAAAAATTAGACCAATCGTGTGTTGCTTTACGCTGCTGAAATCAAGACACGTAGGCTAGACACATCACTTCCATACACTAACAGCATGGCAAAATTGATATTCGTTGGCATAGTCTACTAATTAACTTGCAATCAAGATAGATCGTGTTGGAATACTCCTTTTTCAGCTACATGCAAAACCAGATACTAATGACCATAGAGTTGAATTGGGTAGAGAGCTAGGTTAGCACAGAGGAACGGACGACTGACTGACTTCTACGACATGTCATGCATGGCGCGAGATGATTCTACATCTTCCAACGATAGGAGTTCTTGTACAACAGCATTCATGCTCGGTCTCCTGTTGGGGTTATCATCCACGCACGAAGCCGCCAGTTCCAGCATCGCAGCTGCCTGAGAATGGTTGAAATCACCATGCAACTGCGCATCAACGAACTCCTCCAGCCACGCCGACCGCCGCTCCTCGCACTTCATCCTCTCCTTGAGCCACTCGACGAGCCGCTGGAAATCCATGCCCACCTCCTCTCCCCCATCCACCACCCAGTCGCAGACCCTCTGCCCCTTAACCAGCTCGAGGAGCACGACGCCGAAGCTGTACACGTCGGCTTTCCCGGTGATCGGAAGGCTCAGTGCCCACTCCGGCGCAATGTAGCCCCTGGTCCCCTGCACCCGGGACAGCACCCGGGCGGACGCGTCCCGGCTCAGCAGCTTCACGAGACCGAAGTCGGTGATCTTTGGCTCGAAGTCGGCGTCCAGCAGTATGTTCTCCGGCTTCACGTCGCAGTGCAGGATCCACTCGAGGCACTCGTGGTGGAGGTAGGCCAGCCCCTTGGCGACGCCGACGGCGATCTTGCACCTCGAATGCCATCCTAACACGAACCCCACGCCCTCGACGTCGAAGAGGGCCTTGTCCAGTGAGCCATTCTCGACGTGCTCGGAGACGAGGAGCCTTTTTGTGTGTTCGGAGCAGAAGCCCCATACCCTGACGAGGTTCATGTGGTTGATCCGTCCTATGACGCTCAGTGCGGACCGGAACACCTCCTCGGCCTGCGTCAGCTCTTCCAGCCGCTTCACGGCGACGTCACGGCCGTCGTCCAAGACGCCCTTGTACACGGCTCCCGACGCGCCTCTCCCAAGCTCGTCGCTAAACTTGCGAGTAGCGTTTAATAGTTCGTCGTATGTGAACCTCCTGAAGTGGTTGAACACCAAGCTATACCCTTCGTCACAGACTCGTCGTGCGGACGGGTCAGCTCGAAAGATGAACAGGTACCCAACGGTAATGAAAATGGCTTCCATGACGAACACGACCGCGAGGAAGCAATAGAAGTAGATGAAGTTTATTTTGCTCCCCCTGACATGCAGGTACGAGGAGTTTATGCTGCCGTTCCGTTCGTCCACGGTGCAGGCATGGCCGTGGAAGCGCAGCACAGACGGGTCCAGGTTCTTGACACGCGTAGGGACCTTGAGGTAGATGGTTTGCTCGATGTCCGGAGCCCGGCCGTTCCACAGAGAGATCTTGGGGTAACACTTGCCGACGCCCTTCTTGTAGCCGAACGCCTCGCAGTTGCAGTCGTCGAGGCAGATCTGCCGGCAAGTGTTGAACGTCAGCCCGGCGGTGTAGTTGAAGTCGAAACCCCAGAAGTCGGCGTGCGGCATCTCGGCGAAGTAGACGTCCTCGCCGCACCAGACGTCGAACGCGCGACGGCACCCCTTGCTCCAGTCGCTGGTGTTGCTGGCCACGAACCCCTCGGGGCACGAGCACGTCGGCCCCGGTCCATACGTGCACACGCCGTAGCGGCCGCACACCCCGTGCACGTCGCACTGCCGCGGGAGCGCCACCCACGTGACGTGCCAGCTCCCGTCTGCGGCGTTGAGGCTATACAGTCGGAGGTTGCCGTCGTAGTCCAGTGTCAGCCGCCTCATGATGCCCTCGCCCATGTCGGAAGAGTTGAAATGCAGGTGATCGCTCGCCGAGAAGCCGCCGTACTTGTCGAGGCTGCCGTACCGGCTGCTGTTGTACGCCGTCCGGTTGTTGTCCCACCACTTGTTGTAGGGGTCCGGCCAGTAGTTGCTGCTGATCTCCGGGCCGTCGTACATGAGGTTGAGGATGTTGTTGCTGTCGAAGTAGAAGTTGTAGAAGCCGGAGGACGGCAGGCCCTTCGCAGAGGCCGGTACCAGGCGCTTGTACCGCGTGATGGGCTGCTCCGGGAGGAGCGTGTCGGTGGGCCAGTCGAAGCTCTGCCACAGCGTGCGGCCGGCGGCGTCCGCCACGACGAGGTTGCCGGTGTCGAACAACTGCGCGCGGTCGGCCTCCGTGGAGTTCATGTTCGTGCTCCACACGACACGGCCGTCGAAGTCTTGTAGCGCCAGGGACCCATCCTTGCGGAACTCGACGCGCGAGCCCCTGCCGTTCACGGGGTCGTCGCGGTTGGCCGTCCACGCTACGGTGGAGTCGGCCGAGGCGGTGAACCAGATGGCGAACGTGTATGCGTTGGTTGCCACCTTGTGGAAGCCACACGAGAAGTTGCCGCTCGGCGACACTAGGATGTGGCCGGAACCGTCCTCCACGGCGATGGAGCTGCCGCGCGGAAGAATGCTCTGCTGTTCACTTGCCGAGAGAGACAAGGAAGTGTGGAGGAGGAAGGCCGAGGTGAGGATGGTTAGCGCTCTCATGGTGCTACGAGTTACGGTGCTGGTTTCTCCAGTGCATGGGTGGTTAACGGAAGCAAAACTATTAATGGTTTAATATACTGGAACGCAGGACGCGCAACGTCTTTGCTTGGTCAAGTAGCTTCTGGATGTTGGCCATTGAACAGGTATTTCTTTTACTTTTATATTTCAGTCTCCAAGACCAGATACTTGAACTAGTGGACAGTGGACCCAGATTTCTCTAGTTCTCAACATAAATAAGAAAAAAAATCCATTTTATCAATGTTGGTGAGGTTAAAATAACCTTAGGAGTATTGGAGCACTTTCATTGCACATTTCTTTAATCTCTATTCTAAAGGTTGAGAACAAGCAATGAGACAAGAGAGCGCCACATCAGTATAATTACCTCGCTTGTGGTGTTTCTCTGTTCCAAAGTTAATTTTTTTTAAAAAAAACAAGTTTACTCTAAAGCTAAGTTCAAACAAAGAGACGAGTGTCCTGAAGTAGAGTGCATGAGATAAGAGAGCGCCACATCATCTTCATTATCTAGGCCGTCAGATTTCCCATCCAATAAACAAATACACCCAAAAAAAATGTACCGTAGCATAATACTTTATAAAGTCTTGTCTCTTGGATGTATAAAAACATCTAAAACTTGTTCAATCATTTTGTAGCCAAATCCTAGTAATACATATCCGCCATAACTTAGTCAACAGCGGTAAACATCGTACCACCCATTCACCCAATGACAAATTTGGGCCGGCAAGCGCAACTGCCTGACGTTGTACGTAGAGTGACGTTGCAATTCACCACAAAGAAAGAATTATTTTAAAACAATACATTCTTATTAATATTACATTAATATATCTTCACTAAAAGAATACGTAAATAAACTACTGTTACCATTCGAAATGGGGATAACATTCTATCGACATTTGTAATGCTGACAGTCCTACGTGGAGTTATGCGTGGCAGCCTATAAGTTTGTCGTCAAATGAATTGACGACAAGGCCTGGCGATAGAGGTTCTGTCGTCAACTAAATAGGCAACAAAGTCTCTGTCCCCAATTGTATTTGCGACAAAGGCCCTGCCATCAATTTAACTAGCGACAGAGAATCTGTCGCCAATTGAAATGACGACATAGTTATTTTTTGAATTTTTAAATAATACATTTTGTCTTAATAAATAATGTGTTACTTGTAAAAATTCCTGATTTTTTTTGGCTTTAATAGTTTTGAAATAATAGCTAACTACTAAAGAGATAATTTGATTAGTGCACATTAGGATGTGTTAATGATTTTTATTTAAATAAACTATTCTTTGTAGATTGTGGATTACATGTTTACCAAGTGGGTGGATCAACTGTATTCATATCTACCCAGGTTTACTCCACACTCTCCAAATCCGCCTAGAAGTGATGCGGGAGGAGCTTCATACCAAGAGGATCAACAATGATGAGCTTTGTAGGTAGAGGATCAGAGAGACAAACAGCCAGGAGGTGGTCCACCTTGGCAGAGCGACTACCACTTGTATTGTTGTTGCGCCAACCTGAGTCGCAATTGCACCTCCGCTATCGCGACAATCAACCACGTCCACACCGCCTTAACGACGGTGTTCCATTTTCACCTTAGGGGTGTTTGCCTACAAACCCTATTAGATCTACAACCACCTTTTTAATTTACAAAGATTCTACTTGTCACTCAGGTGAAGAAAGATCCCTAGCAATCACCACAGTCTCCAATCCAAGAGACTAGCATGAATTTATGATTTTATTTAGCACTGCGCAGGCTTATGCCACTGTACCCACAGTTACTCTGAACCACTATAACTAGGTTTTCCACACTTTTTTTGGTGTAGGGTCAAGTTCAAAGTACGAAACGTTTTCCAAGTTACGTTGCTCAATTCTCCAACCCATTTGTTTTCCACCGGTGTACCGGGCCACTCACCTGGGCTCTACCAACTTTCAATAATGTTCAGCTGGACCGGCTCTTGGCCCAACACTCCACCTACGCATATAGTGCCTCAAGACTTACTCACTTGCAGACTAGCGTTACTGGTCCTGAGCTTTATCTATCTCTACTCACACATATTTACTTACTCAATGTGGAGAAATGAGTAACGTAACAGGGTAAAAAATTTTGCCCGTCTTGGACGGAAAAATGGTTGGCACTTTATATCTTGTATTCTAGCCATATGTAAAGAGTTCCTACCTACCCTCTCTCAGCCTTTTCAAGGTTCCCTTTACGCTCCTAGTTACATACCTCTATAGTCTTGCTGCTCCTCATAGTCGGACCACGGACTCTTTAACTCATACTCTTCTTTTGCTTCTCTTTCTTTTTCTCCTCTTTTCTATTCTCATTCTTAACTCTTTCATCTTCCTAATCCATTTGATTTTTGGCAAATATTTTCTAATGCAAGTATATCATAATGATACAAGAAATAATTTATACATGTAGCATAACTATATTTGTGATAAAAAAATAGCTTGTCTGAGTAGTAGTAAGTGCTGAAATTAACGGCAACCTGCCCTGCTACCTCAGCTTAAGCTTGCTCAATTCCTATATTACAGACAGACGCTAGGCTGGGCCGCGGCAGTCAGCGGGGCGCCTGACGTGGTGCAGGTGGCTCAGTGCTAGCCTGCTAGAACGCGCAGTAGCGCACACACCGCGGCTCCGCAGCTGGATTGGGCCAAACTCGCATGAGATATTGCCCTCCACAAGGCGGCGACGACGATCTTGTACCGCGAACGGCATGCAACGCCCTCGCCGTGTCGATTTGCCACGAAATCAGGACACTTTTTTCTAAAGTTTGACAACAACTAAAAATCAGGGGAGCAGGGGTATCTCGAAAAGCACTGGTTGAACCCGTAACCCGTATCTATTCGGATTCCAAACTCACGCGTATAAACATGCACACAGAGAGCCTCAGGTGAACTTGGCCGTGTGAGTTCGTTTCTAAATTTTCGTGAAGAGTAAAGAATCTGCTTCGCGAAAACCAGATTTCATATTGGTTTGTCTTTAGCTTTGTGAGAAGGAAAGGCCTGAGAAACCCGTCAGCGGTGACCACGCCCACACAATACCCGCGGTCTATGGGCTTGAAGCTGAAGAGAGGTGACGTATCGCCCATGAACTTCTCCTTATTCCTATTGGCCCCTCTAGTGAGGGTAATATTTGAAGGTATGCTTGGTCTCTATGTCCCTTAGCGGAGTTGAGGCCCAACCAGCGTACCTAACTCTGCTGGTTCCCCTCTGTCGGGCTATGCGTCATGGCGGCGGCTGGGTTGATCTCGGCTAACAGAGCCCGAGATTTCAGGGAGGCACGCCTCCACCTCGCAGCCTTGATCGGAGGCGGTTGCCAACAGATTTTGGTTTCGGTCCCGGTCACCTAGCGCTATAAAAATAAAGGGGTTTCGGCAGGACTTTGGTTCGCACGTCGTTCTAAGCCTCCTAAACCCTAACAGACCCGATCCATCACGAGCGCTACGGTGAACGAAGGCCGTACCATCTCCGACCCCGTCCACGGCTCTGACGACCTCACTGCGCCGGCCGACCACTTCAGCTTCTCCTTCACTGGATACCTCTACGTCAACATCACCGACCACCACTCATGGGATCTCCGGCTTCGGGTATGTGACGCTTCCGCACTAATGTTTATTTGTGTTCATGATTTGGATCTAGGCTTAAAGTCTAAAGCTCATGTTTAAACCTTAGATAAGAACTAACATTTTGGTATCAGAGCCATCCTAGATCTATCATGAACCCTATTAGCCTTAACCGAACTTGGTTTTGGGTTTGAAGCTCGGATTTAGATTTTGTTCGGGGCTCGGTTAGCATTTAGAAGGAGAGGAAAACTCTGAGAACCAAATGAAGAACCCTAAATCCCCAAATTACCCGATTGAAATATTGGATTGGCAAACAAAAAAAATCAGATCGGGCGGCAGCAGGGAACTTACCACTTTTGATCCCGCCGGCCCTGGGCCGCCGCCACTCGCTGCCAGCGCTCCGTGCGGGCGCCGCCGCGCCGCGGCCGAGCGCGTGGGACTCGCAACCGCCGCTTGAGCGCCGCCCCACTGCAGCTTTCGCCGCTGCCGCTGCCGCTGCCGCGACGCGCCGCCGCCCTGCCGCCGCCGCTTCATGGGCGCCGCGTGCCGCCGTCTCGCTCTCTGAGGGCGCCGCTGCCGCGCCGCCCATCTCCGTCGATCAGCGCCGCCGCTTCGCCTGTCCGGTTTTTTTTCGCTTGGAGGCAAGTGTGAATGGGGATTAGGGTTAGGGTTGCGGGGTTTTGTCCCGCCCGCAGCGCACGCTCAGCCGTCCGATTGCATCGGACGATCATCTTTTGTTGGACCGTGCGCGTTTTTGGGCCGTACGGCCGCGCACGTGAAGTGGGCTGCCCGCCCGTGTGCGAAATTTTGGGCCAAGGGCGCGTGCGGGAATTGTTGGGCCGCATGCGCGCGTATTTTGGGCCGCAAGCGCGTGCGATTTTTCAGCCCCGTGTGGTTTTCTGATGGACCGCGCGCGCATAAGGTGGGCCGTGCGGCACTTCTTCTCGACCCGACTGTAACTTTTGGGCTGCGAAATTTTTGTGGGTTAAATGCTTATTTTAGGCCGATTTTTGGGCCTACTGCAGCAGTATTATTATTATTTTTTCCAGTGCATTTTCTTATGCTTTATGTATCTCTTTTATGCACTTTTTATTAATTATTTTCGGTGGCCCAAATTTAAAGTATCTTTACCCTATTATTATGTATAATCTCGGATTAAAATGGAACCAACGGGATATTTTAATCTTGAGATTTTTACGATTAATTTTGGCATTATGCATACATATGGTTATATTCTGGCCAACGTTGTTTATAATCATATGTCGCCATATTATTATGTTTTGTCTCTAATTAAAATTGAACCATTGAGATATTTTAATTGGAAATTTTTATGTTTTTGGCATTATGTATGCATATGATTACATTCTGACCAACGTTGTTTGTAATCATGTGTCGCCATATAAAATTATTAAGTTCTTTTCATTTCTGCCCAACGGTGATATGAATTAGAACTGTAGTTTGCATGTTATTAATCAGACAAACGTAGGGTTAATTACATGCAATATATATTTATGATATTTCTAATGGGTGCCCTGTATTATGAAATTTAGCACTTAATGCATCAAACGTTGCCACCACAATTGATAACTTTGAGCAGCTCACAGGGAGCAATTTTCCCACATGGAAAGAACGAATTCATGTTGTCCATTGTGTTTTGGACCTTGACTATGCCTTAAGGGTAGCCGTTCCGATTCCTCCCACCGAAGGTGAGGAGAATATTGATGAGAAAAAGATTTATGAGGCTAATGCTGAAAAATGGGAGCGGTCTAACCGCTTATTACTAATGATTATGAAGACCTCTTTTTCAGTCGGGATTAGGGGAGCAATCCCCGATTCCGAAAATGTTAAGGAGTACTTGGCTTCAATTGAGGAGAAATTTAAAGGCTCCACTAAAGTTTATGCCAGTACTTTAATTCAGAGGCTCTTAACCACTAAGTATGATGGGTAAGAGAGCATATTATGATGATGACCGATATGGCAAGAAAACTCAAGGTCATGGACATGGCAATACCTGATGGTTTCCTTGTCCATTTCATTATGACCTCTTTTCCTTCTGAGTACACAGCTTTTAAGATTAATTACAATACTCAAAAAAAAAGGAGCATGAGCGATTTGATCGCCATGTGTGTCCAGGAGGAAGAGAGAATAAGAACATAATAGAAAGATTTTGCTCTTCATGTTGGTGACTCTAACAAAAGGAAGTTCCAAAGGGACTTCAAATCTAAAAAAACTGCAATTCTCCCCTAATTCAGACAAGTCGGGGCCTAAAGTGCAATATGCACCTAAGCCTCATGTTGCTCCCACCGGAGCATCTCAAGGGGGAATGTCTTTTCTGCAAGCAACCAGAGCATTTCCAGAATGATTATGTGTGATGCTAAGCGTAAAAATAATTGTAACATCCTAAAAAATTTAAATTTGAAAATATGAATTTCTTGAATTATTTTTGGCCATATATTCTATTTGGAATTTGGATTTCATTGTGTTTTCCCGATTTTGGGTTGTGATTTCAAAAGTTGAATAAAGTCATAACAGATAAAGACAAACATTAATAACGCCAAAAAGGAAATATGCAAATACTAGAAAACTGAAATTATAAACACGAATCTGAAAAGATGATCCAGTATAAAAAGAGAGAAACTTGAGTTAAAATATAAAGTATCATTTTGGAAATAATGATATAACTAGCAATAAAGAGTGAATGAATAAAAATACAAGCACATATGCATATATATATATATATATATATATATATATATATATATGTATATACATACATATATGTGCATATACGAAATTCGAAATAAATAAATAAATACAGAAATTTAGGAGATCACATAAAATTAGAATTATATATATATATGTATATATAAATGAAAATGTATAAAGTAAAAAGGGAAAAGAAAGAGATAAAAAAAAGAAGAAGAAAAGAGCCAGGCCGGCCGAAGCGGCCGACCCAGCTCCACCCGCGCCTCTTCTTCCTTTTCCCCGCGCCCTCTCTCTGACGAATGGGCCCGGGCAGCAGCGTTGTCTTCTTCCCCGCTCCCTGTTCTTCCCCGCACGGTGGCTCGCCCTCCCCCGTTCAACCTCGGTCAAAAAGCCGCGAGACCGGGCGCGAGACACGGGCGACGTGAGGGAGCCTCCTCGAATCGCGCCACCTTAACTCCGCCGCCCGCTGCCGCGCTGACACCGCCGCCTGGCGACACGCCCGACAGCCCCGGCGTGCGCGCACGATGCCGCGCGTGGCTAGCCGTGCCCGCGCGACTATAAGAAGCCTTGAACCCGCCAAATCCTTCCCCGTACTCCCAGCTCCCTCTCCTCCCAGGTAATTGAAACTTCGAGCTCTCTCCACCACCGGCGCCACCTTTCTTCCCCATCGCCGGCCAACAAGCTCGCCGCCGATTGCGAGCCCGCCAGGTCGATTCCTCCTTCCCCGAGCACCCTCGGAGCACGGCGAAGCTTTCCCCGTTCTCGGCCGAGGCCCTCGCCGCATGCACGCCGCTGGCGCCGTGCACCGCCGCCGCCCGACCCCGGCCTCCGTCGCCAGCCTTCCTCGGTGCATCTCCCGCCCCGCAAACACGTTGGTGAGCTTCCTCTTCATCTCCTAATGCTCACGCCCAAGCCAAATTGTCCCTCTCCACGTCGGCGCCGCCGCCCTCATTTCCACCTTGCCGCCGGCCGCTTTATGCTGCCGCCGCCCACCTCGCCGCCGTCTCGGGTTGCCCCGCCTCCTCCACTGGCATCCTCACCCCTGGGTGAACCCATTTGGCCGGCCACGCCCGCCTCCCCGGCCGCTCCTCACCGGCGCCGTCACCGTCAACCATTGTCGCCGAGTCGGCTCCTCTGTTCTGCTTTTCCCCGAGTTACCAGCATAACACAAATCCTACGCCTCCCTCAGCCAAGTCCAGGCTTCGGCCCATTTGGCTACCAGCGCTCCACTTGAGATTCTGCCGCCTGAGAGGTCCCGAGCTCAAATCCGGTCGGCAGCATTATTTTCCCCATATTTTGCTTTACTTTTTGTTGCTCTATTTAATTAACAAAAATCATGAAAAATTAGGGAACAATTAGAGAAGTTAACCAAATTTAATTAGGATATAAATGAGATAACTTGAAATTTAAATTTGGATTAGTTCATATATGATTAACTAATATGGTTTGGGATAATTACCTAAATGACTAAATATTAATTCAAGACAATGATAAGGAAAAACAACCTCGGTTAAAAAGATTGCCCTAATCAAAATCAAGATATATGCCAATGGTTAACAAGCCACCATTAAATCCCCAATGGTAAATATAATTAAAATAGCAATATTAAAATTATGATCCTGTATGATGAACTTTGCCCAGGTAAATAAATAATAATCAGCCGAGGAACATGAAATTAACAAAATATTAAAAGTATTCAAATAGTAATGTTAAGCCTGAAATAACAAGAGATGGCCCAAATAACTGAATCCTAATCTAAGTGGAAATAGGTTTAATGAAAACTGAGGCTACATAAAATGTCACCCATAAAATGCTATACACTTAGATTCTAAAATTAAATTCGGTAAGCCAAAATGCCCTGAAAAGTAACGCTCGACGAACTAATACCTACTCATAGGTCCATCCTAACTCATGGAACTTTCTTGATAAATATAAGAATAATAAGGGAAACTGTTAATAAAAGATCGAGTTATCGTTTTCTACCACCGGCTTTGCCTCAAATCACTCGAATCACCCATTAACTCGTAATAAAAACTAAATTGAGTTATTTTAGATTTATTTGGATCTTTTGAGTTATTTGCTTTTATTTGGATTTCGTCGTTTGTAGCGTAATTAGAAATTGGAAGTCGTGAAGAATCAATGCATCAAGCGAGAGCAAGCCCGAAGTGAAGATAAAGACCAAAAGCCCAAAGGAAAGAATTGTGTGAGCTCAAGACCGCGGTAAACCGCGCAAGGCGAGTCAATACTTTGATCATGTTGAACCTACATTTTCTGCAAATTATTTTGGTTTAAATTATCAAATTGCATGCTGTTATGTTATATGCAAATACATGTTAATTTAAGATTCTAGTTATATGCCTATTGTTTACCTTGAATAATATTACACCCTCTTTGGAATATTTGAATGTGTAAACCTTGTCGCCCTAGCAAAATTATAATATTGACCTTTTGAAATTAAGTCCCTAATTATATGCCATGCTTAGTATTGCGTAGATCAACATGGTAGACAATGTGCGGTTCACCACCTCAGTTTGGCCATCAGTTTGTGGGTGACATGTTGTAGAGAACAACAACTTTGTACCCAACTTGTTCCATAGAGTACGCCAAAAGTGACTCAAGAACTTGACATCACGATCTGAAACAATAGTAGAAGGCATACCATGCAAACGAACTATCTCTTTGAAAAAGAGGTCAGCAATATGAACGGCATCATCGGTTTTATGACATGGTATAAAGTGAGCCATCTTAGAAAAGCGATCCACAACAACAAAAATGCTATCCCTCCCCCTCTTAGTCCTGGGCAATCCTAAAACAAAGTCCATAGAAATATCTGCCCACGGAATAGAAGGAACAGGAAGAGGCATATATAAACCATGTGGATTCAAGCGAGACTTAGCTTTTTGACATGTAGTGCAGCGAGCAACAAACCGCTCAACATCTCGCCTCATCTTTGGCCAAAAGAAGTGTGTGGCCAGAACATCCTCTGTCTTCTTAGCACCAAAATGTCCCATCAAACCGCCTCCATGCGCCTCCTGCAACAACAAAAGACGAACGGATCCAACTGGAATGCATAGGCGGTTAGCTCTAAACAAATACCCATCATTGATCATGAATTTATTCCATGCTTGTCCCTCTTTACAATGCAACAACACATCCTTAAAATCAGCATCAAAAGCATATTGTCCTTTAATAGTTTCAAGACCAAAAATGCGACAATCAAGTTGAGACAACATGGTATAGCGTCGAGACAAAGCATCAGCAATCACATTATCCTTCCCTTTCTTGTGTTTAATGACATAAGGAAAAGATTCAATAAATTCAACCCACTTAGCATGTCTACGATTCAAATTGGTTTGACTACGAATATGCTTAAGTGATTCATGATCGGAATGAATGACAAATTCTTTAGGCCATAAATAGTGTTGCCACGTCTCTAAAGAACGAACAAGAGCATACAATTCTTTATCATACGTGGAATAATTAAGAGCAGGACCATTCAATTTTTCACTAAAGTAGGCAACAGGTTTGCCTTCTTGCATCAAAACACCACCAATACCAATTCCGCTAGCATCACATTCGAGCTCAAAAGTCTTACCAAAATCCGGAAGTTGGAGCAATGGTGCATGTGTAAGCTTGTCCTTCAAAAGATGAAAGGACTCCTCTTGTGATGGCCCCCAATGGAACACGACGCCCTTCTTTGTCAACTCAATCAATGGTGTCGCAATCGTGCTGAATTCTTTGACAAAGCGGCGATAAAATCCTGCAAGGCCAAGAAAACTCCGCACTTGGGAGACCGTCGTGGGCGTGGGCCAACTCCATATCGCCTCCACCTTGGCTCTATCAACCTCAATGCCCTGTGGAGTCACAACATAGCCAAGAAAAGAGACTCGATCCGTGCAAAAGGTGCACTTGTCAAGGTTACCAAACAAACGTGCATCTCTCAAAGCATTAAAAACAGCACGTAAGTGATTCAAATGTTCATCCATGGACTTGCTATAAATCAAGATATCATCAAAGTAAACGACCACAAATTTGCCAATGAAAGGACGTAAAACCTCGTTCATTAATATCATGAAAGTGCTAGGTGCATTAGTTAACCCAAAAGGCATGACTAACCACTCATACAAGCCGAACTTAGTTTTAAAAGCAGTTTTCCATTCATCGCCAAGTTTCATTCTTATTTGGTGGTATCCACTACGCAAGTCAATCTTTGTGAAAATTATAGCACCACACAACTCATCAAGCATGTCGTCTAGCCTAGGAATAGGATGACGATACCTTATAGTAATGTTGTTAATGGCTCTACAATCTACACACATACGCCAAGAACCATCTTTTTTGGGAACCAAAAGAACAGGAACAGCACAAGGACTAAGGCTCTCACGTACGTACCCACGGTCCAAAAGGTCTTGGACTTGTCGCTGAATCTCCTTAGTCTCTTCAGGATTGGTCCTGTACGGCGCACGGTTTGGCAAACTCGCTCCAGGGAACCAATCACTAGAGCTCGCGCCCGACAATTGAATTTACAGGTGAGCTCGTTCCTAAGTACTTCTTTTTGTTCATTTGAGAATAGATTGCTACCTAATGATTTAATTATGATTAGGAACCATGGAGAGGACCTGGAAGTACTTGGAGAAGGGCTACGGGGCGCACAAGTCCAGCAAGGACGGTCGAATCATGTTGGAGGCCCAACTCAAACCGACTTCGAATCCAATTCGGGGTCCAGGACCAGTCCGCACTAAAACGGACGCCCAGATCGCATCCGGACTCCGTTTTGGACGTTCTACATATGTATGGAAAGCTGAGAAGACCACCTTTCCAATGGCTTTGGTCCCATGTCAAAATTCCTTCTGAGTCAACAGGAATCGTCGAAACAAGTGGGCGTTCAGAATCTGTCAGGGTGCTGCGCCACCGTCTTTTGGGCCGATCGGCTTTGTATCGTGTTGGAGCCCATTAGGGGCGCGTCCAGGGGTTTTGCACGCCCCTAACTCCTTTATATCCAGCCGCCACCCCCACCATTAGGGTTTGGGTTTTGCTTAGATTGATTTGTCTTTGAACAGATTCGCCGTTCATCGGTTTGTGAGACCCCAACTTTCGAGTGCTAAATCTATCCATCTGCAATTCAGTTGTGTTCTTCCTTGTTCTTGCTTGTGTTCTTCGATTCGCAGGCGAGGATTAGCCTTCTTGGCGAGGTCAACCGGGCTGCGCACGGTTGATAACCTGAGGAGACGTGGTGCTGCGATTGCGGGGTTCGGGACGTGTCGTTCGGAAGCCGGATCGATTTGTGTCGCGCCTCCACCAAATCGAACTTACCCAGAACCTGTTGGAAGATCGGGACCCCGTTCCCATCAAGTGGTAATCAGAGCTTCAGGTGTTCCTTCAGGTTCGCGTTACCCTCCTTTGTTGTTTTCGGTTTCATCCTAGAGTCCATGAAAAAGCCCTACAAAAAAAATTGTAGTCATAGGTTGTTTCCTGTCCTAGACCTCGTTTAGCCTTTGCACAATTTGATTCCAGAGTCCGTAGTGTTGAGTTTGTGTCCTTAGTCGAGTTGTGTTGCTGGTTTAGATCGTGTTTTGTTTCGGGTTATCTTGCTTCCGCTACCTCTCATACAAACCCTAGCCGTCATCCATCGCGTATTCCACCCTCTGTTTTTTGTTTTCCCACCCATATCCCGCCCTCTGTTTGAATCTTCCTTCGCATCTCGTGATCACACAGCATCATCCCCCACTTTTCCCCGAGCTTCCGCCCCCAAATTCCACCGATTTCCTCCACTCAATTTCGTTTTCGGCCTCCACAGAAACCATAACTCGGAGGCTCAACTTCAAACGGCCGTAACTTTTGCATACGGACTCGAAATCAGGAGATTTTTTTTTGAAATTGGGTGAAATTAAATTTTGCATCCGAAACCGACCTGACAACGTCGGGTTTCGACGAATTTATTTTGCCCAAATTCGGCCTGGAAAGTGCAGTACTCGAGCTCCGAATTTGATTCACCGAATTTCCAGCACATTCATTATTTTCTGTAGGCCACACCTTACATTAGATTGAGGTGAAACTTTGTGTGGTTCCTATTTCTGTGCTCTGCTTTGTGAAAAAAATAACAGAAAAAAGAAACAAAAAAGAAAAATTTCGGCACCTGGTTTTGCCTAAGAGCAAAGGCACCTGAGTTCCGTGCCTAAAAGAAAAAAGAAAAAAAAAGAGAAAAAAAGAAAGAGCACAGTTTTAGGTGACAGAAATTCTTTTGTTTTGTGCTTATGCTGCATTAAGTCTCTCAGTGCCTGGCCATCTTTGTTGCTGTCTTTGCCTTACTATTCTGATCTTGACTCCTTGTTCATCATATCCTAACACTGATATAGGACACATTTAGGCCAGCAACTAGGACCAGTGCTTTGGACATTTATTCAGCATTACTATCTGTTATTGATTTGTGTTCCACTGACATATTTGGCCTTCCAAGCTCCATATATCTACTTCTGGATAGCACAGTTTTGACCCTTGCAATCGTACCCACGCTCGTCATGGTTTCACGAACCAGCCACCGGTTGTACCACCTGCTGCTTTGGTAAGAACACTTGTAAGAGCTTGGTAAGACACTTCCTTTGCGAGATCCCACTGCCCTTCATTTGTAGTTGATAGGGATAATCCTTTTGTTTTCCCTGTGTTTCCACTAACCATGGCAGGAGACGAAGGGGGCGAGACACCGGTCGATTTCAACGAGTGTGTTAGTCGCGGCCAGTTACAAGCTGCGCTCGACAAACAAAATGCTTCACTCGGCGCGAGAATGGACACCATCGTCGCCGCCATTGCCAAGTTGAACACCACGGAAGGTATTGAGCGGGTGGAGCGGCGGTTGGCTGACCTCACTGGTCGGTTGGACACATTGGAGGCACGCCTGCCACCTGTCAATGACGGCCATCGTCGTGATGATGACACAGTGTATGATGCGGATGGCAACATTGATCAGCGGGCGACACAAGATGCACGATTACGTCGGCGTCTTCAGCAAAACCGACATGGTATGAGAGGTAATAACCAGAACCGTCATGGTAACGATGACCCTTTTGCTAAAGTCAAGTTTACCATTCCATCTTTTGCTGGTCTTTATGATGCTGATATATATCTTGATTGGGAGATGACGGTAGAGCAGAAATTTAATTCTCACTTAGTTCCTGAACAACATAGAGTTAGACAAGCTACTAGTGAGTTTAAGGACTTTGCTATTATCTGGTGGAATGAACTAAGTAACATGCGCTTACAACCTGATACATGGGAACGGTTAAAAGAAGATATGCGTAATCGTTTTGTTCCTCCCACATATAAACTTGATTTGAGAAAAAAATTGCAGCGCTTAGAACAAGGTGATCGTTCTGTTCAGGACTATTATGCTGAGCTTCAAAAGGGTATGATGCGTTGTGGGGTTGTTGAGGACACAGATGATAAGATTTGTCGTTTCTACGGGGGGTTACGGCGTGAAATTCAGGACATTGTTGATTATAAAGAATTTACTACTGTCAACCAGTTGTTCCAGCTTGCTATGCTTGCAGAAAAAGAATTGCAGGGACGCAAGGAATCAGCGAAGGCACGCACTGAACGACCCTTCTACACGCCGCGAACGACTACATCGGCGGGACTGCCCAAGTCTTCTTCGAGTTTTCGTTCTCCTCCACCACCTGTGACCAAGATTGCAGCAGCGCCACCGAAGCCACCTTCCACGTCACGCTTTGCAGATGCTTCAAAAAATTCCTTGCAGGTTCCAGCCAAGAGTTCTTCTTCCGTGGCTTCAACGGGCCGCTCCTCCGACATTCAGTGCCACCGCTGCCATGGGCTTGGTCATGTGCAGAAGAATTGCCCTAGCCAACGGGCATACATCGCCACAGAAGATGGAGGCTACATCAGCACTTCGGATGTTGAGGAGGATGATGATGTTGATGCTGCCTCGGACGAAACTGGCGGTGGTGATGACGACTTGGTCCTTGGTGGGGCGTCCACAGCGACGCTACGGAGCATCATTGTGCAGCGAGTCCTCAGCACACAGGTACAACAACCCGATAAGCTTCAACGCCATAATTTGTTTCAGACTTTCTTCGCAATCAAGAATCGGCGTGCACGTGTCATCATTGATGGAGGAAGCTGCAACAACTTGGTGAGTTCTGATTTGGTCAAGAAGCTTGGCTTGACCACGCGACCACATCCCCATCCATATCATATTCAGTGGTTAAATGATTCTGGAAAAGCTAAGGTAACACAAACATGCCGAGTCCATTTTTCCATTGGTGGGTATGTTGATCATGTTGATTGTGATGTGGTTCCCATGCAAGCATGCTCTCTTTTATTGGGTCGACCTTGGGAATCACTTTTTAATCCTGAGAAAAATTGGTTGGGCAGTCATGGTGGGAATGACTGGTATATTTGACATGGCTATTTTATACCCTCAAAATCCCCAACTTGCTTAAATATCTGGGCGGATTGGTTGGATGGTGTGAGTGTGGTGCAGTGGATGCACAAAATGGGTTAGTGATAGACCGCCCAGATACCACTAAGGACTGAATCTTGTCATGACCTCCCGGGTAAAACAGTACAACCACAAGTCTGTAAATTACAACTTGGCTAAGTACATTTATCGAATCCTCGGACTCATTTCACGGGTTGGGGTTCGAAGGGGTTATGCTATGGCAAGGGGGCCTGAAGGGACACCAGTGGGGGGTGAAGTTTCCCAGCTGTCCTACGTTGCGGAAAGAGAGAAGGTCCGGCTGCGTAGTGGCTGTGGGAAACATCCCGCGCACAGATGGGACCCACCGCAAGTGGGCAGTCTCCCATAAAAGTGAAATGAGAAAAGGGACTCGATAATTTGAAAAGTCACTGTGATGGTCTGCTCAACCACACGTCTAGGGAATCGTGTGGGGCAACGAGTTGATTGTCTCTTGTGGTGAAAGTGTACAAACTCTGCAGAGTCAAAACTATTCGAATAGCCGTGCCCACGGTCAAGGGCGGACATGGGAACTTAACCAGATATAGTTCTATTCAAAATGCTTTATGATGGGTTGGAAAAGTGGAAGGGCGATGGACTGCCCTGATTTGGAATTGTCCTGGGTGTCGTCCCAGTGGTAAGTTAAGCGGCTATAACGCTGAACAAATTGCTATATGGTGCAGATGCCATGTAACGGTGGATGGAATCTGAATCGATATTAATAATGCGTTTCCTTATACATTATGATTTGTTCCAAAATTGCTAAGTCATAGGGCTTTTTAATTAATTGTATTCAAAAGCACTCTACGCAAAATAAAATAACCCGAGCCTCTCATTTGTTAAGCCATGCATACTATTTATTTGCATTCTGTGTATTGGCTCGCGGAGCACGGGGTCGGAGTGCTCACGCTCGCTTTTGCGGCAAAATTCAGAATCAGGAGTCAAATCGCCTCGCCTCAGCAACAAGAGTGGACAAGCTGGCAGATAAGATGAAGATGAAGATGTCAAGGGCTAGGTCGCGAACCTCCAGTTGGCTGCCTGTGGGCATGTCCTGAAGGTCCCACCTGTGTGCTTCGTTCTTCCGCTGCTGCAATTTATTGATTTCGGCCTCATCGGCCCATGTGTAAGTTTGCTATTATATTTACGTTTCCGCATGATATGTACTTTGATAATCAGAATTGTAACTGTGTGCACTATCTACTGATCCAGGGAATAGTGCAGTTAAACACAGTAGATTCCGGATTGCAAAATCTGGGTCTGACAATAATGATGAGACTTCTTCGAAACTGTGGCACTGTCGTTTAGGCCACATTTCGAGGGGGAGAATGGAGCGTCTCATTTAAAGAAGAAATTCTCCACCCATTAGATTTCTCTGACTCAGACCACTGCATTGATTGCATTAAAGAAAATTATATTAAGCAAGTAAAGAAGGGAGCTACTCGCAGCACAGGACATTTAAGATTAATCCATAATAATGTTTGTGGTCCTTTTCCTGTGACATCAGTGGATGTTTTTATACATTCATCACTGATGATTTCTCCCGTTATGGTTATATCTTTCCCATTAAAGACCGATCTGAATCACTTATGGATATGGTACGGAGCATGCTTAGCCATACTTTACCAGTTGGCTTGTGGATGGAAGCACTAAAGACAGCCGCACATATTCTTAATCGGGTTCCCAGTAAATCAGTATCTAAAACACCTTATGAATTATGGACTGGGAGGAAACCGAGTATGAAATATTTACGAGTGTAAGGTTGTCGTACTGAAGCTAAGTTATTTAATCCACACATTGGGAAATTAGATCCTAAGACAGTAAGTTGCCATTTTATTGGGTACCCTGACAGATCGAAAGGGTATCGTTTTTATTGTCCTGATAGGATAACTAAGTTTGAAGAAAAAGGTACGCTGTGTTCTTAAAAAAAATAACGAGGATCTGGAGCCCAGGAAAATAGATCTTGAGGAGAAGCGGGTTTTATGTTCCTGCACCGCTCATCCCTGAGACCTTTATTCCTGTGCCTCAGGAGGTTACACCTCCAGTAGAGAATACTGTTGTTGCACCCACTGTTGAGGTCTCTGAAATTCCTGATGATATACCTTATGAAGAGCCTCAGTAGTCTCTTGAAATAACTAATGAACCTATTAGAAGATCACAGCGGGAGAGAAGATCTGCCATCCCGAATGATTATATTGTTTATATGAATGAGGATATTAATGATATAGGGAAGGTAGATGATCCCACCTCTTATAAGGAGACCATGATGAGTGAACATTCTTCTAAATGGCTTGAAGCCATGGAGGATGAACTAAAGTCTATGAGCATTAATGATGTATGGGACTTAGTAGAAATTCCTAACAGAGTCAAAACAGTAGGCTGTAAATGGGTCTACAAAACTAAGCGTGACTCTAAGGGAAATGTCGAAAGGTTCAAAGCAAGGCTCGTAGCAAAAGGCTTCTCACAAAGAGAGGGGATTGACTATAATGACACCTTTTTCTCCTGTCTCAACTAAAGATTCATGCAGAATTGTTATGGCACTTGTAGCTCATTATGATTTAGAGCTGCATCAGATAGATGTTATGATGGACTTTCTTAATGGCGACTTGCAAGAGAATATTTACATGGCTCAACCGGAAGGTTTTGTCATGGAAGGTAAGGAGCATATGTGATGTCGACTTAAGAAATCAATTTATGGCTTAAATCAAGCATCGAGGCAGTGGTGCCTAAAATTCGATAAGATAATGAGTTTTGGATTTAAGGAAAATGAAGTTGATAACTGCATATATGTTAAGTTCAAGGGGAGTAAATTCACCATCTTAAGTACTTTATGTGGATGATATCTTATTGGCCAGCAGCGATAAGGATATGTTGTTTGAGACCAAGAGATTTCTTTCATCTAATTTTGATATTAAGGATCTCGGTGATGCCTCTTATGTTCTTGGCATTGAAATTCACCGAGATAGGTCCGAAGGAATATTAAATTTATCTCAGAAGGCATACATTGACAGAGTACTGAAGGGATACAATATGCATAAGTGCTCTGGCTCGTCTGCTCCTATTGTTAAGGGCAATAAGTTTGGGACATTTCAATGTCCAAGGAACCAATATGAAACTGATCAGATGAAGTCGGTTCCTTATGCTTCAGCTGTCGGAAGCATTATGTATGCTCATGTATGTACGCGCCCTGATTTAGCTTTTGTAACCGGGATGCTTAGCAGATATCGGTCAAATCCAGGACCGGACCACTGGAAAGCCGTTAAGAAAGCTTTGCGCTATATACAAGCTACTAAGCATTTCATGCTCACATTTAAGTTTTCTGATAATCTTGAAGTTATTGGTTATTCAGATTCAGATTTTGTGGGATGTGTTGATACTAAGGAATCCACGTCAGGTTATATCTTCACACTCGCAGGAGGAGCTTTCTCGTGGAAAAGCTCCAAACAAACCCTTATGGCATCTTCAACGATGCAAGCTGAGTTTGTGGCATGTTATGAGGCTACCGGGCAGGCTGTATGGCTTAAGAACTTTATCCCGGGATTTAGAGTGGTAGACAGCATCTCTAAACCACTCACCTTGTACTGCGATAACGAACCCGCAGTCTTTTATGTAAATAACAATAAGTCAAGTGGTGCTGCCAAACACATTGACATTAAGTATCATGTTGTGAAAGATAGAATCCAGGATCAAACCATAAGTATCAAGCATGTTAGTATTAAGTTAATGCTTGCGGATCCGCTTACTAAAGGCTTACCACCCAATATCTTTCGTGATCATGTTGCCGGCATGGGTTTATTGGAAAGCCTCTGATTCTGGATAAAAGGACCTCAAAGCAAACCAACTCCCATTAAGTATAATGAATATCCATTTCAAGATACGATAGTACACTATAGGTACTGGGGTTGTATGGCACTTCATTGGCCATGCAACACATTGCCTTGGTATGCTGTTTTATTGAGAATGGGCTTATGATGTTAGCCTTACGATCAAAGGGGAGAATGTTGGGTTGATCTCGGCTAACAGAGCCCGAGATTTCAGGGAGGCACGCCTCCACCTCGCAGCCTTGATCGGAGGCGGTTGCCAACAGATTTTGGTTTCGGTCCCGATCACCTAGCGCTATAAAAATAAAGGGGTTTCGGCAGGACTTTGGTTCGCGCGTCGTTCTAAGCCTCCTAAACCCTAACAGACCCGATCCATCACGAGCGCTACGGTGAACGAAGGCCGTACCATCTCCGACCCCGTCCACGGCTCTGACGACCTCACTGCGCCGGCCGACCACTTCAGCTTCTCCTTCATTGGATACCTCTACCTCAACATCACCGACCACCACTCATGGGATCTCCGACTTCGGGTATGTGACGCTTCCGCACTAATGTTTATTTGTGTTCATGATTTGGATCTAGGCTTAAAGTCTAAAGCTCATGTTTAAACCTTAGATAAGAACTAACACCAGTGACATGTGCCGTCGGTACCATGCCTCGATCCCTGTCGGCTCGCCTTCCGATTGCTCCTTGTCAACCATGTGCATCTCGGTGGCCATGAGCCACTACTAGTATATCGTTGCGTTTTCTTTTAAGTAACAAATGCACAAGAATAAGGCGTTAGCGGGAAGAAGGCACTTTAGTGAAGTCTTCAGGTGCCTTGTGTTCTTCTCGTGTGCCCGTACTGTTGTCATCTGATCTCATCCAGCGAGGCTCAACACTGTACAAGGATTTTGCAGGGTAGGCGAGGTGCTGGTGAATACTTTTTCTTACTCTAAAAAAAGATTAGCCCTTGAATAAAGATCCTTAATTTCTTTAGATTTGGAATTAGCTATAGATTAGAAATTTGCATGCTATGATTTCCCTGAGGATAAAAGAGTTAGTACTGCTAGGAATATTGTAGGCTAGGAAACGTACCTGCAACTTGGGATTACTATGAAGAGAGTCATGAGAGCTAGATTTATTCCATCATATTATTCACGTGGTTTGCTAAATAAATTGCAATGCTTAAAACAAGGCAATAGAAGTATAGAGGACTAATTTCAAGAATTGCAAATTGGTTTATTGCGTTGTGGTTTAGAAGAAACTGAAGAAACTAAAATGGCTAGATATTTAAGAGGGCTTAACCATGGCATTCAAGACATTCTTGATTATAAAGAATACAATAATATCATTTGCTTGTTTCATCTTACTTGTAAGGTTCATCGTCATCCAGGCCGAGCCAGATGCAATACAAGGTGCCAATTACTAGTACTGGCCAAGCCCCACCTCTTTCTAGCCGTGGGCACCCTGCTGCTCCTTCCACTGCTTCCACACCTTCATGTCCATTTGAAACAAACAAGATCGGCACGGTGCAAGCTCCAGCAAAAAGTGCTTCTTCAATTACATGTACAGGGAGAACAAGAGATGTGCAATATTACAAATGCAAATAATTTGGACACTTCTTGCATGACTATCCAAGTCAGCGAACTCTTATTGTGAAAGATAATGGTGAGTACACATTTGCTAGTGAAATTGATGAAAATTATACTTTGGTTGCCAATAACCCTGTAGGTGATAATTTTGAAACTGATGATAAAGAAGAAGAGCATTTAGGTGCTCAAATTCTGATAACTACACGAGTCTCATTGTGAAGTGTATACTAAGTGCCCAAATGGAGAGTGCTGAACAGCATTAACGCCATATTTTATCCGAAACAAAGTTCATCTTCAAAGAGCGTTCATACCAAATTATCATCGATGGAGTGAATTGTAACAACTTTGCTTCCTTGGAGATGGTCGAGAGGCTTGGTTTAACCATTATCAGCACTCTCGTCCTTACTATATTCAATGGTTCAACTTATGTAGTAAGTTGAACATAATTAGAGTTGTAAGAGTACATTTTTCCCTTGGTTCATATCATGATTACGTTGATTACATCATACATATACAAGCATACTCATTATTGTTAGGTAAACCATAGCAATATGATAGAGATTATGTACATCATGGTAGAACTAATCAATACACACTTATGTATAAGAGCTGGAAAATTATTTTTTACTTCCAATGACTTCTTATGCTATTTTAAAGGATAAATTAGAAAGAGCTAAATGTGAAAATAAGGAGAGAACTAAAAGAGAAAATCAGATTGTAACTAAAGAGTGATTTCTATCTAAAAAGAAAGACAACAGATTCTAGCGCTAGGAAGAATGAAAGTAAATTGAAAGATGCTATTTTGCTTGCTACTAAATATGATTGAGTAATAGGCTCCTGCAGCCTCTTTCAAACAGTAAATTGAGTTGTGGTATTTTCTAAAACCAAAAGGCTGAGGGTACCTATCAGAACGGCCGTCAACATTGATTGGATGACCCAGATCAATGTGTATAGCGACATAGCGATCAACCCACCATTGATGAAACCTAAGTGGAAGTGATTTTTACTACTAAAGTAAATTAGACACCCTCCCCCAAGAGGCAGAAGATGACTCGTCATAATTACATATCAATTCTGTTTTGACAAATGAAACCAGCTTACGCAGTTTGAATCAGATAGCTAAGCTGCCCACTATTGGAAGTGAGGAAACTCATAAGCTCAGTGTAGGTGAATCCAGCATCAACAAAAGGCTAACTTGTGAAGCATTTCACTGGATCTCTCAAGCTTCAACCATAGGCTCGGGACCAGATGAATAAGGAGCACTTGCGCTTGCCTTGCTTGACGGGTGCACCGAGTTGAAGAGGATGTCCTTTATGACCTTTAGGCAACATATTGCAAAGGTTAGGGCAAGACAAGAAAAATGTGACAGGAGAAATAAACATCAAGACTAGACATAAATTAAGGCTCACCTGTGACATGAGACCATGAACCTGTTCAGCAGTAATTTTGGAACTATCCCGGGTTACCTTAGACAGCGGAGACTCCTCTTGCTGAAGAAACCATAAAACAAAATAAACAACAGATGTGTTTAGTTCTCAAAGGAAAAGGATTCTATAGAGAACAATAATCAAGCGCCGATAAATTAAAAGAGAAACATGTCAACACAAAATGACATAGCCATAAGCACTTGAGATATACAGGCATACAGCTATGCTGGAAAGCACAAAATGGGCAACAATTCTCAAAAAAAAAAAAAAGCAATCACTTCATGTCATAGGTGTGTAAACATCACAATGTTGAGGGCACAAATTATAATAACAAGGCAAATTAGGTCCATTTATTTTTAAGATAAAGAAAACTGTTTAGATTATATTGGATCTGAACCCATGTACCCCCAAAGATAAACACAGTACATTTGTTGCAACTCCAGACAAACAATTCAGAGATAGATCATACTTTTCCAATACCAACCCCCTAGATGGATCTTATCTTACATTTACTATCATCATCTTGTGCACTCAGCCTCAAGGATCCTCTCAATCGAGTAATTACAAAATGTCACTACTACAAAATATAACAGCATGTTTGCGGAATCAAACTATCAAACCAAGCCAGCCTTTCCTAGGGCTCAACCATCAGAACTTCACAATCTAATTTACTTGCATCTAAGTTAACATCATTAATTTTGACTCTTTTATTACAACATTACCATACAATTGTAATACCTGCCCAATGAATCATAAAGTCATGCCCCTTTATCCAGTGTTCCCCTAGGCGCCTAGCGCCTAGCTTGCCTCACGGTGCCTAGGCGGCCAACTTGTATTATTGCAGAACAGGCATGTTCCTCCTTGTATTATTGAAGCGAAGAAGAACATGGCTTGGATCTAGAACAAAGCTACAGAGATGAAGGAAATGGAGAGAAAGGGAAGGAGAGGGAGGCTAACAAGGTGGTGAAGTAGCATCGCCATCCCCTTGGCCCGCGGCTTGCCCACTGCCGCCACTCCTTGCCGCGGTGGGGACCCAGGGCCACCCCCTTGCTCACCGGCAAGGTCTTCTGATTGTCCTCCTCCAAGCCAGCCCCTTGCTTGCCATTGCCATCGCCAGTGAGGTCCTACTCAGTGGGGATTGGGGATCTCGCGGTGGCTCAGTGGGGGATTGGGGAGGATGACCTAATAGCCTCCTGTTATGTGAGTATATGGGCAGGATGGGCCCAAGCAAGACCGGCCCAAATACTCAAAAGCAATCTCGCCCTAACCTGACTTGCCTACAACGAACACACGTAGCTTCCATGTCTAGTGCTGTCGCTGCTTCCTTCTCCTCCACCTCCGCCTCCCTTCCTTCTCCTCCCTTCCTGCTGGCCTGCTCCAAGTCGTCATCTAGTCAGCCGTCCAGAACGCCGAGTTGGCCACCCAATCTGTCGTGCCTAGCTCCTCCCCGCCGCCTAGATACCGATTTTGACTGCATGCGGCTGCCTAGGCCACCGATTATAGCCAAATCACGGCAGCACCCCTGCGCCTAGTGCCTCGGCGGCCGCCTAGGGGAACGTTGCTTTTATCTACTCCTCTACTGTTTTTTCTCTCCTAATTGTGATAAATAAGAAAACAATAAACCAGATTTAAAACTTCCTCTCACTTCTCCCACTTTCTCACCCAGATGAAGCTCTCAGACATGACAAAGTGACCAAGGCACCAGGTCACTAATAAAACTTAATGAATTAGACTTGATGGAACCTATTCAATGTGTTCACTGTAGCTGACATTTATTCCTTAGATTGCAGGCATACAGTCCCATCCAAGGTTCCAAAAAACCGGTCACAATTTGAAAATCAAAATTTGAATTTTGAGAAATTTTGAAACCGGTAACCGGAAAAACCAGCCGGTAACCGGAAAAAAACCGGCCAAAATTCGAAAAATCAAAAAATTCATACCGGTCGGTTTTTTGGTTACCGGTCTCCACCGGTAAAACCGGTAACCGGCGGTTACCGGCCGGTAACCGCCGGGATTTTGAACCATGGTCCCATCCACTTATTATTGAAAGTGACAAAGAACAGCAAAAGGACACAGCTCAATAATATACTAACAAGATAAGAATTTACTAACTTTACACGAGAGATGCAGAAAATGGAAGTTTATCAGACAATAGGTGTGCAAGATTAAATAATAAACAATATCAGCTTTGCAAACAGCACAAGAGCAGAAGAACAGTGCTGTCCATTGATGGGTACACAAGTAGCTTTAAAAAACATGAATACAGAAACTGACCTCTTTCTTTCGTTGTGATGGCATAAGCATACCAAATCGACTGTGTGCCAGTTGACCTTCAGCTTGCTCTAGTTTATCAGCTGTGTAGCACAAAATGGTTTGTTACTTTATCTAAATTTATCCTACAACGAAACTAGCTATAATCATTTTTTCTAGAAATCTTCATAGAAGGAAATGCTTACCTAAATCAAAGATCTGTCCAGCAACATAATCCCTGTTGCCCAGAAGTGGTGATGAAGATAACGTGTTGACCCAGTACTTGTTCCAGAGTAGATCAAGGAGGTGAGAGTCCAGGGATGACTTGAAATAAGTTATGTCCAAAGCATAGTACTGCATGAAATCCAGTTAGAAAAGAACTAAACCACACACAGAGTAAAAGAAAAGAAAGATAGAGAATTAATCTAGTTACCTGTTTGCAGTGAACACCAAAATCTTCTATCTTGTTGAGTGGTATGGTCTGATACTCGGACACAGGCTCATCTGGTGGTTTGTAATCTTTTGGATATGTCCTAAAAGCTCCAATCTCTACTTTACCAGCAGAAACAGTCCTTGTTGGGTCTATCACAACAGCCAAGAATGGCTCTGTAAATTGCTGATTAAGCATCTGAGTTGACACATCAATTCCTGACAGCCAGCATCCATAACCAGGGTGTGAGTGATACCAGCCGACCACATTCTCCAACCTTCCAGCCTATCCAAATGAAGAACATATGCAAGTTAGTTTTATTATATTAACAGTTTAACACACAGCTGCATGCGCATACTTCCTAATATTAACAGTTAACACACACCTGCATGCGCATACTTCCTAATATTAACAGTTAACACACACCTGCATGCGCATACTTCCTCACACCTCTGTTGCAGAATTATCTAAACGCAGGTTCATCAATTGCCAGTAAGTTGTTCATCAGTGTAACAGTTGTGTGAATTTACAACTGCCAGAGCAGACTGAAAGGCATAATCATGCATATATTATATCCAATGTTCCAATATACAAGGCAAAAAATCAGAGCTAGAGTTCAGAGGAAACTACAATTTATCCTAAAACCTTTCTAAATGTTACTGTGACAGAAAACATGTGAACCAATTCCAAGGTATTCCCCAAACAGAATTTAACACACCAGGAGTCCATGTGAATAGGGTGATAATAGACCACTAGAGATCAAATAAAAAAATGCATTACATACCTTACAAATTTAAGGATGTACTCAGAAATAACAAACAACTGCAATTTATCACTAGTCCTATCAAACCCACATCATGTTTGGCTTTTTAACGCAAGTAGTAGCGGTGCCACATCTTTCATCAAGAATGGCAAACACACACAGTGGCGGACTATGGATTAGAGAAGGCAAAACTAGTGGTTTTTTTAGGCCACGGCCCAGGTTGACCGACATGAAGATCCACCTCTGAACACACACTAACATTCCGAGAGAAATGAAACACAAATACCCAATCATGTCCTTATAAGAAGGGAAAAAACTGTATGTATGATACAAAGCTCATGTAGTGTAGGATCTGGGCTGTATGATACCATCGTACTCATATGAATAGTTGTAAAATTGTTTTTCCCCCAAAAACCTTTGTACAGTTATTCTAATTTGAACATGTCCCTTCTTGTTGGCATGCATCAAGACAAGTAGACAACTTCAACATATGAGGCAAAATGCATCAACTGATCTGATTATTTAAGTCCAATCATTAAGTGCTGAGTTTTAAACAGAATATGGTGCATGGAAATCAAACTTACGGTATGTATGTATGTATGTATGTACGTACGTACGTATGTATATTTTCAGGCACATTGTAGAGTTTATATGATCACATGGTGAGTTGGTGACAAAATAATTCTAAGGTGATATAGTCCTATAAGATGATGGTTGTGATACTTTGCATAGGATGTTCAATTTTACACCAGATCACATGGTGAGTTGGTGACAAAATAATTCTAAGGTGATATAGTCCTATAAGATGATGGTTGTGATACTTAGTATAGGATGTTCAATTTTACACCAGATGCTAGGGACACCAGTTATACCATGCAGTGTGTGCACAACTAGTGAATACAACTAGTACAATTGCTCACAAATCAGCTGATAATAATTCCCAATATTGTAACCCTGTATCATCTTTACCCACAGGATCAAACATACCAGCATGTCAGCAAAATTTAGGGGTCACTAACACACTAAACATATCAGTTATCAATATTTTTAGCAGCATTTCAGGGCCAGCGGCTAAGGCACATTATCAGTATCGACATGGACTGGACCAATCAAGGGCAACATTACACAAACCCAGATAGGGTAATAAAAAAACATGCAATTATGAAGATCACACCAGCAACAATAAGTTAGCCACATTTAAAGGCGCATATCAATGCAGCAATACACAACACAGATAAACATCAAATTAGCAGCACTGCCAAAAATCCATAGCCACATTTAAAGGCGCATATCAATGCAGCAATACACAACACAGATAAACATCAAATTAGCAGCACTGCCAAAAATCCACCCCAAAACTTTCTCATATGAACAACATGATTAGGTCACAATAACAATAACTGTAAATTATTATTACTAGCTATACAATTTTCACAAGCACATAGGCACCAGATTGGGAGTAACATTACAGTCTGGTCAGATCGAGAGCTGCGAAATAAAAGGTGGCGGCGAAAGGATGGGGGCCTGACCTGCTTGTTGATGGTGGAGTACTCGACCATGTACTCGTAGGCGTCGGCCTGGGCGTTGACCCTGGTCTCGGTGCCCTCGACGGGGAGCGCGAAGGCGTCCATGACGATGATGGAGTCGCCGTCGCACTTTCCCTGCATGAGGCCCATGACCTCGATGGTGCCGCCGGCGCGGGCGTGGACGACCATCTTGAGAAGCGCGAGTGCGGAGATCCTGGCGCGGCGGAAGTGGTGGGGGTCGCTCGCCCAGGGCTTCTCCTGCTGCACCCGCGCCTGCGAAGCCTCGTCGTAGCGGTAGATCGCGTCCAGCGCGTCCGGGTCGGAGGCGGCCGCCGGGATGTTGTTCTCCAGCTCCCACGTCTGCCGCGCCATCGCCGCCGAAGAGGTGGGCTCCATCGCGGCGCCGCGCAAAACCCTAGGAGCGGAAGAGGAGGGGACGAAAAGGAGAGGAGGGGTTTGGGTTTGGTTGCGTGTCTGCTTCTGCTTTTTTCGGCTCTCCAAGCCGTGGGGTGGAATCAGGTAGGTATTTATTGGGCTGGATAGTCCGGGCCGTGGAGGTGGAAATCTAGGCATTTTAGGCCCGAATCCCGGCCGGGGTTCGAGTTCCCAAACAAAAGCCTTCGGCTTTCTTGGCCGGGTCGGGATACCAACGTTGTGGACCGGTCAATGTTCCTCGGACGCTCACCGACCAGCGGTATCTCGTAGTATTTCTTATTTTTTTATAAAAAATAATATCTGTGGAGAAATTATTGGGGGGGGGGGGGGGGGGGGTTGAGGATAGAGTGTCACAGTAAGCTACAAAATTTATCACTCAAATATAATCAGCGCAGGGAGAAATAAAAAAAGAGAGAAATTTGAGATCAATGGAAGTAACAGGGTGACAGGACACTTGTCTGAACCCTGAACCGAAGGTAGTGCTAAAAAGAGTTTGTAGCTATGTTCTTTTTCAGCTTTTTGGTTTTAATTTTTGGTTTTTTATACTAACTAGCTTTTAAACGAAGTGTTTTTTTAAGATGGGGTCTACTAGTTAATTGTAGTACATATTGTACCGACTTTATTTATATTCGCAAAAACCACACGTGAATTTATGTTACTCTGTAATCTATCTTATGAACAGCCCAAAAGTCACAAGCCGCAGCAAAAAAGAACAGGATCTAAACCTAGGCTTTTGGCTTTTTTACACTGTAACTGTTGAAAATATATTGTAGCTGTTGTTAGTTTTTTGTATAATTAAATTTTTTAAAAAAGTTATATCATCACAGATAATACAAAGGAATAAAGGAAAGAACAAAAATACTCTAAAAAGCTAAAAAAAGATAAAATTAGAAAGCTAGAAATTAAAAGCAGAAACTTATTGGAGTGGGACCAAATGATCGACTCCTATCACAGAACTAAATCTCAGATAGTAGATGCAGCAGGAGTAGACTACTGGCCAACTTATCGCATTCTATTTGAATATTATAATAACTCAAGAATATTTGTCGCCAGTTACTCTACTTGGTTATCTTTATCTATCCAGCTTTGCTATGTGTCGAAGTACCCATGTGTTACAGCCAAGGTTCTAAAACCTAGAACCGGGAGAAATTCTGACCGGTAGCCGGTAACGGTAGCCGGTAACGGTAATCGGCCGGTTATCAGAAAAACCAACAAAAAATCGGTCACAATTTGAAAATCAAAATTTGAACTTTGGGATGTTTTGAAACTGGTAACCGAAAAAACCGGGCAGTAACAGGAAATACCGGAAAAAAACTGGCCAAAATTTAAAAATTAAATATAATACCGGCCAGTTTTTCAGTTATCGGTCTCCACCGGTAGAAACGGTAACCAGTGGGTAACCGCCAGGATTTTGAAACTTTTTTACAGCTAATCCTAACGGTAAGGAGCAATGTATATACCATATGATTAGTTAACCTGCAATGGCTTAGCTGAAGAATCTTTCATGCATGTTGATTACCGACAGAATCACTTGGCTTGATATGGTACGCTGCCTGGTCAATCGGGGCGTTTTGTCGTTCTGCAGTGCAGGTTATCTGCACCCTAACTTTACTATCCCTTCCATGATTCGTTACATGCTTGGCCGGCAAAACATTTGTAAAAATCAAACATCCTGCAGTGGATGAATACGATGTCCTGGGATTTGGAACCTCTCATGTGGTTGTCAGCACCGGACCCTGAAATGGCCGGTCTGCGTTTTAATTGTTCATTTCGTCGCCATGCAAGCAGATGCAGGTTCAGAAGAGGCTTGTGAATTCTATCCCTCCAAAACATGATCAATTTTCTGACTAGGAGAATTGTTCTACCATGTTCAAAAATTGTATTCAATTGAAAGATGTCAGCATATATATGCAGTGTAAAAGTGGGTAAAATCATCAACTCTTCAGTTATTCAGATCTACACTGATGTGTCTATCTACCTACCAAAGTACTCCGTTCTTTTTACATGAGGTTCTGGAATCCGTACCATCAACATTTATAAAGTTTGATTGTCAATAGGTTTAAAGTATATAGATCGTTATATGAAAATTATCAATATATTTGACGTTTAAAATGCTTTAATAATATTATAATTTTATCAGTACATCTTAATTTAAAGTTATAAAAAATAATGGTCAAAATCACACATCGAAGATCATAAAAAAACAAAAAAAAAACATTAAGTAAAAAAGAATGAAAACAGTAGTATATGGTCATATTCCATTGTATAAAGATATTGACTAGGTTTTTTGGACTCCATCTTATGCCTTTGGGTTTTTGCTATAGTGATAGTTTTCAAACGACACGTCTTTTCAAGATGAGGTTTATAAGTTGATTGTAGTATATACTGTACCAACTTCAGCTATATCGACTAAAATCGTTGTGACTCTCTCTTTATACTCTCTCACGAACAATCAGAATTCAAAAATTATAAACCACAGTTCAAAAAAACCCATCTATTTTTCAGGCCAGAATCCATTACAGCTTAAACTGGAAGTCGAGATCTGATCTTCTCCAGAATTATGCGAAAGAAATGAACAATAACCATTCATGTGGCATCTGTCCCCTACCAAATTGCACTTGACAAACCATTTCCCCGGAGACAAGAAACGCAAAAGAAACCCCTACTCGTCGGATAACTAGCTCTCCGTGCTAGCTAGTACTAGTGTGATAGTACCATTCCAGCTTAGGCCGAAATATTTCACTGTCTGTCTCTTTGCCCTCTTGCATCAAATAATTCGTTGTGCAACTCTGTATTTTTTTTGGACCATTCTGCCACGGGCACGCAGCAACGCATGTTCGGCTGAGCAATCTAGTTGCAACCTTACAGCTAGCTGCACGCACGATAACGGACAAAGCCGAGGTTGTACTGTCCATGCTCATAACGCCCATGGGATTGTAGCGAGTTGGTTCAGTATCTGGCTGCATGCATGCTGTGCAAAGCTCCATGTGCTCAGTTAAAGTCGCAGAGAAATGATCAGAAATTGTTTTTTAACTGTATAGTACACCTCATGATGAGAGGCATTACTCTGTGGCAAAACATAGTACCAGAGCCCCTGTACATGTAAATGATACAATGCTCACCAAAATTCAAAATTGTGCTACTGTTTGGGATAAGTTGGTCCTGGTAATGGCATAATGTGCCACACTGGCAGCACTAATTCCTTGGGCCATGGGGTTAATTATGCCCTATGTGACGACCCGTATTTTTACCAAAGGGTAAAAACACTAGTGAACGAATTATTATTCGTTTGCTCGATAAAACACTGCTCCAACGAATAATAAACCCATCAGAATGTTGCAGTAGAACAATAATTAGAGACGGAATAAGATAATACAAGAACATAGCCATGCGGGGCTAAAGCTTATTACAAAGCCACAAGGGCTCGAATACTACAATGTCTACAAAGGAAATGATTCCAAATACTAATTATACAAAGACCAAAACTCGAATACAGCTACGCACTAATGTACTTAGGTTCACAAGAACAACTCCTGACATTCGCCTACTCCACCCCACCTTCACGTGGGGCGTCTGCCTCGTCTACGTCGTACTCTGGGTCCATAGCATTCCTTTCAGGATGGTATTTATTATCCATGTAGACCTCGCCAGATTATAGCAAATCTCTAGACTGATCTATTCCTAAACAAGGGAAGATAATAGCAAGAGTGAGTACAGAAATACTCAGTAAACATTATCAGCAAAATACACTGCATGCTCATAATCTAACATTTCTTGAAACACTCATTCCCATTTTCTTTCTCATTCTCTCTCTTTTTCATAGCTTATAGAAAATAAAGGTTTTTTGAGTTTTGAAAGAATTTCAGATTATTAATTTAGAAATTTACTGAACACTCGTATTCAAAGAAAAGACTCCCTGTAGACTTTCATAGCCTCCAGTAGTCCAGTCTAGGAGACAACCGTGAATTCACGATTTTATTTAGTGTTGCACAGGCTTTCATCGTTTTACACCCATGCCACCCCGACTCTGATTGCAACAAGTTCATTCGTATATTCCATAAACTCTACGTTGCACTTGCCTGGTTATCCTTGAGGACGATGCATGGACGGCTCCGACCCGGGACCTCCACCTGTACAAACGTCAACCCGACTCAACACATCATATCGAAACTAGTGCTTAAGCGAGCAACGACAACTCTACATGTATAACTCGACTCTGGCATAAAACACACGGGGTTAATAACCCGTCGTGTAGGTACCAAACCCCTATTTTTCTTTTCTTTTTTTATCCTTTTCTTTCCCCCTTTTTCTTCCTTCCTTTTCCTTCTCTTTTTTTATTACCCAGCTGGCCTTATCTCCTTCCTCTTTCTCCCACTCTCTCTCTCTGTGTGTGTGTGTGTGTGTGTTTTAGATCGACCAAAAGGCCTTGCTCCTTCATCTCAATCTAGACCGAGGCGGCCGTCCCTCGAGCCGTAGCCCACCGGCCACTGACCGTTACCTCCCCAGACCTCTCCTCACCTCCCACGACTCTCCATCTCCCCTGCTTCACTCAGGCGGTCTTGCCACCTCAGGGCCATGGGCACGCAGGCTCGGCCCGCGGTCGAGCCACACGCCGTAGGCCACCTGGCACTACGCGCTGTCGATGGGCTCTCCCCTCAGCCTCCGGCTCTAGCCGTCGCCTTGGGTGCTCGGGCCTATCGGTCCGGCAACACCGTTGTTCTCAGGGCTTGGCGACTGCACCACCACCCGCTCCACCTCCGTTGTGACGTCCCCACCTCAACGCTAACCTCCGGCCACTATGTCTCCGTCCGCCGCCACCATGAGCCCTAGGGACGACGCTGGTTCACTCTTCCCCCTCTTTACTATTGTGCTTTTGATACAGCTACTACTTTTGCCTTGCTCTAGTCGCACAGCTAGGAAGGCTCATGGTGGCTACTGTGACGGGACTTGGTGAAGTGCATGCGCCGAGGGCGCACGGCGATGCTACAGGCTCGCCGTCGATGCGATGGGGAAAAATGAAGGCTTACTTAATGTCAGCTGAAAAAGAGGGCTAGGGGTGTCCAATAACTTGGTGTGGTGTCGATGGTCGCCAGAAGTCTTACGCCTTCGGAGTCGTCACTATCCCCTTTGCTCTTCTCCATCATATTTCCCTTCTTCCTTGGTTCTTCTCCTTCGGGCTTCGTCTTCCTCATTGCTTGGGTATGTCTTACAAGGAGCTTGGGTGGTAATGGGATTGAGCTCGGATTGATGTTTTCTTTTGGTTGAATAGAGGAGGGGAAATGGCTTTTTGCTTTGCTTTTGTCTTGGTGGTGAGCTCTCGGTTGGAAGAAAATGGGAGTGAGGTGAGGCCTCCCAGAGACTGACCTGCTTGTGCATCGAGGCATTGGTCTTATGACTCTCTTGGCTTATGAAATGACTAAAGTGTCCTCACCTTACCCCTACTCTTTCTTCATGTGGTTGTTGCCTAAAGGACATTTTGTTCCAAAGTGTTCTTCACTGTTTGAGCTTTTCTTTTTCTACTTCGGCAGGTAAGTCGGTAAAAGTGGATGTTGGTTAAAGTTTCTGCCGAATGACGAAGCCCACCATAGCGAGAGATGCCGACCGACCCCAGACGGTCTGGGAACCTCTGTGAACGCTACCATTATTCAGCATTCTAAAAGCCGATGGGTCTAACGATAAAACTCTAGTTAATTTCCTTTATTCTCCCTTTTTCATTTTTAGTTGTCTTACATTGTACATGCTTGTTCATAATGTTTTGCCATATAATATTGTTAAGAAAATTTCATGGAGTAATTTAACATGCAATTTGAACACTTAGATTTAAAGGTGTGCGAATAGGAATTTCCCCTGCGCGCACTAATGTTCCTTATTCCCCCTTTTCTTTTTCTTCCCACCCTTCTCTTTTTCTTCTTTTATTTCCCTCCCCTTTTTCTTTTTCTTTTCTTCCCACCCAGCTGAACCGCTGGCCATTCGTTTCCTCCTCTCCCCTTATCCTCTCCTCTCACTTCTCTCTCCTCCTCCCCGATCAGGATCCATGGTGCCACCCGACGCCGTGCACCGCCCTTGCCCTCGGCTCAGAACCCTATGCCCTCATGCCACCAGTTCCCTCGGCTTCCTACACCGCCGCCTCACATCCTACGTGCCGCCGCCCTAGCCATCTCTCTTGGCTCTGGCTATGACCTCTCCTGAGCTTCCTCTCGGCACCGACCCCGTGTTCAACCACAGCCTCCCTAGTGCCATCTCTCCCCCTTGGTGGCTAAGGTTCACTCGGTTCCACCAGAACCATCACTCCATACGTCGCCGCCTCCTCCATGTCCGAACACCTCCATGGCTACTACTCCCCCCTTTATCTCCTCTTACTCCCATCTCTATCTTTACTTACTTTGGTTGCTTAAGTTTACCTTCATACTTTTAAAGTGCTTTTTCAATTTGAACCTTAATGAGGGTGGTGCTATGTGGTTGTTACGACGGGGCTCAAAATCATTCCATGTGCGGGGGGAGTATGGAGTGATTGTCGGGTGCACGTGTTGTGCCTGTCACCACAGTGATTTGACCCTTGGTACCTTCTTCTGTCTATGTTCTTACTACTCTATGCTTCAGTTTGTTGAATGGTGATACCTTGGTGATTTGGTGGATGGTAGTTCACTGGCAGTTGCTATGAAGCTCTTTGTGATGCTAAGTTAGAGGTGCTTTAGTGAATAATTGTGCTACCTATGTGGTCCTAGAAGGCAACAAAATTATTGGGAGATGTTGTGTGGCCTACCTTGGTTGGATGGTTGTCGGGTTGATTTGGAAAGGGATTGAAGAAGTGGCCATGGTGGTCGCTTTCCCCTTGTCGGCCGTGCAGGTTTTGGCTTGTGGTTACTTGTGATCTCCTCCTCCTATGGCTTGGCTCCTTGCTCCTGGACCTTGCTAGCTCAGCCTTGATCTTCTCTTATGCTGACCGAAGGAATGTGGCATGGTTTTGGGGTTGGATCTGGAGTGGATTTGGAAATGGGGAATGAACTGGGGTGGCTCTCTGCATTGGCTTGCTTGCTGGGCTGTGTATGGTCTTTGGCTCTCTGTGGCCGGTTTCTTGGTTGTATGTTCTCTTTCTCTCTCTCTCTCTTGTGGCTGAATAGTTTGCCCTTATCTCTTGGCTGTGCATTCCTATGTCCTCATTGCTACCATTGTGCTAAGGGGGGACGGATTGAGATATTTGTTTGGTTGGGCTGTAAAATGGACTTCTGTATAAATTCAGGTTAGTTTTACTACCGAATGATGACCCAATGGCTGCGAGAAGTGCTGACTAGACCCCAGACGGTCTGGTATCTCGATGAACAAAATGCCCAGCTCAAAATTAAATTCCAGAGTTCTTACAGCAATTCTTTCTTTTAATTCTTTTATTTTGTTTGGTCTTTCTTTGGTATTTTCATAATTACTTACAAGGAATATCGGGGTTTGGGTTTGGTATGGCAAACGGATCGCAAACAATGTATGAGATGAGCTCACTGTAAATTAAATCATGTAATTCTTGAGTGATTGTAATTATGCTATATTTATTTATGTTTGTGAGACGGTTATTTGCTTGAGACTAGGAATTATGAATTTATTGTAATTTTTACTGTTGTTATTAATGCAATGAGGGCTGTAATATTTGTATGTGGTCAGAGAAAAATTTTATTATCACCCAACGAATGCAATTCATTTCCTATAAAGCACTGTAATTAATTTAATTGTTGTAATATGGACTGATATCTATTTTACTTGAGTTAAACTCATTTTTTACATTGGCGTTTAGTTAAATCCCGTTTCTTACTCTTGTGTCTACAGATTGTCTCTAGTTCTCGTCGACGGAATCGTGAAAGCAGTGTATTTATCTATCGCTTGTAGTCTTCAATTTAATAAATACACAGAAAATTTTAAATTACCCCATATTCTAAATAATTAGTTACTTAATAAATCTCACTTAGCTCGTAACTCACCGCTTAAAGTTAACCACAAACGCCGGGCGTTACACCTAGGAGCTGTAAACCGGTGAGCACTCCATCCATGCATCTCATTGGAATGCTAGGAGCTAGGACCATACGCAACACGAGCTGAGAAAGTCTTGGTCTCCCTTTCTCCGTCTATATCTTATATCTACATCATGTATCCATGCACACCTACGCACACACAACCGCTTCTCTGTACACGCTCTTTTTACAGTACGTGCTCGATAATTCTCCTTTTATTGTTCTGCAGAAGCTTTGCTCGCCCAGCTTACGGCCGAGTCATGTGATGTGTACACCGATTGATCGATCCATCTGGTCCTTGGTTGTGTTGTAACTAGTATCGCTACAGTCTGAAAGGAGTTATGTGCATAGATGGATCTGCAGGCAGGAGCTGACAACAAACGAGAGTGGTATAAGTTAGCAGTACAACGCGTGCAGTGCAGTGCAGGCAGGTCCATGCATGGTGTATCATTTGCGGTGGACCGGTGGTCACGTATACGGCTACAGGTAGATTGCTGACATTTCTACGCATCCATGAATACAGTGTTATATGCGTGTGTATCTACTTACTGTATCAGCTATGAAGGAGCTTTATTTGATCTCACGTGTGTTCTAGAATACTCAATTTTAACTATTGGGCAGTGCACCGATATGTGTAATGCTAGTAGCCTGGTTGGTAGGGGTAAAAATGGATTGAATACGATTTGGATAGTGTCTAAATTATTTTCGTATTTATGTTTATAAATGAATACGAATATGTATCGAATATTCTCAAATACGAATATGAATCGAATATTATAACGAATACGAATTCGAATCGAATATCTACTCAATTTGGTCGGATTCAGATACCTCAAACTTATGTAGTATGAAGACATTAATGATATTTTACCTCATAAAATCATACTTAATTATTCCTATTCATTTACTTCACCTAAAGAAAAACTAATTCACATTTAATTAAAAAAACTTGTCCAACTAATTAGTTATATTGTAAAAAAAATATGCATATTTCTTCTCGAATACGGATATGGATAGTCCGGATAAAATAACATTTCGGATGGTAAAAATCTATACCATATTTATATCCATATTTTTTTATGCAAATTCGAATATGAATACGAATATGATATAAATTGTTAATCGAATGGGAAAAATATATCATATTCATATCCTATTAAATTCAGTAATTATATAATACGAATAATTTGTACCACTTTTCACCTCTAATGGTTGGTGAATCATTGGTTGCCCCGATGATGGGGACAAAACGACGGTTAAAGTACAGCTTACTAGTACTAGTACTACAAGACAGGGAGCACACAGTGCAGTTTCTCCTGCTTGCGTGTTACAGGCTTAGAGGCTGTCATTATCCCACAACTTCACCTAGAGTTTCAGACATGCGTTTGCAACCATTTCGCTGCAAGAATTAGGTCTTCAAATGAACTGATGTCTTGGTTAATGTACATGACTGATCCGATCTGAATTTAACCATTTCTTGGTTAGCTCATCGATAGTCTCACTGTCAAGACACATCCTGAAGTAACAGCATGGGAACAAATTAAGGGGCAGTAGGGTCGCCCAACTGCACTTGAGTCTTCAGCTAACTAACGGATTCCGAACGGAAACCTGACCTGCCGGTGCCAGGCATGTGGTTGCTAGCTAATAATCAATCATAAGGACTATATCCTTAATAATCTCGTCTCAGATCCATCCACAGAAAGCCGTAAAGCAACAACAGTTCCAGTTGGTTGGGGAAAGCCCTGGCGATGGCATGTCAAGTTGTCAACCAGTTTGGACAGAAACCGTCCATCGTTGTCAGATGATCAGATCGTCTGCTAGAGTTAGTAGGGGTTTATGGGAGATTCCTGCTAATGGAGGCATGAAATGAAAACCATGGGCAACTTGAATCTCTTTTCTTAATTTACTGTTGTCTAGGTGGTTTATGTACACTAATATAATCTCAAGGATCATATCTCCTAAACCAAAACCAAATGGGGCACTTAATCTGCTGACAAGTGCAAATATTTTGGGGCTAATCATTGGCATGGATGCTGCACGCTGACGATGATATCGAGGGGGAATCCGATTCATCCTCGTCGTCGTAGTTGTCGTCGTCCTCGAAATCGTCGAGGTCGTCGAAATCCCAAAACTCATCCTCCTCCTCGGGCATCTGCCATTGATCTTGAGAAATCTCACCAGACTCCAATAACTCCAGCACCTGCCGTTACGCATGTGAATCGAGTCAGTTAACCACTAAGAGTTGCAAATTAATAAGTAATGGAGTTGTACGTTACTATACAATTGACCAGTCGTTGAAGTTACTAGTGCACTGAGCTGATCAGCTGACACAGTACATTGGATTTTACATTTAGAGCAGCAAGAAAGCCAACTCCAATGCATTGGAAAAAAAACAATTTGTTGCTTGGAAATTAAGTTTTTGCCGTGTTTGTGGTATGTGTTTAATGTAATAAATGTATACATATTCCGTTTCCCAACCTTTTTGTCTAAAAAACCTAAATTCAGTTGTAATTCCTCAAAACATAAAATGCACAACTCCTCATGCTGAATTTACGCTCTAAGCATTGCTTGAACTCAAACGCTGTATCCACCTTCTGAAGCATTTGAGAGTTCAAACGAGGGTGTCTGTTGAGTGATAGTTTATGTGCCAATGGTGCGACGCATAACTAATAAACTAATGCATGATTAAACTTTGATTAGAGTAGACCAAGTCTTTTATATACCCATGGGGTGGCATGTGTCCCAAGATTTGTGTTCTTGAGCTGTCTTGTGTCCCCCACTTCACCTTGGCCTAGGGCTTCCCGTGAATCAATCGAAAGAAAAAGGATAGGGCCATAGGGGAGAAGATAGGAAGCAACAGAGCATCCTATGCCCCTTCTAAAATCAAGAAACCGCCATACTTGAGATGTGACCAAACCATTGTCTTCTTCTAAATTTAGTAAAATAGTAAGATTGCTTTGTGCCTGGTCCTAATCTTCATTGCTCACCCACTTTCTTACAGAAAGAATGAATGCTCAAAAACTTTTCCTTGTATGACTGTATAAGTTCAAGGTCTATAGGTTAAAAGGGAAATAAAGAAAGCTTTTGGGGCTGTTTGGAAAAACTTTCAGATAAGGTCAATGCTGATATGTATTGATGTGTTCAAGCTACCTTCCCTTAAGTTCAACTCAATTCATTTATGTGTGATGTGCTCATACACAAGATGAGGCTTCTGCTTTTGTATTGTAGTATACATTATCACTCAGGGCGCGCCCACACAATGTGGAATCCAAGTGAAAGAGATTCAGTTATCTTCACATCGAAAATGAGATCTTAACACACCGTGATAGACGAAGACAAGCTATGCAATCAAGTTTGTTATAATATTACTCGCCAACTGGTCGGTAGATGCTAGTGAGCTAAATTAAAACCAAGGCGTGCTGTCACAACTGACTACACAATGTGGCAGTATTTAACAACCGTAGGAGGCAAGTGGACGGTGCAGATATATAGGAGCAAGGTTCCAAAAACCGGAACCGGAAGAAATCCCGGTCGGCGGCCGGTAACGGTAACCGGGCGGTTACCGGAAAAACCGGTAAAAAACCGGTCACAATTTGAAAATCAAAATTTGAATTTTGAGATATTTTGAAACCGGTAACCGGAAAAACCGGCCGGTAACCGGAAAACCGGAAAAAAAAACCGGTCAAAATTCGAAAAATCAAAAATTCATACCAGCCGGTTTTTTGTTTACCGGTCTCTACCGATAAAACCGGTAACCGGCGGTCGCCGGTAATTTGAACCATGTATAGGAGTAGAGAGACAGGCACAGAGCGTATGTGGCTACTAGTGTGTTAGGGTGCTCTCACATGTCTGATTAGAAGAAGCATATACGGATTATCTGGTATAAATAATAACTTCAGATAGGAGAATTATACTTGAGTGAGATAGCTACCTAGCACCAGACATGATAAATGGTCACCTACAGAGTATGACTTGACTATTACCTCCTCTGATTAGAGAACTTGATAGTTCATATAAAATAGTGGTGTGTCCTAGACTAGATCCTTCCAACAATTTATGCAAACAGCTATTAACAATTATTCATTTATGCTAGTTTTTCCCCCATTTCTGTTGTGATTGTCCATGTCATTATATGGTACACTATGATAGATCCGTTGAACCTACCGTTTACATTTCGTTCCTAAGAAAAACTAGACCGTACCTTGTAAGAAATTCTTGATTTTTTTCTCTCTGTATGATTACCAAATAATCTACTTGAGCAAGTTTTTAGTAGTTGTCGGTTGCAATGCATGGTAGGATATCCTTTGCTCAAACCCTCATAATTTCCAATGTTTTGAGTTGCCGCCTGCCGGAACAAGCAACAATTCGATTAGCGCACCAAATAGGAATTAAGATGTCCCTAACTTTGGTCCTCTGATGATGGTTAGAGATTTCTTTGGCGGACCATGCATGGTTAAGGCTGAATGCTACACTGTCAGAACTACCCTAACATTCCAAAGCTAGGGGGTTGCACAATCAGGAACAATTAGTTCACCAACTATCAAAAGGTACTGTATTATGTGGCACTGATGTAAGCAAAAGCCTTTGGTGATGAAGCTTTATGCCCCCATTTAATATCTTGTTGCAACTTGGTAATGAAAATCTGTAGCTGTTCAAGATCAATTTTGGCTGCTGTTGTCGACAGTTTTATCCGATTTTTTTTTTCAACTTTGTGAATTTTAATTCAGTCCAATTAGGACAGTAAAGTGCAGTGGAAGATTTTCCTTTCCCTACGTACTTACCTGTGTCATGGTAGGCCGCCACGCCGCCGCGGGCCTGACGCAGAGCGACGCGACGAACACGAGCCGCCTCAGCTGCGCGGCGTCGTAGCCGTCGCCGAGGCGCGGGTCCACGAGCCCTTGCACCGCGCCGTCGTTCAGGTAAGGCTTGGCCTGCGTCATAGAGACACATGTTCCGACCCAAAACTCAGCCACGTCGCGCTAGTTATGAAAACACGTTACTAATCGGTAGTACTTACCCAGGCGAGGAGGCTCTTGTGGGAGCCATCCACCGGCTTCCTCCCGGAGATGAGCTCCAGGAGGAAGACGCCGAACGCGAACACGTCCGTCTTCTCGTCCACGATGCCGTGCGTGAAGTACTCCGGCGCCACGCACCTGTCACGTCGCGATCAATGCCGACGTCCATGTCAGCATCGTTTCCAACTCCAGATTTTACCCCCGTTTTTTTACCGGCACAACGCAGAGAGAAGCGTAAACTGCAGCTCACCCGAACGTGCCCTCGATGGGCGCGATGGCGTGGTGCGTCCACCCCGACGGCAGCCACCGGGCGAGGCCGAAGTCCGAAATCTACGTGGAGAAGCAGAAGCCGTGTGGGTAATCGACACGAACAGAGGAAGGACAAGGGAGGGAGGAGCAGAGTGGGCGAAGAGACGCACCTGGGGCTCGTAGTCTGCGGTGAGGAGGATGTTGGACGCCTTGATGTCCCGGTGGATTATCCTCCGCGCGCAGCCCTTGTGGAGGTACCGGAGCCCGCGCGCCGTGCCGACCGCTATCCCGCGCCGCTGCCTCCACATCATCACCGGCAGCTTCTCGTCTGCAATTCCAATGCAGGCCACCGCATTAATACATGGGTGGCACAGAGCGTATCGGTGAATATGAATGGATAGATGCCGTGTCGGGGGACTCGCCGTGAAGGTTGGAGGAGACGGAGCCGCGGGTGGAGAACTCTAAGATGAGGTGGAGGCCGCGGTCGACGCAGCAGCCGAGGAGGGAGGAGACGTTCGGGTGCCGGACGTGCCCCACCGTGCCCAGCTCCGTCAAGAAGTCCTTCTCCTTCTTCTCGTCGGCCGCCGCCGTCGGCGCCAGGCGCTTCACCGCGACGGCTCGCCCGTCCTCCAGGACCCCGCGGTACACCTCGCCGTACCCGCCCTTCCCCACCATGTTGTCTGCGCAATTCGTCGTCAGCTTTAGTTCAGGCAATGCCAAAGCGAAAGAATCGACCGAACTCGAGCAGCGCTCTATTATGACCTTGGTGGAAGCCATTGGTGGCCTGATTGACCTCCTCGTAGGAGAAGCACCTCCAAGTGGGCTTGTTCGGTGGCGGCGTCTCGACGTCAACGCACTCCTCAGTGGACTCATCAGGGTTGCTCCGGCGGCCGAGGGACAGGAGCCTCTTCAGGCTCCGGCTCCTGAGATAGTTCATCCTCTTCTCTATCTACGAACCCAGAACAGAGCAACTCGATCCGGTCTCAAAGAAGACAAGAACAAGGCCTAGCTAGAACAATCCCATGTCCCCCTCCTCTTTGCCGCCGGCGTGCGCAAGCATGTAGGACTAATAGCGACACTGTGCAGGGAGGCGGATTCTGTCCTACCGGTAGGACATCCTACCCCGTGATCCACCGTCCATTTCAGCTGGAGATGTGTGCCCGTATTCTCTCCATTGCAATCAATACATAGCCTGTATTCTTTGTACCGTATCCTGTAACATGATGTACGTACGCACCTTTTCCTCTCTCTCCTCTCTACACCTCAACACCCGGAAAAAAAATTCTACGGGGATGGGCCTTCAAGGCTTCAACCCCGCAGCTAGGGCTCCTTTCCGATCCATGCCACGTAGCAACACGGATCTCAGAGCAAGCATTCTTCCAAGCCGCCCTCCTCTTCTAGAGCGAGCCTAAATCCGAATCCAACGGCAGAGTGGAAGGAGCAGCGCGCGCGGGCGATGGTGTCGCCGAGGCCCGCCACCGGCCGCCCCGCGGTGCCGTCACCGGTCCCGCAGGCAGTTTAAGAAGGGAGGAGCCTCAGCGGCTCAGCCTAGTGTGGTTTCCAGGTCAACAGAGGGATATGAGGGCATTGAATGGCTCCAGCCATTGGAGAGGAAGGCATTAGATTGGACTACACGAACTACAGAGTAAGGCCTGTTTGGTTGGTGGTTGGAAAAAGTTGCCTGGGTCAGGCATGCATTCCAGACGTTCAATTTTGGATGCCTAGGGTTAGGATGTGTTGCCTGGCAGGCATTTGCCTGCGAGGGCTCCAACCAAACAGTAACTGCCTGCGCAAGTTATTTGGGTTTTTAAGTCTGAGCTTCTAACTTATTTTATAACTTTTTTAGTATAATTAAATTTAAAAAATAAAAAAGATTATATCATCATGAATAATACAAATAAATAAGGAGGAAAAAATACAAAAACTTCAAAAAAGTAAAAAGTAACAAAAATGAAGCAGTCAGAAGCTGCGGCACCACTACCTCTTCTCTCTTGGCTCTTCAAACCAAAGCGACCTACTGCTGTTGCCTCTCAATTCATCACTCAACTCTCTCCGCTCTTGCTGGCTGATCCCACAAACTGCCGTTCTGCTGCTGGTTGGCCTGCTGCTGATTGCTGGGCACTGATCCGTCCGCATGCCGATGAATGCAGTGGCTCTGCTGCCTCTGCCTGTGTGTGGCACTGGACAATGAAATGTTCACATAAGTAGCTCAGTACCTATTTTTCTTTAAATTTAGGGTGCCTTTGGTTGGGCTTTTGGAAGCTGCTTTTACTTCCAAAAAGCCAAAAGCTAACCAAAGGGGTGGAAATCAGAAGCTACTTTTTCAGAAGCAGCTACTTTTAGGTAGTATAGTTTTAAAAGCACCTTGGACCCTGCTTTTGGCTTTTGGCTTTCTGCTTTTTGAAATGGTGAAAATAGAGAGCTGTTTCACAGTTGTTTTAAGGAAAATAGAGATAAGAGGTAAGTTTTATACTTGTTTGAACCAAACAGTTTACAGCTTTTCCACAACCCACAACCTACAGCAGTTTTTCCACAGCCCATAGCTCACAACAGCTTTTTCAAAAGACACAGCTCAACCAAACACACCCTTAATCTTTGGATATCTACTTTTATAAATATAGTCCTTTCTTGTGCTCGACGGAGCTTAATAGTTACCTACCGAGCTCCTCTAGCTTGATAAAATGTTGACCGATTAATTAGTATTAATCACAATTAATTAGTACTAACCGATGCAATATATTTATTAATTAGTGCTAATCACACTCTCTAATCCCCTGTTGCAGTGTGGCTACTCGGCAGGTGCTGTCGAGCTCTAATGGCTTTGCAGGACCTGTCGAGTTGCTGTAACACAACAGGTGACACGTGTCGTCTGCTACGGCTGCCGAGTTTGGAGAGGAGGCTATATTTGCAAAAACATATGTCTAAAGACCAATTTTTTTTAAAAAAAATAGCTACAATACTATTTATGTGAACAATTTCTAGACAATTATAGGGAGGGTTGAGAGTGACTTGTCAACCGTCTGTCAGCTCGAGGGCATGGCTTTCTTGGCTTCATGCAAGCGTGCTGTGCCATGTCACATGTGTACCTGAGGGAAGAGGTACATTGTGTGCACACAATTTATTTGATGGATACTGTTACACTACACAGCGATTGTAAGTGTGATTGTGTGTACATCTACTCATAGAAATGTGTCCTCTCCAGAGAAGAAAACAGGATCTAGAACATGCTTCCGGGATTGTGAGGCCCGAACGTGGACGTGGTAGTACTACGGTCTACGAAGGACAGGAATTGGAGCTGGATTCCGAGGTGCGTCGATCAGTGGGGGCGTGTGTTTCTATGGTAGGGTATGTACTAGCACGGTCCTAGATGCCCATGTCGTAGAACCATTACGGCATGCATAATGTGCCCATGTCGTAGAACCATTAAGGAATGCATAGTGTGTGCGGGCAAAGTTGGTTTGAGGCAATGTACATACTATCTGGAAATCATTCTCATCGCAGCATTTGCCTTTGGTGCAAGATTGGGGGGGGGGGGGGGGGGGGGGGGGGTTGAGTGATGGTGTGGCTCACAAATCAGGACTTCCGCACAAATCATCGGATGCCTTAGCCCCACGCCCCCACCAGCCGAAGGCCGATCTTTGGGTGTAGGCCGCACGAGGCATACATGAGATTTCGGCCTGGATTTGAGACAAGCACCGAGCGGACGGGGCGAGGGCGTGACGCCTGCGACTGCGAGGGTTTGCTGAATTGCTGGGGCACTGGGCCAGAATATGTTTATTCTCTGTCTGTCTCTCTGTCTCTCTGCAGTACATGCACATAGCCGATCAAGTATAAATCAATCGATCAAACATCCCGGGTTTCACCCATAATTCCATAAAGGCCATGGTTTTGGGAAGACATGAACCTTCCAATCCACTCTCAAACACGCAGCAACAACTTGCCACTCTCGGTGTCGATGCTTAGGTCCTTGGCCTCCCCCTTGAGCAACCCGACCACCTCAACCATGGTCGGCCTCGCCTCAGGCTGCACCTGCGCACACGCCAGCGCGACGAGCACCACCCTCCTCATCTCCCCCTCGGGGTACCTCGCATCCAGCCTCACGTCCGCGACCTCGCCGAACCGCCCGTCCCGCGCCAGCCGAAGCGCCCACTCCACCGTACCCTCGGCCGGCCTCCTGCCGCTGGCGAGCTCGAGCAGGAACGCGCCGAAGCTGTACACGTCGCAGGCCTCCGTTGCCTGCCCGTGCAGTGCGTGCTCCGGGGCCAGGTACCCTGCCGCGGACGTGCCGTGAGCGTGCGCGACGGTGTCCGGGAGGAGCCTGGAGAATCCGAAGTCCGCGACGCGGGCCCGGAAGCCCGCATCCAGGAGGACGTTGCTCGCCTTGATGCCGCGGTGGACCATGCGAGGCGTCGCGTGCTGATGCAGATAGCTGCGTGCGTACGTGCACGTTGCACAGTCACCACGTCAGTGTTACAGTGTATCGCACGGGTACGCCGGAAGATGAGAGGACGGCGTGACAGTGAAGGACTTACGCGATTCCTTCGGCGGCGCCGATGGCGATGGAGATCCGCCTGCCCCAGTCGAGGAGGCAGTCCGCGGATTGTGCGCCGTGGAGGTGGGAGACGACGCTGGAGTTGGGCATGAAGTCGTAGACGAGGAGGCGTTCCTGCCCCTCGGCGCAGTAGCCGCGCAGGTTCAGGAGGTTCTTTTGCCTGACTTTGACCAGTACCTCGACCTCGCCGGCAAATTCTTGCTCTGATTTGTTGCTCAGGACTTTCAGCCTTTTCACGGTGATCTGTGAGAGGAGCAAACATCTTGAGTATATAAATAGGGTTGCATCATTTGTGTGCTACTCAATCAGATGAGTATTTGGAACAATTAAGATCAACAAAACTAACATGGAAATTCAATGACCGAATTCAAGTTACTCAGCCTGAGCATCGGAAATCGGTTCCAGGTAATCGGAAATCGGAAATACAGACTGGCCTTGAAAGACATGAAGCAACATTGGCGCTTGCAACACAGGGAAAAAATGAACGTGTAGTACAAAAATCAAGAATGTGCTGTTCTGAGGATCTGTCGTGCAGACATGCACGCATCATCCCCACTATCAGGCAGGCTATGTCTAAGCAACGAGTTGTAGATACGTGGGAGACATGAACCCTGATACTGCGTACAACTACCAGCAAAATCGTTTGATTGGTCAAAGGTTCGCACTATCCAAAACCGTATAAGCCCGACGTGGACGGATGTACCATATGCATGGTAAACAGAGCAGAAGTATGAGTGTTACCACGATCACAGTCCACACCATATATACAGCCAGATATTTACTGCGGCTAGCTTCTCAAATCAAACTTAGGAATATCGTCGATCAAATCTATATATGTACCAGCACCCTGATCTTTCCCATCTTCACACAACATTTGTTAAGCACCAGTAAACACTCCTAATCGTCATTAGAACGCCGATCACCAATTCACCGAGACCCACAATGTTCACATCCATCCGAAATTAATTGGGAAAGGAAAGAAAAGATGGCGCTATATTGCAAACAGTACTGCTGTACCTGGGAGCCATCGGTGAGCTGCCCCCAGTAGACGCTGCCGAAGGCGCCCTCGCCGAGCTTGTTGTCGTAGTTGAAGCTGTTGGTCGCAAGGTGCAGCTCCTTCAGCGCGAACACCCGCCACCCTCCGGCCGCCCCTCCCTTCCTCCCACCACCATCGTCGCAGCTCCTGCTTCTGCAACGCTTTGACGATCGATCTGCGTCAGTTATACAAAAAACGCAGTGCAGTTGCATGTATACTTAACACACATGACAATTACTAGAAAGCACATGATGCATGGCGTATGCAATCTGTTGCACTTACCTTTTGGAGGTCTTAACCCGCCTGCCGCAACAGAACCAGGAGCAAATGGCCATGGATCCTGTGTTCGTCGCAGTGGTAAGGTCGACGGCTCGACGCTATGTATTTCAATAGAAAATCTCTTAATTATTGTGTTCAGTTAGGCTACATGCTTTCAAGACTAAAATGCGAAAGCCTAGCTGGCCGTGCCAAGAAGTGCTACCAGTGTTTCCTCATAGATCAGCGTCTACCCATATGCACGTCCTGACAACGACCAGTCAGTCCGCACAGATCATTGGGGGAAAAAGGCCGGTTCGAACATGATTGAGAATCAATGTTCAGAAAAACAGACTGGTTGGCATGATGACCGTCTCTTCTCCCCGTAAACAAACTACTCTGATTCGGGCGGAAAATGTCCTTAGCTGATCTCCGGTGCGCTCCAGTTCCGAGTTTTATGTGGTAGCTGTTAGGAAACCAGGACTCTATCTGGAGTCCTTATCTAATTGGGCACCCTCACCGTAGACTATAAATAGGGGCCTAGACCCCCCCTCATGATGTACCCCTGATGCAATCTAAAGCAATAAAGAAAGACCAGGAGTTCTCTCTACTTCTCTGTGTTCAATCTATTATTCTGTGATTCTGTGATTGATTCGTTCTTGTTCTAAGCAGAGGAATCGCTCGGACTGGTCTCCAGCGTCGGTTCCTCAACACGTTATCAGCACGACTTCGCTCCGGTAAACGAGGTAATCATCGAAGCACAGATTGAATTTTCTAGATCGCTTTTGAATCTGTATTTTCTTTTCGCGTTCTAGATTGAATCTCTACGGTGCAAATCCGCCCTAATTTACCGCGAGCAGACTTGAAGTCGCCGGCACAATGCCGATCGGTAGATTGTGAAACGGGGTAGATGTTGATTGCACTGTAGAACGATGCAAATCCACCCTAAATCTACCGCGAGCAGATCTGAAATCGCCGGCACAATGTCGATCGGTAGATTACGAAAACTGGGTAGATGTTGATTGCATCGTAGATTGAAAATAAATTTTGCATGATCTCTATATTCTGTCATTGCACGAAAGAAATCGCATTAGAAACATCCTGATCCTGCATGATCATCATATGGAGATTTCGCATCTAATTCTTCCTGTTATACATGGCATTGCACAAGAAAAAAAAATCTGTTGTTGCACCCGCCACCCGAGAAAGTGGCCCGTAGCCACCCAATCGCCGGTCGGCCGCCCCGCATGGTAGGCCAACCAGGCCGCCGCCTTGGGTTCTTGCACCCGCACGCGCATCACTACTCGGCTTCATGCCGGTCGACGCCGCCCAAAGCCGGTGCCCCCCGCTGTGTTGCCCGAAGCGCCACGCCGCCCGAAGCAGCCTCCCCGCAGCTACCTCGCCGGTCCGGCCTCGGCCCGAAGCCGTCTCGCCGTCGGCCTCTTTGGCCCTTGTGCGCGCAGTCCCGAATGACGCCGCCGCCTCGGCCTAGCCGCGCCGCTGCCCTCGAGCTTGCTGCCCGTAGCCGCAAGCCGCCGCCGCCTCGCACGGTGCCGCTAGCCGCCAGCCCCGGCCGACGACCGCGCCCCGACCTGGCCCGCACGCCAAAGTCTTCACGCGCCGCCCTCCCGCCTCGGCTCGCCAGCACGCCGGCCCCACCGGCTTCGCACGACGCACGGCCGCTCCCGCGCCGCCGCACGGCGCACGGCCTCTCCCGCGCCACCGCACGGCGCCCGGCCACCTCCGTCGCCCCACAGCCCGCGCCGGCCCGAAGCCGCCACGCGCCTGCCCCTCCGGTCGCCCGCATAGCCTCCGGCTTCCGCCCGCCCCGCTCCGACCTGCCCGGCCGCCCCATGCCGACGCCGCGCCGCCACCCGAGGACGGCACCCGCTCCACCCGCGCCCGCCGGGGCTTTGGCCCTTCCCGCCGCCGCCACTAGAAATTGGGGGAGGGGAAACCCTAAACTCCCTCCCCCCTACTCCTTTGTGGTTGCAGGCCGAAGAGGCCACATGGGCCAATCGGGTATGATGGGCCGGGACAGCGGGCCGGAAAGAAAAAAAAATACAGGGCCGGCATCGAAAATCTGAAAAAAAAAACCTAGTTTTCGGGAAATTACCAGCAAGCCCTAAAAATTGCATTGAGGTCCCGATTTTGCAGAAAAGGCATTGTAGTTCTGAAAATTGCAAATAAGCCCTTAAATTTTACGAGCGGGTCCAGAATTTTGCAGAAAACCCCTCGGTAAATCAGAAAATTGCGCGAATTTTTCTCTGAACTGAAATTTTGCGCATAAACCCCGAGAAAGAGCAGAATTTGCTGAAATTTCATATTTTAGCATAAAAGGGCCTCGGGAATCCGAATTTTGCATTATTGTTAGCATTTGAAGCTTATTTATTTCTGCCATTATTACTTTCTGTATTTTCTGTATTTATTTACTGTTTTGGTTAATTGTAATTGTTTTAATTGCTTTTAATCACTGAAATTAGCAGTAAAATTATAGAAAATGCACAGAAAATTATGAAACATTATGGGAATCTATTGTACCACTTTATTTACCTGTAGTAAATTTTCCATGCATGTTTACCTGCAGTAAACTTATTTTATTTCGTCCATACACATGTAGATGACTGGAATTTCGAACCGGGAGTTCGAGGAGCTGGCCCAGCATGGCCGAAACTATCTGACATGGGCATCCGATGTCGAGATTGTGCTTGGGGGCCGGAAGCTCGGCGCAGCTATTGGGATAAGCGGACAGAAAGACGCTAGACCCACACCTGAGGAGAATGATCAGGCACTTCATTTTCTCAGGCACCATCTCTGCTCAACTCTCAAGAATGAGTATATGGCAGAGAGAAATGCGCTAGCACTCTGGACCGCACTCAAGAAGCGGTTTGAGAGGCTCAAGTACACCATTCTTCCTCAAGCAGAGCAGGAGTGGATCAGACTGAGGTTTGCCGACTTTAAAACGGTCGGGGAGTACAATTCTGCCTTGCACAGGATTTGTACAAACCTTAAACTCTGTGGCAAGGAGATCACAGAGGACCAGAAGATCGAGAAGACCCTGTCCACTTTCCACCCCAGTGCTGTACAGGTTGCCCGCAACTATCGTCAAAACGGCTACAAGGAGTACGCCGAATTGATTGATATGATGCAGGTAGCCGAGGCTCAAGACGAACTTCTCCGCAAGAATTACGTCTCGCAGCCACAAGGCAGCTCCGCTGGCCATGAAGCCAACGCTAGCAGCCTCAAGGTGCGAAAGCCCTTGATGAAGAAAAGGGGGAAGAAGGGTAAGATCGTTGCCCAGAAAGGCAAGTCAGATGCTCCAAACGACAAAAAGGCTAAAAAGAGTGACAAGACCTATGGCCAGCAGAACCAGGGTTGTTACAAATGTGGCAAGTGGGGACATTGGTCGCGGATATGCAAAGCACCGCAACATGTCATTGATGCCCACCAAGCTCAGAAGAAGAATGGCAAAGGGCAACCTGAAGCCCACTTTGCAGTCATTGAGGGGGAGCAGCCTGAGCAGTTGCCGGAGATGATGGAGGTTGAGTCCATCCCGGCAGCAGCACCCCCTTACGACTTAGAGGCAGCCACAGCCATGATCTCTCTTGAAGAGAATGTCACTGCTGAGAAAATAGCCGAAGAAGTCGATGATTTTCTAGTTGATTCGGTCTGATGCACAGAATGCATGAGACGTTAATTGTCATTTATTTTGTGTTAAATGGACAAGTTTAGAACTTGCATGGTTGGTGCTTTAGGATTTTGCTTTCTCGTAATGGTTGGATGATTTTGGAATAAAGCATTCATTTATTCAGTTTATGATGGCATGTTCTGTTCTGGTATTAGCGTATTTTATTTATGTGTTGAATGCCTTCTAATACATGTTAATTAAATACGTTATATTAGAACACGTGTGGCGCCCTATGGAGGAAGTATGCCTTGCCGATAGCGGCACAACGAATACCATCTTAAGAGAGACTAAGTATTTCCAGTCGATCCGTAAGAGCAATGGCAGCCTTACGACAATCGCCGGAAGCGATGCATGTATAATCGGTTCTGGAAGAGCCACAATTATACTTCCCATGGGCACAACTTTGGTCATTGAAGAAGCCTTATTGTACCCAGAATCGACTAGAACTCTCCTAAGTTTTAAGGATATTCGCGCCAATGGTTTCCACGTTGAGACTGACGAAGAGTACGGTAAGGAATACCTGCTCATCACAAAGCGCGAAGAGAATGGCAAAAGAATATTAGAAAAGCTTCCTTCACTTGAAACTGGGCTATATTATACCACAATTAAAGCGCCTGCAGCGTACACTGTTCTGAAAACAGTGTTTAGAAGCTCTGAACTCTTCTGTCTCTGGCATGACAGATTAGGCCACCCAAGTCTTAGGATGATGAGAAACATAATAAATAACTCGCATGGGCATAATATTAATGTGAAGAATTTCCCGAATCATGAAGATTTTGTGTGCCCTGCATGTGCCACCGGGAAACTGATAACTAGACCCTCCACTCTGAAAGTGAAGGATGAAGTCCCTGCATTCCTGGAACGCATCCAGGGAGACATTTGCGGTCCCATTCAGCCCGTCTCAGGGCCATTTAAGTATTTCATGGTGCTCATTGACGCTTCTTCGAAGTGGTCATATGTGGGTTTATTGTCCACAAGAAACCACGCCTTTGCAAAATTGATCTCGCAGATCATTCGCATCAGAAATGTGTTTCCTGATCATCATATCAAATCCATTCGAATGGACAACGCCGGAGAATTTACTTCGAAGGCATTTGATGATTATTGCATGGCGATGGGAATTGCAGTTGAGCACTCGGTACCGCATGTCCATACCCAGAACGGTTTGGCAGAGGCTTTAATTAAAAGAATTAAATTTATTGCCCGACCCCTCTTGCATAAAAGTAACTTGCCAGCTACATGTTGGGGACACGCAGTCCTTCATGCAGCGAATCTCATCAACCTTAGACCTTCGGCCTACAACATCCATTCACCTATGCAACTAGCGCAAGGGTCACCACCGAAAGTTTCCCACCTTAGGAGGTTTGGATGTAAGGTTTATGTACCGATACCACCTCCGCAGCGAACTGCAATGGGCCCACTCCGCAAGACTGGGATATACGTTGGTTATGAGACTGCATCCATAATCAGGTATTTGGAACCCATGTCTGGAGATTTGCATACTGCCCGCTTCGCTGATTGCATCTTTGATGAAGATAATTTCCCGTCATTAGGGGGAGGAAATCAACCCGTTGATGAAAAATGTCGGGAAATTACATGGGAAGCCACGGGAATTCATGCACATGACCCGCGCACTAGTGAAACTGATAAAGAGGTCCAGAAGATCATCGATTTGCAAGCATTAGCAAATCAACTGCCCGATCACTTTAGTGATTTGAAGAGCGTGATTAAGTCGCATGTGCCTGCACGCAATGCACCGGAAAGGGTTGAAATACCAAAGAAAATTGAAGGTATCCCTAATCCCGTCCAGAGGCCTCAGAATAAAAGGACGAGAACTCCGGTTCCTCGAGTCCAAAGTAACCGGGGACGCCCGGCGAAAAAGGATAAGAGAGATTTACCACAGCTGATCACTGAAGTCCCCCAGAATGAGAAGGGGAGCCAGTTGAGACCTGGCACAAGTATGACACCTTCCGAAAAGGGCATACCGGATCTGAATATCCCCATCGGCATGGATGTGTGCGCACACATCGGAGCCGAAAAACTAAAGGGACTTGCCACCGCAATTGAAAGAAGCGATGTGCAAGGTGAAGCTCCAGAAGAAGCAACTCATGAAGAAATAGCTATAAATTATGTGCACACGGGAGAGTCCCTGAATAGGACAACAGCTAATATCGATATCTATTTCGCAAAGAAAATTGCCACCATCATCGATCTTGATCCCGAGCCTGCATCGCTCGCTGAATGTAAGAAAAGATCAGATTGGGAAGATTGGAAGAAGGCAATAGCAACTGAATTGCTATCTCTGAACAAAAGAGAGGTGTTTGGGCCCGTATGCCACACACCTCCCCACATACACCCCGTTGGGCACAAGTGGGTATTTGTTCGAAAGAGAAATGAAAGAAATGAAGTAGTGAGATACAAAACAAGGCTGGTAGCCCAAGGTTTCACTCAACGTCCTGGAGTTGATTATGAAGAAACCTACTCCCCAGTCATGAGTGGAATTACCTTTAGATACTTGATCTCAATGGCAGTGAACTTGAATTTGGAAATGAAATTGATGGATGTTGTGACTGCATACCTTTACGGTAACTTGGATTCGGAGATTTACATGAAAGTCCCTGAAGGAATTCCTCTCCCGAACCAAGACAGAGCAAATATAAATCTGTACAGTGTGAAACTCAGAAAGTCACTGTATGGACTGAAACAATCTGGAAGAATGTGGTATAATCGCTTGAGCGACTTTCTCTGCAAGAAAGGCTACACGAACAATGAAGACTGTCCTTGTGTTTTTATACGGCGATCCCAGAATGGATTCTGTATAATCTCTGTGTATGTAGATGATCTGAATATCATCGGGACAGCCGAAGACATAAAAGAAGCAAGCTCCTACTTGGAGTCAGAATTTGAAATGAAAGATTTGGGTAAGACCAAGTTTTGCTTAGGCCTGCAGCTTGATCATGTCCCTGAAGGAGTCTTGGTACATCAGTCGACCTACACCCAGAAGGTGCTCGAAAGGTTTGGCTTTGAGAAGGCATTTCCCTCGAAAGTACCGATGATTGGTAGGTCTTTACAGCAAGAAAAAGATCCTTTCCGACCTAGGGAAGAGGGGGAGGAAGTCCTGGGACTGGAATTCCCATACTTGAGTGCAGTGGGAGCACTCATGTATTTAGCAAACTGCACTAGACCGGATATTGCATTTGCCGTGAACCTGTTAGCAAGGTATAGTGCAGAGCCCACCAAAAGGCATTGGCAGGGCATAAAGGACATTTTCCGATACCTCCAAGGTAGCAAAGACCTCGGATTGTTTTACAGAAAGAATCAAGATCTGAACTTGATTGGCTATGCAGATGCTGGGTATCTGTCAGACCCGCATACCGCTAAGTCACAAACAGGCTATGTATTCCTGTGTGGTGGAACTGCAATTTCATGGAAATCGTCTAAGCAAAGCCTGGTAGCTACTTCGACGAACCACTCAGAAATTATAGCACTGTATGAAGCCGCACGAGAGTGCGCCTGGCTCCGCCGAATGGTTCACCACATCCAGCAGTCATGTGGGATGAACATTGTGCAGAACCCCACAATTATCTATGAAGATAATGCCGCTTGCGTTGCACAAGTGCAAATGGGCTATGTGAAAAGTCATCTCACAAAGCATATCAACCCCAAGTTCTTCTATGCACATGAATTGCAAAGGATGGACGAGATTAAAGTACTGCATACTAAGTCATGTGAAAATCTCGCAGATTTATTCACTAAGTCACTCCCCGCATCTAGCTTTGAAAGGTGCGTGCGTGGAATTGGAATGATGAGACTTAGAGAAGTGCAGAATTCAGGGGGAGAATTCTCACAAGCCCGCTAATAAATCTTGATCATGAAGATTAAGTACCCAAAATAAAGTCCTGTAGACCAAATGAATTTGGGTGAATTGTACTCTTTTTCCCTTGACGAGTTTTCCATGAAGTTTCTCGACCAAGGTTTTTAATGAGGCAATTCGTGCATCGCAGCATCACATGTATCATGTACTCTTTCTCCAAATTTTTCCCACTGGGTTTTTATGGAGTTTTAACGAGGCATGAACATGTTGGGTGAGTGCCCAAGGGGGAGTGTTAGGAAACCAGGACTCTATCTGGAGTCCTTATCTAATTGGGCACCCTCACCGTAGACTATAAATAGGGGCCTAGACCCCCCCTCATGATGTACCCCTGATGCAATCTAAAGCAATAAAGAAAGACCAGGAGTTCTCTCTACTTCTCTGTGTTCAATCTATTATTCTGTGATTCTGTGATTGATTCGTTCTTGTTCTAAGCAGAGGAATCGCTCGGACTGGTCTCCAGCGTCGGTTCCTCAACAGTAGCAATTAGCAAAGAAGTACATAATATGCATAGCCTATCAAGAGGACAGGCCGAGTTAGACTGGTATAAGTCCGACGTATTGTCCGTTGGGTCGCTTGGGCCGGACTCTGTGGCCCATGAGGCGGCCTGGCCTTTTCTTTAGATACTGGGGATGAATTGAAAATCCAGGGGAGGATTCCTCCCTTCAGATTTGAATTATGTTGGCTAACCCGTGGAGGTTTTTTTCCTGGTAGCTGAAATATGGAATAGACCCGATTGGTTCTAAGAAGTTCAATATTTTTGCATGCTGGATGTAGTTTTTTTCCTAGTTCTTTAGCTACAAAACTTTGCTTTTGCCTATCTTTTTCTTTCTTTTTCAGTTTCTACCACTGTGGTTGAACTAAGGTTATATGCTTTAACAATGTGAAAATTAATCTTGGCTTAGAGTCCTAGTTGTAGTTGAGTTCGTCTACGTGTGTAATTCGAGTTGAAGTGGTGTCCAACTTAAAATCCTAATACGTGTGTTAGTAGGAGTTATTAGTATATATATTGAGAGGCTTGTAACCAGTTTGAAAGTGCAATTTATGCAAGAAATAAAGTAAAGAAATCAAGGGTTAAATTTATTACAAGTGGTATTAGAATCTAAGCGAGAAGCGAGTCGCTGGAAAAAAAATCGCTGAACGCTCATAGGCTAGCAGTCGCTGCGCACCGCTAAGATCGAGTTTCCCGCCGGCCATCGATCTAGCGCAGCACGCAAGGACAAGAAAGCAACAGAGAGGACAGCAGCCGAGATCCTAGCGTCAAGACCAAGTAGAAAAAAGAAAAGAAACAGAGCAGCGCCCAGAGCACTTGCGCAGGAGAGAGGAAAGGCAACAAACTTTCTTGAGCCAGTGCTAGATTGAAGAGGGAAGGCAGGAGACTGGATCAAGAACTCGTGCAAGATAGAGACTCAGGCAGGAGTGGTGTTTTGCATGTGGTCATCACGTGAAGAAAAAGGATGCAAAGGGAATAGAAGAGTTGGGAAATCACCGCACATTGGGTGTAGTCGTTCCATTGATTTATAGGGAGGAATACAGCATGTATACAAGGCAATGAGCCATACAAGGAAGGCCTAAACAAGGCAACATCTATACATGGTAAACCTATACAAGGAATGCTCAGATTTCCTTCTCTAACACTCCCCCTCAGTCGATGCGGGATGCCGTCGGACGCAGAGACCGGTGCGGAAATCTTGAAAGAGAAAGGTCGGGAGACCTTTAGTCATGACATCTGCAAATTGTTGGCGAGCAGGAACATGAAGCACACGAACTTGGCCGAGGGAGACCTTCTCACGCACGAAGTGGATGTCGATCTCGATATGTTTCGTGCGCTTGTGCTGAACCGGATTGGCAGATATGTACACGGCAGAGACGTTGTCGCAGTAAACAATAGTTGCCGAAGAGATGGGCTGATGGAGCTCCTGAAGGAGTTGACGCAGCCAACAGCATTCGGCGACAGCATGAGCGACGGCGCGGTATTCGGCTTCGGCACTGGATCGCGACACGGTGAGCTGCCGCTTGGAGGACCATGAAACCAAGTTGTCGCCGAAGTAGATGCAGTAGCCGGAGGTTGATCGGCGCGTGTCCGGGCAGCCGGCCCAATCCGCGTCTAAGTATGCGGTGAGGGACGGTGCGACGGTGGAGTGGAGCTGTAGGCCGAAGTCGATAGTGCCCTTCAGGTACCGGAGGAGGCGCCTTACTACGGTGAGATGCGATGTCTGAGGAGCATGCATATACAAGCACACTTGTTGCACTGCGTGAGTGATGTCTGGCCTGGTGAGTGTGAGGTATTGGAGCGCACCAGCGATGCTCCTGTACTCGGTGGGATCGGAGACCGGTTCGCCATTAGTAGCCGAGAGTTTGCTCCGAGTGTCGATGGGTGTTGTCGAAGGGTTGCAATGCAGCATGCCGGCTCGCTCCAAGAGGTCGTGGGTGTACTGGCGTTGGGACATGAACATGCCATCCTTGGAAGGAGCGCTTCACGGAGATGCCGACGAAGAAACTCAGTTCGCCGAGGTCGGACATGGCAAATTCCTTGTGAAGAGCAGCGGTGGTGGTGCGGAGAAGTGGAGAGGACGATGCGGTCAGGATGATATCATCGACATACACCAGGAGGTAGGCCACATCGTGTCCTCGACGAAGAACGAACAGCGAGGCGTCGGACTGGGAGGCAACGAAGCCGAGCCGATGGATGTAGTGAGCAAACCGCTGGTACCAAGCTTGTGGCGCCTGCTTGAGACCGTAAAGGCGTAAAGCGACTTGTGAAGAAGGCACACGTGGTTGGGCAGTGCCTGATCAACGAACCCCGCCGGCTGTTGACAATATACGGTCTCTTGGAGATGGCCGTTTGACGTCGAGTTGGTGCACAGGCCAGTTGTGGGAGACTGCAATGCTGAGGACCACCCGAATAGTGGATGGTTTGACGATGGGACTGAAAGCGTCATCGAAATCAACCCCCGGTTGCTGGGAGTAGCCGCGCACGACCCACCGTGCTTTGTAGCGAGCGAGGGACCCGTCGGAGTTGAACTTGTGCTTATAAATCCATTTGCCGGTGACGACGTTGGCACCAGACGGGCGAGGTACCAGCGACTAGGTGCAGTTTTGCCGGAGCGCCTGGAATTCGTCCTCCATAGCTTGACGCCAATGCGGATCGTGGAGGGCGGCCTGGTAAGAGCTGGGCACAGGCGATAGGCCGATGTCAGTCACGGCCGACAGGCCAATTGCAGCACTGGCAAGCAGGTTGAGACGATCGACCAGACGCACAATGCGTGCCTTGGCCCTGGTAATCATGGGATGCGGTCCGGTCGCTGGGGGTGGGAGCGCCGTTGTCGGTGAAGCAGAAACGACTGCGGTCGGCAGTGTGGGTGCCGAGGAAGACGCCTCTGGGTTCGTTGGCGAGGCAGTCGGTGCAGTCGTCGTGGTTGATGGAGACCCGGCCACAGTAGGCGATGCGGGCGGCGTGGCGGTAGAAGATGCTGCATGGGGGCACTCTGACGAAGTCGTTGCAGGCAAAGAAGACGGCAGCGAGGTCGCATGTTGGAATGGCGGTGCGGGGGGTGCATGCGATGATACAATCGGCAGATGCGACGGCCGGAGAACATCCGGAGATGACGAGACTGTATCAATGTCCAAGAAATCCAACGAGCCAGAGGAGGGGCTGGGATTGTGAGAGGAGAAAGGGAAGGTGGATTCATCGAAGATGACATGCCGAGACGTGATGACACGGTGTGAAGATAGTTCAAGGCAGCGAACACCTTTGTGGGAGTCGGGATAGCCGAGAAACACACATGCTGTCGATCGGGGGGCCAGTTTGTGGGGGGCAGTGGCTGTGGTGTTTGGGAAGCATAAGCAACCAAAGACGCGAATGTGATCATAAGTGGGCTTGCGCCGATAGAGCCGTTCATATGGAGTGACCAAGCGTAGGGGCTGGGAGGGGCGGCGGTTTAGCAGATAAGTCGCGGTGGCATGAGCTTCGGCCCAACAGGGTGGTGGCATGTGTGCTTGGAACAGGAGAGTGCGAACAACATTGTTTATGGTGCGAAGAGCTCGCTTAGCTTTCCCGTTCTGCTGCGAGGTGTATGGACAGGAGAGGCGAAGAAGAGTGTCGGCTTGGTGAAACATGTCCTGAAGGGAGGTGGTGATAAACTCATAACCATTGTCAGTTTGAATAGCTTGAAGGCTGCATTTGAATTGTGTGCGAACGAGCGCTAGAAAATGGATGATGGTGTTTGTGACATCGCTTTTGTGACGGAGAGGAAAAGTCCATAGAAAATGGGAGAAATCATCAAGAATCACAAGGTAGTATTTAAGCCCGAAATTACTAAGCATTGGCGAAGTCCAAACATCACAGTGAACTAGCTGAAAGGGGCGAGTAGTGGCGGAGTTTGAGCGAGTAAACGGAAGCCGTGTGTGTTTCCCAAGCTGACAAGCAAGACAAATAGACTGGACTGCTTTATTACAAGGAATTAACTTGGAGCGGCATAGGGACGTCATGGAGTCGCGGCCGGGGTGGCCGAGACGGCGATGCCAAAGTTTTGTCGAGGTGGACGCAAGTAAGCTGTGCTGCTGATGAGAGGTGGTGGAGCCGGATGGGAAGGAGTAGAGGTCCCCCCTGCTATTGCAGCGTAGAATCTCGGTTTTGGTGTGAAGATCCTTGATAGAAAAACCAGTCGGGTCAAATTCCACAGAACAAGTGTTATCGGAAGTAAATTTACGAACGGAGATGAGGTTGCGAACTAAGTTGGGAACAGCAAGAACATTGTGCAAAGTGAAAGGAGGGAGACTGACTTGGCCGGTGTGAGTAATCGGGAGAGACGAGCCATTGCCAACAGTGACTCGTGAGGGAGAAGAACATGGCTTAGGAAAAGAGAGTATACCGGGATCGGAGGACATGTGCGATGAAGCACCGGAGTCCATGACCCAGTCGCCGACATGTTGGGGCTGAATCGCCATGTTGTTGAGCGCCGTGATGAGAGAGGCTTGATCCCAGCCGGCAGGCGCAGAGGCGGGCGGAGCAGGAGCCATCATGGTGCTGTAGGCATGCGCTTGTCCGGACGACGGACGAGGTCCGAGGAGGCCAGCCCCAGAATTTCCGCCGGTTGTGCTCCATGGTGTACCTCGCCATGTGCCCTGGGCGGTTTGGAGTTGACCGGTGAAGGGGTTGTAGCAGATCCACGGGCCGACGTTGGAGTTGCTGAAGCTATTGGAGCTGGAGCCGTTGGAGTGTCGTTTATTGCGGTTGTTGCTGTACTGCTTCTTGTGGTCGCCGTTTTCCACGTTCACTGCTGCTTCGATCGCTGCGCCCTTGGTTCTCCTGGATGCCGACGGAGGAGATGAGGGTTGTGCTGTTGGCGCTGACGCTCGTTACCAAAGTCTTGGTGCCGATCTCCTTAAGATGCAGGAGCGAGCGAGTCCGGAGGAAGCTGGGAAAGGGAGACTGCATGGGGATCAAAGTCTTCATGTCGGCGTAACGATCGTTGAGGCCACGCAGGGTGTTAAGGACCAGAGTCTCGTCGGACACGGGTTGCCCCACATCGCGAAGAGCATCGGCCAACGACTTCATCTTGTTGCAGTACTCGGTGATGGAGGAGTCACCTTGAACTAGTGAGCGGAATTCGGCGTCGATGAAGACATCGCGGCTGAGTTTGTTGTCGAGGAAGAGGTCTTCAACGCTCTTCCAGGTTGCTCGAGCAGACTGCGTGGGCTCCATGATGATGGAGAGGATCTCCTCAGATACGGATGCATAGATCCATGACCGAACAATGTAATCCTCGTGTACCCAGTTTGCATCGGCATCTCCTGGTGGCGTGATGTCGGCGATGTGGTCCATCAGCTCGTACTTGCCCAGCAGCACATTCATGAAGGTGTGCCACATGGAGTAATTTGATGCCTTGATATCAAGGGTGATGGGAACATGGGTCTTTACGTTGGCCACGTTAATGGCCTGAGCAGAAGCAGAAAAAGAGACGGCAGGGACAGCGGGGGTGGAAGGTGCAACGGATGTAGAGAGAGCCGCCGCCACCGCGTCGGCAAGGGCGGTAGCCGTGCCGTCAGCAAGGGCTGGGATGTTGGTATTGTTCATGGCTGAGGCTGGGTGAATAGACTAGGAAAGATGCTCTGATACCATGCAAAGGGAATAGAAGAGTTGGGAAATCACCGCACATTGGGTGCAGTCGTTCCATTGATTTATAGGGAGGAATACAACATGTATACAAGGCAATGAGCCATACAAGGAAGGCCTAAACAAGGCAACATCTATACATGGTAAACCTATACAAGGAATGCTCAGATTTCCTTCTTTAACAGTAGGCAAGGCGTCCAGGTGCGTCACGGTTCACGAGACCCGAGACAGGGGAGCTCCAAACCATTGCGTCTCAGTCTCGCACGTGGCAGTCCCCGAGTCACTTTTTGTCCAACGGACTGTCTCCGTCTCGGAGTCTCAGCCGCGTGTCTCCGACTCGGTTTCCTCGCTCCAGGAATAAAAAGCGCGTTGGTGGCAGCAGGGTAAGTCCAAGTAAAGGAAAAAGAAAAAAAACAGTGTAGTTTTTTTTTCTTCCGTTCTCTCAGTCCAAGAGTAGCTTCAAGGTAGCTCGAGTTCTTGATCTGTACTCAAGATCATGTCGCGTACTCCGGAAAGTGGTGTCACCGGTCACGAGGCATCATCCGGTATGATGGCGAAGGAGAGTTCCGCTGTCTCACTGCATTATCCGATGCTCACGACGAGTAATTATGCAGCATGGACAATCAAGATGAAAGTATATATGAAGGCTCAAGGAGTGTGGGATGCGATAAAAAATGGCAACGTCGATCGAGAAACAAGGTTGGAGTACTACTATGCTGACAATGCAAGCATGAAGTGAAGCTGCATGGGAGTCGGTAGTGTTCAACGCACCCACCACGACCATTCAAAGCTGGTCGTACTCCAATCTCCGGGCCTGTTTGATATGACTGTGACTTATGACTTTTGGCTGAAATTTTTAAATTTTAGTTGTTTGTGACAAATATTACGGAGAGAGATATACTCGCTTGCGATTTTGGTTGATATAGATGTTAGGCTTTTAACATATACTACTATTAACTTGTAGACCCTGTTTTGAGAAAATACTTCATTTGAAAGTTAGGTATTGTAATAATAAAACTAAAAGTCACTTTTAGAAACCATAAAGCACAGACCCGGTCTAAGCAATCGGCCATGCAGACGCTTGAGTGGAGCCAACTCAGCCTTGTACATTTTCCTCTCCATTTTAATTTCATCAGTAAATACTCTCGACTTTGTTCGGCCGGAGGCGGCTGTCTGTCTTGTCTCCTTTTCCTATTCTTATTCTTAGCTCCGGAGTAGTAGGGTCTGTGGTGTTCGCGGTGCATGAGTAGGACTAATTTTTAACTTTAATGTTTTGACGAAATGTCATCATATATGAAAGCCTTTATAAAGTCGAGTAGATGGAGATGACTGCAGCAGCAACTTTTTCGAACTATGGCAGTTCAAACGAAATCCAATAAAATTTTGTTTTAACGTCTGGCTCCTGAGTTGCTCAAAGGCTGGCTGGAATTGGCCTCTCGGGGCGGGAGCGATCTATTGGGACGTCGCTAGGGGCGTGGCCTGCGCGTGGCGGCCCGTCCACCCGACGGCGCAAGTTGTCCCGGCCCACGTGTCAGTCTCAGGACACACTTTGTCTCGGCCCACGTGTCAATGTCCAGCGCACGCGCTAGACGGCGGAAGAGTCCATCCACCGGCTCTTGTGCCTGGAAGCTGCCTGCTGCCTCACGTGCGTGCATACCGTATAGGAGTACCAACCAAGCACTCCTAATCACAGTATTCGGTCGAGTTTTTTTTTATCATTAGTTTATAGTTTCTTTTAAATAAATAAATATAATGATTTCTTTGAAACTCCAACCAAGCACTCCTACTAATCACAGTATTCGGTCGAGTTTTTTTGTCATTAGTTTATAGTTTCTTTTAAATAAATAAATATAATGATTTCTTTGAAACTGTTTTGAAGCGGTTTATGCGATAAATTTTTTAAAATGACTTTTCAGCTTATCAATATTTAGTTTCTTCATATAAACGTTCATGCTAGAAAAAAATCATAAATCACAGTTGAAAAGAACAACTATTAAACTTTTCTATGAACAGCACAGGAGGACAGAACAATTTTGTTCAGGGACGCCATGGAAAATAAATTCAAGATTCGGATCTCTGAGGCCCCACAAAAGCGACCCCTTTGGCAGGTCGTGCTCCATTTCAACGTTTGATTCCAAGATGCACATAGGCGCGATATATACCCTTTGCATGTAGCTAGCCAGAAAGATACCCGGCCTTGTCCTGCATGCCGTGCAGCATGCAACGAGCAACGCATGCCACACACAAGGATTTTGGCAGGATTAGCGATGGTCCCGGCCGGGACTTGATAGTTCACCCGCAAGATTTTCCAGTTAAAGTTAACCAGCAGGGATTGACAAATAAAACTAAAGTTTACAAATAAAGTTACAACCCGATAGCATTTTCACTCTTAATATCACTACACACGTGACAAGAAGTGGCACTGCACTTCGTGGATTAACACTACAAATAAAATTAAAGTTTGCAAATAAAATTACAACATGATAACATTTTTACTCTTAATACCACTACGCACAATAATAAGTGGTGAGCTACTTGTTGGCAGGCACCTTGCATCTTCGTGTGACCTTGCTGGCCACAGCGGTCACAATTTCTACCCGTCGCTCTATCTTTCCTTTCGTCCGTATTGTTCTTAATACGACGACTCTTAATATCACTATACACGTGACAAGAAGTGGCACTGCACTTCATGGATTAACACTACAAATAAAATTAAAGTTTGCAAATAAAATTACAACATAATAACATTTTTACTCTTAATACCACTACACACAATAATAAGTGGTGAGCTACTTGTTGGCAGGCACCTTGCATCTTCGTGTGACCTTGCTGGCCACAGCGGTCACGATTTCTACCCGTCGCTCTATCTTTCCTTTCGTCCGTATTGTTCTTAATACGACGACTCTACCACGGCCGGGTGCTTCTCGTGACCTGGGCGACAGAGGCGTTCTCTCAAGTATCACGCAACGCGGAGGAGACTTTTGGCGGAAAAGATCATTCCGGGAGCCGGACGCGCTCCTGTTCGCGATGTTTCCATGGGGGCAAAAATTTTACTTTTCTTGATAAGACCAGTGAGATCAATCCTTGCTGCTTCTTATCTTACGTACGTCTCTTCGTCACTAAGAATTCAAGTTTGAACAGTTGCACACCACCCATTAATTCGTCAAGGCCAAATTTCTTTCGCGGGGTTAAACGCGTAAAAGCCTGTTTCTGAGCTTTCGTCAAGGTCCATACGGGCAACGAGAACCATTGTGCCATACGGCACATACGTGTATATAAGATGGCGAATTGGCGATATATGCGTGCTCTCCCTGAACGCACATAGCCTGAACAAATCCGTTACTGCAACAACGCTTCCCCCACACAGAAAGAAAGAATTCTTCAGCTATAATGGTCAGGGTATTATTGGATCTTGCCGGGGGCAACGAGTTCGCTGCTGGTGTGCTTCTCCAATATCTTTCACAACGCATCAAATTTACGCTGCTGGTTCTACATAGCCAGCCTCTTGAATATCTTCATCAACGTTTGCTATGGGAACTACTTGAAGAAGTTAGCCCAAAATGGCGAATGCACCACCTGTTCCTCATGTCTGGCCAAGGGAACGGTGCCTCTAGATCTTGCTGAAGTTTTTTTAGGGCCTTCATCATCCCGGGATGGCAATCATGGATTATACAGACATCAGGACGTGCTCCAACTATTCCCTTCTTCACATGTCGAAGGAACTACAACCAGTTATCGATGGAGAATTTGCGTGTAAGCCAGTACATGACATCGATTAGAGCATTCTCCACATATGAGAGTACCATACAGACTTGCGAGAAATCACTCAGGTCAACACCATATGAATATTCACAAATGATACCAATACCGTAATGCACTTTTAATGTTGTGTGTTCGGATATGATTGGTTTCTCACTGCAAATATTATTATTTGTCAACATGCATTTACTAAATACGTGGTAAACAAATACGTAGCTACGCGTTGCCAATATTTGGATGAGAACAAGAACGGATGAAACTATTATCTTTACACTAAGACTTTTTTTCTTATCAATGATGTTCCTTCGTCTTCCTTTCTAACCTTCCGAGCTCCTCTCCTCTTCTTCTCTTTCTCCCGAGCGACTCTCCTTTCCTTCACAAGTTCTCCTGAACTCCTCTCCTTTCCTTCACTCCCTCTCCCGAGCTCCTCTACTTCTCCCCCTCTCCTACTCTTCCTCCCCCCGAGCTTCTTTGCTTATTCTCCTCTCGCGACCTTCTCCCCCTCTTTACTTACCCTATCCTTCTCTCCCTTGTTTTTTCTCCTTTCTCAAGCTCCTCTCGTTCTCCTGCGAGAGAAATGGTGAGAGAACCCGTGAGAGGGTCGGGTCAAAGAGAAAAGGACGAGCTGGCAACAAGTAGTCATCCCACGGTTGGGCGACTAGAGGCACTAGTCGCCCTACGGTTGCCTCGTGTCGCCCAACGGTTGAGTGACTTGCCCATGTCGCCAAACTGTGGGGCGACATATGATTATTTCTGTAAAATTAAAAAATACATATATATTACTATAATTCGAATAAAAAATAGATTATTAAAAAATCCCAATATATACCTGCCATATATTGTATTGCCGGATGACTTCTGGCAATGATATATATATATATATATATATATATATATATATATATATATATATATATATATATATATATATATATCTTTTCTACTCCCGGGTGTAATTACACCCTATGTCGTATCTCACAACGTAGGGAGTATCTCGCGTAACGAGGAGTATGTACATGTAGTATACGAGTATTTAAGACTATATAGGTGGTATGAACAATTTTTCAGATGTGGTATGTACATTTTTTTCAACATACTCCTTTTTATGTACGTATATAAAGGTATTTACAAAATATGCTAAAAACTATGGACTCTCTTGCAATTTTTTTCGTGTGGTTCGCATTAGAATATCTTATAATTAGTATATGAGTATACCTAAAGTGATAAAGGAGTATTTTAAATTTATTTAGGTGGTATATTAGAGGTGGGTGTAATTACACCCGGGTGTAAAAAGTATTTTTCCTATATATTTCATGCACCCTGGTGCCTAGGCACCGATATCAATACCCGTTGATTTGCTTTGAGATTCGCAACGTTTGATATGGGTATCTTCATATACCCATAAAAAAGTATATTTGAGATGTCAAACTCCGAAAAAAATTAAATTCAACTTCAGTTTAATTAGTTTGAACTATTTTTATGGTATATACTCACTGTAGTCGCATTGAACTCAAAAGTAGTTCAAACTAGTTTGAACTGAGTTCAAAACTTACTTACCATAAATATATCAAGGGTATAAAACATTTTCATACCCAAACTCAAAAAAATTATCAACCATACACGTGTATCAGATGTTGGTGCCTAGGCACCATGGTGCATTATGTAATTTTCCTATATATATATATAAGAAAATATTTTATACCCTTGATATATTTATGGTAAGTTAGTTTTGAACTCAGTTCAAACTAGTTTGAACTACTTTTGAGTTCAATGCAACTACAGTGAGTATATACCATAAAAATAGTTCAAACTAATTAAACTGAAGTTGAATTTAAATTTTTTCGGAGTTTGACATCTCAAATATACTTTTTTATGGGTATATGAAGATACCCACATCAAACGTTGCGAATCTCGAAGCAAATCAACGGGTATTGATATTGGTGCCTAGGCACTATGGTGATATATATATATATATATATATATATATATATATATATATATATATATATATATATATATATATATATATATATATATATATATATATATATATATATATATATATATATATATATATATATATATATATATATATATATATATATATATATATATATATAACGCCACCCCTTTGGTGTGTGTGTGATTTGTCAATCCTATCGTAGCTACGGCATACTTTCACAGGGATACCCAGTATCAGATTGCTTGTTGCAATGTTTGCAACATGATTGAAGTCCGCATCCAGTGGTGGAGCTTCATGTCGGTTTACAGCTAGCTAGAGGTTTTGGCATCTCTCTACATATAGTTAAGAAGCAAGTAGCTTATACTACACATATAGTTAAGAAGCAAGTAGCTTAGGTTAGAAAACCACTAGTTTTGCCCTCTTTAATCTATAATTTTGTAAGTTGAAAGATTAAAGTTTGAATTTTGTTGTTCCATCTTTATAGATGGCCTTATTTTTTGTCAAGCTTCGCGACTGGGCAGATCGTTAATGAAGAGATTTGCTCTTGGTCTAAAAACTGTCGGCATCGTTAATGAAGAGATTTGCTCTTGGTCTACATGTTGGAAATTTTATGTGGCTTTCAATATTTATTGTTGTTATTATCTATTTTACTCAATGTGGAATTATTCATATTATTGATACAGGTGATAAGGAATATTTTGATGCAGAATTTAACTCGAGAAATTAATATTCGAGTTATCGAGGACAGCTGTGCTGGAATTTGGTAGACATATTTATTGAGATCAAGTTTACTGAAATTTGATATGCATGCATGCGTTTAACTTGGGTACAGTACAAGGTGGAATAGCTGGGTTTGTTTTGCAGGATAGGCTCTGCAGGCTGTTGACCCACATGATCAGATTGGAATTAATCTCATAAATAATCTGATCATGGAGCATGACTTACACATGTGTGCTTGGGACTAATATATTTTAGACTCATAAAACTGGCATGTCTGATCGTGGTTGGTGACATAGTTCGGAAGTCTCACGGGATACCGTAAATAGGTAGGTCACTTTAGAACACCGGGAAGTGGAGTCTATAAATAGATCCCTACGCTCTAGCCTCATGATGCATTGTAAGGGGCACCACGAATAAGATAGAGAAATAGAGAATAAACTAAAAGCCTCCACAAAATGAATCTAGAGTTAAAAAAAAACTAACACTACAAAAACATCTGTAACAAAAGGAACCGAGAATTTTTCAGAACCAAACATCCACGGCGCAGAGGATGCTTTGTCGTGAGGCTCGCTAAGCCGCTCTCTTCAGTCTGCCGGCTTATGTGACAATCTTGCCAGCCAGTCGTTTCACAGTCCAGGCGTGCGTGCGTGCGTGGTGTCAAGTTTTTCAACTCCCACACGGAGAAAGGATTTATTGGAGTAGATTTTTATCGCTGCAAGAAAGAAAAACACAAACGCTACCTGCCAGCTCACGCAAAATACTAGCGTACGTACGTCGAAGCTGCTAGGAAAACCACGGCCGGGTGCTTCTCGTGAGCTGGGCGACACAGGCGTTCTCTCAAGAGTCACGCAACGCGGAGGAGATTTTTGCGGAAAAGATCATTTCGGGAGCCGGACGCGCTGCTGTTCCTTTTCGTGGTTATTAGCCACGCGATGTTTCAATAGGGGCAAAATTGTACTTTTCTTGATAGACAGCTGGGATCAATCCTTGCTGCTTCTATCTGTTGTAAAACCGAGGGCAAAAGGGGAATTTCCCATTTGATAAAAAGAAAAAGAAAGAGGGCCCACCTGTCGGTGGGCCGAAGGGAGGCAAAAGGGGGGAGGCCAAAGCCTCCCCGTGCCCCAGACCGAGCGGGCGCTCTGGAGGGTGATGGCGGCGGCGATTTCGGAGGGCGGCGCGGCGGAGAGAGGCGGGACCAGCGGGTCGGCTTGTTGGCGGCCCGGTCTCTCCCGCGACCCCTTCTCCCGTGCGACTCGCGCATCCCCTCTCTCCCGTTGGGTTCGGCGCTCCTCTTCTTCCCGCAAGAATCGGTCCTCAAATCCGGATGAGAGGTGAGTATGGGGTGCGGTGGTGGTGCGTGAGACCCGGTCCCGATCGGTTGGTGGCGCCGCCGAGTGCTCATCCCCTCTCCTCTCTCTTGGCTATAAATGGCGGCCGGCTCTTTGTTTGGGAAATAGCGGAACAGTGAGCTTCTCCTCTCTTTCTTTGATTCTTTGCCTGTGGTGTTTGACGACGGTGGTTCCCTGGTGCTCTCCGGTGAGGTGCTTGGCCGGCTCCTCCCCTGTGCTTGTGCGGCGTACCTCTACCTCGACTCGGCCGGCGTGTGCTTTACTTCGGCGAGAGGGCTTTGTATCTCCGTGCCTACTGACCTCTCTCACGGTGGTGTGGGGGCAATAGGTTTTCTGGGACAGCGTGCAAGCGTGCCTAGCCCCTGTTCTTCTGGTGGTTTCGAATATCACCTGTGCTGTGAGTGATTCTGTGATTTTCCTTTGTTGCAATCTGTGTGGCAGTTCTAGTTAATTGATCTTCTATACATTAACTGGTGCTGAGAGATATAGATTGCTGTGGGATATACTGTTGCTCAATGATATATGAAATCATAATCTGAGATTGGTAGATTTAATCTTTGGGCTCTAGTTGTTGTTACTTGCTGTCATACTCATATTCTGTGATTACTGCTAATTGTGAGCTTTAGGCAAATATATTATATGTGTGTGATTTGATTAGAGCTGTCCTTAGTCTGTAGGAATCTCTACCTATCTGCTCCAGATCTGTTAGAGATTAGAACCTGATAATTGAGGTTGATTCAGTTACTGCAAGAAGTCATTTTATGTGTATTTGACTTTGCTTTAGCCAAAACTTTGGCTGTAGACCGAACACACATGTGAAGAATATATTTTGTGAATTGATAGTTAACAAATTAAGAGCTCAAAGATTGAATGTTGATTGATATAACCAATCGATGAAAAGTTTATGATTTAGTAGCGGGATGGCCGATATTCGTCTTGTGCAACCCTACATTTGAGAGCACAAATAATCAATTAAACTTGAGCTTATTGCTAGTCTTAATTGATGCATGCTTTATTCTTTGACATACATATTCATGTCTAGAATGTTATCATTCCTATTATTGAATATGTGGTATACCATGGATGATATGCTCAATTCATATAGATTCATATATGCTATGTCATTTATATATGAATTGATGTCTTTGATGTGCTTATATGATTATATTGGAATTATATTTATATCTTTGCTTATACCGCAAATATTACAACACTATCTTAGGCCAGTCTCAGTGGGGGTTTCATGAAATTTTATAGGCATTAAATACGCTGACATGGCACTGTATTGATGAAGAGAGAGATGATAAAAGTTTTATGGGAGTAGAGAGAGTTTCATGGGGATGAAACTCTTCTGCACTGTTTTCAAAATATAGATGTGTTAAAAACTAAGACATGAAATCTCCACTGAGACTGACCTTACGTACGTTTCTTCGTCACTAAGACAAGGCCAAATTTCTTTCGCGTGGTTAACGCGTAAAAGCCTGTGTCTGAGCTTTCGTCAAGGTCAGGGCCGGCCCTGAGGGGGGGGGGGGGGCGAGAGGGGCGGTCGCCCCGGGCCCCCAAAATCCAGGGGCCCCCCATATACTATGTAGAGTATATACATGCAACAAATAGAAGGCATGGTTAAATACTTTAATACTTATAGAAATGAAGGGTTTGCTTTGGGTATGATCATTGCCAAAGATATTGCAGCTCAAATGAATATAGAGCCATCATTTCCAGTTAAGCGGCGTGTTCTTAGGAAGAAACAGTTTGATGAAATTGATTGTGATGAAGCATTTTTGCAAGCTGAGAAGGAATTTGAAGTTAATTATTTTTTTGTTATGGTTGATATGGCAATCAATTCATTGAAAAGTAGATTTCAAGAACTCCAAACATTCGGAAGTATATTTGGATTTTTAATGAGTTCAACAACATTGAAGTCATTGGATCGAACTGAATTAAAAGAATGTTGTACAAAATTTGCAGAAACTTTCTCTCTAGATGGTTCTCTGATGTTGAGTTAAATGATCTAATTTCTGAGTTAAGTGTTATGCAATTGACTTTATCAGATAAACCAATGTCTGCTATGGAGATATTTGAGTTTGTCAGAGAAGCGGATTGTTATCCTAATATTTCTATTGCTTATCGGATTTTATTTACTATGCCTATGACTGTGGCATCAGCTGAAAGAAGCTTTTCAAAGTTGAAATTGTTGAAGAATCATTTAAGGTCAACAATGTCTCAAGAGAGGTTAAACGGTTTGGCAACTTTATGTATTGAGAAGAAATTATTGGATGAGATTGATATCAATACCATCATCAATGACTTCGCATCTAGAAATGTTAGAAGAAATTTTAAGGTAATATCTATGAACTCTTTGATGTGAATTTTTCTTTAATTAAGTATTTGTTGGTAAAATTAGATATATATATGTGTGTGTATGTAGATTTATATTTAGATATTTATACTAAGGCCCCTATTTTTAGTTTCGTTCCAGGCCTCTAAAATTCTAGGACCGGCCCTGGTCAAGGTCCACACGGGCAACGAGAACCACTGTGCCATACGGCACATACGTGTATATAAGATGGCGGAGTGGCGACATATGCGTGCTCTCCCTGAACGCACATAGCCTCAACAAATCCGTTACTGCAGCAACGCTTCCCACACAGAAAGAAAGAATTCTTCAGCTATAATGGTCAGGATATTATTGGATCTTGCCGGGGGCAACGGGTTCGCCGCTGGCGGCTCCATGCCCAATGCGCCCGGCGCTGTGGTCCTAATCATGGCCTTCGCCGCGGTGGTAGCACTCGTGGGCATAACTGTGTTCAACTGCGCCGACGGGATGGGTGAAGAGGAGCCCGGCGAGAAGCGTAAACAGTCCTATCTCCCTATTGGGGGTGTCAACCATTATCCCCCTATTGGGGGTGTCAACCATTAAAGGTATATATATATATCGCATAAATAATAAAGATATCATGGTGCCTAGGTTTTATAGTTGAGATTTTTCATGCTAAATCAATGACTTTCTTTCTATATAGATGTCTTTTTGAATTAATAAATATTAATGGGTTTGCCATATATATTATATACCATTGCACTAACACATATCTAAAAGTAATCAAGGAGACTTGGTGTCCAGACACTATGGTGTCTTATTTCAGCGTCCTCTCGCTGTATATATATATATATATATATAGTTCTATACTCTTAGGAGTACGTACTCTCGCTTCTAATATATCTCTTTAATGGTATTGTTATACCTATTTATCTATTTGAGTATACTCTAATAATGATGATAAGATACTTCAAAGTGAGTTTTATGAAAAAAATTCATAAAAAGCTATTTTTAGCATAATTTGTGTATGTACTCCTTTATACAAGAAAAATTATATATATAGCAAAAATAAAGGGGTCCGATGAAAATTTTTTAACCAAGTCACATAGAAGTATCGTAGAATTAGTATTTAAGTATACCGAAAGTGATAAAGAGATATAAAATAGTTGGTTGAGTGGCATATTAGAAGTGAGAGTATGTACTCCCGGGAGTACGAAAAAAGCTTCCTATGTGTGTGTGTATATAATTCCATACTCCTAGGTGTAAATACTCTCATTTGTTATATACCGCTTAAACGATGCTGTTATATATTTTTATCTTTTTGAGTATACTCTAATAATGATTATAAGATACTTCAAAGTGAGTTCTATAAAAACTTTTGTCAAAATCTATTTTCTTATAGTATTATATATATATATAGTATAAATAACAGGAGCACCATGGTGTCTGGACACCAAACTTTTCTGCCTTTGGATTGCTTTTAGATGTGTGCTAGTGTGATTGAGACTTTTCATGCATGATTAAGACTTTCCATCCATGATTGATTTAGCATGCCTAATATATTATATACCATTGCACTAGCACACATCTAAAAGCAATCCAAAGGCAGGGAGGTTTGGTGCCCGGGCACCATGGTGCCCCATTTCAGCGTCATATATATATATATATATATATATATATATATATATATATATATATATATATATATATATATATATATATATATATATATATATACCTTTTACACCCGGGTGTAATTACACCCACCTCTAATATACCACCTAAACAAACATGAAATACTCCTTTATCACTTTAGGTATATTTGTATACTAATTATAAGATATAGGGTGTAATTACACCTGGGTGTAGAAAAGAGGTTTCATATATATATATATATATATATATATATATATATATATATATATATATATATATATATATATATATATATATATATATATGTGTGTGTGTGTGTGTGTGTGTGTGTGTGTGTGTGTGTGTGTGTGTGTGTGTGTGTGTGTGTGTGTGTGTGTGTGTGTGTGTGTGTGTGTGTGTGTGTGTGTGTGTGTGGGGGGGGGGGGGGGGGGGTATATATGAGTATCTAGGTGGTGCGTTTATTTTTTTTAAGATGGTTTATATATTTTTTGAACATTTTTTTTATGTATTCGTGTTGTGCTTGAGAATAAAAGAAACGGTCACAGTGATACATGGTTTGCCGTGTTTATCTGCCCGTCTAAAACAATGATGATATATTGTTTTGTGCTAATACATGTTTGAGGTCTCTGACCTCGCGTATGGATGCTACACGACCGAAGATCTACATGTGGCCAGGTAGTCATCAATTCGGCACGACATATTCATCATCAAGCAGAATATCCAAACTAATTCTCGTAAATAGCACGTACACCACAGCAGAGCAGCCCGAGCTGGCAACACAGCCATGCCAGGACCGGCCCGTTGCTGCCTCTTTGCGAAGTAGCCCACCGTGACACAGCAACTAGAGGTCAGCTGACCCGGGCCTGTGCCCTGATAAAAATATGAGTAATATTTTAATTCTAAATTTTATTAGGAGACAAATACAATAAAATATTGATGTAAAACTTACTACTAACAGCAGACTAATTATTATACTTCAGAATATACGCAAGAAAAATATAGTAACAAAGTCGAACGTACGTGTGAATGACTTACTTTTCCGCTTGATGAAGAATAGGAAGCAGCGCAAGCTTAACGCAGTAGCGAACGTAGATGACGCAGTGAAGTGAGTGGTCGCGCAGGTGCGTTGCCCAGAAACCTTATTGCCGCCCCGTGCAGGTACTCTCTGCGGCAACGGTTCAGAGATAACCGCTTTCCCTCCTTCCAGGTGCACACCGGGAAGAAATGTTAACGAGATTCAGACTGCACAGCATAACAGCACAACAACAGAGCAGAAAGTAGAGGAAGAATGAAGGTGCAAAATTCTCTCTTTTTTCCTGGACATCTCCAGGCCCATTTTAAGGGTGCTGCAGTTATTCACTAGTAACTGCTGCGTTTTTATAAAAATTATGCACTGGTAACTGCCTCATTGTAGGATCAAGGAAAGCCTTCCCCTCTTCTCGCGCCCGTTGCCCACCTCCCCGCTCCCTCTCTCCCGCAACGGCCGCCGCCCTCCCCGACTTCTCCGGCGAGCAATCCTTGCCGACTCCGCCCTCCGCCCCCTATAAATCCCCCACCCCGAGCTTCGCCAGCCTTCACTCCACCCCGCTCCGCCTTCCTTTTCTCCTCCGCTAGCCCGAGCCGCTCTAGCACCGACCGCCTCTTCTCATAGCGCCGGTGAGCTCGACGGTGAGCAATTGCCGTTGACCTGAGCCCCCTCACGCCCGGCCGACGCCGCCCTCAGCTTCCCTACGCCGTCGCCATCCTCGGGCATCTCTTCTGCGGGCCCGAGCACCGCCAGAGAGCTCTCGCCGCCGACACCGGAGCTGCGCCGCAGCTTCTCCCTCGTCGACGACCGCCTCTGCTCGTCACCGGGCGCTGCGCCAGGTATCGCCGTATTCCCCATGCGCTCCTCTCCCTCGTTCGCCCCTCGTTGCCGGCAGCCACCCACCGAAGCGTCGTTGACCTGAGCCTCCTCACTCCCGATCCTGAGCGCCGCCTCTGGCCGCACTGCCACTGTGCCTGCGTGGCAACCACGTGGTGCCACGTCAGTGCCAGGCTGCCAGCGCGGCGCCTTCCTGCCCCGTCGGCGCCACACAAGCACACCCCGCCACCCGTGCCAGCTCAGCGGCCTCCTCCGTCTGTGAACCGGTCCATATACCCGGGCCCACCTGGCAGTCGGTCCACCACCTGGGCTGACGCCAGCATGACGCAATAAATCCATTTTCCCGTAGAAATTAATTCAGCCAAAAATAAAATTCTTGCTGACATCATAATTCCTATTTTCCTTTAGAAAAATAATTCCAGAAAATCCCTTTTATCTTTTTCCCTGATTTTAAACTTCCGAGAGTCCGTTCTTCTTCATCCTAACTCCGATTGAGCCCATTCAAATTTCTAAATTCATCAAAAAATTTCCCTCTACCCATTTATCACCTCAATTCAAATATTTGAAGTTGTTTTGAATTTATTTGAATTTGATGGGTTATTTTCACATGTGGATTGTGACGATTCAGGAGAATTCTTCGACGAAGATTTGCACCCAACCTAAGAGCATGGCAAGTCACACTACTTGATCATATTGATCCCAAAATTTAAAATAAAATTATATTATTTTAAATTATTCTGCATGCGTATTTTTATTCAATGTATTTCAACTCAGTTTTAAATTTAGTTATTGCCTATTTGTTATCACCTCCATTGACCTTGAATTTCCTTGATACCTTGTAACCCTTGAATGAAAACTCTAGTTAGTACATTAGTATTGGTTAGAGAAATTTTATACCAAATGCTTAGACCGGCGTAGATATAATCTTTGGTTTGGGATACCTTTTCACATAAAATCATAAACTTTTGAAATGTATTCTTGACTTCGGTGAGTCAAGGAGGTTTATGAAATATTTTGAAAATAAAATATAAAATCTAGTTTAGACTTAGGCAATTGGTTAGATGGTGGGTGCAGGCATGCCCTATTGTTCGAAGACACAGGGTTGATTGTCGGGCACGAGGGCATGTGGTTTGGCCTAAGTCGATTAAGCACCGGTCTATAAGCTACTATTGCAAAGCCCTATCGTACTACTACAAGGCTGGTATGGGACAGCCCTGGCTGAATAATTTGCGGAGTCCCAACCTAAGTTAATTTGTAGGATGAAGTGAGCGTGGTCGGTGCCATGAGAAGTCTCACTTAGCTCAAGAGGGGGTCTCGGTCTGGTGGATTCCTTACTGAGGTGAAACCTTAGAGTTGGCTTAGCCAGGTTGAAGGCTTTGCATTGTAAAAGCCTTGTCGTGATCTCCTCACCGCACACCTAAGGAAGTATGTAATCCGGTGGCAATCCGGGATGATCATGTCTTATGGGTAAAGCTGTACAACCTCTATAGAGTGTATAATCTATCCTAGATAGCTGTGCCCACAGTCACGGGCATGCTGAGTAAAAGTTTTTCATGGATTAGATTTTGTTTTTCAAAATGGTTTTGAAAATCTTGTGGATAGATGGAATCCACGAGAGATTGAAAACCTTGCGGATGGATGGAAACCATGAGAGATTGAAACCTAGTGGATGGATGGAATCCATCAGAGTTGCGTAGTGGAAGCGTGTGGATTGATGGAATCCATACATGATCTTTTAGAAAAGATGATCCAGGTGGGGATGCCCGTGGATAGGTTGGTGTTTGGCCGGAGCCTGCACTGACGGTATTATTTTCAATTACAAGTTATGTTTTTACTTGTTGTATTAAATTCAGCAATTTCAATCTATCTACTGTATTTCATTAAATGATGTTTTATGCAAACTAACCCTATAAGCCTTCCATTGATGCCTTTATCATTAAGTTGCATTCTCCGTGTGATTTGCGGAGTACAAGTTTGTACTCACATTGCAATCTCTATACAGAGGAAGATGCCATTGACTACGGTAAAGGTCTGGACGAGTAGGCCACGTCTTACTGTCGTTTTCCTGTGGGCAGGCTTGGGCTTCGCTTCTCTTCAGTTTGCTTCCGCAGTTATTTACTTTATTATTGTTGCCAGTGAGCATTGATGTAAGACTTGGCCATAAGGCCATACTCTTTATTTAATATAGTTGGTCATTTGTGTTTGATATGTATCTTTGTTGTAGTGTGTGCATTAGCTGTTCCTAGACTAGTGTGATTTACACAGAGGATCCAGGAGTTGTTGCTCCGGGTTCTGACAAAGAAACTCTGTCCCCGAGAGAAGAAACGGTGGAGATCAGGAAAGCAACTTGATTTGAGGTCTCACCTTGACGCTCCTCAATCCTGAGCACTGCGGAGTAGATCTGTGATAGCGTAACATCTCGTTCGCCTAAGGATGAGGAACTGCAGGCACTTGTGGCTGAGCACGAGGACGAGGAGGAGCAGGAATGGGAGGATCTGCGCGAGGCTTGTAAGCCTTATGTACTGTCCCGAGCCCTCCTCGGTATCCAGTTTTCATGATGATCAGAGCCATAATATACAGGGCATAGTTAATCCTTTTGACTCTGTCATTCTTGGAGGTTTCTATTTCTCTAATGATAAGGTCCACTACATCAAACTTCTGGCCTCTCATAATATAATCAATAAGATTCCAAGCATGGCCACGAATAGCATCATAGTTACCACTCTTAGGTAGGATAGTATGATTTATGGTCCTGTTTACAAGACTTGGAATTGACTCAGGGGCTTCGCATTCATTTATATCAAAAGGGTATGCTGATAAGTTGGGATTACCTGCCTATCCCCTAAAGAGCCCGCTGGTTCTTAACTCACCAGCTGGCCCAATCACTGCTACCTTAGTATGCCCTGGGGTAGAGGTTACTATGGGAAAAATGTGACTTCTTAGCAGACCTGATAGTACTAAGCTCCCAGACACTGGATATTATATTAGGGATGGACTGGTTAGCCAGACATCAAGGGATCATAAGCTGTGCCACAAGGACGGTGAAACTGACCAAGTGTCCTGGCATGGTCATAGATATAAAAGTAGATCAACCATATCGATGAGGCCACGCAGTATATTATTGTGAAGATATACCCTTAGAGGGGATGACAGTAGTACAAGACTACCCTGAAGTATTTCCCGAAGAACTGCCCGGTATGCCCCCAGATAGAGACCTGGAGTTTGTCATTAATCCGAAGCCAGGAGCTGCCCCAGTCTCCAAAAGACCCTATAGGATGGCAGTAGAAGAATTGGAGGAGTTGAAGAAGAAACTTCAGGAAATGCAAGAGAAAGGATTTATCAGGCCCAGCTCTTCACCCTGGGGATCTCCAGTTTTATTTGTGAAGAAGAAGGATGGCACTGCTAGAATGTGCGTGGACTACTGAGCCTTGAATGAAGTAACTATCAAGAATAAGTACCCCCTTCCTAGGATCGATGATCTGTTTGATCAGCTTGGTGGAGCCACCATATTCTCCAAGATAGACTTGAGGTCGGGCTACCATCAGCTAAAGATTAGAGCTGAGGACATACCCAAGACAACCTTTACCTCCAGATATGGACTGTATGAGTTTACAGTCATGCCTTTTGGACTGACAAATGCCCCAGCTTATTTCATGAATCTCATGAATAAGGTCTTCATGGAGTATCTGGATAAATTTGTAGTGGTTTTCATCGATGATATTCTTATCTACTCCAAGAATGCAGAGGAGCATGCTGAGCACTTACGGTTGGTATTGGAGAAGCTAAAGGAACATCAGCTATATGCTAAATATAGCAAGTGTGAATTTTGGCTGAGTGATATTAGCTTCTTGGGGCATATAGTGTCTGCGGGAGGAGTATCCGTTGACCCACCAAGATAGCAGCAGTAATGGAGTGGAAACAGCCCACCTTCGTCACAGAGCTGAGGAGTTTTCTTGGATTGGCTGGATACTATAGAAGATTTATAGAGGGATTCTCCCGTATAACCAGACCAATGACCCATGTGCTCAAGAAAGAGCAGAAGTTCGAATGGACAAAGGCCTGTGAAGAAAGCTTTCAAGAACTGAAGAAGAGGTTGACCACCACTCCAGTGCTAGTACTCCCCAATGTACGCAAAGACTTTGAGGTATACTGTGATGCCTCACATCAAGGATTGGGATGCATACTGATGCAGGGACGCAAGGTTGTAGCATATGCATCTAGACAGCTTCGCCCTCATGAAGCAAACTACCCCACCCATGACCTGGAGTTAGCATCAGTGGTGCATGCATTAAAGATTTGGAGACATTACCTGATTGGTAACCATTGTGACATATACACAGACCACAAGAGCCTTAAATATTTCTTCACCCAGTCACACCTAAATTTGAGGCAGCGAAGATGGTTAGAACTGATTATCCACTACCACCCCAGAAAAGCTAATGTGGTAGCAGATGCTTTAAGCCGTAAGGCCTACTGCAATAACCTCATGGTTCAAGAACATCAACCTGAGCTATACAAGGAGTTAGAAGCCTTGAACTTGGAAATAGTGGAGGCAGGCACCTTAGCTGCAATGAAAGTGCAACCAAGCATAGAAGAGAGGATTATCGCTGCACAAAAAGAAGACTCGACCGCTTTAAGGATGAAGAAACTAATGGAAGAAGGAAAGGCTCCAAAAACGACCATGGATCAACAAGGTGTACTAAGATATGGGACCCGCATCTTTGTACTTCATCAGAAAGATCTCAAGGACTTGATACTCAGAGAAGCTCATAGCTCCGCATATTCCCTCCACCCTGAGAGTACCAAGATGTACCAGGACATGAAGCAGTGTTACTGGTGGCCACGTATGAAAAGGGACATAGCCGAACATGAGGCATGTTGTGATGTATGTCAAAGAGTGAAGGCTGAACACCAGAGACCAGCAGGATTGCTGCAACCGTTGCAAGTACCCTAGTGGAAGTGGGAGGAAGTCGGAATGGATTTCATTACTGGGCTTCCATGAACCAAATCATGATATGACTCTGTGTGGGTCATAATTAACAGATTGACCAAGGTCGCCCACTTTATCCCAGTTAAAACCACCTACAAGGGAGACAAGCTAGCAGAATTGTATATGTCCCGCATCGTGTGCTTACACGGTGTGCCAAAAAGGATAGTCTCAGATCGAGGTTCCCAGTTTACCTCGCATTTCTGGGCTAACCTGCATGAAGCCTTGGCACGCACTTGGATTTCAGCACAGCCTATCACCCTCATACCGATGGTCAAACAGAGAGAGTGAATCAGATACTAGAAGATATGCTCCGGGCTTGTGCTCTGGATTTCTCGAAGGATTGGGACAGATGTTTACCATATGCAGAATTTGCTTATAACAACAGCTACCAGGCAAGCTTGCAGATGTCCCCATTTGAAGCTTTATATGGAAGGAAATGCAGCCTGCAGGACCCCACTACACTGGTCGGAAGTAGGGGAAGTTACATCTTTGGACCAGACACTCTAAAACAAGCTGAGGAAAAAGTTCGCCTGATTAGAGATCGTTTATTAGCGGATCAGTCTAGGCAGAAGAGCTATGCAGACAAAAGGAGAAGACCACTGAGTTTTGAAGTGGGGGATCATGTCTACCTGAAAGTATCGCCCTTGCGAGGAGTTAAGAGATTTAAAGTCAAAGGCAAGCTTACCCCGCGTTATGTTGGGCCATTCCCAATTGTAGCCAAGAAAGGAGACGTTGCCTACCAGCTAGAATTGCCCCCGAATCTATCTGATGTGCACAACGTCTTCCATGTCTCCCAACTTAAGAAGTGTCTACGAGTACCAGAGGACCAAACTCCATTGGAAGCAATCGAGCTCGAAGATGATTTGACGTACAAGGAGCGTCCAATTAAAATCTTGGACACCGTGGAGAAAAAGACAAGGAACCATGCCATCCGTATGTGCAGAGTGCAATAGAATCATCATTCAAAGAAAGAAGCTACATGGGAACGCGAAGATCAGCTGCAAAGAGATTACCCCGACTTGTTCACTAGCTAGGCTGAATCTCGGGGTCGAGATTCTTTTTAAGGGGGGGTAAATTTGTAACATCCTAAAATTTTAAATTTGGAATATATGCAGTTTTTGAGTTATTTTGTAATATCTTGCATTTGAATTTGGAGTTTATGGTGATTTTTCTGAAAATATGGTGGAAGTTCCCAAAAGATTTAAAGGATCAAGGAGAGACAAGTATATTTAAATAGTTGAGTGGCAAAAATTTAAAAATTAGAATATGAAAAGATGATCCACAAAATACCAGAGGCAAATCTGAAATAAACCTAAAAATCCAATTTTGTAAACAATGGCAAGGTAGTAAATAGTTTGAATACCAATATAGATATATATATATATATATATACATATATACATAGAGGTATGAACACACATATAAGCACAAATGCATATAATAAAAAATTCTCACCTATACCCTATTTCCAAAAAGATACACAACTATAAAAGATTGGGTTCACAAAAGAAAATAAAAAGAAAAATGAAAATGGAGAAGAAAACCGGGCCGGCCGTCACCCCCAGCCCAGCATCCTCCCTCCACTTTCCCCAGCCGGGCCCGCCCTTTTTCCCCGGCCCGGCACTCTCCCGCCTTTCCTCTCCTTCGGCCGAATCGGCCCACCGCCACTCCTGCGTGCGCAGCCTGCTCGCTTCTCCCCTCCGCGCGCTCGCCAGCTCAGCCCAGCCCGCCCGCGCCCCCGTTCCACTGGCGCGTGGCCCCGCTCCGCCTCACCCTCTGCAATGCGGACCCCGCACCCCGCCCGCACCTTCTTCCCCTTTCCTCTCTCCTCGCGCGTGCCTGCGGCACTTGCTCCTCCGTCACTTCGTCGCTGCCCCTCTGCCCTCTGCGCGGCGTCGCCCGACTCCCTTCGCTGCGCCGAGCCCCGTGCCGCACTGAGCGCCACGTCGCCCCCGAGTCGCGCGCCCACTGTCCTTGCCCGGCGGCTCCTCCCTCTGCCGCCGGGTCCTCCGCTGCGGCCCGTTCCGCCGTTTCCCTCGCCCAGGCTGCTATAAAACCCCTCTTCCGGGCCCTCGGTGACACCACACCACCTTCCCCCACCTCCAAGCCGACGCAATCGAGCCCGTAGCTTCCTAATCGCCGCCGCGCCTGCCTGCTTCTCCAACGCTGGCGACCGCCCTCCCCGACGAACCCCGCCCCCAAATTCCAATCCCATTCGCCCGAGCCATCTTCGGAACACGGTGAACTCGCCCCGGCCGTCAATTGGACCCCTCCGCCACCCCACCTTGCTGGCGCCGAACACCTTCCCACGCCGCGCGCCAATGACCCAACCCCGGCGCCCCTCGGACCCCACCGGTTCCTCCACCGCCCTCCGCCTAACACCGACGACCACTACTAATTTTTGGGCCTATTGCAACGGCGCCAAAACATTGCAATAGGCCCAAAATGGTTGCAATAGCACCTATTGCAACGCTAATTTTTCGTTGGGAGGCGTGGCAAGAAGTTGCGTGGTCTAAAGTTTGGGCCACGGTATTTCGGTTCGTTGCAATAACGTTTACCTATTGCAACGCAATAAAGCATTGCAATACATAGTTTATGCAACAATGTATTGCGTGGCAAAAACAACTATTGCCACGCAATGAGGCGTTGCTGTAGATAGCATTTGCAACATACCGATTTCGTGGTTATAAGTTAAAATGCAACGAAAACTAGTGGTAGCAATAGACTATATTGCCACGCAAAGCATTCGTGGTAATAGATTCAATTGCCACGTAAAGATTTCGTGGTAATAGATTCAATTGCCACGCAAAGAATGCATGGTAATAGGACAGAGTGCTATTGTCACGCAAAGAATTTGTGGTAATAGGACATAATGATATTGCCACGCAAAGAATTTGTGGTAATAGATTCAATTGCCACGCACATACTTTGGTTGCAACAGCCTCTATTGCCACGCTTGATATTTTCGTTGCCATAGCTTCTAATGCCACGCTTGATCTTTTGTTGCTATAGACTCTTTTGGTCCGCTGTTTTTTCGTTGCTATAGCATATATTGCCACGCCAAAAGTTGAAGGGAATAGTGTATATTGCAACGCATTGCTTTAGTAGCAACAAGAATTATTGCAACACCATTAATGTTTGTCACAACAAGAATCAACTGATGTAGTAAAATCATTATATCAAAAATAGAATTTGCTGCTACACATATCTGAAATAAAACCAACTTTGTTTGTGACAATAATTTGAAGTTGTATTACAAGCATCACTAAAATGTTCCTAGCTATCACTGCATTGAAGCTTGGCTTGACCTCGCTGAATAGCTTGAATTGACCTTAGCTTCCTATGGCTCGAGCACTGCACTCAATTTATTCCTTCCTCCTGAATAAAATCATTCAAAATGGCATATGCATCAGTTGTTTAGCTCATCACGACAGTAACACATTGTAAATGGAATAAATTTTCATAACATGAATACATATGTTCATTACTGCATCAATGCAACTGTCTAGAGATATAGACATTTTAGAAACACAGTGCTTGACAAGATCATTGCAGGATGACCTTTAAAGATCCAAACAAAGCTACGTACTTAAGAAACAGAGCATAACTACAAGTGCAAAGTTCCTTACAAAAGGTGCCACAGACAAGTTAAGACACCTCACTCATAAAAAAACCAAAATGATTTTATTTGACTGCATGCCACAAGTATACCAACATTCCATAGTGTACAAATCAGAATTGCCGAACACAGTAACACATTGTAAATGGAATAAATTTTCATAACATGAATACATATGTTCATTACTGCATCAATGCAACTGTCTAGAGATATAGACATGTTAGAAACACAGTGCTTGACAAGATCATTGCAGGATGACCTTTAAAGATCCAAACAAAGCTACGTACTTAAGAAACAGAGCATAACTACAAGTGCAAAGTTCCTTACAAAAGGTGCCACAGACAAGTGTAGTAATATAATTGTATGTCAAATCCGAAATATAGATACCAATGTATAACATTGGAACTTTCCAATCCATGTTCAAGATACAAGAATTATATTTGTAGTATGTCAAACAACTGAAATTACGCGGAAACAAAAAGCATTGTATGTCAAATCTGAAATATAGATACCAATGTTGTCGGGGGATAATCAAGATACAAGGGGAAATAACTGAAATTACTTTTGCATGACTTCGAAAAGAAGAAAAGGGCATTGACAACTTGACACAGAAACAAATTAGTGAACTGACATGTTTACATCAAATGATCTAAGCATGAAAAGAGGCTAGAGCCAAATAATACATGACATTCTTCAACATTTGTTAAATACCCACGAAACACTGCATTGTGTTATATTAAATTTTATCATCAAAGCTTGGGGATATGATCAATGAGACCTGACACCCTAATCCAGGAAAGATATGCTTCAGCAATCTAATATTACAAATGAACAAACCCAGCAATAAAATAATCAAAAAGCATGCATGCTGGGTACTTAAGAAGAAAACGATGCCTAAGCACATTCTGAATCCTAACAAGAACAGCACATTCCAGGAGATGCATTACATGAAGATCCCATTCGGAAGTCAGAACAATCAAAGCCAGCAAAAGGTGGCCCTTTTCGCATACAAATTTCTGAAATAAACTTGCTGCTGTTAGTACTGCTAGTTGAGGGTAACAGATTAGACACACCCAAATACAATGCGTACTTGAACATGGACTGGATACACCCGAAACTTGGGAATTCCTGCGGGATCGACGGAAGGAACCATGGATGGATGGATTAGACTAGTAATGCTTCCATGGCATACTAGGCTGATTAAATGAGGGTGGATTGGTAATCTTGTGTGATATCTTAATATGTGTGCAACTTGCAACTTGCTAAAAGATCATATATATATGTCCATACTGCTAATAAGAAAGCCTATATATGCAATAGTTACTGTCCAGTTTAATGAGCTACAAGGACAAGCGTCTACAGTACCAGTACATCTGTCCTGTCTAATGTCCATTACTGTCCCCTCTGTTCCTTTTTTTCTTAATCTCCAGTTTCACCGCTTATTGTGATGGGTACACATAGTTACTGTGTTTTTATGCCCATCTCTCTCAAGATAAGATCTAAAGCTTTCTCCAGGCCTAGCTCCAACATGGATCGCTGGTGATATATTGCATACATGCATGTGACCACTTTTGCATCCTCTGGGAACTGCAGATCCAGAGGAGAACTGGATCATTTTGCAAATCATACCACTTTTGCATCCTCTGAGAACTGCAGATCCAGTGGCGATCCAGAGGAGATCCAAAAGTGGTCAAAAGTATGGTTGTATGCAAAAGTATGGCGCTTGGATCTGCAGTTCTCCACTGCAAAATGATGTGAAGTGCACTAACAAGAGACATTCTCCACAGAATTTTGTCATTCAAAGCATACCATACAATAGTGAAAAACTCGCACTGATTAACAATTTGCAATGTTGTAGTAGATAGGCATTACAGCTATAAAAAAAATCCCTCTGCAATGCATACCTGTTGACTCCTTGTGCGTGCACGTTTAGTAGCAACAGCAGCCTTTAGTGTTTTTGTAGTAATATAATTCACTGACGCATTCCCGTCTTTGTTTTGGGGAAGAGTTCGGTTACGAACACTACTTCTAGGGGTGCGAGTATTGGTTTCTGCAGTTCGCCTAGCTTCATGTTGTGTTTCCAGGTTGCTATCTGGGTTAGTCTGCTTATCAAAAAATTCGAGAAAACATTTTAGGGCTCATACAGTGTAGTGATCCATGTTGCCTGTAAACATGTTGCAATTGCTATTACCTGCGGCGTTGTTTCTTCACTCCGTGGAGTCGTGTCATTTCGTTCGGTTGGGGCAGCAGGAACATGTATTGTTTCGTTGGCAGCTTGGTTAGCCTGCATTTAAATTTTAGTTTTCAAATAGTTAGTTCTCATATAATGACCGAAACCATGAAGGAAAAAATTGTGCACTACAATTTTGTTTAAAGACTCCACAGTGCTCAGGGGGAAGGCATGTACATTCTAGTGGGTGCAGATGCACGCACGACCAAATAAAAATTTAAAGGCAATCACTTATATTGGACAACTGATGCTAATTGGTCATATTTTTATCTTAGACGATATATTGCTCAATCACGTTCTAAATTGAAGTTCACTATCACTGAGTGAGTAATATATTAAAGCTTACAAAACAGAAATATTGCAACTAATTGTTCTGGAAAAAATGAACTGAAACTCAGATACTATCACTGAAAACTAGAGCTGCGACAGACTTGCAACAAACCTACTAGAACCAACAGCCAAGTAACCGTGCAACTAGAACCCAGGAAAGTATCAGCCAAGGGATAAATTCTCTTTAAAGGAAGCGGGAGATGCAGACAGAAAGAAAGTCTTTCCCATGAAAGATATTAATTTGGCAAGAACGGAAGGATGTAGGAAGAACGAACAAAAACTAAGATTGGCATCTGTCCATATCCGAGAGAACAAAAACTCAACTGTTAGGAGGAAGCACTTTATGCCCCTCGAAAGGACAGCAAGCTTATGAGATAAGTTACAAAAGTTATTTGATGGATTTTAGGATATATGTGCTATGATTTCTCCACCATATTGAGAAGACCAACTGATAAGGCAAAAAAAACCCTGTAGGCAACTGGGCTTATCTCAAAAGCCAACTAAAATCTAATGAGACAAAACTGGTAGCAACTAACTATATATTGTAGGGATGAATGACAGGGATTTCGCTAAACATAGATGAAATCAGATTGAGCTACACCATGTTAGATTGCGTTGTAGGTCAATATTATTTTAGTCATGTTTGAAGTTATTCTTTTGAAGACAATATACTATTTTTTCACTACTGAATAAAACGTCAGAAAAACATCAAAACTAGATATTTTGCATGTTCTTGTCAGAAACCAATAGTTTCCTGTATGAGTTCTAACTAAGTTCTACAGCTAAGGTAAACAAGCTCCTCATCAAAATGAGTTTAACTAGCTTGGCTAATATTACAAATTCTAGCATGTACGAACATGTACTATGCTATCCTAACCAATTCAACTTATCAGTGAAATGGACAGAAATTTATTGAAACCTCACGCATTTTAACACAATTGCTATTAACTGTAAGTTAAATTTGTTTCAAAATTATTACCTCCTGGAAGGCTCCTTGTCTTTGTGTTCCTAGCATGGACATAAAACACCTGTTCAGCTTGTGTCGCCAGAATATAAGGGTCATTACAATATCGAAATCGACTAGTATCGATGTCGATAATCCCATATTGATCCTTACTATATCCTCTACCTTTGCTCTTAGTGGCAGCTGGTACATCATACCAGTCGCACTGAAACAGTACAACTTCTTTTTCTTTAGGGAACTCGAGTGAGATAATTTTTTTAATCACACCATACCAGGACATATTGCCAGTACTCTCATCACCCTTCACAACCACACCACTATTTTGTGTGCTCAGGCTTTTCTCAATGGAAGCCGTTCGAAACAGGAAACCATTGATGAAGCATCTATTGAACACACGAGCACGATGGTCCGGTCCTTGACAAAGGGCATACATCAGATCACTTGCTTCCCCTGCTTCATATAGTCTGGTGATCTGCAAACTCAGTTTGAAAATATAAGGGTCAGTGAATAACATTTGTCAACGAGTACATGTCAGTAGATAGTTCAAAACAAATAGTGGTATTTAATTACTCACTTCTCGCTCAAACCAGCCCACAAATTGCTGCTCGTGTCGTTTATCAAGACTCCTTGAACCAGCTTTTTTTAGTTCGTCCATATGCTCACTGCATTGAACAGAAACTTTCATATTACATACTAAAAAATAGGGCTTCTCTTAATTAAAAAAAATGATGACAACAAATACTACTGTAATAAAAAAATGTACAGCTTACTTAATCCATGGTCTGGCCTCTTCACAGTTTGTTATTAAGTAGTGCCTCATCCGCTTCAACTCAAATGAAGATAATGTCTCGATTTGAAACCCTTTCTTCTTGTAATCAATTGTGCCAAATATTGACAGCCCAGATGGTGGCTCATTCACAGCGGCACTTTCATGCCGATCAGCTCGATTCAGCTTGGTACCAATGTCTTCCAAGAATCGAGAGCAAAATGTCATGCACTCCTCAGAGATATATCCCTCAGCTATTGAACCTTCTGGGTGCGCTTTGTTCCTCACATAGCCTTTAACTGTACGTAGATATCTCTCAATTGGATACATCCATCTATAGCACACAGGTCCTCCAAGTCTAGCCTCTTCAGCTAGATGAACTGGCAAATGCATCATGATATCAAAAAAGGCAGGTGGGAAGACCATCTCAAGGCGACATAGAGTCTCTCTAATTGAAGTGCTAAGGGTTTCAATATCTTTTTCCACCAGCTCCTTCGAACAAATTGCATTGAAGAACCTACTAAGCTCAATCAATGGGATAACAACATCTTCAGGCAATATGTTTCGTACAACTAAGGGCAAAAGTTTCTGTAGGATAACATGGAAGTCGTGAGTTTTGAGTCCAGACACCTTACACGCATTCACGTCAACACATCTCTTGATATTAGAGGCGAACCCATCAGGCATCTTCACTCCTTCTAGAAATTTGCATAAAATTATCTTCTCATCCTTACCTAAAGAGTACAATGCTGGTGGCAATGTATAATTATTATTGTCGAGCACAGGATGTTGATCCCTCCTTATCCCCATATGTTCCATGTCAAGCCGGGCCTTCTCGCTGTCCTTCGATTTGCCTTCTATGCCAAGCAAAGTACCCAATATGCTTTCACATATGTTTTTCTCAATGTGCATCACATCCAGATTATGCCTTATAAGCAATGTTTCCCAGTATGGCAGTTCAAAAAAAATACTCTTCTTCCTCCAATTGTGCCATCTATTATCTTCTTCACGTTGCTTCCTCTTTCTTGATGTCTTCCCAAATGGCACTTGCTCAAAGCTTTCATACTGTTGCAATACATCTTTACCAGACAGTGGTACAGGAGTCTCCCTGTTTTCAACCTTGTTATTGAAGCTCGTCCTGTTCCTACGCCACCGATGGTTCAAAGGCAAAAAACGACGATGTCCCATGTAGCAGTGCTTGCACCCGAATTTCAACCACAAGTAGTCAGTATCCTTGTGGCAGTATGGACATGCAAACTTGCCTTTCGTGCTCCAACCAGATAGCATCGCATATGCAGGGAAGTCATTAATTGTCCAAAGTAGAACAGCATGTAGAGTAAAATTCTTCTTTGCCTTTGCATCCCATGTTTCAACACCATTCTCCCAAAGATCCTTTAGCTCATCGATAAGGGGTCGCAAATATACATCAATATTAATTCCAGGTGATTTCGGACCAGGTATCAACATCGACAACATCCAATACGGTTGTTTCAGACACAACCAAGGAGGCAAATTATAAGGGATTATGATCACAGGCCATGTGGTGTATGTAACATTCAGCATCCCAAATGGATTGAAACCATCAGATGCAAGACCCAGCCTAACATTACGAGGATCTGAAGCAAACCACTCATACTTGCCATCCACATGCTTCCATGCCAAGGAGTCAGCAGGGTGACGCATTTTGCCATCACGGACCAATCCTTCCTTATGCCATCGCATATACGATGATGTGGTTGCCCTCATATATAATCTCTGCAGCCGAGGAATAAGCGGAAAATACCGTAGGATTTTACGTGGAACACGCTTCTTTGTACCAGTGCCACTAGCCTCATCACCCTTCTGAGCACCATCGGCCGTTTTCCACCTAGACTCGCCACATGTTGGACATGTATCCAATTTTTCATTTTCCTTCCAAAATAACACACAATCATTCTCACAGGCGTGTATCTTAATATAGTCCAGGCCTAGATCTCGAACCACCCTTTGCACTTTGTCCAAAGTGTTTGGGATACAATAGCCTTCAGGGAGCACAAGCGAAAAAAGATGAAGTATGTTCTCCAAGGCAGTATTACTAATACCATGCATGCACTTAATCTGAAAGAGCCGCACAATAAAAGAAACCTTAGTTGCCTCCTTGCAACCTGGATACAATGCCTTTTGTGCCTCCTCTAATAATTTATAGAATTTCTTTGCACTTTCATTTGGCTCTTCATTATCAGTACTAATGTTTCCATGTATTGCACCCCTGATTAGTGAGGAAATCATATTTTTGGCGGCAGAAGTTTCAACTGGAGTGTCATCATTGTCTAATCCTACATCAGTATTGTCATCATCAGCTGAACCTTCCCTTGTACCGTCCCCTTGGATGAAACTTTCATCAAACCCTTTAACAAGCAAATGATTCTGAACCTCAGATTGCGTTCTGTATGCCATGCATCGACATCTAGCACATGGACACACAGCAGTTCCTCCTTTCGACGTGCCAGCAAATGTGGTTTCAATAAATTTCTGGAATTTCTGCTGCCACTCAACTTTAGTCCTATCCATGCGCATCCACCTCCTATCATCATGTGACATTATGCTTCCAAAACAAATACTTTCACAGAACAAAATGAATGCAATATATGCCAGGTTAGTAGCTCGCAGCCACTAAGTTTCTTGGTTACTTATTGAATTCCTTGCCTTGGAACATGGATCCTTCACTTGCTTCCTTCTGACCTCTCTTTTATCGTTTCCTATCCTCTGCAGTTTCAGCAAGGAAACACAGAGTAAGCATAAAAGTCCAAGAATACAATTTTTCAAGTCATACTAAGCTGCAGCTCTATCATTTGATTACCTTTCATTCCATAATACCTTTTTGCCTCAGATAAAAATGGAAAATAAAATCTAGACCATCAAGTTGGTGATTGTTCAAAAGCAAAAGCTCTAATGACACTTCTTAAATATCTATATCTAACAGGACCAAGCACAATACCCTTTTGACTAAGTTCATCAATTACAAGCATCATCTTTTGACAATGGCCTGCATGTGGATGAGGTAAACCCAACAAGGGCCATGAAGCTTGTTGGACAGAGACAAGAAGAAGGGGTATAAAACTGTTGTAAATATTTTTTCTTATAAACTGAAATATGATGTTGGATACTAGGCTTTACAAATATATATATATTGGCATTCATTTTGTAGGATGGTAAGGAAGTTGCTTTGTGCTCACTAACCGGCTATCCAGCTCCAACATGCCCAAGTGCAACAGGTAATAATTATTGCATATTGTACTAAATTTGGAGTGATTATAAATTTAGGAAAATGTCACTTAGTCTTTCTACTCTTTTCTTTTCTTACCCAAATTCTCGCAAATGATTAGGTGATCGATGAAGTTAGTCTTCTGCTGGAGGAAGGATATAGAATGATGCCAGTCTAGATTAATTTGTGATAGATAATATTTGATGAGATAGATGTTGACTTTATTTTGTGGGCGTAATATTTCCAAAATGATTTAGTAACTAGCTTTTTCTATTAAAAACTTTAGCTAAGTTTGGGAAATCAAATTACGGGACTCTAGCAGGAAGGTACCAAGAAATTTTATGTGGCTTTTGCTACCTAGACTTCTTTATTATGGAGGAAACATTAGTATTCACATGTATGAAAGTAGTGTGACATATAATATGACATGGGCATGTCTTATGGATCATCTACGAGAAAGTTCAAGTTTTCTTTTTCTCCTATTCTGAATGTTCAGATTGCTTGAGGTGGAGCTGTGTGTACTCAGTTTTACTTCTGGTACATATTCATTGATCTTTGAGATGAGTACCACGGATAAAATTGATAGACAATGATGAATTCAGGAATGAAAAATGGCAGCAAAAGGTCTTGTAGGTACCATTACACTTCTTTCAAATATGCAGAAGAACGACCACTGCTTATTTTCTTGAAAGTCAGACAAGAAACATTACACTTTTCTTAGCTTAAGAAAGTTTCATTAGCATGTGGCAAGATTATAAGATTGTAAAATAGATAAGTGTACGGATGGATTCAAGAGATGTCCCTGCAATAATTGATAAGTGTAATAAAAACAAAGCGGTTATTTTGTATGAACTATGAGATTTCTATTGCAACGCATAGGCAAATGACTATTTTGTAAACATGCTGTCAAAGAGGACTGTATTTTCTTTGCATTATTAATTCCTTACAAGAAAATGCTCTTCCAATGTCAAAGAGGACTGCATTTTTGTGAGGGTTTAGTAGTGGGGAGTGATTCCTGTTGGTGCATCGGACAGGAAGGTGTCGTACCTTTTGCATAGCTGACATAAGGGCATTTGAATGCTTTGTGAGCACCTTTTGCACTCAATATTTTTATGTGCAACAGTGCGAGTGAGCTGGTTCATTTGTTCATTTATCTACATGTTCTAGATCTTTACACTCTTAAACCAAAATTGTCATACACTCATATCTTGTGCTTCAAGATAGTAACATAAGCACTGATACAGAACATAAAAACAATGCAGTCGAGGATTTGAATCTGCATGGAATGGAATAGATGCGATAAGTGGAGTTCGGTATCTAGCAATTGGAAAACATTTATGCAGACCTGCAACAGGTGATTCTATTTGAAAATCATGCGAGGATTTCATGTTCAGATATACTGATGCAAAAATGCATGAAATTAGCTGAATGTATCTAAGAAAGCTTGTGAGTTCTATTCTATTCCGGCAACAGGTGATTCTATTCCGGCGGACCTGCAATTGGAAAACATTTATGCAGACCTGCAACAGGTGATTCTATTCCGGCGGATGCAGGCGGATGCCGCGGACGGAGTCGCTCGGGAGTTCACGTTCGGGTTCGGGCGTTCGGCAGTTCGGCGCGGCGTTGAGGACTTGAGGGCTTGATGCGTAGTATACAACTCGTACTCTTCACGCGGAAACATTGTATACGGAAACTCTTCATTGTATCGGGCTTGAACATGGACTGGATACCAATGTTTGACATACTACCAATATAATTCTTTAGAAATCTGAAATATAATTACTACAAGTATATTACCGTATGCTACCAATATAATTACTACAAGTATATCTGGATACGGAAACATTGTATACGGAAACAATGTTGTATATTACTACAAGTGCAAAGTTCCTTACAAAAGGTGCCACAGACAAGTTAAGACACGGAAACATTGTATGCGTAGTATACAACTCGTACTCTTCACGTACTCGTATACGTATTCGTATACTCGGACTCTTACTCGAATACGGCAAGAAAACGGAAACGACGCAGTGTGGACTCGTATACAACTCGTATACGGAAACGGAAACGGCGTTGAGTATACGGACTCATACTCTTCATGTGGAAACGGAAACGACGCAGCATGGACTCGTATACAACTCGTATACGTATTTGTATACTCGGACTCTTACTCGAATACGGCAAGAAAACAAAAAAACAAGATTACTTTTAACAAAGCCAATAAACAAAATCCGTAAGTAAAAAATAAACTCAATTAACCTTACCTAATTGCATGCACTAATCATATTTTCCTCTCTCCTCAAAAACTCAAATCATGTATGCATGTTCAACTCACAAGTGACCGGATAGATTTGTTTGCTTGGCTCAAAGCATCATGCATGCGTGCGTATGCATTTGCCAATTGATAAGTCGTGACGACGCTGAAGAAAATCACCTCCGTGCGCACGACCGCGGATAGAAAAGCAGAGACGCCGACGAACGACCCGATCTGCAGGTACGTGAATTGCCGGTCTCGCTCTAGGGCGCCGGCCTCCGGTGTTGATCGATCTCTGCAGGTACGTGAATTGCCGTCTCACTCTAGGGCGCCGGCCTCCGGTGTTGGAGCCCTTCACGCAATAAGGTACAATCCTAGGGCAGCGGTAGATCAATAACTATGATGATGTAGGGCGCCTCCACTTATTATTGTTTAGGTACAATATTTTTCACGTATAATCACAACTGTGTTTGTGTCCTAGTGGTATGAACGTTGGCTGCCAATCAAGAGGTCCCTAGTTCGATTCCTAGGTGGCTTCCCATTTTTTCAATTTTCATAATTTTTTTGCCGCATGACTGGATAGCTAAACAAAAGTCCACGAAATAAAAGAGTTGCAATAGAATACCATATTGCAACGAAACACACTACTCTATAGCAACAAAATTTACACGTGGCAATATAAATATGTTATTGCATCGATTTAGTTTTTCGTTGCAATACGCACCTACCTACTGCAACGCCGCTGAAGATTATCCCAACGAAACAACACCGTGGCAATAATATCACCCAATAGCAACGAAATTATATATGGTTGCAATAGTAGCAAATAATTGCAACGAAAATCAACACTAACGCAACAAAAGAGTGTCGTGGCAATATATCCAACCTATTGCAACACGTTTTCAAAATGGTTGCGATAACACCTACCTATTGCAACGACATTTACGAATATCGCAATGCAATATAATAGTGGCAATAAAGTCCACCTATTGCCACCGTTTTGGAAAAACGTTACAATACGTCCTACCTATTACAACCAAATTGGTGGCGTTGCAATTTCTTTCGTGGCATTAGGCCGAAAATCTAGTAGTGGACCCATTTTAGCAATCACCTGGACCGCTCCGGCCGTCGTCGTCACCGGCGCCGTCGTCCCCGAGCTTCTCTGCCTCAGCCCCTCCCCACACCTACCTTAACAGCAACCCCCGCCCCTCCCCGGTCAGGTAATACCCTTGCCCGAGTGGTTAGCCTCGCTCGCACTCACCCGACCCGGCCGCGTTCGAAACCCCCGGCCGCAATGCACTGTAGAGTATTTCCACCTTTTTGTTAAATAACAACAAGGATTAGGGGGCCATTAAGGGACTAATCAGGGATTAATGCAAAAAGTAACAACCCCATTATTGTTCAGACACAATTAAGAGACAAATAAGAAATAAAAATAAAATAAAAGAATACCAGTGGGACCCACATGTCATAGGCACAATAAATAAAAACTAAAAATAACATAGACTACACAGTGGGACCCACTGTCAGATTTTTAATAATTTTTGGAATTTAATTAAACTGAAAATTTCAAATGTGCATAACTTCTTCATTTTAACTCCAAATTGGGTGAAACAAATTTCTAAATTTATCTAAATTCAAGATCTATCCAATGGAACTGAAATCAAGATTTTTAGAGTACATTAAAATTTCTGGTGTTATTTTGTTTGAGTTGTTAATTTTTTTATCCAAATTTTCGCGCACGTTAAAATTAGCGTACGAGGCACAAGAGGAAGAGGCAGAGGCAGCAGCTCAAGAAGCACCAGACAATCAAGAACCCGACCACTTTGACCAAGGCGAGTTAACACTTTGACCATGTTGAACCCATGTTTATGCAAGTTTAAATTCTTTTAAATTACCAACATGCATGCTGTTATTTTATGTGGTAAATTACGTTCATTTGTAAAGATGTTAGTTATGCTCGTGATATTCTGCTTGTTAGTAATACTCCGTTGAAACCTTGGACATATGAACCTTGTCGCCATAGTAAAATTATAATAGTGTAGCTTTTGCAAATAAGTCCATATCAATAATATGTTGCTCAGTATTGCTAGATAGACAGAGGTATGCGAATGCCCAAAAGTCCTCACTTGCAAATATAAAATGATTTGGACAGTCATGGTGGGAATGACTGAGGTATATTGGTATGGTTATTTTATGCTCCCGAAAAACCCCAACAATGTTTAAATACCTGGGTGGATGATTGGAGGGTGGGTATGTGGTGCAGTGAACGCACAAAATGTGAAATGTGGTAGAACCATCCAGGTAACCCTAAGGACTGAATCTCGTCATGCTAGCCCGTGTAAAACAAGTACAACCACAAGTCTATAAAGTACAACGTGGCTTAGTAGACTTATCGGACCATGAAAGTCATCCTCACAGGAGGAGGTGTGAGGTAGTGCAAGCGGCTGTCTATGTGACGGCTTGAATGGGACACTCGTAGAGGGTGAAGTTCTGTTGTGGCGGGCTAGCAGGGGAAGTGGCCAGCTGCTAGACGTTCAGAAGTAAAACATCCCGCACAACGTATGGGACCCACAGCAAGTGGGAGTGACCCATAGGGTGAATTGATGGACGGGGCGAGGTATTTTGAACAGTTATCATGATAGTTTGCTCAACCGCATGACTAAGGAATCACGCGGGGCAACGAGTGAACTGTCTCTTGTGGGTAAAGTGTGCAAACTCTGCAGAGTCAAAACTATTCGAATAGCCGTGCCCACGGTTAAGAGCGGACATAGGGACTTAACTAGATATAGTTATATTTAAAACTGTTTGGAGAATGGGAATGGAAATAAGGAGGGCAGCGAAAAGCCCTGATTTGCATTGTCCTGGGTGTCGTCCCAGTGGTAAGCTAAGCGGCTATAACGCTGAAAGGTGCTATATGGTGCAGATACCATGTAACGGTGGATGGTATCTGTGTCTTTATTATGTTGGTCCATTTACAAAATCTAAGTCATGGCTTTTAAATTACTAGGTCTTAGAGATTTTTAAGTAATTGTATTCAAAAGCACTCTACACAAAATAAGAGGAGCCCAAGCCTCCTCTTGACAAGCTGAGCATGTTAAATATTGCATTCTGTGTGTTGGATTTGTGCTCACACTCGCATTACCCAAACAGAGACGCAGGATCATTATGCCCATGAAGATACCCCTGCCACTTAAGGAAGGAATGATGAAGGAAATTAGGGCGAGGTCTACGTTTCTAGCCATAGACAAGCGGACCCTAGGCTTGGTGTGCACGTATATTATCCGACCACCGGTGATATATACTGCATACATTACCCCTCAGTCGCTTGCCTGTGGATGTGGTCTACTTTTGCTTCTGTTCCGCTGCGTTTATGTAATGAAGACATTTGGCCTATTATGGCCCCTTCTGTGTCAGACCCAGATTTTACAATCCAGAATCTTCTGTGATTCCACCGCACTATTTCCTGGATCAGTAGATAGTGCTCACAGATTACAGTTCCAAATATCAAAGTACATATCATGCGGAAGCGTAAATATAATAGTAAACTTACTCATGGGCCGATTAGGCCGAAATCAATAAATGGCAGCCGCGGAATGAAGCACACAGGTGGGACCCTCAGGACATGCCCACAGGCAGCCAACTGGAGGTTCGCGACCTAGCCCTTGACATCTCCATCTTCTCTGCCAGCTTGTCCAATCCTGTTGCTGAGGCGAGGTGATTTGATTCCTGATTCTTAATTTTGTCGCAAAAGCGAGTGTGAGCACTCCAACCCCGTGCTCCGCGAGCCAATACACAGAATGCAAATAAATAGTATGCATGGCTTAACAAAGGAGAGGCTCAGATTATTTTATTTGCCAAAAATTTGCTTTTTATGAGCCTTATTATTAAATCGTAGTGTTATTATTTCTACCTAAACTCCACACGGCGATTGCCATAATTGACTCAATTCACCAAGGACACTTTCTTCATTGATTGCTGTCTAAGACTCCAAACAGCGAATGACATCATTTAATCAATACACCGATCATGCTCTTTCCATATTGATTGCTATCTATGACTCTTAAACAGCGATTATCATCAATTATGCAATCCACCAATCATACCTTCATTGCTGCCTAAATCCCCACATAGCGAGTATCATAACTTATATAATCCATTGATCAATTACTGCCTAAAACTCCAAACAGCTAGCGACATCATTTATCTAATATCATTTATTTAATCCACCAGTATCCTTTGCATTCTAAATTCTTAACAATCATTTCGTTATTGATCCACAACCATAATCCTTCAATAAACAATCTTATTTTCCCTATTTTCTATCTCTACTAATTCATTATTGTACATCCACCATGAATATCAATAATCAAGTCTACGAACCGCCAGTATACATCCACCAAGAATATCATTGATCAAGATTAATCTCCCATAGTTATTTTCCTACCTCCAAATTTTCCAGAAATTCTCAATTCATCCATCTAGAAATTGTTTGAATCCTATCAATCCCAATATTGTCAGCATCTCCCAAGAATTTATAACAAATATCGGTGTTGTAATCAACTATTACCTTTGCATTTCCTAATACTCCAAAAATCATATAATTCATCTATCTAGTCTATAAATCCATTTGGACTCCACCAAATTTATTTCTCCCAGAATCCACACTATTGTCTCCTATTTATGATCGACATGAATCCATCAATACCTTTATATATTTACCGCAAACACACATCTCCTCTACTCATGACTCTATATATTCCTCCATATATTTCATCTTGTAAGAAGGGAAAACATTTTATTTTTGAATAATGATACATAAAAATTTCCTGAGACCTAGCAGTTTTGAACAAAAACATAATGTTCAACAAAATGCAATAATAATAGCGATCCAGATTCCATCCACCGTTACATGGCATCCGCACCATATAGCATCTTTCAGCGTTATAGCCGCTTAACGTACCACTGGGACGACACCCAGGACAATTCAAACAAGGGCTTTCCACTGCCCTTCCATTTTTCCATTCCCACCCACAAAGTTATTTTTGAAATAGAACTATATCCGGTTAAGTTCCCATGTCCGCCCTTGACCGTGGGCACGGCTATTCGAATAGTTTTGACTCTGCAGAGTTTGTACACTTTCACCACAAGAGACAGTCAACTCATTGCCCCACACGATTCCTTAGAAGTGTGGTTGAGCAGACCATCACAGTGACTTTTCAAAGTATCTAGTCCCTTTTCTCATCTCACTTTATGGGCTTCTCCCACTTGCGATGGGTCCCATCTATGCACGGGATGTTTCCCCACAGTTACTAACGCAGCTGGGCTTCTCAACTCCCCACAACGATTAGAACAGCTGGGAAAACTTCACCCTCCACTGGTGTCTCTTAGGGCCCCCTTGCCCATGCGTATCCACTCCCTATCCACTACCGGTGAGATGAGTCCGGAAATTTCGATAAATTTACTGGGCCAAGTTGTATTTTATAGACTTGTGGTTGCACTGTTTTACATGGGTTGACATGACAAGATTCAGTCCTTAGGGATACCCGGATGGTTCTACCACATTTCACATTTTGTGCATCCACTGCACCACATACCAGCCCCAATCCATCCACCCAGGTATTTAAGCAAATTGGGATTTTTGGGAGCATAAAATAATCATATCAAAATATACCAGTCATTCCCACCATGACTGTCCAAACCAGTTTCTCATGATTAAAAATGATAATGCTGCTTGGGGCATTTCGGCGCCCCCGAGTATCTATGCAGTACTAAGCGTGGCGTAAAATTAGGAACTTATTTTCAAAAGGTTATTATTATAATTTTGCTAGGGCGACAAGGTTCACATATTCAAATATTCCACAGGAGGGGTAATATTATTCAAGGTAAACAATGGGCACATAACTAGATTATTAAATTAAACATGTATTTGCATATAAAATAACAGCATGCAATTTGATATTTTAAAACAAATTAATTTGCAGAACATATGGGTTCAACATGATCAAAGTATTGACTCGCCTGACGCGGTTTACCGCGATCTTGAGTTCACGCAATGCTCCCTCTTAAGCTTCTAGTCTTTATCTTCACTTTGCTCTTGATCTTGCTCGATCCATTGATTCTTCGGGACTCCAATTTCTAGCTACGCGATAAGCGACTGAATCCAAATAAAGGCAAATAACTCAAAAGATTCAAATAAATCCGATTAATTCAAATGGCCGATTTAATTTAATTTATACACTTATTACGATTTGAGAATAGAAGGATGTTTCAGATTAGTGTGTTGCAAACACAGTGGTAGCTGGACTTGAGTGAGAGAACGAGTTATTTGAATAGCTTTACCGTGAGGGAAAATTTTAGGATAATAAGAGATCAAAAGTGAGGAAGTATCTACAGGAATTATTTACTTTGGAAAAGAAGTGGCCAAACGTAGCCGATTGGAGAAAGGCGAGGTTCGATCTTTTTATTACTAACTTATATTATTAGATTCGCATTTATCAAGGAAGTTTCATGAGTCGAGTTATACCTATAGACTGGTGCAGTAGTTTAGTGTACAAATTTTATCTTTAGGGTATGCATTCCTTGCAACTCAGGTTATGATAAAGGCAAACTGGACTGATGGATGAGATCTATACTTATTCTATAAATCTTTCAGTCAAAGGTATTATAACACTTGGATATCTTTATTAAGTTTTAGAATAATCTCTGATATAGGCCTTTACTTACTAATTAGATTAAGATAAATAGCAAAGGCTCAATATTTATTCATATATGGTAATTAATTAAAATTTAAATCTCTAATAATCCCATTATCATATTTTATGTATCTTCATTCATAACAAAGCTAAATTTAAGTTGAATTAGGATCCACTCATATGGGTCCTAACTTATTATATATAAAATTATGCTCAATACTATTACGTACTAAAGCTAGTGTTAAGATTTAATTAATGGCACTGTTAATAACTTGCTCATACTTTAACTATTCTTTGGCTTAGCTCTATCTAATTTAGATTTATTTATCTAAGTAAAGGTTATTGTACAAGGTAATAAAATATATCGCTGAGACTTGTTTAACGGTAGCTTGATAAATATTAGGGCACAAATGTTTATATTTTAATTAAGGGTAATCTTTATTAAATTTGGATATTTAATCAAAATCATAATGCTTTTATTAATATCTCTGATCAACAATAAATCTTTTAGATAATTATTCATACCATGTAATTAATCATATATGAGCCACTCCAAACATAAGTCTTAATTAATCCCATTTTCGCTCTAGTTAAATTTTTATTTGCTTCTGTAAATTTTTCTCAAATTTTCCTTGATTTTTGTTAATCAAAACGAGTTACAAAAATGAAACAAAAATTTAAGGAAAAATGGTGCAGCCGAAGGATTCGAACTCAAGATCTTGGCTGTGAATTGTTTAGCTCTCACTCGGGTAGCCATGTGGGCCGGCGGCCTGGACTGAGGAGGGGAGGGATTGTATTATAGTTATGCCTAGTTGGTCCTAGGGCCAAAACAGAGTAACTTGGAGCCGACGGAGCGCAGCCTTGCCGGCGGCGAGCGGCGGCCGGAGGAGAGTTAGGAACCGCCAAAATGGGTTGCCCAGATGATGGTGAGGCTATGGGTGGTGGCGCGTCGGCCGGAGCTGCGGCGAGGTGGGCGGGCAGTGGAACTCGGCGGACGGCGGTGAGGGAAAACGGTGCACCAGCGGCGTGGTGGAGGGAAAGCAAAATTGGCCGGCGCACGAGCATTAGGGCGTCGGGAGGAACCCACCCATGGAGGCAGCCGAGCGGGGATGAAACCGTGGCGGTCTGGCGACGACGGCCTGCGGCGGCACGGATGGGCTCATGTCGCCGGCGACTTGGGGTGGAGGAGAGGCTCCAGCGGCGGTTGGGGAGGCTCCGTGGCGGTGAGGAGGTGCTCCTCCAGTGAGGAATCGGAGGGAGACCACCCGAGGAGGAAATGGCGCGGGCGGCGGCTGGAGTGGCCGGTGGTGGAGAAGAAAGGCATTGCGCGAGCTTCGGTACACCGGAGTCCGATTAACTCGGAGAGGATGTGCACGAAGAGCAGGGGCACGCCTTGACGCGGTCGGAGAGGCGGGGCGTTCACCGGGGTGCCCGAATGGCAGGGAGGCAGCGGCGTGTGCTCGGGCGGAAGGAGGGACAGGGAAGAGGACGGTGCGGAGGGGGAAGGAACTACTTATGGCCATAGGAGATTATGGAAACGGTGGGCGGCACAGGGAAAAACCAGAGGCGGTGCGGGCGCATGGTTGCCACGAGGCGGAAGAGAGCTGCGGCGTCAGAAGGAGCTGAGCACGGGGATGAAAGAGAGAAGGCGGGGAAGGAGCAGGGGGAGAAGAGGGAGTGCGGGTGAGGGGGTGGAGAGCAGGGCCCGCTGGGCAGTGAGAGCCAGCACTCGGGCCACGCGGTGGCAGGGGAGGCGGCTGGGGCGCGGGCCCGCCTGGCAGGAGGAGAGGGCATGGGTGGAGACGAGCTGGCGCGCGGGAAGGAAAGCTGGGCCGCTCGGCCGGCCTGGTTCCCCCCTTCTCTCTCTCTCTTTTGTTTGCACATTCATTTAGGAATATATTTTTTTTGCCTATTTTGCCCTTTATAACAATTGTTCAAAATTAAACTATTATATTTTAATTCAAGTTCCTTCCTTCCTTTGTGGACCATCTTTTTAGATTCGGATTTATAATCTTGAGTTTTCATTATTTGCACATTTCTTTTTATGGCATTACTAATATTGATTTCATTTTTTTAAATTTCCTTCAATTTTTGGAACCTCAACCAAATTTAGGAAAACATCATAAAATCCAAATTCCAATAAAATATATTGCAAAGTAATTCAAAAGCTTCACATTTTCAAATTTCGAATTTTCGGGATGTTACATTCTGTAAACTGTTGCCCGATGTGGCGTATGTTAAACTTTGTAATATTGTTATTTATCGTCTATGCGATGTATGACATGATTCAGCAATGTACCTGTGTGCACTAACTACTGATCCCGGGATTAGTGCAGTAAAACACAGTAGATTCCGGATTGAAAAATCCGGGTCTGACACCAGTCCACATACTTGTCGGGATGGACCATATAGTTGCACATACACCTGCTCCTGGAATTTGGTGTGGAACTTGGGATTCTAAGAGCTCATTGGAAGAACATATTGATTTCTCTGCCTCAAAATAGCATAGTCCTCACTGGTGATAGTTCTAAGATCCACTTGAGGCTCTTCTACTGCAGGCATTTCCTCATCTGAGGACTCATAATCTATGCTCTCCTCATGGGTTGACTCTAACCCACTCTCATATCCGGAGGCAATTCCTTTGCCCCTATCCTCCTCAGCTGCTTGTGCCAATTCTGGAAGTGCCCCTGAGGAGACTTGACCTGCTCGCGAGGGAGTGCGACTTCCAGCGTACGCCTTTTGGGAGGCATTCTGCGACTAGATTGTTATCTTCTTCAGGGATATTACATATTAGTTCAGAAATGGTGGGAAGTTCAGAAGTTTGATTATTCTCACTTTCAATATTATCAGTTTAAACATTCTCTGTTCGTGAAGTACTGCTGTTGTTCTCATAAGAAAGATATTCTCAAAAAAATGAAGCATCTCTAGACTCCATTATTGTATTAGCAATAATCTCAAGAATTTCTAATTTAACTACTAAAAATATATAGGCCATGATATTGAGCATATCTAAGAAATATACCATCGACTATTTTTGGTCCAAGTTTTCTCTTTTTCTGCAATGGTTATTGACTTTTCCCAAACACCCCCAAGTTCACAGAAAATTAACATTAGGTTTTCTCCCCTTCCATCCCTCATACGGAGTAATCTCACTCTTTTTCATGATTACTATGTTTAGGACAAAAGTTGTTGTTAGTATAGCTTGCCCCCACCACGCCTTAGGCATACCAGCACTCTCTAACATGGCATTAACCAAGTCTGTTAGCGTCCAGTTTTTCCTCTCAGCTACCCCGTTGATTGGGGCGAATATGGTGGTGTAAATTCATGGACTATTCCATGCTCAGAACAGAATTAGGAGAATGAATAAGAAACATACTCTCCTCCACGATCAGACCTCAATCTTTTTATTTTCTTCTCTAGTTGGCTCTCAACCTCGGCCTTCTAAGTTTTAAAGTAGTTTAAATCTTCGTCCTTAGTTTTTAGCAAATACATGTAGCAGTAGCATGTTGCATCATCAATAAAAGTTAGAAAATATCTTTTGCCTCCTTTTGTCAATAATCCATATATTTCACACAAATGTAAATGAACCAGGTCTAAAGGTGCCAAGCTCTTTTCATCCTCTAATCCCTTAAATGGTTTTCGAGGTTGCTTTGCTTGCACACATGACTGGCACTTTAATCCTGTGATAATTTCACATTTTCGAATTAAGGGCCTGCTCTTTTCCTCCGAAGCTAGCGGCTTTTGGCTTTTGCTACAGTACCTAATTTTTAAATGGAGTATTTTCTTAAGACGAGATCTACAAGTTAATTGTAGTACATGTTAAAAACCTAACATTTGTATCAACAAAAATCACAAGCGAGTATCTCCCTCTCTGTAATCTCTGTCGCAAACAGCTAAAATTCAAAAATTTCAACCAAAAGCCATAAGCCACAGTCAAAAAGAATAGGCCCTAAATCTAATCTGGACATTCTAGCAATACTATCAAAACCAATATGACAGAAACGAGAATGCCAAATATTTGCCTTACATTTATTTAAACCAGTTGCAACATTCAGATTATAACAATGCTCTAAAATACTTAGGCATAACAAGCCTCCGCTCTCATAGCTTTTACCAACAAATTTTCCAAACTTAGACATTACAATTTTATTTGACTCAAAAACTAGCTTATAACCGTCCATGCATAGGAGAGAACCACTAGCGAGGTTCTTCTTTATTGTAGGAGCATGCTGCACGTTTTTCAAGTGGACGGTCTTCCCTGAAGTAAGCTTCAGATCCACCGCACCAACAACAAGAACAGAAGCATGCGACTCGTTTTCCATTAGGATGGAGGAAGCCCCTGCTGCCTGGTAAGAAGAAAACAAGAAAATATCAGGACATACATGAACATTAGCACCGGTATCAACCCACCAATCAGTAGATTGATATGCTGAAAAGACAACAGGTGGATTACCATACCCTCCAGAAGTCGAGGCCTCACCTATGATCACGTTAGTAGCATTCTTCTTTGGTTGATCACCATCTCTGATCTTGCGAAAGCGACAGTCCTTCGCCATATGACCGTCTTTTCTGCACACAGAGCAGGTGATGTCCCTCAAATCCTTTTTCTCGGTTTTCCTCTTCTTAAAGCTAGTTGTCTTGTTCGGTTTGTTAGATTTGTACTTCTTTGCAACAGTCTTTTTCTGTATGACAGTTGCATTGTTCTGGCCAGAGGTGCTAGGTGCATCTTTTGCTCTTGTTTATTCTTCCACATCGAGGACTACAATGAGATACTCAATAGAAATCTCTTCCCTTTTATGTTTTAAGCTAGTAGCAAAATCCCGCCAATAGGCAGGGAGTTTAGCAACAATGCCCGCAGCCACAAACTTTGGAGGCAACACACAGCCCAAGTGCGCAATCTCACCGACTAGTAGCTGGTGGTCATGAGCTTGTCCAACTATGGACTTAGCCTCATCCATGCTAAAGTCAAAAAATTGCTCACACATGTAGAGCCAGCATCCTGCCTCTGTCTTTGTATATTTGTGCTCTAGTACATCCCACGACTCTGTGGCGGACTTGTAGTCCATGTACACATCATTGAGCTGATCTGCCAGAACTGTCAGAATGCAGCCAAGAGCAGTGTTGTTCGCATTTTCAAACTGCATGAACTGCTCAATCGTAAATGAATACTGTGGGTGGATAACCCACCACAGCCCCAAAGACATGAGCCAAAACTTGGCTCTAGTTTGCCATCTACGAAAGTTCTGACCAGAAAACCTCTCAGGTTTCATTGCATCAAAAGCACTAGCCATTGTTATATTGCAGTAAAATTCACAATAAACTTTCTGGAATGTTGAAAATGTGGGCAATATTTTAATTCCAAATTTTACTAGGAGACAAATACAATAAACCATTAATACAAAACTTACTACTAAAAGTAGGCTACTCATCATACTTCAGAATATACGCAAGAAAAATATAGTAACAAAGTCGAACGTGTGTGCGAATGACTTACTTTTCCGCCTGATGAAGAACAGAAAGCAGCGCAGGCTTGACAAAGTGGCGAACATAGATGAAGCAGTGCAGTGAGCGGTCGCGCAGATGTGCTGCCCAGAAACCTTATTGCCACCCCGTGCAGGTACTCTCTGTGGCAACGGTTCAGAGATAACCGCTCTACCTCCTTCCAGGTGCACGCCGGGAAGAAAGGTCGATGAGGTTCTGTAACATCCCGAAAATTTGAAACCTGAAAATGAGAAACTTTTGAAATACTTTTGCAATATATTCTATTTGAATTTGGATTTTACGATGTTTTCCTGAATTTGGTTGAGGTTCTAAAAATTGAAGAATTAATAAAAGAGAAAGACAGGTATTAATGATGCCCTAAAAAGGAATGTGCAAATAATGGAAAACAAAAATTTGTAAATGCGAATCTGAAAAGATGATCCAGTATAAGAAAAGAGAAACCTAAGTTAATAAAATATAAAATTTCATTTTGAGAATGGTAGTACAAGAGCAACAAAAATAAATAAATAAAATATATGCAATTATATACAAAAGGACTAGTATGGTAAACAAAAGCATAAAAAATGTATATATAAAAATATGCATACCAAAAATAATGGTATAAAAATATATATATACTTGTACACATGTAAAAAAAAAGAAGCAGCAATGAAATAATAATAATAAAAAGAAGAAGAAATGCAGCCGGCAGGCCACCACACCCGGCCTGGCCCAATTCTCCGACCCGCCTCCACTGCACCCTGTCACTGCGCCGCGGGCCCCCATCAACTCGCGCCCCGGCTCCCTTCCACGCGGGCCCGTGCCCCCGCCCGCGCTCCCCTCGCTCCACCCGCGTCTCCCTCTGCCACTGGGCCAGCCCGCGCCTCCCCTCCCTCTCTTTCTTCTCTTCCTCCCCAGTGCGCCCGCGCCATCTTCTCTGCTGGGCGCAGCTCTCTCCTTCCGCGTGGCAGCCATGCACCAAGCCCTCCGCACATCAGCACAGCCTCTGTCGCATCGCCAACCCCTCCCCTGCAGCCGCAGCGTGTGCCCATGCCCTGCCCGTCGGGTCACCTCGCCATCGCTCTGTCAGGCACCATGCCCTGCCGCGGCCTTGCCACCCTCCGCCGGCGCCATACCGAGCCATGTTCCCAAGTCGTCAGCAACAGCGCTGCAACAGAACCCCTCCTTCATGCTATAGATGGCTCCAAGCTACCGCTTCCACTCGACCATCTCCACATTTCCCTCTTCCTCCTCCGAGTGGCTCACGCAGACACCAATGCCATCGCCGCCAGAGCTCCACGCCGCCCCGTTGCTCCAGCCGATCAACCCAGAAAACAACCATGCCATGGCGTAGCCCCGCTCTCCCTTTACTTCCCCTACGGCCCAATCGGAAAAGCCCGGGCCGAGCTCGCCGGAATTGCACTTCTCCCCATGACCGGCCTCCGCCGCCAATCCCACTGCCGCCGCCTCCTCGGTCGACCTCCCGTCGATTCCTCGCCGGTGGAGCACCTCCTCACTGCCACAAACCTTCTCCAACCGTCGCCGGAGCTCCTCCCCCACCGCAGCTCGCTGGCGCCGTGAGCTCCACCCGCGCCGCCCATGGCCCTCGTCGCCGGCTCACCTGGGTTCCTCGCCCGCTCAATCAACGCCATGGTAAGACTCCCCGTGATTCCCTCCTGCTCCCGCGCATCTCCGATTCTCCTCTCCCCACGCCGGCGCCGCCGTCCCCCTTCCCACCTCGCCGCCGGCCGCTCCGAGCTGCCGCACGCCCACCTCGCCGCCGTCTTGGGTCGCTCCGCCTCCTCCACTGGCTTCCCCATCCCCAGACGAACCCATTTTGGCGGCTACGCTCGCCTCCCCGGCCGCTCCTCGCCGGCGCCACCGTCGGCCATGGCTGCCCGAGCCGCCTCCTCTGTTTTGTCTCAGCCACACCTTGGTTCATGTATTCTCCCCCTCCGCTTCTATCAGCCCAGGCGTCGGCCGAGTTGGCTATTAGCACTCGAGTTAAGAATTTGCAGCCGAGAGGTCCTTAGTTCAAATTCGGCTGGTAGCACTTTTTCCCCATATTTTTGCTCTATCTTTTATAGCCCATTTTAATTAATAAAAATCATGAAAAATTAGGGAATAATTTAGAGAAGATAACCAAATTTAATTAGGATATAAAAGAGGTGATGTAAGATTTAAATTTGGGTTATATGATTGATTAATATGGATTGAGTATTTATTTTAATCCGTATCGGTTAAAAAGGTTAGTAGGAATAATGTTTAGATCAATGTTCACAAGGAATGACAGCATAGCAAATAAAAATTTACTACAAAATAAATCATGAACTTTTGCATGATAGTAAATGTTGTAAGACTAACCATCATATGGTTCAAAAACGTAAAGATTAATCCTATGTCCTAGCAGTAAAAAAAAATCCTTTAGGTAATATACCCAAATTAAATTAGAATATAAGTTAGAGAAACTAATAACAAATTTACTAGAATGTAATGAGAGTATTTAATATTTAAATTAGCTCATATATGATCAATTATATGGTTTGAATAATTAATTAAAAGATTTATTATTAATTAAAGACATTGAAAAAGGCATTATGACTTTGATTAAATATCCCAAATTTAATAAAGATTACCCTTGCATGAAAAATTAGAATGTATGATTAATAATTATCATAACCAGCCATTATAGATAAATAAATAAATAAATAAATAAATAAAGCTAAGTTTGACAATAACTAAAGCATAGATAATAAGATAATGGTGCCCGTAAATAAACCCTACAGTTAGGTTTAACAACTAATAACGTCAAGTATGGAATAACAAGCTAGAAGTTGTACCCCAAATGAATACTAATTCAAATTGAGCTATGCCATGTAATTAGGGTCACATAAAATGATACATATTTACGCAAATTGCTAAGCTTAAACTAAAATTAGAAATAAAGTTAAGCGTAATAGTAGTTAAAGTATGAGCAAGCTAATAATAGTGCCATTAATTAAATCTTAACACTAGCTTTAGTAATAATAGTATTGCGCATAATTGTATATATAACAAGTTAAGACCCATACGAGTGGATCCTAATTCAACCTAAATTTGGCCTAGCTATGAATGAAGACACATAAAATATGATAATGGGATTATTAGAGATTTAAACTTTAATCAACTACCATATATACATAAATATTGAGCCTTGCTATTTATCTTAATCTAATTAATAAGTAAAAGCCTATATCAGAGACTATTCTAAAAACTTAATAAAGATATCCAAGTGTTATAATACCTTTGACTAAAAGATTTATAGAATAAGTACAGATCTCATCCGTCAGTCCAGTTTGCTTTTACCATAACCTAAGTTACAAGGAATACCTACCCAGCCAGACTCGCACTTCGATACATAAGTCTAACCTAACTCATGGAACTTCCTTGATAAATACGAAAATAATAAAAGAGGTGATCAATAGAAAGATCGAACCATTATATCCTTCCACCGACCCTGTTTCAAATCACACGAATCCCCCATTAACTCAAAGTAAAACTAAATTAAGTTTATTCGGATTTGTTTGGATCTTTTGAGTTATTTGCTTTTATTTGGATTCAGTTGTTTAGCGCGTAATTAGATATGGGAATCCTGAAGAATTAAAGGATCAGGCGTGATCAAGAGCAAATCGAAGATAAAGACCCGAAGCTCAAGAAAGCATTGTGTGAGCTCAAGATCGCGGTAAATCGCGCCAGGCGAGTCAATACTTTGATCATGTTGAACCTACATTTCTGCAAATTACTTTGCTTTAAATTATCAAATTGCATGCGGTTATTTATATGCAAATACATGTTAATTTTAGACTCTAGTTATATTCCATTATGTGCCTTGAATTAATATTACCCCTCCGTTGGAATATTTGAAGTCGAGAACCTTGTCGCCCTAGCAAAAATTATAATAATACCCTTTCGAAAATAAGTCCGTAATTATATGCCATGCTTAGTAATGTTTAGGTGCTCATGGGCGCGAAGGCGCCCAAGCATCACTTTAATCATGAGAAATTGATTTGGGCAGTCATGGTGGGAATGACTGGTATATTTTGACAGGGTTATTTTCTGCTCCCAAAACTCTTAAATTGCTTACATATCTGAGCGGATGGTTTGGGGGCTGGTATGTGGTGCGGTGGGAGCACAATCATGAAATGTGGTAGAACCATCCGGGTGACTTTAAGGACCGAATCTTGTCATGTCAACCCGTGTAAAACAGTACAACCACAAGTCTATAATGGGTACGATCTAGCTGAATAACTTGCAAGGGTTTAGTTCAGACATCACCGAGGGAAGTGGGTGCCAGGGTGTACTGGTTTACTCACAGTGAGGCACAGGGTGTACTGTACTCGCACGGCGCAAGAGGGGGCTTCTGACTGTGGTGGTGTAACCCTTCAGCGGTGAAACCTCAGCGTGGGTGGTGTCTAGCTAGATCGGAGTAAGGTAAAAGCTTTGTGATAAATTATCTGGGTCTCATGCCTAAGGAAGCATGTTGGCGAAAAGGATAGTTCATCTCTTGTGGTGAAAGTGTACAAACTCTGCAGAGTCAAAAACTATTCGAATAGCCGTGCCCACGGTCATGGGCAGACATGGGAACTTAACTGGATATAGTTCTGTTTTAAAAACATTGGAAACTGGGAATGGGAAACTTGAAGGGCGAAGGACTGCCCTGGGATGGAATTGTCCTGGGCGTCGTCCCAGTGGTAAGTTAAGCGGCTATAACGCTGAAGAAATTACTATATGGTGCAGATGCCATGTAACGGTGGATGGAATCTGAATCGATATTAATAATGCATTTCCTTGTACATTATGATTTGTTCCAAAATTGCTAAGTCATAGGACTTTTTAATTAATTGTATTCAAAAGCACTCTACGCAAAATAAAATAGCCCGAGCCTCTCCTTTGTTAAGCCATGCATACTATTTATTTGCATTCTGTGTATTGGCTCGCGGAGCACGGGGTCGGAGTGCTCATGCTCGCTTTTGCGACAAAAATTCAGAATCAGGAAATCAAATCACCTCGCCTCAGCAACAAGATTGGTCAAGCTGGCCGAGAAGATGAAGACGTCAAGGGCTAGGTCGCGAACCTCCAGTTGGCTGCCTGTGGGCATGTCCTGAAGGTCCCACCTGTGTGCTTCGTTCTTCCGCTGCTGCAATTTAATGATTTCGGCCTAATCGGCCCATGAGTAAGTCTACTATTAAACTTTACGCTTCCGCATGATATGTATTTTGATATTCATTACTGTAACTGTGAGCACTATCTACTGATCCAGGGAATAGTGCAGTAATCACAGAGGAATCCGGATGTTAATATCTGGGTCCCTACAGGTTCAGACGGCACAGCACAACAACAGAGCAGAAAGTAGAGGAAGAATAAAGGTGCAAAATTCTCTCTTTTTCCTGGACGTCTCCAGGCCCCTTTTAAGGGCGCTCTAATTATTCACTAGTAACTGCTACGTTTTAAACAGAATTATGCAAGTAACTGCCTCATCAAATCACAAATTAAGCAGTGTAAATTCACTTGTAACTGCCTCATTCAAACAGAGTGAGAGTGGCGCAGGGTTTAGCAAAAAATAAAAATAGACTTGGTCTGCTAAGTGGCGCGCCACGTGACGGCACGGTCGCGCGTCACAAGTCACATGATTTTCACATGAAAATATGCGAATACGCGCGCGCGTACGTGCGCATGTGTGTGACTAGTCAAAACCCTCTTCATAACATCTTTATCCATATTCAAGGAGTGGTGATGACTCCACCTTATAAATCGATCTTTCTCACCTTGACTTAGGAATATTATACTAAACCATGCATATTTTGGAATTAAGGAAATGTGCCATACTCAAATAGGCCAATTTTTAACATGCCCTATCATAGGAGAGCGAAATTATTGCGAGCAACACAGGTAGGTGATGACAGGTGGGCATCGCTTTTGCGAGATACACATTGGACTGAAATAAATTAGTTTATAGCTAAAATTACATTAGCTGATTGAAATTACACTATAACTGATAGTAGCTTATTTAGCGTAACTAAATTTAAAAAATTTAAAAATGAAAAAACAGATTAGCCTATCACAAACAATATAAAAAAGAACCGGCAAAAAACATTCAAAAAACCAAAAAGTCCGAAAAAGATAAAATTTAAAAGTAATAAAAATAAGTCAAAAACAAAAAAAAATTCAAACTAAAATAAGCAAAGCCTAACTTGACCCCATGTCGGTGAATGTGTTATACTTGGTTAACACGCGCTCCCTTGGAATTGACCGTGAGACTTCTGATTATGTGACTTGACACTTGAGAGCGAGCCAACGTGGTCGATCGTTTCGTCGTACAAGCCTCGTACGCCTATCTTCGTATGTGAAGCAATTTCCCTACATAAAGCGCTACAACGGCAGAATCCGGGTTGGTCAGATCCTGTATCATCACATGAAATGCTAATATCCTACGTACTATTTGTGATTTTTGAACGAACTGCTGAGAAAATATAAAAACTGATAGAAATTATTTTTTTCAGAAAAGAAACATCCAATCCTTAATTTGTTAGACTCCAATTTTAAAGGTTGGATTTGATAGTTAGCTTAGAGTCGTTCAAATTTGAAACAACTATTAAAAATATCTAGCTCCTTATTTGGTGTCATGCATGCTTCCTAACTGTAAAGTGTTAGATTTGCTAGTTGACGCAGAGAGATATTACTTCGGAAAAAGAGAGAAGTAGCACATATTATAATTCGAATGTTTAGTGTGTGTAAATTTGCTAGACAAACCCATTAGCTTGTAGCCCCTCTTCTAACGTGTGGGGAGAGGGATCTCAAAATAAAATGTGTTAGCTGAATATGGAACCAAATATCTCAATATGTATTTTGTTGGTGAAATAGGAATTTCAAAATTTGGAATTATGCAAAGAAAACTTTATCACTATACTATACACCACACTGTGCAAAGCAATTGTGCGGGGCAATCGGCTAGTTTTAGCTAAAATGGGGTATCTTTGAATGGTATATATAGAACCAATTTGCCATCATTTGCACATCAAAGAGCTATGAGTACGAAGAGTCGAAGACACATGCATATAATTTCATTACTGACTTTATTCGTACATATATAAGTCCACAGACGTTGAGTGCGCACTGTTAGTCCCATTAGGATCTTCTAGGTCTATGATCTGAGGGTGTTCTTGTTCGGATTCGAGAGAGAAGGGTAGAAGGAGAGGGGAGTAGGCAACGTTACCGACCATCCGATGCATTGGAGGAGGAGTTGGCCATCGCTGCTTCGTCGGTGAAGTCTGCGCACGGGCAGCGACGGTCGGGGAAGAGGAGGGCGGCGGCGGCGGCGTAGATCCGGTGAAGGCGACGGCGATGGAGCTTCCCGCCGCCGACTGCGCGTCCCTCTAGATCGGTCTAGGGTTTGTCGGGGTGGGGTTTGCGGCTCAGGCGAACCTCGTTACTTGAGCCGCCGGCCCCCACCCCTTTATTTATTGCGCAGCGCGACGGGGGCCCACTAGCCAATAGATGGGCTGGGCGCCCCCGATCAGGGCGCGGATCAAGGCCCCGATTAGCCGTTGGGCTAATCGGGAGAGAGATCAATCCAACATTCTCCCCCTTGATCTCCTCTCATATCATACCTTTTCTTCTTTTCCCATTTCATCACAGATTAGTGCATAGAGCATGCTTCATCGTCACGGTCAATCGCCGATAGATTTAACAGCTACAATACACATCTCTGTTCTGAAACAGATTCTTTAATTTTGGGCCCTTTATAGTCCAGGAATCATAGGCTTTCCCTTAAACCCATGTCGGCTACATGTTCTCTGAACACGTTGGGTGGTAAGCCTTTTGTAAGCGGATCCGCTAACATCTTTGTGGTACTTATATGATCAAGACTTATGATATGATCCCGGACTTTATCTTTCACAATATAGTACTTTATGTCAATGTGTTTGGCAGCACCACTTGACTTATTGTTGTGAGCATACGTTACTGCTGGTTCATTATCGCAGTACAACTTAAGTGGTCTATTGATGTCGTCAACCACTTTTAAACCGGGTATGAACTTCTTTAGCCAGTTCACCTGCCCCGTAGCCTCATAACATGCTACAAACTCGGCATACATTGTGGACGATGTAGTGACGGTTTGCTTTGAGCTTTTCCACGATATAGCTCTTCCAGCGAGAGTGAACACATATCCGGATGTCGACTTTCTATCATCTCCCGCATAATCAGAATCTGTATACCCCACTATATGGAGTGAATCTGATCTTCTGTATGTCATCATGAGGCCTTTTGTTCCTTGCAAATAACGCAAGACTTTCTTTACCAATTTCCAATGTTCTATTCCAGGATTGCTCTGGAATCTGCCAAGTAACCCGGTAACAAACGCTAAGTCAGGGCGCGTACACACTTGAGCATACTGCAAGCTTCCGACAGCTGAAGCATATGGAACCGATTTCATTTGATCGAGCTCGTACTGGTTCCTGGGGCATTGAAAATCCCCATATCTGTCGCCCTTGACTATAGGTGCAGGTGAAGAACTACATTTATGCATACCAAATTTATTTAAGACTTTCTCTATGTATGTCTTTTGTGACAGTCCCAATATCCCTTTGTTTCTATCCCGGTGAATTTCGATCCCTAGAACGAACGAAGCTTCACCAAGATCTTTCATATCAAAGTTTGAGGACAAAAACTTCTTTGTCTCCAGTAGTAGACTGACATCACTACTAGCCAGTAGGATATCATCCACATACAGGATTAGGAAGATAAATTTCCCATCTTTAAACTTTGCATAAACACAGTTGTCCTCTACATTCTCTTTAAACCCAAATTTTCTTATTGTACTGTCAAACTTCAAGTACCACTGTCTTGAAGCTTGTTTTAACCCATAAATCGATTTCTTTAGGCGGCATCCCATTCTTTCATTTCCTTCCACGACAAAACCTTTCGGTTGTGCCATGTAAATATTTTCCTCCAAATCCCCATTAAGAAATGCCGTCTTTACATCCATCTGATGTAACTCTAAATCATAATGCGCTACTAATGCCATTATGATTCTGAAGGAATCTTTACATGAGACTGGAGAAAAGGTCTCATTGTAATCAATCCCTTCTCTTTGCGTAAAGCCTTTTGCCACAAGTCGCGCTTTGTATCTTTCTACATTCCCTTGGGAGTCAAGCTTTGTCTTGTAGACCCATTTACAGCCTACTGTTTTGGCTCCTTTAGGAATAATTTCCAAGTCCCAGACTTTATTAGCCTTCATGGACCTCATTTCCTCTTCCATGGCCTCAAGCCATTTTGAAGAATTTTCGCTTCTCATGGCTTCTTCAAAAGAGGTGGGATCATCCTCCATTTGAAATTCCTCTGTATGATAAATCTGATAATCATCAGAAATAGCTGATCTTCTTACTCTTTGAGACCTCCTCGGGGTCTCCTCATTTGGTACATCTTCTGTTTGAGGCTGCTGTTGCTCCCCCTTATCTGTGGCAATGGGTTCTATAGGATCCTGAAGAACAGATTCCTCATTCTCATTCATTGTTGCCACAGGAGGAACAATAACAGGTGCTGGCACCACAGTGTCTTGCACCGTCGGTGCAGCAACAGCAGGTAGTGTGAAGAATGGCTCTTAAATCATCGGAGTGGGCGCATACGCCCGCTTCTCTTCAAGGTCAATCTCTCGAGCTACCATGCTTCCCCTCATCATTTCATCCTCTAAGAAGACAGCATGTCTCGTTTCTACAAACTTTGTATATCTGTCTGGACAGTAGAAACGAAAACCTTTTGACTTTTCAGAGTAGCCAATGAAATGGCAACTTACTGTTTTGGGATCAAGCTTCGCAATGTTTGGGTTAAATACTTTAGCCTCAGCAGGACTCCCCCACACACGTAAGTGGTTTAGTGAGGGAACTCTTTCTGTCCACAACTCGTACGGTGTTTTGGGCACCGACTTACTAGGCACTCTGTTGAGAATATGAATGGCGGTTTTCAATGCCTCCATCCATAAACTCAATGAGAGTGTGGAGTAGCTCATCATGCTTCGCACCATATCCATCAGGGTACGGTTGCGTTTTTCAGCTACTCCATTTTGCTGAGATTCGCCCGGTGTAGAATATTGGGCCACTATGTCATTTTCCTGTAAAAACCTTGCAAAAGGTCCAGGAACTTGTCCATATGGGGTATGTCGACCGTAGTACCCCCCCCCCCCCCCCCCACGATCAGATCGGACTATCTTAATCTTTAAATCGTGTTGGTTTTCAACTTCAGCCTTAAATATCTTGAATTTATCCAAGGCTTCATTTCTTTCTTTGATTGGATAAATATATCCATAACGGGAGTAATCGTCCGTGAATGTTATGAACGAGTCATAACCATCCATACTTTTCACAGGAAAAGGACCACAAATGTCTGTGTGAATAATTTGTAGAACTCATATGCTTCTTTTGGCGTCTTTCTTTATTTTCTTTACATATTTTCCTTTAATGCATTCTCTGCATTGTTCTAGGTCTGAGAACTCTAATGGAGGAAGAATATCATTCTTAACAAGTCTTTCTATTCTCCCCCTCGAAATATGGCCTAAACGACAGTGCCATAATTTCGACGACGCATCTAGAGTTCTCTTTCGTTTCCTGTTTACATTCGTAGACGAGGATTCATTCACTTTCTCGCACGCGACGTTCCCATTATCGCATACGACATTCACATCATCACGTAATGATAACAAATAAAGCTCATTTTGTAAGATGGCAAGACCAACACATTCTTTATTAAACATTATTTCACACTTGCTATTTCCAAAATGACAATCATAACCATCATTGTCCAAACATGAAACACTAATCAAATTCCTCTGTAAAGAGGGAACATAAAGAACATCTCTAAGTAAAAGAGTGAAGCCATCAGTTAGCTCTAATGAAAGATCGCCAACGGTTCAACTTCAGCTTGGACTCCATTTGCGACTTTAACGCATCTTTCTTTTCTTTGCGTAGTCCTCGTCGAACGGAATCCCTGTAAAGAATTAGCAACATGAACAGTTGCTCCTGAGTCAATCCACCAAGAAGATTTCGAATATTGCACATACAGGGATTCATTTATAAAGGTAATAATGTTCTCACCTTTCTTTGCCATTATCGTCTTTAAGTAATCGAGACAGTTCTTCTTGTAGTGTCCCGTCTTCTTGCAGTGAAGACACTGATCTTTGTCTACTGCAAAATTATTCTGTTGAGGCTGATGGACAGGGGCTTTTCCCAAGTCCCATTTCTCGGGCTGCATGTTGTAGTTGACAACAAAGGTGTCAAACTCTTTTGGCAAGGAAGCAAAAATCAAATGAATAAGGAACTCATCCTTGAGAGCCAAATTCATTGGTTTAAGCTTGGATGCCAAGTTGCTCATCCTTAGTATGTGCTCTCTTATGCCACTGCCACCACCAGAGTACCTTTCTGTCACAAGCTGCTTAATCAGCTGTGTAGCATAAATCTTTGAAGAGCCAGTAAACTGACTCTTTATTTTCTCAAGTTACTCTGTGACAGTGTCACACTCTGCGATTGAGCCCACAATTGCAGGCTCAATCGTGTTCTGTATCACAGCCAAATATTTCTTGTTGACAGTGACCCACTTTTTATGATCAAGATCATATGACATTTTTATGGGAGCATAGTCCCTCTGTCTGGTCTGCTAAGCAGCATCAGCCTCATTTTCATCCCTCACCGGTGCCACAGACTCTGTGGGACACGGTGTGGTGACTACCCAGTCCACCTCAGCCAAGATGAAGGCCAGGTCAATCTTTTTTTTCCATTCACCGTAGTTGTCTCCTTTGAGAACCGGGATATCCCTGATGTAGCCCATCAAAGAGTATCCTCCTGAAAACACAATTCATATACAGTGAGAACATTAACAGCAAAATTATATGCCTTATTTCCAACGTTGGTCAAAATACGACATACAATTTTATCTATACATTAAATCTACATCACCGTTGGGCAGAAATAGAAATAATGCATAAAATCATCAGTTAAAATTATAATATTGTTATTATCAATGTTGGTCAGAAAATAACAATATCATAATTCACAACAATTCTCTAAAAATTAAATTCTCTCGTTGGTTCGAATTTAATTGAAAGAGTAATCAACATTAACTTTTGCAGCGGAAAAAAGAAATTATTCTAAAAAATAATTCTTACTCAGAAGCATCATTACTGTACTCATCTAATCTCTGGAAAATTAACACGTTGGTGCAAAAATTTACAGAGATTTGATTCAAATTTCATTCAAATTCACTCAAAATTGCTTCTGAAAATCAATAAAATTCATTTAACAAAAATTACTATGCAAATGGCCATTTTGGCCCATCAGCGCATCCGCGGCCCATGGCGGCCCGCTCAGCACAGCCGAGCGCGCGCGCCTCACGCTCCCACGCGCGCGCGGTCACAACCTGGGCCTGGGCCGGGAAAGCTCCCGCCCGCCTGGGCCGAAAGCAGCCCGCTCATCCTCGGTGCGATCCATCGCCGTCCACGCGAAATCCGACGGCTCGCGGCGATTTCGGCGGATCAACTCGCGGTCCTCAACGCTATCTCAGCCGTTCATTCGAAATCCGACGGCTGATCGGTGTTTTCGGCGGAACAAAACCCGCTCGCGGTGCGGTCTCCCGAAAACCCTAGCTCATTTCTCCTCTCCCCTCTCTCAGCGTCGCACCCGAGCGAACGCAGCGGCGACGGCGACTTCGTCCACGCTGCCGGAGAAGGAAAAGGCCGGCGCCAACGCGGGCCCTCTCGCCGGCGTGCGCGCTCCCCTGAGAGGGAGCGCGCCGCCGTCGAGCGGCTCCGTGTCGGCGCCCCTCAGCGCGTCGACGGTGGCCCGCTTTGGAGCGCCGGCGAGCCCACGGCTCGGCCGGTCTTCCCGCACGCCAACGACGACGGCCAGGTAAGTCCCGGCCTTTTCAGATCTAGGGTTAGGGTTAGGGTTTGGGTGGATCGAGTCATTCCCCTCTCTTTCTTTCTTTCTTTTTCCGCACGCCGGTCAACCGACGGCGGTCGTTCATCTTTCCCATCTAAATCTATGCCTAGATTAGGGCTCTGATACCATTGTTAGTCCCATTAGGATCTTCTAGGTCTAGATCTGAGGGTGTTCTTGTTCGGATTCGAGAGAGAAGGGTAGAAGGAGAGGGGAGTAGGCAACGTTACCGACCGTCCGATGCATTGGAGGAGGAGTTGGCCATCGCTGCTTCGTCGGTGAAGTCTGCGCACGGGCAGCGACGGTCGGGGAAGAGGAGGGCGGCGGCGGCGGCGTAGATCCGGTGAAGGCGACGGCGATGGAGCTTCCCGCCGCCGACTGCGCGTGCCTCTAGATCGGTCTAGGGTTTGTCGGGGTGGGGTTTGCGGCTCAGGCGAACCTCGTTACTTGAGCCGCCGGCCCCCACCCCTTTATTTATTGCGCAGCGCGACGGGGGCCCACCAGCCAATAGATGGGCTGGGCGCCCCCGATCAGGGCGCGGATCAAGGCCCCGATTAGCCGTTTGGCTAATCGGGAGAGAGATCAATCCAACACGCACTGCTTAAGTACAGTATACAAGTAGTGCAGTACATCAACGCCATGGTACGTAACCATACACGACACGATCGAAGTACGGCAACAAGCAGCCACAACACAGTACGTGCACTGTGCCTCTGCTATATGGACGCGGCTCACATGCTGGGGCCCCTGCACTTAGCGTCGTGCAGGGGTGCCCAGGAGGGTGACAAGTGTCCCCAAAAATTCAAAAACAATTCCGAAAAATTCAAAAATATACTTAAAAATCCGAAAAATTGTAAAAAAACACTTTTTAAGTATAAACAGTATTTTTTAAGTACTTCAAATTTTTTTTGATTTTTACTTTTTATTAAAAAAATACTTTTAAAGTACTTAAAAATACTTTTTACAATTTTTCGGATTTTTTAAGTATATTTTTGAATTTTTCGGAATTGTTTTTGAATTTTGGGGACACTTGTCACCCTCTTGGGCACCCCTGTACGGCGCTAAGTGCAGGGCCCAGCATGTGAGCCGCGTCCCTGCTATATATGACATCTCTGTCAAGTGGCCCATGCCGCGCTGTACGTTTAGCTAGCTAGCTAGATGCTCTCGTTAAAACGGCCACTCTGGCTGTCAGTAAGTGAGATGAGACTGCACTTGTGCAGTTATTTTCCTTTTTCTTAGTAAGGGAATATTACTCTGATCCCGATATCCCGAGAATGTGCCGTTGCTTATCAGTTTCTTTAACATCCATATATGAAACTCTGTAGGCAAAGCAATAACCTTTTTTCAGGATAATGCAGGTGCAGGAGAGCTAGCTGTGTATCAGATGGTATTAAGAACGAAGCAAAAGAAAAAAAAAAGCGAGGGAAGAACGAAGCAATGTAGGCAAAGCAGTAACGGCATGTAAATTATGCAATGGTTCTGATGAAGTCCGTTCACCTGGGCGTGCACAACTGCACATGCGCGTTTCAGAGTCAGAGACATCGAGGCCGATCGAGCCGAGATCGGCAGTAATTCGCTGGCGTGCAAGCAAATAGGTGACAACTGACAAGTACCTGCCGGTTCCATGCATAGCGCCGCAATTCGAACCATCCATTGAACACTTCACGAGTCGATATTGTTGACGTGTGCGCCGTATGGAACTTATCACCATCCCAATCTTGCAGGCTACCGCGACCGTTAGAAATCAACACTCAAAATACTTCCCCGGTTCCGTAAGAGCGACGGATGAAACAACTTAACAAGTGAACGTTCGTGCCACTTGTATATGGTGGTGATCGGTTCGGCTTAGCTTATGGCTTATTGCTGAAAACACTGTAGTTGGCTGAAAAAAACACTGTAGCTGACAGAGGTTTATTTAGTATAATTTAATTTAAAAAAATTTATAAATATAAAAAATATGTTAACCCATTACGTATAATACAAACAAATACGGGAAAAAAGAACCGGCAAAAAAGCTTAACAAAAAGCTAAAAATTCAGAAAAAAAACGAAATTTATGAATAGTGAAAAATACGTATGGCACTGTATGCTCTCCTGGAACGCACAGCCTCGAAACCTCTTCAATTACTACTCGACTAGTTGTTCTTCAACAGGAGAGAATAGGGTGCCACTCGATTGAACTAAAATAAATTGATTTATGACTAAAATTATACTGTAAATAGTTGAAATTATACTGTAATTGATGATGACTTATTTGTCGTAACAAATTTTAAAAAATTTAAAATAGAAAAACATGTTAGCCATCACGGACAACGCAAACGAATACACGAAAAAAGAACCAGCAAAAAACTCAAAAAAAAGCTAGAAAACCATAAAAAAGATAAAATTTAGAAATAATAAAAAATAAATTAAAAGTTAGAAACTCAAACCGAAATAGGTGAGTCTGTATCACTGTACGTTGCTCCCGACGTGCAGTGCAGTGCGGCCCAGCTGAATGCATGCCTCCGGGCGCGTGCCCATGCATGTGTCTCCACTCTCCTGCGCGCGGCATGGAACTGGCGCGTGCAACGGCGAACCGGGGGAGTGGCCGCACCGCGTTCTTCAGAAGTTGCAGCCAGGCTTGCAGAGGCGAGCAAGGTCGTCAAGATCGGGAGCCTATCTAGGAATTAGGACGACGGTTTTTGTGCTAGTAGGATCGGAATCATACGATCGGGCTGTAGTCACGGTAGGATCATGCCCCTCAAAACTCATTGTCCTTATTTCTAGACCATTACTTTATAAACATGATTCTATGTGGTATTAAGATCGGTATGGTCCGATCCGACAGGATCGTAGGATGGCAAGACACTACCGTATGGAGCGTGATGTTGATAATCTTGCCAGTGAGTCCATCCAGCGGGCACACTACGGACCTTAGGTGGGCCAGCCTGCTGCTGCCGACGGCCAGCACAGACACAGTGGCCATCTAAGTATCTAACCCAGCCCAACCCGAAATAGACATCTATGGGTTACGTGTTTGCTCCGAATGATGGGACGGAATTGACCATCCGGCCCTAAACCACTTGTTTGGTTCGAGAAGTACAATGAGGAGTGGCAATAGGGCTGATGGTCTGGGGAGGCCCCTGTGGGCTGTGGCCCTGCTCGGATGCCCGCTAGCCCGGATCAGTTAGGCTTACGGGGGAGATTGGCACGGAGGATTAAAAATAAGTTAAATTATTTTTTAAAAAATAATGATATGATTCTATTTATTGATTTATAATTATTTAGGTGTATTTTTTTCAAGAAATAACTTTAAAATATATATTCTAACATATAGATTCAAATTTTAGTTCAAATATACAATAAATGAATATAACTTTTTATATTAAAAAACTACAATCTATTATAAAAAAAATGTGACACCGAGCGCTACATGCGCTTAGTTAATCACTTTTAGAAAAAAAGAAATCTGTTTCATGGTAATTAATTTGTCTATGGCACGTCAAGCTTAGAGCACCGCAGGCATCAGTTCATCATCGGATCAACTCTTGACGAATCCATATGCATGGAAAAATCACGTCATCTGCTCATCGATCCAGACAAATGTAGTCAACTTAGAGCATCTCCAGCCAGGGTCCCTATTTGAGCCCCTAAAACTAAATTTGAGGGCTTGAGGCAAAAACAGAGGTCCAGCAGGACCCCTACTAGAGCCCTCAGATTTGAGGGGCCCCTCAAATCCCCCCTCCAGCCCTCATTCCTGGGGGTCTGGAGGGAGCCCCTATTTTTCTGTTTTGACGGTTTTCACTCGCGGGCATCGACAGTTCCGCGCCGCCGCCCGCCTTCGCCCGGTTCCTCTTCCCCTCCGACGGCCTGCCCCAGCCCAGATCTCGCCACCGCCCGGCAGCCCGCCCCTGCCCGGCCGCTCGTCTTCCCGCTCCCCGCTCCTCTGTCGACTCTAGGCCGGCGGTGGAGGAGAAAAGAGGCGCCGGTGGCCGAAGGGGTGGGGGAAAGAAGGGAGGTGTGCGCGAGCATGAGCAAGGTGGTAGAAGCTCACCTGAGCTACCGGGGCGGCCGGAAGGAGGCCGGGTTGACCCGGCGACGAGCACGGGCAACGGCGCGGGGAGGCGACCGTGGCCGGGGAGCTCGCGTGGCGGAGGACGCCGGCCGGCGGTGGGGGAGGCTGCAGGGTGCCGGGGTGCGGCTCCCACCGAGCGGAATCGGTCCGGGGTCGACCGATGGGGAGGCGGCGGTGGAAACCGCGGCGGCCAGCCGGGGGTGAGGAAGAGTCAGCCGGGGGTTGAAGGTGGGCGAGGGCGTCGTCGAAGAGGGCGAGGAGGTCGGAGGAGTGGGTGGCCGGCGGGAGGCGCGTGGCCGCGCGGCGAGGAGGGGAGCATGGAGAGCGCGGCGGAGAGGGAGGGGCCCGAGCGGGGAGGGGAGCGTGGAGAGCACGGAGAGCGTGGCGGAGAGGAGCGTGGAGAGCGCGGCGGAGAGGGAGGGGCCCGAGCGGAGGCGGAGGGCGGGCGAGGCGAGGCGCGCGGCTGTGGCGGGGCGTGGGAGCGGGTGGGCTGAGAGGAGGAGGCGCGGGTGGAGGAGAGGAGGAGGCGCGGTGGACGAGCGGAGAGCGCACGGGTGGAGGAGAGGAGGGTAGCGAAATTTGAGAATGACGAGTGGGCTCTACATGTCATTCTCAGTTGGAATGAATTTGAGGGCTTCTGCTGGAGTTCAACTCAAAAAACAGGGCCCTCAAAAGTAGGGGAGCCCTCAAATCAAAAGTAGGGGTTCTGATTTGAGGGCTCCTGCTGAAGATGCTCTTACGCGTTAGTGAAGGACACATACGTTTGCACAAGATGGATTTTAATTCCCGTTACTACGTTTACATACAATCCGAGCCATTATAATTGGTTGGTCTATTGCATGTACGGCTAAGATTTTTCTGTTTTCTCTTATTAATATAGAAATTTTTAGCTATTTTTTATGATTAACATGGGAATTTATAGACTTTTATCATCAACATGATGCTCCTAGAATGCCTTCAATTAATAAAGATAAATCATCAATGTGGGGCTCCTGAGAGAGTCTCCAATTGGTACGTACAGATAAAATGAAACTTCTATTCCTTCATTTTCCCCTTCATTTTTCATACGAATCAGAGAGGCGCTAATTAGTTGAACTGGAACGCACATGGCTTGAACAATCGATGAAAGATGGGGATCGGAGGAAGTGAGGAAGGTTAAGCCACCTCCGGAGGCCACGGGGAGCGTATAAACAGCAGTTGAGTCGCGTCAAAACGGTGAACGCCTGCCGCTCCGCTCGACTGTGCCGTGTCTCCTACGGACTACGACGTGGAGTTAGCTAGCTGTCTTGTCTTTTGACGTACGTGCGTGGGTGCGTGCGTAGCATGAGGTCATTTGCCGGAGGCTTCCTTCTCCCTGTACACGCAACAAAGTATGGCGGACAGCTTAGGTAGTATGAATAACCTGGTAGACCTCTCCTTTCTAGCTCTAGCTTACACATGCATTTGTTACAGCTGCCAGCATGAATACACTGACATGTACAAACACACAGTATCCACTAGCAGGCCAAGAATTCAGTTACAGTGCTACCTATATTTGTAGAGAACTTCTTGAGTAAATTAACATTCATCCCTTCTGAACCATACACCAGAGGAGGGCAACTAAAGCGATCGATCAAGCTAGGAAAGCAGAAAAGAAGAAAAAGCTACAGAGACGTTCTTGCTTCCATTGTACAGGGCTAAAGCCTAAAGCTATGATGGCACTAGCAGATTCATGTCAGTAGAAAGAAAAGCTCAAAAGAAGCTGAGGGCAACAAAGCTCAGCGATGACAAAAGCAGGAAAAAACCAAAGCTACAAAAGGGAAAGGGGAAAATGCTTGCTGCATCATTTTGTTGGCACAGTCTTCTCCTCTGTCTCAGCTGACTTTAACCTGCATACTGCATGCTGCTTCCTATGTTTGCATCATACCTCTCTTTTTCCCCCTTTATGTTTTGTGTGTGAGTGAGAACTATCAGTTTTGATCTCATCACATCAGGATCAGGCCTTCTTTTGCATGCAAAATGCCACCACCCCAAATCATTCCATTCCAAAGATTGGTGTCTGAAAGGCTGCCACATTTGGGTAGTATCCAATGGGGCTTGGTGTCATGGAGCTTTCATAGGGCCCACTCAAAGCTATAGGTGTGGCAAATGGTATGGAGCAGCTGCTGTTGGAGCTTTGTGACTGACCCTGTTGCTCTTGCTGCTGCTGCTCATGCAAGGCACCATTAGGGTAGCAATGTGCCATTGCACCGGCACCATTGGCATTAGCAAAATCTAGGTTAACTCCAGAACTGTAGAGGCCAAAACCCAACCCCTGCAGGTCCCCTTGCTGGTGATGCTGCAAAGCTAGCAATGACAGGTAGTCCTGGTCATACTTCATGGGGAGGGCGGTGAACGCAAGCGAGGGTGGTGCGGTGCTGGTGTGGCCGGTCGCTTCGAAGGGCATGGCGTCAGAGGAGCTCATCGGAGTGGACTCCAGGGCTTTGCTGCTCCGGTTGCCCGACATGCTCCCGATGGGAAGGTTGCTGTTCATTATGCTCTCGACGTTATACCGGCCGATCTCAAAGTTGGTGACAGCGTTCAGGCCGCGGAACTTGATGGCCGCGATGTCATAAGCTTCTGCAGCTTCCTCCTCGGTACCTATGTGAACAAAGAAGATGCCATCAGTTGCTGGGAGTAGCAAATTAATGCATATACAAGAAAGGAAGTAACATTCTTCACTATTAAGTTTTTGCAGTAAAATCAACATACGTTTTGTCACTTTAAAAAAGCGTGGTCGAAGTAACTCGTATGAAACAAATATACGGTTCATGGTCTTAACCAAAAGTATGCACAAAAATACAATGAGCTCTCAGTTCCTAGGCAGGAATGCGAGTTGCATCATTAAGACTTTGGACTAAGCTGCTGCTGACAGATCGAACCACGGTGTGGTGACCGGTGAGCTTAGTTAAATCCAGTAGTACAATAATGCCCGTTTCAGCAAGTTAATCCTAATATAATCACCGGCCACATGCTTTCTAGAAAGCCGAGCGCCAACAGTAAAGGGTCTCTAATAGTAATATTTTAACTGTTTCTTAGCTATATTAAATAAGTAAAATCCTATATAGAAGAGAGAGGATATGAGAAGAGATATATATTGTCTCTTATGTAAGAGCCGACTTAAGCCCGTAAACTAACGTAAATAGTGAGAGAATGCGAGGTAAGAAATTATAGTGAAATAGTATAAAATAGTTAAAGAAATAATTTATTATTGGAGAGACTGTCTCTTTATATGAAGTTAAAAACCTTAGAAATAATTTTAAGAGACAAGCGTTTATACATACCCTAACAATATTCCAAACACAGGTTGCTACATGCAGTGCACGAAGAAAGAATTCAGGTTGCAATCTAAACATGCATGCATGGCAAGCGCATGTTCAGGGTGCAATCTAACCAGGCATGCATGGTCATCGTTTCTTCTTTTTGCTGCATAAAGCCCCAAACAGTCATGCATGGTGCGAAAGATGACAAATTTGAATCATATGTGAGCAAGCCTGTACACACGCGCACATCTGGTCAAAGTAGATGTTTTGATCTACATAAAATATGTCCGCGAATCTAGCTGCGAGGTCTACGTGCGAGGCTTAGTATTGTAATCCGAGGGTATATAAATAAAAAGATGAGTAATGCTCGCTTGGGGGGGGGGGGGGGGGGCACGTGCTCCCTCCTACTTGAAATTTTCTTATCAACGAAGAAAACATTATCAATGAAGCTACATTTTTTTTAAAAAAAGATCATGTAGTCTGGCGTCTGAGAAAACTTTGTGCATGCTTACCTAGCAAAAGATATGTTGGGTTTAATATGTAACTAAGCACTAGGTACAGCAACACTACTTGTTATTATGGAAATATATATATTACCAAGTACTAGCCAGTGGCTCCAATACTATCAAGTACGCACGCGAACATGCATCCAAGTAGTAGGAAACAAAATTTTAAGCCCAGCATATAGCAGAAATAACAATATATACAACATGCAAATGTATACTCACTGAATGTTCCGAGGTAGAGGTCCTTGTTACCAGCCACCCTTCCGATCCTAGCTTGCCAACGCCCATGCTGGTGATGTCTACATGATTGCATGCAAAGCAACACTTAATTAGATGACACCATGCCAAAGGCCAAGCATAATTAGCTACGATACAATAAATATGAACCTTGTGACACCCCTGTATATAGAAGCACCACGAGAGAATCCACTACTCTTCCTGCACCAGAATACAATTTTTTTCATCAAATCCACTTGGATAGCGAATTAAGCTATGAAGTGTATGTAAATGATGAAACATGCATAGAATAGCCATGCATGGGAGTATGCATGTATAGAATGTTACAACAGTAGAATTAGGGTGATCATCATTAGCCTATACCTCCTTAGTGAAGCTACAAACTCCTGGCGTGTCATATGCTTCATCTCCTCAAGTTCCCTTTCATACTCGGCAACCTAAAAGAACACTTGCCCCATAAAGATACATCCAGCAATGCTCATGCTTTTACCATACACTCTTTTGCATCAGGAGTTCTTTTAATCAAGCATGTAATAGATCTAGCTATATGTGTGCTTACCGGAAAGTTCGTGGTGGTGCTAGGACCCCAGTACTTCAATGCGGCAAGATCATATGCCCTCGCCGCCTTCTCCTCCTTATCATAGCCACCTGTTTCATGTAGTACCAACACTTCTCATCATCGATCCATCGCATCTTTCATACAATAAATGTTTCAAGAGAAGAAATAGAAGTCTCGGTTTCTTACCCAAGTACACTGAAGAAGACACCAGAAGCATCAACCATTAATGAAAAACATATCATCAAGTTGACATGTTAAAAAACATCGAGAAGCACAAGTTAGCGGCCACATATATGCATATTATACCGCAAAGTTGAAATCGTTAGATTAGCAAAGATGCATGCATGGTAAGTATTGTGTGCTGAGCTGACCTTGGCGGCCCTTGCGGCTCTGGCCTTCACGTCGGCAGCTGTTGTCCCACAGATGCGCCTCATACCTTCCCGTCCACCGGTGCCTAAAAATCACCCCAAAAAAGCCACTAAAATTTAGATGAAGCTAAAGTAAAAAAAACGAACTCCTAGTGTAAATAAAACTTGAAAAGAAGGTACGTAGCTTATTAATTTCACGGAACCAACAACTTAGTTAACTATCATTTCTGCTTTTATCGATGCTTTGTGTATGATTCCATCACCACAAAGAGAAAGATAATTAGACACTATTACATCAAATAATTTCTTCTCCTATATATGTATGTATGTATTCATGCATATTTGCATCTAGTTAACTATGAATTTACTTATGAACGAAATAGCACACATGCACATGGTACACGCGCGGTCACCAAGTGTTCGACCAGGACTTTGCATGCAAATAGCTGAAGCACCCCAAACGAAGGGCACCTTTTTTTACTAGGTTTCTTGGCCTATAGATCGATCGATCTCTGCATGCTTACCTTGTGACGCCACGGTAGATAGACGTTCTCTGCCCGAAGGAGTCCACCGCCTTCTTCTGCTCCGGCGCCTGAGCTGGCCGAGCTAGCTTCGCGTCGGACTGCTCCAGAGGAGCCAGCGGCGCGGGCGCCGCTCCAGCTGCGCCGCTCAGGAAGCTGGCGGCTATGAACTTGAGCTCCGAGTCGTACAGCTCCGCGGCCGCCGCCTCAGTCGTTCCAGAAACCGGGCCACCACCGTTTCCACCACTGCCGCCGAGGAAGTCCTCCAGCTTCGGCGGCGGCGCGGCACCAGCTATGGCGGCCAGCTCCGCCGCCGCTCCCCTCTCCTCCTCCTCCATATCACCTGCACACACGCGCGCGCATAAGGATAAATGACGAGAACACCCTTAGATGCAGCAGAAACGCAGAGATCGATGACCAACAGTGGTGAGCGATGGAGAAGTTGAGCCATGGGTAGTGATGCGAGGTGTGCATGTCCATGGTCAGAACGGTAACTTCTCGATCGAGGTGAGTTTTTTCGAGAGCAGAGAAGCTGTATACGGTCGAGGGGCCGGGTTTTCTTGGGAGGTGAAGAATGGGGCGGTGGAGGGTGATATAATAAAGGAAGGAGAAGACGCGGTGCCACTAGAGGTGAGAGAAAGGGCGCACGGGCAACGAGGCGCGGTATATTTATGTGTGGATGTCGAGGAGGTGCCATGTATGAAGAGAGAGAGAGAGAGAGAGAGAGAGAGAGAGATGCTTTTAGCCTTTTACAGTACTCCGTTGTTTTGGCGTTTGGCTGAAGCGCTCGTCTGCATGGTGCAGTGGTAGCGATCAACTGTGCTGGTATTGTGTGGTGAAGGTGAGGTGGTGTTTCTACGTGTTCTACAGGTGGAGGCATGGTACAGGCGGCGCGGGCGGTATCCTTGACCACCTTCCAAGCAATGGGCCACCCGGGTGTGCTGTGCTGCCAGTGCATGCACGGCTAGCTCTGGACGGATAGCTTCCGCCTCTGCATAGCTGCTGCTTATAGGCCACCTGAAGGCACTCCCATAGCTATTTTCACTCGATGGGTACCCGATGGGTGAGGTGGAAGAGAGACGTAAGGCAGAAGGTGCTTGATTCTTTTTAAAAAAACTAAGGTTTTAGTATAAAACATTACGCATTAGAGAGTGACGAGATTAAATATTTTTTAATAAATAAACTTAATATCTACAGTAATTGTTGGATAGAGAATTGCATCGATAGTTCCTTCAAGTATCACTGGTCGGAAAGAATATGCTTAGATCAAGTCAAGTATCGACCACCTCTAGTCGAAGAGGTCCGTAATGAGACATGTACTCTATTCTCTCACTGGATATTGAATCCACTACAATTAACTATGCGTGGTAGTTAAAAGGGATGCACGCCTCATCTCTTTGAAATAACTGCATGTATCCAGTCTGTCTCTGATAATAATTGCTCGACGATCATGTGTGGATAGAAGTCTCGCTGACAATAACCAGCGATCCCATGCGGGATTCATGAACCAATAAGACGCCTCCCTACGGGTTGCAACTATCACCCATTCGACACTTTAGAGTAGCGCTAGGACACGGAACATATAGAGCGCAAGATACACTACCACACATGGGGTCGTCACAGATGGTTCGTAATTCTCATCAGAGACGGTTTCTGAATCATCGGATTTATTGCCTTAGTGATAACATGTGGTTATCACAGACGACTCCCAAAATGTTTGTGATAAGTCACAATACAAACGGTTTTTAAAATAACTGTCTGTGATATCCAACATGTCAAAGACGGCCAATACAAAAAATTATCTGTGATGGTCTACGTATCACACACGGTTTTGTGTTCGAAATCGTTTGTGATAGTTCTTTATATAGCTAAAAAATTTACGTTTTTTAGCTAGCATCAGGAAATGCTAGCCATTCTCTCTAAAACACGCAAGCAGACTGTAGATAAATGATAGATAAGTGAATTACAACTCAAAATTAATTACAAAAGAATATTCATATATTTTCGCTAGAGTTACAATTGAATTACAACTCAAAGTGAATTACAATTAAATTCAATGTTTGAATATATATTAATCGATGTTGCCAGGATGAAATTTTACTTCACAGCGCCCCTGTGTACAAAGCGTAACGCGTCTTGCGTGGTTCAAGAGGATTTACTACTCGTAGGAGTAATCCATTCGTTTGTGTCGGTCAGTTCGGCAAAGGGAACGTAAAAAAAAAAGATGCAAATACTGTATGTTCGCGTGGCACAGGGTTATAACATGGAGGAAGCTCCAGAAGTATATGCATGTACAGACAAGAATAGCTGAAGGCATATGTTCGTTTTTATCGAGTACCGGTTCTCTGTCCACATTGCCGAGTGCCGTAGATCACACACCACTTAGCATGCGTCTGACGTCGAGATGAATCACCGAACAAACTAAACGGTAGCCGAGCTATGTATCCAAACGGGAAGAAAGCTAGCACACAGTCAAAGACGATGTCAGGGAGTAAAGCTACATCATCGATCGTAAAGTGATCAAAAGGAGCAGCGCTCTGCAATCTGCATGGCCCTTCCTTGCAACGAACACCAAACTTTAGGAGTCATCGCTAACTTGCTGTCGTCGGACTAATCCATGAATAGCTAATATATAGTATAGTACTACTGTACTAATTAAGGTAAATATCCCGGCCGGTGGCCCAAAACATCATTTATCGTCATCCCCCCCCCCCCCCCCCCCCAAAAAAAACTTTTGCTCGCTCCTCTTAGAATTTTGAACTGAAAAATAATCGTGAACAAAGGTGCACTATGTGCGTCATTCAGACATATAAATAAATGTATTGATAACGCATGCACTGACCCGTAAAAACCTGATAGCAATAGTACCAACCGTAAAACATGATGTAGTGGAGCAACTTTATCGTCGCGTAACCCTCATTCCTTAAGAGAGCAGAATTGGAGGCTTTATGCATCGCATGGAGGAAGCAAGGAAGCAGCAACGGAGACACGAGGGCCCCTCGTCGACGTGTGCACACCTTTAATTGGGCTTTTTCTCACGCAATTTCTCAGCAGTCGACACCTCAGTCGACGGATATCTATGTAGAACGGTCAGAGGACCTTTAATAGTATCATCTCAACTATTTTATATAAATACAATTCTATGTTAAAAAGGTATAAAGTGAAGAAAGATAATGTGATGTCTCTTATATAAAAGATGATTTGAACCCGTAAATCAACGCAAATAATGAGAAGGTATAAGACAAAAAGTTACGATAAAAATAGTATAAAATAATTAGAAGGATAATTTATTATTAGAAATATTGTCTTTAATACTGTTTTTAAATAAAATAAAAATCTTATAGATAATTTTAATAAATTAACTATTATACACGCTCTAAAGTCGCTACTCGCTAAGGGCATGTACAACCCACAGACGGGGGTCGTCTGCAAGAGCCTAGAATCTGACATATAGACAGCTAAAAAGACAATTCCTACAATGGAGAGTCTGTTTCACTGTCTGCAAGCTGTTTAATGCTTTGCATGCAGCTAAGATCAATCATGAACACTATTTTGTATACCATTGTGTTGCTATTTGATAGAAAACGGATCAAGCTTAAATAAGATGAACATGATTACAATATTTTTTTAAAAATCATCAATATAAATGATATATTATATATAATTGCAACATTTTTGTCTAATTTTCTTTGTTTCCGTAGCGCTGATCCTTCTTGAGTTGCCCGTTAAAAGTATCAACTACAGGGTCAGCTATTTGTGCACCAGCCTGAAAAGAGGATAAAAAGGAGCTTGTTAAGCAGGAGCACAAACAATTGAGAATGAGCCAATGGCCAAAATGCTCTCTCCGAAAGAATATGCTAATGTCATCACCTTTCTTAAAATAAGGCTGTTTGCCCTATAAATTGCCATCTCCCCTGAGGTTGCACTATGATAAGGATTGCCTTTTGGAACCTACAGCAAGGCATATCAGAGTGTGAAGGATTTGTAGTTTTCAAAAGGGCATAAAGTTAATTATCTACCAATATCATTCAGAACTGAAACAGAACTGCAATCACCGTCCTTTCAGCCCATAATTTTCAGAATTGTAATCACCATACCCAAATTCAAGAGATAATTAGTAATAAGATGAACTATTTGTCGGTATGAAATGATCAAATGGTTCAACGTTTCAAGGTGGCTAAATCTGATTTTTCAGTCCCCTCAAATGCAGGATCAATGGCTTCTGCAATGGATTCATTTGCCACACCAGACTGCGATTGAAGAATTAGAAATTGAGAATTAAGTGAATCATCAGATTTAGATAACCGATTCAGACTGCGATCTCTAGACTTTTCACGCTGTCACTTTCTTGAAGAGAAGATGTTAAGCCTTCTTGAACAGAAGCTGTAGGGGGGGCTTCTGAATGCATATAATTTGAAATAGAAGAGTCACGATGCATCATAGGAGCACTCAGATTCTCGAGGGATTGAACATAATCCAATTCGTTCTTTTGAAGCATTACTCTAGGCAAGTCCATTTAATATGCAGAAAATTAGCCAGCACATACTCAAACTCAACAGCTGACACTATGACCTTGATTCCTTTATTAAATTAGTTTAAAGTTGGGCTGTAGGTCAACATTTAAAGGAACAGTGTTGGGGCACTTCTACCTTTTTTTACTAGAATATCAACGAATTTTAGAATCTCTGAAGCTAGCCACTGATTCCTATGAACAAATGTTCTCTGATGAAAATAAACTGATTGCAAGCAGCACTCAGATTACTTGAGGATTTTGTTAAAATTATAATGTACAAAGGTCAGCTAATTTTAGGATGGTGCTACAGCAACATTGCAATAGTTCCCATGATATACTTTAATATTGATGTGAAAATGATATGATAAATTGACTCAAGCCATTTATACTCTTGAGTCCAAATGTCAGATTAAAACTAAAAGAGAACGAGCCCTCTTTCTTGAAGAAACCACACAAGAACACCCACCTGTCGCCCAAAAGAAGAAATTATCCAGATGTTTTATCCACTACACACAAAACAGGAGCTCTAGAGTCAAGAGTGAATAATCGTACATGATTTATGTAATAAATGTAATAAACCCTGCACTTACAGAACTGATTCGATTTATTCTGTAAACAAGAAACAGATGAGCAACTCGTCCGATACTGTACGCACGCAAGAACTGTAAGGAAACACAAATGAAGACCTAGAATACTCGCAGCATAAATTAGACCAAAAAAATGAAGTGAACCAACCAAAGCAAGGGCTTACCAAGAAAAAAGATACTAACCTGGAAGCGCCTCCGGTAGAAGGGGGGAACGGAAACCCGTCGGCTGATACGTCGATGCAGGATGGCGCCGTCGCCGCGCCCTTGCCGAGACCACCCATGTTTGGGCGGACCGTGGCCGCTGCCGACCCGCCGCCAGGACCGAGGGAGAAGGCCCCTGTCGTCGATGCGCCGCCACCACCGAGGGAGAAGCCTGTAGACGCCGAGCCGCTGCCCCGACCGAGGGAAAAGGCCGCCGTATTCGTCGAGCCGCTGCCACCGATGGAGAAGGCTGTAGTCGCCGATCCGCTGCCACGGCCGAGGGTAGGGGATGGGGCCGCAGCAGCCGTGGCGGCGGACGCGGACGGCGTCGAACCCTTCCTCTTCCTCAGTCCGGCCGGCGGGGACATGATGGGTACCTTCGATGGGGACCGAGCGAGATGACGAGCGAGCGAGGACGCGGGGAGATTTGGAGTGGAGGACGATTTGGCGCGGAGGCGATTTGGTGCGGAGTCGGAGGGCGCGAAATCTCCCGCGCGCCATCGGTGACGCAAGGGTCCGCGCGGGATCCGAGCGCGGGGACGACTCCTTGGAGACGAGGCCGTACACCGCTGCTGCGCCGTCGCTTCCGCCTCGGAGCACGGGACAACGCCGTCGTCTCGCGAGGCGACGCGACGCCCGTCTCTCCACCGACCGAAGGGTGTTTTTGCAAGAATGACTGCACCGAGACAGGAAAAAAGACAGCGTTGTACATGCCCTAATCATGCGATGCATGACAGCACGCCCAGCAGCTCAGCTCGATCGATCGCCGCCTGCTCCGCCGTTGCGTGCTCGGCACGTGTGGCCGGCCTGCGGGCATGCGGCCAATGCCCTTGGGCCATCCGGTTCGTTGTTGGTTGTTGAGTTCACACGCCGTACGTACGTATCAGATCACCAGGATGCCTAGTTTGGTGTAGTACGTGGTTCTGTCTGCCTTTCCAAAAGAGGTCTAATTCTACGTATCGTGAACTGAAATATAATTAAGCTCATGTACGTGTTCTTGATCTCTGCTACATTCCTCGATCTTAAGGTAGGTGGTACGAGCTCTGAGATCGGTGGTTGGGCAGTTGGCCACGCATGGCCCGAGAATCTTATCGCGGCAAAATTATGCATGTTTCTGCGCTTAATTTCCCCAGTAATAATCATTCAGTTACTCCATTAGTAAAGCCACATATAAATCCCGCGACGTTGGGGCAGTGAGTGCACAAATGTTCTGTCGATAGTACTAGCCTCATAGGCGCCAGCCACCTTATGCACCGAAGTAAAAGAGGCGATAATTTGTGAGGAGTTTTCTAAAATAAATCGAGGGCATATGCGTATTTTCAAAGAACTCAAAGGGTTTTTTTGTAAAAAATCAAGGATCTATACGTAAACAAACGAGGACCCGTGTGTAATTTAGAAAACCGCGGGGGGCTATCCTGCAAAATGGAGGGGCTAAAAAAATAGGTAGGGACCTTTTCGCGAGAACCGGGGAACTTTACGTAATTTCCGGAAAGCTCAGGGACTTTTTTTGCAAAAAAAGCTCACCAGGCCGTACCGAAATTGGTTTGCCACGCGCCGGCCGGAGCGCTCCAACGGGCGACGTGGCCCCTCTCGCCGCGCAGGAACCCCCGGGGTTTGTATAGGGTATTATATATGCAACAACCATTTACGTACATTACATACATCATACATGCATTTTCTCAAGTTCTTGCATAGAAGAGAAGCCGTATCAACTGCCCGGAGTAACATTAAAAAAAACTGTCCCTGAACCAAGGAGGATCGATGCATGTCTCATACAGAGCCATGGATCCTTCGGCTCAGCACATGACAATAGTGACGGAGACAGAATTTCGTTACACTCTGAGTTTAATAGTAAAGTAATTTAACCTATTTGAATTAGATCATAAAAATATTAATCAGGCTAGATTGAATTTAATCAGACTATATACTAGATAATTTAATTAGATTATACATTAAATATTTTTTCACATCTCGAATTGAAGCTTTGGTTTCGTCCCTGCGTGCCAATGCAAGCGCACGGGTGGCGAGCAGGCCGCGCGCGCCGCGACGTCGATCGGCAGGCAGCAGCACGTGAGGGGAGGCGTGCAGTACCTTGGCTCTACCGCTTCGACCTACCAGAGCGGTGCTCTCTGACACGTGTTCCCCAGCGCACGTTCGGCGCGGCCGTCCGTAGAGAATCCAACCGGAGGGACATGGAATCTGGTCAAACGTCCAAACCACGACCGGGCCATGGGCTGCCTGAGAGCGAAGAAGGGGGGGTGGGCATCACGTGGACATGGCATTTTCAAATAGGTGCAATGGAAGGAGTACGGCAATTCGCTTCGCGTACGAGTTTCACACTGACATCATCCTATTCTTTTTATGGTTGTGACTTGTAAGACTGTTTATCAGAGATTACAGAGTAACAAAAACTCATGTACGATTTTTGCCGATATAAATAAAGTCGTTATAGTGTGTACTACAATTAATTAGTACACTTCATCTTAAAAAGACACTTCGTTTAAAAGTTAGTTACTGTAGAAAAGTTAAAAGCTAGAAGCCAAAAGCTGTAAAGGACAGGCCCAATATTTAGCACGCATTTGGATTTTTTGGGTTTGAATGTACGTGTTCAGATGGCCAGCAAGGTGCCAGGATCGGACCATAGGAGGGGCCAAGAAGAGACACGAGTATACAGTGATCCTATAAAATGTTGATAAAAAGTAAAATATTCGGATTGATGTTTTGAAAATAAGCTATTTTGAAAATATTGATGGACCTCCATATATGAACGGTAAGGTTATATGGTTTAATAGTCCAAATCATGTTTTTCCGTTGATTCCTCCGTTAAGAAGCCTATTGTCGTATTCTCTTACATAGTGGGACAAGACATCTACTAATACAACACCCTTACTTTGCTAATTTGCTATCAATCTATCATCCAAGCTGCTAAAAAACTCATATTATAAAATACTTGTAGCTTGGCGATCCTACTAAGGAGTAGAACAATGGAATATGATTTTCGTTGAGTTGCTCCATGTCATGACCAAAAACCAAGCACAAGGAATAAATGCTTAACGCCTTAAACATATAAAAAGATGAGACATTGCGCACAAGCGCACTAACCGTGGATAGTTAAACTATAGCTACCCCGTAAAATAGTAAGTTAAAATGCATTATTAAAATAAGGAAGAGCTGCATCCCAATTTGGTTCATTTCGTAAAGAGAAGATCCAACTTCGGCATGCCATAGACAAAGATACCGAGCAGGCGAGCATGTTGTTCAGGAAAAAGGAAATTGCAGTAGACGAGATCAGGTAACCATAGCGAAGCAACTCTCTACAGTCTACACCAACCTAGAGAGGTGTCCAACGGAGAACCACGGATGTCATGAAAGAGAAGCGGTGGAGATAGGGGCGAGAAAGGCGCATGCTATCCTCTCATTGCGATCCATAATGAGGTTATTGTTTAACTGGTACGCGAGTGATTCTAAAGGGATATGCAACGCAACACCTAGCTTTGCTTCCGGTACTAATCAAGCTTAAACTAAGCTTAGCTAGCTGCGTCAATCGATCGATCAGGCAGCTGGGCCAGAAAGTTCAACGCCCGCACGTGCCGCGCACAACCTTTTTCCTGTCCTTCAGACTGAAACTGAACCACCACACCCTCTTCGTGATTTAGGTGCAGGGTAGGTCTCAAAATTATACTAGCTGCAGAATCCTCCAGAAAGCTGAGACATGGCAAACCAAGAGTCTGATGTATGTTCTGATGTGTACAACTGGCATATCCGTTCAAATATGTACGTCTGTCAGTGCAAGAAGTGTTTGTGTTCATGTCTTCTACTCATTGCAAGTTGGCTTCCCCTTCCCTGTGTGCTAGCTCTGCGAAACAAGCCGGAAAGCAAGTTAAGAAACCGCAAGCTGATCCATTCAGTTCAACTACTAGCATGCGTCATGTGTGAAAGCATGCAGCCAGCAGGGTGGCGAAATGTGACTAACTGGACAGTAGAGTATTATATCTTACCACTAGCACGAAGCTTGGAAGTAGACATGCATATTCTTCTTGTTCTGATGGCCGTTTTCCTGTCTCAAGACGGCAAACCGTAGCTCACATCACATGCTGAAGTACTAGCTAGCTACAAAGTGTACCATCACATGCCGAAGCACTTGTACATTTTTGGTATATGAGTAGCAAGGAAGACCAAGGGGACAAGGATTAAGCACAAGTACTAGCTAGCTACAAAGTGTACCACCTAATTCGTTATGGGATTATTTAGGCACGGAAGGTAGAAAGGCTACGCTATGGTAAATCATATTTGCAAGGAAAAGTTTGTAGTTGACCACTACTGAACTGAGAACAGAAAAAGGATATAGTACTCCTCTGAACCTTATACCAGTACCAAAGTTCCAGCCAGCTATCAACAGCCATGTACGTTTCATGGAACTTGATGGCAATAACTTGATCGCATGCAGCTCGCAAGTACATGCATATGCTTCGTCACGTCCAGGCCAGCTACCTTCTCGATCGGAATGGCACCAAGTGTCTTCATGAAGATATATTCTATGCACTGACCTTAGCAGTGTATACTGGTTTGCTTGACATTGAGGCCACGGGTGTCTCTTATCAAATCAAGACTTTATTAGTTACTATAATATACTGGTACCTCTGGCAAAGATTGGAGTTAGTTTTGTGGATTCGGTGCAGTCGCCTTTCTCACCATCAGTAGTATCACAATGGGTGAATGGTGCGTGTTGTCGGCTTGCAGTCGTCCAGTCTAATTTTGTCAGCGTATGGGAAGAGTTTCCAAGCTCCAATGGCCAACACGCATACAGGAAGATGCCTACTCAAAGTTGCGAAATTTATTCGGCTAAAACGACTAAGATATCTGGAAGAGCTCTGGTTGGATGGAGCTTGGAAGGGACCAACTGGCACAGCCCACATAGTGGCATGTGGTGGCCGACTGGCCGTGCAGCTGAAACATTAAGTTATATGGCTCACGGTGCGTTGGTTGACTGGCGATGCCGTCGGTTCTCCGTCCGCGGCTAAACTGTTGCGTCGCGGGCCGGCGGCGGAGCCACACACCCCTGGCCTTGCGGATATCTTGGTCGTTTCCGCTGCGTGGGCGGGTAGCGCCCGTGCTGGGCCAAACCGTGCGCCCTCCCGGTGCCCGCGGCCGCGAACGGGGTTCGACGTCGCGGCTCGTGCTGCGGTCCAGGGGATGCCCGCGCCGTCGGTCGTTTCCGGGCTGCCGCGGCGTTTACTTCCCTTTTCTTCGTTTCTTCTCGTAATAAGGGACCTACCCTAATTTTTTCTATTTTAACCCTTTTTTTAAAAAATATTAACATTTAGACCCCTGATAGTTTTAATTCCGTTTTTAGACCCAGGGGTCGGCGCCGTGGGTCACGGCGCCGAGCTAACACGTCTCGGCGCACTGATCCATGGCGCCGAGGTCGCAGGCCCGCCCCAGCATGGCGGCCGACGTGGCAGGTACCCCTGCCCTGTTCCGAGGCAGCGAATAATTTTTACCCGTCCGATCGATTGAAGATTTGCGAAACGAATACAGATAGGGTAGATGGGTATCCGGCACTATCTATGTCCGACTCTAAGGAAAAAAATAGAATGAAGTATGTTGTAACTTCACCTATGAGCAAGATAACATATAGACAGATTGTCACATCTAAGCAGACAAGAGTATTGAGTGTTCTTCTTTCAACATCTTAGTAATTAGTCTTTACATATTGGTTCTGATTGTACTATACTATCCAATATCCTATGTAAAGAAGCGGATAATTTTCGTCCGACCGACCATCCAAAAGATTATGGAACGGATACAGAAATGGATATCCAGCATTATTCGTATCCGACTCCGACTCTGAGAAAAAATATAGAATATAGTACAGAATAAACGATATCTATTTGTATCCGTTCCAATTGCACCCTTAGGTTAAGGCCAGTCTCAGTGAGGGTTTCATGGAGTTTCATGGGCATTAAATACGCTGACATGGCACTGTATTGATGAAGAGAGAGATGATAAAAGTTTCATGGGAGTAGAGAGAGTTTCATGGGGATGAAACTCTTCTGCACTGTTTCCAAAATATGGGTGTGTTGGAAACTGGGACATGAAACCTCCACTGAGACTGGCCATGTCAAGAAGAAAAGGTACTACTACTAGTAATGATGACTTAAGTCATTTATGGTTCCTTAACGATCTCAACATATATAACATTCTACCTTCAAAAAAGAAAATAGTTGATCATTTGCTCTATAATTAATGTGCACTTGATGATTTGTCTTATAATATCTTACTAACATATAAGCCACATATTAATTATGAAGCAAATGATCAAGTTCCCATTAAAAAATGTATAGCATTTGCGCCAGCGCCTAAAGGAAGCCCGGTTCTTCCGTTAAGACTCAAGACAGTAGCAGTAGTAATATTCATTCAGAAGCGGCTAGAGAACACTATCCAGTTGCAACAAGATAGCTCCACCACATCAACCTCTACCAATCTCCAGCGCCGCCGCTTCCCTCCTCCTCTTCTCTTTTCTCCATGTCCACTGCCCTCCTCATCTTCTTCATCGTCTCTCTCTTGCCTCTTCCACTCCGTCCAACTTGATATTCATCATGCTGATCGCCTTGTTGTGCCACCCTCCAGCGCCCCATTGACCGCGCACGAATCCAGCCCACCACCGGATTTGATGGCCCTCCATCCCGTCTCATCGGGCGCAGCCACCACACGACGCCTGCTGCTTCCGAAAGAGAGAGATGGAGTAGTGGTAGGGGAGAAACAGGGACAGTAAGCTTATACCGTCCGAACACTGTAGCGTTCTTTAGATTTTCTCTTTACATTCAACATCCTCCGAGGTTCCGGTTTTATCATATACCGAGATAACTCATGTACAGCGAGAAGTACTTTAAAAAGCTTTTCCAACTTGCACATTACCCTCCCTGCAGTATTGTCGATGCACCAAGATAGAAAATGAGAGGAAAAAAAAACAGAGGAAAAGCCGCAGGTTGAGCTCCCTGAGCTTCAGAAGACAACAGTAGCTAAGCATTTGTTTTATAAACCAGATGCAAAAATTTGTTTCGGCGGTCTTTTAATGTATACATTATGTCCTCATCTTAAAATTGTATGAGGTATCCCTTTGCTACAAATTTATCAGGGATAGACCAACTTTAAGTTCTACCACTCTACAATAACACTTGTTCTTTCAACCACCCATATAATAAATATCGGGACCATGTTAGATGTCAAAGAATTACACCGATTAACTCACTCCAATTTCTAAGCAATGGCACGCTTCATTCTGGAAAGTCACGATTGGATTGGCATCCATCATGTCATACAGGCAAGACATCTTTACTTCTAACCGCTAGAGATATGAATGACTGACGATGGTGTCACCATACATCACGGAGGTACCTGCCTTCCATCTGCAGGCTCTTTACATAGCTCTCAGTTTTGGAGCTATCCAAAGATCCCTGAAACAAAGTGCAAATGCAGTGTTGGGAACAATCATACAATAAATTTTCACCACTCTCAAGAGGTAAATACAGAACTCCAAAGAGCACACAACAGTGATGAGATGAGGTCTTTGTCTACCTGCTCTTGAACTATTGTATGAAGAACTCTGTGTACGTCTCTAGCCATGCCCTTGGCATCACCACATACATATACGTAACCACCCTGTGAGATGATGTTCCAAATTTCTGTGGCCTGATAACAAGAGGTGCAAATCCAGTTGAGTTCAAGCATATAACGGAGATATAACACTTGGAAAGCAACAGTTCGTAGCAAAAATGGCAAGCGTATATCTAACCTTCTCCACCATCTTATGCTGCACATATTCTTTGGTTGCTCCTTCACGAGAGAAGGCAACAATTAGCTCAGATAGTGCCCCCTCCTGAATGAAATTTTGCAACTCGTCTTCATATATGTAGTCCTGCAAGGTCATTCAGAACAACACATCCATCATTATATGCATTTGTTTCATCGACTAGCTTTTGATTTATACCATATTACGGTTCCTGCATCCAAAGAAGAGAATTGAAGTGCCCAATCCAACTCCAGATTCTTTTAGAGCTAGTCTTTCCTGAGCAAGCAGGAACAAATAAAGTTACTCGGGCCATCTCAAATACAAACTAAATAGAAATGCAGGTTCCTTGGCAAAACAAACCTGTAAGAAGCCCCTAAAAGGCGCTAGCCCTGTCCCAGGACCAATCATGATAATCGGAGTGGATGGATCTGCAGGTAACTTAAAATTTGACTGCCTAACAAAACTTGGTGCCCAGCTGCATTCTTCGCTATATTCCAATGGAATTGTGTTCTACAAAGTAGATGTTCAGGGAGGAATAAATCAAATTTTATGGAATCTCATTGCAGGCAATTTAATGCTTCATACCGAAAAGGAAATTTTGCAATTTGTAAGGGAAACCTACCTTCATCCAAGTTGAACAAACTCCCTGGTGGATCCTTCCTGTTGGTGTAGGCCCGTAAACTAATGCACATGTTACATGAATTTTGGAGGGAGCCATCCTGCAGAGAACATTTATGCTGTCAGAGGCCCTACCATGTTATGCGTGTGGTACTGCAGCATGCGTGTATTGTTCACGGTAGGGGTGAAAACGGGTCGGATTCGGACGGATATTGCTGTTACCATATCCTAACCCATATTTTTTCTCCGGATTCGGTACTAGTCGGATTCGGTACCAATCGGATTCGGTGCCGGATCGGTCGGGATTAATCCAATTCATTTGCACCCCTACTTGTTTGTAAGGAATGCATACAGTGCAGTAAATGGAGTAGGACGCACTGACTTGATGTTACTATTTAATAGCTGATGTGGAAGATTTTATTTTACCATTGCAAAAGAAAATAAAATGTCAAATAGTAGCACTAACCTGAAATCAAACTTGAAGACGTATTGGATTCGGACGGATATTCGGATTCGGACGGATATTGCTGTTACCATATCCTAACCCATATTTTTTCTCCGGATTCGGTACTAGTCGGATTCGGTACCAATCGGATTCGGTGCCGGATCGGTCGGGATTAACCCGACCCGTTTTCACCCCTAGTTCACGGGATTATTGTTCATGGGGTACTGTTTGCCAGCGATTGGTTTCCTTCATTTGGGATTAGATTGATTTGGTTCGTTTGGAAGCTTACCTTCATTTAGTTTGTTTCGTTAAGTTAGAGGGGTAAGTCAACTTATCCCTATAAAAGGGATGACATTGTATCTTCTTTAATTAAGTAAAGATGAATAACCAAGTTCCTAGCATCTAAAGTCTTGCGGTGGTCTTTGCTTAGACCGGTTATTCTAGATCTATTCCTTTTCCAATCGGTACCCTCCTTCACCTAGCGCTATTCTACCTCAAGTCACCGCCTACCTCCCTATGACGGATGTTTACCCCTTTGTTGTGCTAGTTCACAACAACCATTACCATAGGTAACATAACCTCAAGCATAATATATTAATATGATGTGCTGAGATGAGCCAGATGGTCCAGTATGGCCATAAACAAAAAGAGCTGCATCTGTGAGCCAAATGGTGTCCCAAATCAAAATGAAATCATGATAGCATAATGCAACAATGCTGGAGTTGGAAAGTTAATGTTGACCAAGGTACAAGTGACTTTCCTAACTAATCATTGTGTGATCATCTCGTAATGCTGAGCCTCACAAAATGAAGGTTCTTACAGCTTTACTGTTCAATCTTCTAAACATGGGTTTTAAATGGAAGAATGCATAAGTAAACCAAAATACTTACTTTGGAGATGATGATATAGAGTAGTATCGTGGTTGTAGACGAGGGGCTATCGCTGCAAAAAATACTCCCAGAGGGGGCTTAGCTGAAGGGAATGCAGCCATAACTTCAAGAAGGCTCCTCTGGCAAGCTACTATCCATTGAGAATACTCATCCTGTATACATAAGTTTACCAGTGAGCAAAGACTACCGACCACTCTAAACACCGTATAGCGCAAGTTCTAAAACAACAACCTTTCCAGCTGGAGAAGCCAAGAATCTAAGTCTTTCAGCCTCAGTCGGGTCAGAAGCATGAGAAGCTAAAGCAACCAAAGCAGTCTGGAGATGAAAATGTCATTCGACGATTAGTCAAATGATCACAAGGCATGAATGCAACAAAACAGTATTAAGAAAAAAATGGTTTGCTGGTCATGAGGACCTTCTTTGGTGAATTGAGTAGATCAGCATATCGTAAAAGAGCAGTCCGAAAGGTACACGGAGATGGGAATGGTGGGGCCAAGGAAGAACCGCCTTTACGGGGTGATCCATCTTCTGCATCCGCATGGATGGAGAAGACTGTATCTGGAGAAATATCAAGTAGCCCTTCAGCCTCTTCCACCGTCTCGATGGAATTTTCTGAATATACACCTACATGGTCTCCAGTTTCGTACCTGACACAAAGTTTTCAAAAATCCAAATTGTTATCAATAAAATATATTTAAGGGAAAATCTTTGCATTCATTTAACTACATGTGAGAAGACAGAAGGAAACACTTCCGATTTGGAAAAAAAACATGTGATAACATTTAGCTCACAAGATGCTGCCCACCTGAATAGTCCGAATTACATGAATATGAAGAGCGAGCGAGCGAGCGAGCGAGCGAGCGAGCGAGCGCGCGCGCGCGAGAGAGAGAGAGAGAGAGAGAGAGAGAGAGAGAGAGAGAGAGAGAGAGAGAGAGAGAGAGAGAGAGAGATTTATAAATTCTAGGCAATGGACGTCAAGAAACTTACACAAGACCAGTGCCTGAAATATCAAATTCCAGATGAATACAAGAGCGATCAGAAGCTGGTTTATGGAGTTCCTTTCGAACAGCAACATTAGACCTTAACAATCAACAAAAATAGTGAGCTATATTGTAAATATCAAATTCTAACTGAATAGAAGGTGCTGGTAAATCCTTTGGACATATGAATACCTGCAAGGGTGATGAATATCAATAACACCATTGCCATTGGCAAGTGTCCAGGATTTATCTTGAAGTGCTAAATCTGATTTATCAATAAATACAACTCTGTATTCAGGTATAGCAGCAGTGTAAGGAGTCGATGCACCAGCCGCATCATCGTCATCGCGGAGCACTTGGTCCAACTCTGGCCATACTTGTTCTTTCCTATAATAATAAGAAAGAAAAAGAACAATTATCATTCATGCTATGATTTTCAAACTGCAGCACACAAAATGGCATTTACAGAACATAACAGCAAGTTTACATAAGCCAAAAGATAAATTAAATATTGACTAATAAACGTCTCAAACAGTGTATGATATAAAATTAGTATTATCCATAATGAATACGATAAATTTTACTGCATGTTTATTTCTAAATGCTAGACATGACATTCAAGCAGTAACATGTTTGGTGAACAAGACATAATATAAACATCCTTTGTCAATACAGTACCTGCCTAGGTGCATCAAATGATTTAGTAGAGCATTTGCCAAGGAATAATCAATTTAGGTGGGGCTTAAGTTATAGACCAGAACCTATGGGATAGAACAGATCCAACTGGATGACCGTGCCAGAATCAATTTACTTCCACTGTACACAGCAATAGATGATAAAAACAATCAGAGTTGGTATTACTTAAGGATATTTTGGCATTGCTGTGTTCTGTTGCACTATGATGTGGAATCTAGTTATGGAACATCTTTACCAATTCCAGTAAAATATTTCCATTATAATATAAAAAAAGTTAATATATTCAAAAGTAGCAGAAGTGAAAGTACTTGAAAGGCCACTGCAATGCCAAACGCACCCCTAAATCATATATGGGTAATGGGTCCATAAATTTTCAGAATTTGGAATTAAGGATCAATACAAATCCGAATGGAGATAGGATATAGAATTAATATGGATATGGTTGCAGGTCTAATAAGATATTTTCATAACACCGAAGTAACAGATACAAAATTTTTTGTCAAGTTCTATATAGAAACCAATTAGAGTGTTTACAAATCAAGTAATATTCCACATAAATTATAATTTAGAATTGAAAACTGTTGTAAATAGATTAATAATAATTTGCAGTTATCTTAGCAAATATCCAATGCTATAATCAGAACTTAGGGAGACAGTTGATTATGCTATCGTATTACACATAAAAAAAGAGAGTTAAAGACTGTGATGCTAGGACGGAAAAAAAAAAGAAATTATATCAAATATAATTTGTAACAAAAGCCTAATATCAAACTCTTGCTTACTACTAAAAAATGCACATGAGGGAATGCCTAAGCTCTAACTAGTTCAACAAATATACTATGCATAAATTTGTTTGGCATCTACTTTTCTGCATCACAATTTTGTTAGGATATCCATTTTCTGGATCCAACTTCACCAAAAGTTAAAGTCTTGGTTTCAGGTAGGAAAAAAGGGTTTGTTCTTGGGACCAATGAAAGCAAAGACTTGGAACCCAAGCCTGGATTTTGCACATACAGAAACAAGCCAAATGGATATTATCCAACCCACTTTTGTCCTTACATGGCAGATATTTACCATTGCAAAGAGAATGCACAACAGATTATATCGGTCATTTTCATACCATGTGGTGAAGTCATCCTCAATGCACTGATCATCATCTCCAAGGCCAACAGGAACAAGACGCTTGCCACCTAGATATAAAATAAATAAAGAGAATCATAACTACAGGATCACATCACAGATGTATTTCACAAAAAACATCACTTTGTTATATAATTCCTATCATCAGAGAAGTTCAACAAATAATTGTACTAACGAGCTCATTAATTTACATCATAACATGATCTAAAACGGAGTAAAGCCTACAGGGAAAAAAATACAAAAGCATGTCCTGTAAGGCCACACCATATGCCAAAATACTTGCTTGCTAGAGAACTCCTATAGGGTCCATAACCGACTTTTGAACAAAAGTTACATTTCTTCCATATAAGCTATTATCATAACCCCTAAATAGATTGTTTTTAATGTGAAGTCAAAACAAATTTGAAATGTGATAGTGTCCACCTACAGAAACTGCTACATTGGGAAATGTGTTCTCATGCCACTGCAATAAGTTGTTCCAACACAGCAATGCACCTGTTCTATTTTTCCAACTTTTCTTGGAAAGTAGTGTAAATTTAAGTACTTACCCTGCTCCTGTAGCAGCTCATCTACTACCTTTGCAACCTATATTTTCCATGCAGATAAGCCCAGCGTCAATTACCAGAAACTAATCAACATTTATCAAATCAGTAACATTTCATATTAAACCAAACAAACCTTATTAAAATGCTCGTATTGCCTGTTCCCAAGGCCAAAGACAGCATATTTAAGATCCTTAAGCCAAACCTCCTTCTCTTTCCCCTGCTTGAGTGCAAAAATTTAAGAAGAAACCATGAAAAGTTGTAGTGAATAGTGAGCACATGTCAACGACAAAAATTCACAAACCTCAGTAAACCATTTGTAGAATCTCGCTGCATTATCAGTGGGTTCCCCATCTCCATATCTGTGGTCATCAAATATAATTAGCCAAAAAAGTTATTGATAAATGATCCTGACTACAGAGCTGAATACGCATGGATCATACAAAACAACAATTTTGTTGAAGTCAGTTACTTTCTTTTACTGAAAACAACATTCCCATTTGACATCGTTATGTTGTTCATTAGAATTTGTGCAAGAACAAATGTGTATGATTCTTTCCCAAAAAAAATCTTCACAGCTAACTCCAGCTCAGGTAACAATGAATGCCTTTACCATAAAGCTATCACATCATTCCCAGTTGTAATGATCACTAGTGGGTTAAAAGTACATAGACCTTCTTTATGTGATAGTAATTTACGTGGCTTTGGAATCTCAAACAAAGTTTGTACTCACACATAGTTCACTTGAGCTTTACAACAAAAGGCAGGTGGGTTATGGAATTAAGGCACAACCAAGTAAGCAACAAAAGGCGCAATTCAGCAATCTAAGAATCAAAACAACGAGAACTCACGTTGCTAAGAAGAACAGCACGAGTGCTTCCTTCTTCAGCTTATCCTCGTACTCCTCATCCTCCGCCGCATAGTCGTCCTACAGATGTTTCACACATGTCACAGATTCCCCACACCGAAGGCAAACAAGCAATTGAACACACGTACGCATACAGATCATGCACAATTACCAGATCCACCACTTTGAACACCGCCTTCTCGTACCGCGCCCTCGCCTCCTCCGCCATCGCCTGCGCCAATTAAATCCCAACCGAATCAGAAAAGGGCACTCCCAATAAAAAAGCACGCAAACTTTCGGATCGGGGGCGGATCGGATCGGACAGCGACCTTGGCGAAGCCCTCGGCGGTGCCGGTCTGCGTGCCGAAGAAGATGGTGACGCGCTTGCGGCCGTCGTCGGCGTCGCCGTCGGCTTCGACCTTGACCGGGGGCGGGCGGGGCGGCGCGGCGACCGGCTTGGACGGCGCACCTCCGCCGGATCGGAACCATACGGCGAGGATGAGCAGGCCGGCGACTAGCGCGGCGGCGGTGGTGGCGAGCGCGGCAAGCGGGTCGCCCCCGGCAGCGGCGGCGAGCTCCGGCGGGAGGACGGACGCCGCCCACGACCTCGCCGCCTCCAGCGCCATCGCTTCCCCGTGCGAGGGTTTGGCTGGGGAGGAGATGGGGAAGGGGAGGGAGGCGAGGCGCTGGTGGGGTGCACCTACCAACCACTGCTGCTACTGGAGGAGAGGAGGAGGTGTAGACGGAGGGGTGGCTTGTTCGCTTTTCTTATTGTCTTTTTCGGGAAGGCGAGGTGCGCGAGGGCGACCGTGCGGGCTGCGCTTTGCTTGAAAGGAGTTTTTTGATCGGAGACGGCTGCCTGGATTCTGAACTGGGATCTCCGTCCGCCGCCCCTGTGCTATGCTAGGTGCATTGTGAATGCTGTACTTGCAAAATAAATAAAAAAGAAGGTATCCTGTGAATTATTACCACAAAATAGTTCCTTTCTTCCCATATGATGTGCTCTAGAAACTAGAATTCGAGTTCGTATTTCTTTCTTCCCATATGATGTGCTCTAGAAACTAGAATTCGAGTTCGTGTTTCTTTCTTCTCATATGATGTGCTCTAGAAACTAGAATTCGAGCTCATGCCATGTAATGCATGCCTTGTTGTACCTTGTAATGGAGTGACACATACAAGAATACCAAGAGATGAGTTACGGAGAGAGAGCGGCCAATAATAAATAGGGTGACAAGTAGGAGTGGAGGAGGCGATGACGTTGGCGATTAATGGTAGTAGCGTGGATATTACAAGGATGATTATGGAGGAGTTCTGGGGAGGAAGAAGAGGTTGAGACAGCCGAGCATTAGCAAAAAGACGGTGATGCTAATGATGGATAATGCTGTATAGTAGGCTATGTGAAGGGTAGCGTATGGCCCATGAGTACGGAGGAGAGTGGGGCAAAGATTGACTCAAGGGCGCGTTTCGTGGGAAAAGGTTTCTGATGAAGAAAAGTATTAGACTACTATTTGCTCACGCATTTTGCTAAGTATAAATTGATAATGAGCTGCTTTTTTACCAATCTATACTTATGCCACTAGCCACTTAAACAACATTTGAGGTCTGGATAGTCCTTGCAGTTGACAGCAACCATCGTGCTATTTAAAGTCAATGCGATATACGTACATAGAAAAGGGCTTCAATAAAAAATTTTCAATTAAATCGTATAGAAGTATCTTAAAATTAGTATTCAAAAATATTAAAAATGATAAAATGGTATAATATATTTATTTACATGGTATATTAGTAGATGGGAATGTATCTGTTATGCGAGATACTCCTTACATTATGAGATACGACATATGATATAATTACATCCGGAAGTAAAAAAGAGACTTCTTTTTTTACTTTGCTTTACATCCAGGTGTAATTATACCTACCTCTAATATACCACCTAAATAAATTTGAAATACTCCTTTATCACTTTAGATATAGTCGTATACTAATTATAAGATACTCCAATGTGAACCACACGAAAACAATGCAAAGAGTCTATAGTTTTTAGTGTACTTTATAAATACCTTTATATACGCACATGAAAAGTAATATGTCGAAAAAATATACATACCACATCTGAAAAATTATTCATACTACCTAGATAGTTTTAAATACGCGTATACTACACATATATATCCCCCGTTACGCGAAATACTCCCTACATTGTGAGATATGACATATGGTGTAATTACACCCTGGAGTAGAGAAGAAACTATATATATATATATATATATATATATATATATATATATATATATATATATATATATATATATATATATATATATATATATATATATATATATGTGTGTGTGTGTGTGTGTGTGTGTGTGTGTGTGTGTGTGTATATGTATGTATATATAGGAGCATATCTAGTGCAAATGGTCTTTTCAGTGGTAACATGCAAACTCGAATCAGAGCCGTCCGATCTAACCTGTGTGACTTGAATCGACAAAGTTGGGATGCCCCAACTCACTTAATCCATCTTTCGGAAAACCCCCTCGCGTGGATGATTTTTCGCGAATAGGCCCCTCATCCATCTCTCCCTCTCCCTCATCTATTCACTCAACCCTCCGTCTCCTGCTGGCCTCCTTCCTCCCACGGCTCCCTCTCGCCTCTGTCTCCCTTTCCGGAGCCGCTCTCCCCGGCTTCCCCCTGCGTTCGAATATAGATCTTGTTTTGTTAAGCTCGTAATTTTGAGCACAATGGCGCAAACAGATCGCAGATCGAACTTTCTATGAAAGAGTTATTATATTTTTTAACTTGAAAACAAGATAAAAAAAAGTCCCCACATCAACTGTACAACTTCATGCATGTGATAATTTAGTAGATTCGGTCGTGAGGAAAGTTACTACCTATTATGAGTGAAATTACTGTCTGTTATGAGGAAAGTTATTAACTGCCGTGTACTATGAGCGTTCATCGGTAACTTCACTCGCTATTGATAATAACTCCATTGACAATGGATGATAACTTGATTGTATATGATAGTAACTTCACTATAGGATGATAACTTTGCATGGGGATAATAACTTTATGCGTAATCAAAAGTAACTTTCCAGACTAGGGTGGGTTGGTGGGGCTTCATTATGGGGATGGTAACTTTATTCCATATGGATAATAATTTCATGCGTAACCAAACGTAACTGCAAGCATTACAAATGATAACTTGTTGTACATTCGATAGTAACTTTACCATAATTAACAAACAGTAGTAACTGAGCATGGGATAGGATGGTGGAGCGGTTGGGTCAATTAGGGGGCGCTTATTTTACACCTATATGATGGTTAGTAATTATATATAGAGAGCATATCTAGTTCAAAATGCCTTTTCGGTGGTAACATGCAAATGATAACCTTGATTGTCCGATCTGATATGTGTGTGACTCAGATGAAAGTGGGTGGAACATCCAATTTCACCTACACGTTCGCAAATTTCACCTACACGTTCTTGCGAACCCCCCCGCCGGGGGGGAATCACCCTCCCCTAGTCCTCCCCCTCCCTAGCCATCCTTCCCTTCTCTCCTCAGAGCCGACCGGGCCATGGCACACCCGGCCGACGCCCTCCGACGCACCGCCTCCCGCGACGGCCGCGCCACTGCCCTCCTCCCTCTACCCTTCCTCACCACCATCTCGATGTAAGGATTGGAGCCTCACCTTTATAGGCGACACTGCGCCGCTCCCTCTCCCTCTCCCCAATCCACAGCTTTCTCATTTCTCTCGAATCTCGATTGCTGCCTACTCCATTTAAGGTGACACCACTAAGGTTAGGTTCACCACCATCCATGATTCACCGCTGGTTGCCTCTCTCCTTCTCCTTCAGTTCCTTTGCCTTCCTCTCTCCTCCTCCTCTGGTTCCCATCACCCATCTGTGCCGCCATCCTGTAGCCCATCCGCCCCCTCACCGACAAGGTTGCAGCATATCCACGACGGGTAGAACTAGGTTGGCGACCATTGCTGCGCATTTTGTGGTTGAGGCGTCGGGATTTGAGGGGGGAGATGGTGAGTTCTCTTTGAGCAGATTTTGTTTGGAAAGTTTCTGTAATATTTTTCTTTACTTTGTTCTCAATTTTCTATGCTTGATTTTGTGCAGAGTTAGATTGGTGTACTGGTCTATTGGATGGGAGGAGCCATGGTGAAAAATCATATAACCAATAGACTGAACTGAAGGTTGTGAGTTTGGTTTGTAAAATTTCATATCGTGTCCCTGAGCTGTGAAGTTGTAGCAGCATTGAAAGAGGCTACCGAAGGAAGTGGACTGTGGCTGTTTGGAGTGGATGGTGGAGCACAGGAGCAACTCAAGATGAAAGCTAGAGACTTAGGCGGGCAACAAGTTGATGTTTTTGTTTTTAAATAATCTCTATTCTTTCTTCTGTTTTTCTTAGTAAGGAAAGGTAGTGAGGAAAGGTAGTGGTGTCATCTTTAGGTTCTAAACTTTTCTGGAAAATTGGCACTCCGAGTTATGTATGTAAGATTGACAAGTTATGAATCGTTGGTAAATGAGGATGTGTGAGAATGCAATGTGTCATGCTAGTGCTGCTCCAGATGGTGTGTGCACTGTTGCGACTTCTCTAGTCTAGTTTATTTCAGTTGCATTGTTGCTCCAGATGCAAGAATATACCCATTCCAAGACAAAAGTGGGGAAGATTCATTCGAAATTTCAATATAGTATTCTTTTACATTAACTGTGGATGAACAATACATTGCTCTTTTTGAGTCACAGAACTCAACTTGCCCCAAGACAAAGTTGCCGATTATTGCCATTTATAGAGACCGGCAATTCTGGACAATGAACAGTCAAGAATATCATAGAATAACAAATGCAGTGCATCGAAAAGCCACGCTCTCATCAACCACATATTCCATGCCTGCGACAAATTCTATAGGTGATAAAACGACAAATTGAGACAAGATACTCATAACCTTAGTGAGCATAAATTCTACAGGTGATAAATTATCGTATACTTGCTTGAAAAACACCCTCTTCTTTTCTTCAGGTCACAGCAGCAAGGTGTAGTGATGATAATGTAATGCTAAAGGGCAACGTTTTAATTCGTTTTGTTTTCTAAGTAAATTTTTGAGCTCTTACATGTTTGTGTTTATCAATTAATCAACTGATTTTAAAATTTTCTTCTTGTAAAACGTGCATTAGGCCAGGATCCAAACAAAGGCTAGGATTTAAAAGTGCCATGCTAGTTGATGTTAGGTCAGGATTTAAAAGTGCCATGCTAGCTGATGTTAGGCCAAGATAATTGGGTGGAACGGGAGAAGGGAGTCGAGATCATTTGCAAGTGGGGTAGAGAGATACAAAAAAAATACAAAAAATCGAGAGAGCAAAGGGACGCACCCACGTTTGCAGCTCTGCCAATGGGCTATTCACATGTTCTGTTGGCTCTAGCTTGGGCGATCCCCTGGTGGCGGCGAGTAGCAAGAATAAGGCCGGTGGTGGAGGCAGTTGAGGCGTCAGGCGGCAGTGATGTGCCGGGGGTCATGTGTAAAGGGGAGAAGGAAGGCGGGGGTCATGTGTAAAAACGAGTAAGTTTTGAGGGTTTCCACCGACTTGAACCTGAGCCATAGAATGTAGATTCAAGGGCCTGATTTGCGTTTGCATGTTGCCACCCATTTACACTAGATACGTTATATATCTAGTTACACTATTTTGTGATTACAAAGAGTTTGCCGGTGGGCAAACTCTTGATTACAAATAGAAGGTGAATGAGCAAAGAAGTATGCCACTCATGGATCAAGATAGTTTAAGGAACGTGTATACTTCCTCGATAGCTAGTCCAATTAGTGTGGCACCTAGTTGTTTGGCTTCATCACGTGCTTGAGTTCTTTTTCACTTATAACCTGTGGTTTATGGTTTATGCTATACTTATTAGCTTTTAAATAATACGTTTTTTCAAAACAAGATTAACAGGAGGATTGTAGTAAAAATTGTACTGAGTTTAGCCGTACTGACCAAAATTACATGCAACTATTTTCCTCTGTGTACTATCTCTCGTAAATAGTTAGAATTTAAAATTTTAAATCATAAGCTATAACCGAAAAAACCCATCTAAATACCAACTCATGTTGGGCCGTGAGTTTCTTTTCCATTGCCCGGACCCATGGCCCATTCTAAAAAGGACAAAAAAAAAAGAGAACCCTTTTTCTTCGAGTGCCGATATATTCCTTGGTCTAAATCAGCAGAGAATGACTTCGTGCTGCCGGCCTACCAAATTGACTCGGGATTAAAAGATGTATCAATTTCATCATGGCTGTTATCTGTACTTACACCTCTATATCATATATAAATAGAACTAAAAATAATTTATACAATAAATTATCTATATAATTATTTATAATGATCTTATATAATTAATATTTTGTCAGCATAGTTATATAATGACCTTAATTATGCAATTAATACGTTTTCAGTATAGACAATACATAATAGAAATCTATCTATAAGATTGTAAAAAAGTAAACATATTTATAAGACTGTTTGTTAAATATTAGATAATATCTTTCTCTCTTCTTATTCTCTGTTCAGTACGTCACTCAAAATCCTATACGGCATAATCTCACATACATACAATTGATATATATACGCTCTAAGTAGACGCTTCCAACCATCCACCCTTGTCTTTATCGTGCGTCATTACTCCTCCAAGTTCTGATTCGATGGTCTGCTGGCCGGTACGCGCGTTTCTTTTTCTTCGCCAGTTATTGGGTTCTCACGTACGCCGCCCGGCCGGCCGGGCTCCAGGAGTCGTCGCCTGTCAGACCGCCATACATGCTGTGCGATAACTATACTACGTACGTACGCCTACCAATTAAGAGCTTGCAGCGATGGCGACAAGCTCACAGCCCCTCCCCTCTGGAAGCTAGCTAGCGCTGGCCCTGTCCTGTAACTCCTGTTATCTTCCAATGCATGCATCATGCATGTACGTCGTATCACCGGCGGCGGCGCCGTGGCCGCATGGTATCTCGCCACACCGGTGAAGCTAGATCGCGCGCGACTGCCTGCATTGATCAAGCAATAATCAACAGGTCAAGATCTACTCCCGTTTTGCCGGGGAAATCAGTAGTGGTGCCAAGGAAGGAGAGAGTAGTATATATTAATGGCGTGCTGTTGATGCCAGCTATGCTTTCGGCATCTATCCCATTCATTCGTGGGTCGTCAACTCCATCAATCCACTGTGCGCGCGTCTGCCCGACGCGATGGAGTTGGAAGTCCAATCAATCACACGCGATGGTGAAGGCAAGCAAGCCTAGCTTTCAAGACAAAAACACAGTTCAAGTCAAGGCCATGACTCATGAGAGGGCCACGACGCATGGTACGTGCACATACTTGGACGGATCACGAATTAACGCACAACTGCACAAGAACAGTGTAAGTACGTGACAGTAGTGAGACGAGACTACACCCTTAACTTAATTGAGCTGCTAGTTAGAGTAAGTAGCGCATCGCAACACAAAGACAAAGCTTAATTATTGTTTTGATTAACATTAATACAGGGGAAAATGAAATGCCAACGAAAGGATGTGAAAAGATTTAGGGAGAAGACGACGGCGACTTGATCACCACAGTAGTGGAACCGATCGAGCGGAGTGAAGCAGAGGTATGGTTTAATAATTACACGTGATAATTGATCAAGCCTAGTTAATTAAGCCCTCGGCCTTATTGCTTCCTTCGGTTTGACGGTTTAGCTGGGATTATCCGAATCCTCTTTGCAACACGGACGAAATCCCTGGAACGACGAACACAAAAATGCATTAAGAAAGATCAGCAATTGACTAGAGTAGTTCATTAAACGTAAAATTATAAAGATTTGTAATTAAAGACTTTATTAATTATTAATTACTTCCAGTTGAGATCACCGGCAAGGAGGAGGTCGTCGTCCATGTCCTCGTAGGCCACGACGTGCCCCGGGACGGCATTGGAGAGGTTGAGGCCGTGGTCCGCGTCGACGCTTGTGCTGCCCTCGTCGGAGCCGGCGTCCGTGTCGACGAACATGCGGCGGAGGGCGCCGGCGAGGCTGCGGTACCCTGTGTGCCTGCTGAGGTGGACGCGGTGGCAGATGCAGCGCCCGTCCAGGACGACGGTCACCGGCGGCACCACGCCCGCGGCCACGTCGTCGTCCTCCTGCTGCTGCACCGACAGCCTCAGCAGCTTCCGCTGCTGCTGCCTCTCATGGTCGGACGGGGCCGGGGCCGGGGGCCGCCACTTCGGGTGCTGCTCGAAGCTGGCGCTTGTGCCGGCGCTGCCGCTCATCATGGAAGGGATGAAGTGATCTTAAGCTCGCCGGAGTTTGTGGTGGGCGGTTGTGTGTGTGGGAGAGAAGAGGCCGAGTGTTTGGAAAAGGAAGTGAGCACTTTTTCTTGATGGTTGTGTTTTTTGCGGGTGGAGTTTGAGAGGGTTTATATGAGGCGATGGAGTGTGGAGCTAGGGTTGCGACGACGACTGTATTTAATAAACACTGAGTTCATCAAAATGACACATGTAAAGTTCTTTCATGACTTTCGTAACCGGTACTGTCATGCATTTGTGTATAACACCACGGTGAAAACCATACGTTTTCCTAGCATTTCAGGCTATATTTCCCTCAATATATTCTGCGTTATTCAGAGACATCGAGAAAAGCAGCCGAAGAAGTTTTTAGGACTAATTGAGCTGGATGACACCCGATTGAAAACCTCCTAACAACTGAACTCAACAGTTGCCAGTAGGGTTGCTTGCAGGTGAGAGAAAGAGAAGATGGTACACACACATAGAGAGAGAGAGAGAGAGAGGGAGGGAGGGGTGTACGCATGCACCCACACACGGCCGGCCGCATGGTTTTCTCGATCGATGTGCGCTGCGCACATGCATGCCGTTGATCTCGGCTAGGTCTAGCTTTGTTCCAAAGCCACCTGCTGTTACTTTCGCGACAAACAAATCCGACGCTAGCTACATAATTATCTCGAAAATTTGCAAATCTATCCTCGCTGCTTTGCGCCACATGCAAGTTGCAGGTACGTACTACGTGGTCTAGCTAGCTTGTTCTATTGCGCTGCTGGACTTTGAGGCCGCAGTGAAGACGAATGTTCTGGCTTGTAGTACGTGCATCGATCGTACGCGCTGCCATTCCTAGTTCTTCAACTTGTACCCGCGCTGCACTGGCTGCGAGCGAGGAAGAAAAGGCACTCGCAAACCTCTCGGCCGACGAGGCGGAGGCCGCACGCCGCGCGTGGCTGACCGGTGCGTCGGTGTCTCGCTGTCCCTCGCGGCCGCGCGTGCGGTGGCGCGCTTGGGGGTTGGGGATTTGGGCTTGCAGATGCAGCGCAGAGGGGTTGCGTTGCGTGTAGGGCTGTAAATAAGCCGAGCTCGAGCGAGCTCACTGCCTCAAGTAGAGGTGGGACTTAGGTCGGGCTTCTTTGGGCCAGCCCGAAGCACGGCCGGCACGGCCCGGCCCGACACGTGGCGGGCCGTGCCGGCACGGCACGAACGGTGGGCCAGGCTGGGCTTCAAAATCCGGCACGGTGGGCGGCACGGCAGATCGGGCCGTGCTTGGGACGGCACGGCACGAAGAGCACGGTTGGCCAGAAACTATTTAAAATTGATTTCTTAACTATAGTAAATTGTACTCATGATTCTACTTGAGCTTTTCTATTTGACTAGTTGGGTAGGCCTATACTAGATTGTCGGGTGATGTCCACGTACGTCATAGTCTAATTTGCGAATTTTGGACGTTTTTAACACTGTTGCTACCCGAAAATACCAAAAATGGCGCTGAGGAGAACAAAATTCCAATTCTAGCACCCTGTTGACCGCACCACTTAACGGGAGTGTGACACGTGTCAATGGTGCGGTCGGGGACCGCACCACACCGGAGTGGTGCGCTCCCCGACCGCACCACATGGTCACATCAGAGGTGTGGTGCGCTCCCCGGCCGCACCATTGGACACGTGTCGCGACGCGGTTAAATGGTGCGGTCAGGTGGAGGCTAGAGTTGGAATTTCGTTTCCGAAGAGGCTATTTTCGGAATTTCGGGTAGCAACAGTGCCAAAAGCGTCCAAAATTCCTAATTTGCATCAAGATATGCATTCCATTGGACTAGATGACCAAGTTCGAAGGTGAAATGGCATGAGACAATAGAATCGAATTTTAAGTAGGTTTTTAATAAGGCGGATACAAGAGAAAGGAAGATAGCGGCCACCGCTACCATTGTCGCTATCGCTTTTGTCGTGTATAGTTACTTTGGGCTGGGCTTGGGCTGGCACGGCACGAACGCTGGCACGGTGGGCTTTGGGCCGTGCTTGGGCCTGACCGAAGACGAGGCGGGCCGGCACGGCACGGCACGACGGGATGACTGGGCCGAACCGGCACGGCACGAATCGGCCCGAAGCACGGTGGGCCTGGGCCGTGCCGGCACGGCACGGCCCAATTCCCACCTCTAGCCTCAAGCTTGAGTTTGTTAGAGAATCGAACCGAACTCGAACCGAGCCTCAGAATCATCCGAGCCTAGAGTTAGGCTCAAGCTTGGCTCATTTATCTTTCGAGCCGATCTCGAGTCGAACTTGAGACGAGCGAAACACGAGCAATTCACAAGTCTTTAGCTTTTTATCTACCATAAGCTTAGCCAACTGCGGTCTATCTTGTTCTTAGGATTAAATCATTGCCTTATTTATAAGCCCGGTGTGATTTGGACAATACAATTGATAAAAAAATTGAAATACATGTGTATACACTTTAAAGAGTCATGCTTAGCAATAATGAACGAGCCTACTCGAGCTCGATAAGCTTGCGAGCTTCAGCTCAAGCTTGAGCTTGGCTCGTTTATAATTCGAGCCGAACTCGAGTCGAGTCTAAAACGAACCGAACCCGAGTAGCTCACGAGTCTCGAGCTTTTTTTTTTTTACAGCCCTAGTTGCGTGCTTCGCTCGCCAGCCTCTGCCTCGGCTTCGGGGCAAGATCCAGGGCAGATTTCAATCGATTCAGCGACTGTGCGTGCGTGCAGCGCTTATATTTTTCTGAAATTCATGCATCGTGCATGGTTTGCTTCAGTTTCACCGCTCCTCGTTGCTCATAAATTATGTCCAGTTTGTTAGGTTTCTTACCATTTTTGTTCCTTTTTTTTTCAAATAGTTCTATACTAGAGGACAGGGACAGTACGTGCTTGGTGCTGTTGAGTAAGAAAAGGGAAAGAGAAGAGCATATTAAATTTAAATTTAAAAAATGTTTTAGTTTTTCGCCGTTTCTCTGTTCAACCCCCACAGAACTAGTAGGTATTTACAACAAAATCTATTAAAGATGAACAGAAGCGCATTTTGATGCTAAATTGGAGTGGTCTGCCTTTCTGATTGGCAGGGAAACTGAACATCAAGTAGTAAGGCCACGGCATTAAGGGAATGTAAGTAACCGGCCATACAAATTGATTTGCCTCTACCTTCGGGAAAGAAATTGATTTTCCTCAATCACACCGATATAAGGTTGAAGAACATATACATCGCACCGCGTTAACCCAAGCAAAACAGAAAAAAGGGCCACGTTAACTCAATTAATTGAATATGACAGACTTACATGGACGACATTTCTTGTTTCTGTATACATCATTTGATTACCCCTAGAACCCCTCGAAGCTCCAGTACGCAAACAATACAAGAATTACTGCTGCAGTTCGTGAAGGAACCAACAATGTGTGATGTTCCCGTGTCATCGTGCCACGGTGCTGCTTCAGGGTCAGACAGGCTGAGCTATGCTATGGAGCAGCAGCTCATCAAAGTAGGATCAGCAAGTCTTCAAGGGTATTTGGTACATTAATTACAGTGTTGGCGGCATCAATTGTCACCTGTAACAGAATTGTACGTTCATATTTACACAACAAATGTGTTCGACCCCCACAGGCATCAACAAAATCTATATTGCCACCAATTCATTTCTCAGATCATGCCAGATCCTACTACTAAAAAATCAAGATGGCAAGAACACTTACAACAGTCAATACACATAGGGAAAAAAAAGAAAAGGCATAGTAAAATAGAATAAAATAAGCTGTGAAAAGTAGGAACTCATCTTTTTTGTGTGTGCGAATACTGGTTAGTTTGGGAAAATTGCTCTCATGCCACAAAGTTCAGAGCCATCCTCCCATTTGCCACAAACTTGAGTGACTTTGTTATTATGCCACACAGTTGACTGTTTTGTCTTTGTTTTGCCATTTTTGCATTTTCAAGGACGGGAAATGACCCTTTTGCCCTCGTCAACAGTGGAGCGGCCAGGCGGGCTCGGCGGTGGCGCGCGGCTTCCTCCACCCGCTCCTCGCCCCCGCCGCCGACTCCCTCCGCGGCTTCCTCCACCCGCTCCTCCCCCCGCCGCCGACTCCCTCCGCGCCCCTGCCCCTCCCCCCGCCGCCGACTCCCTCCGCGGCCCCTGCCCCTCCCCCCGCCGCGTCGGCGGCTCCTTCCGCGGCGGCTTCTCCCGCCGGGCCCTCCCCGACCACCCGCGCGCCACCGCCGGCCGCGCTTGCGTCCGACGAGCCCGGGGAGTGGCGCACGGGTGGTCGGGGAGGGCCCGGCGGGAGAAGCCGCCGCGGAAGGAGCCGCCGACGCGGCGGGGGGAGGGGCAGGGGCCGCGGAGGGAGTCGGCGGCGGGGGGGGGGGGGGGAGGAGCGGGTGGAGGAAGCCGCGGAGGGAGTCGGCGGCGGCGGGGGCGAGGAGCGGGTGGAGGAAGCCGCGCGCCACCGCCGAGCCCGCCTGGCCGCTCCACTGTTGACGAGGGCAAAAGGGTCATTTCCCGTCCCTGAAAATGCAAAAATGGCAAAACAAAGACAAAACAGTCAACTGTGTGGCATAATAACAAAGTCACTCAAGTTTGTGGCAAATGGGAGGATGGCTCTGAACTTTGTGGCATGAGAGCAATTTTCCCGGTTAGTTTCCCCTAGGAAATAAGTAAACTGACTGGAACATGGAAATTGGAAGAAAAAGGCATTCGTCTATAACTAAGAAATTGCTACTTACTGGATTGTGGATCAATATGAACAAAAAAACTGGCAGCAACTATTAGATAACACAGGATCAGCATAAGTCCTTTCAAATAGTTCGCAGTGCCATCCTGCAGGGTAAAAAAGAGAGCACATAGTGAAGGTTCAGGTATCAAATATTCTAGTTTATAGGAGACTCCAGCATATATCAATGAAATGAACAACAAGAAGGCCACATAACTATATCACTGTTCAAGGAGGGAAAAGATCACAAAAATCACCAATTGTAACTTACTGGGACATTTTCTCTTTTTTTTTTGGGTAGGGAGAGAAGGTAAAAAAGATTCCTTAAAATAAGATACTAGCTATAATGAACTAAGTAGATCAATTACTGTTGGCTTGAAGAGTTGACATAAACTTGAATGGATAATATATCAAATAAACCATTAAAGAACTACAGCTAATAACAAGCATTTAATAAAAATTTGGATGTCATTTAGTGTTAAAATAGTATATAGTACCGCTACAGCAAGTCCACTCTAGATGGATGGTGAACCTTTACCAAGATGTATCACTTTAGCCCAAAAGGCAAACCAGAGATATGTTCTTAATGCTTATGACAACAAAAGCAACTTTGCAAACTTCCCATTAAGTAGGCATAAGTATTTTTTAGTATCCACTTAACAACCTACCTGTAGCATAAATGCCACAACAAGTACTGTTATGAAGAGAGTTGCTGTCTCAAATAGTTGAAAATTCAAGTCCATCCTTTGTCCCATCATCCAACCAATGACAACACAAAATGGAATCTGAATTAACGGAGAACTTATGTCAAAAATCACAAAGAAGAAAATTGGATATGATAAAGAAACAAAAACAGAATGTGGAACGAAGAATGGTAATCTATAGAAGGCACAGACCAACATCATACTTAGTTGAACAAGTGCTAACGAGTATGCAGAGATCATAATGGGACAATAAGTTCGAAGTCATTACCACAAACATTGATATCTGCGTTGATGATCCGATTGCAACACCTAGCGTTATGTCCTGTGGCAGAGACAAGCATATGCATGAACAGTTAGGATACAACCAAAGGATCAAAAATCAAAACTGAGCATATCTAAACACTTACAAGCTTATCTTTCATGGCAAACATTATTGCACTAGCATGTTCAGCTGCATTGCCCACAATAGGAAGCAAAATAACACTGATAAAAGCCACCGGTAGGTTCAATGAATCAGATGCTCCCTGACAGCAATAGAGCAAAACAAGACCAATTACATCCTTGCAGAGGTATACAGATGACCTGTAAGACTAACAATGTATTGATACCATGGCATGTGTAGTTCAGTCTGTCCTACAAGGTAGTTATTAGATATATATCCACTGTTCATGAAATTTTCCATGTGAATGTGGCAAGCATCAATCATCATATATCCAAAAAACCACTTCCAAATTTAAGATGAACATTTTCCCTGACACTGAGAGTGACCCACTATCAACAAAATGGAATTGCTTAAGTCATCAGTTGGTCTGTCTTGTTCTATTAGGGGAGAAAAAGAATACCTCAATGGCATTAACCAGGTATTCAGAAAGGGCAGACACCCATAAAGTTAACACTGCGAGCCATGTAATGGCCTCCCACATGCCAATCTCTGTGTCGTCATCTTCCTCTGTGGCATCCTCATTAGGCACTTCTTCCTGCAGTAATGATAGTATATAGTGAAACATTGAGCAAACGGAAAAGCATGGATTGCACCTTTTTTACTTTTAAGCAATGCAAATAGTTCTTTATCAAGGAGATTTAGTTCATCACATGGCGTTCCAATTGAAAGCACCAACAGTGTGTGTGTTATGATTGAATTAACAGGGACAGATCCACAATAGATATTATAGGATCAGAGTTATTGTCCTTGTCTCCAGCAAGGAAGAAAGAGAATTGCAGTACCACACTTACGCTGCCAATGAGACTGTAAACATTGCTCCGTCCACTTAGTTGAAAATAAAGATAGCTAGCATATGCCACAAGCATAATACAACTGCTGAACCTTGAAAGAGCAACCTCAGATGCTCCTTGCCGCACTTCTGAATGTGTGAAATGAAGGACAGCAGGAAACATCAGTCCCATGACAGCCATCAGCAGTAAACCTGAGTTAACAACTGCAGTTGCCTGTTGAAAATAAAATTTTGATTTCACTATCAGAGACTTTCCATGGAAAAACACAAAACCAATCGCACAAACATCACCTTACTGAAGACTTGGTCTTTGTTGCGATGAACTATACCGCCAGCAAAGAAAGCACAACCCATAACCAACAGCATATTTGATAATATAGAACCCAATAGTGATTGCTGGACTACTCGGATCATTCCATTTTTCAGGGCATATATTGCTATTATCATCTCAGTTGCATTTCCAAACGTAGCATTCAGAAGGCCTCCAACTGCAATTGTGAGAAAAAGAAACTATTATTTGTTGCTTGAAGGACTTCATTTTCTAATAGGTTACAAACCATAAAGATAAAAGTGCATACCTGTTGGACCAGTGTATATCGCTAGCTGCCTGTAGAACAATAATTGGCGTCAAATTTTAATAAGGTCAGGAAACTAAATAGAGAGTTTAAAAACTCACTCAGTTGCATAACCCAAACGCTCAGCTAACGGTGCTATTCCTAGCATGCTGAAAAGGAAAACCAATCCCTGCAATTTTGATAAGGTAGAAAGCATTTCAGCATTGACTAACAAACAAAGCATTTCAGCATTTCATCATCCAAAACATAAACCTACCATCCAACTGAACTGAACAAACAAAGGTCTGTAAATGATGAAACTTTGTAGCATAACCAAAACTACTGAACCAGCTACATGTTATTGAAGAGCAGTGAGTCCAACCATTAGCTTTCCTCAATTGGGTACTCTAGTTTCTTTTATACGTGTTATTTTGAAGTGAAACCATGCAGCCTACAACTAATGGTCTATAAACCAACAGCTCCACAATTGGAACAACACACTTACATGCCTCCTAGTAGTGAAATGCAGAACGATCGCCGCAGGGCCGAACGGCAACAACAAGTTGAGCTTGGACGTGAATATGACGATCCTGATGCTCCGCAACACTCCCTCGACGGTCCTCCGCAAGTTCCAGGACTGAACCATGGTGGACCGCAGCCCGCCGTTCGGCCCCTGCGGACCGTTCGCCTTGAAAGCCCCCATCTCGATTTGAGGACTCTCCATCCTCTAGCACCACGGCAAACGACAGCGTTGATGAGAAAAATAAATAAAAGAAACAGTTTTCCCACAACGAGGTGCAAATTCGATTCCTTTCCTGTGAGATTATCCGGTTCCTATTTCAGTTCCGGTTGTCATCGAATCGCGCCAAGGAATTTACTTACTAATTAAAGTATGCTAAATCAGTCCCCCCAGATCCACACCGAATATAACCGAGCAAGGGCTAATCCTAATCGCGCCGACCCTAATCCAGAAACCTGCGAGAACCAACCGAATCCGAGAATGCCAACCAACCTGGAACACTGCAGGCGGCAGCCGCTGCGATCGGCGGGGGAGTCGGGGATCAGCAGTCGCACGGGGGCTCCGGCAGCGGCGGTTCCCTAGGGATCACCATTCCGCGGCGGGAAAGAAGGTCAACTCGCAAGCGCGAGGCGTCGCCGCCGAGGGGAACGAACGAGGGCGCGGGGGGATGTGTTGTGGAGTCGCGGCCGGCAAAATCTGCGGCGTTCTGGAGTGGGTGGGTCGCTGCTCGCACCGCCCGCACCACCAATATCCTTGATCTATCCTCGCCTGCTTCCCCTTCCTTCCTTAGAAGACTTCCCCGGGGAGGGTACGCCTGCGATGACGTCTTCTCGTGTAGGGACTTGTATTCTTTTCCATCCATATACTCTCTTTTTTTGGCGATTTGTTTCCGATTCATACTGTGCCGTTCCGTTTCGTTGTTGGAATTCCCTTCCCGTTTAGACTCTCAACAGCGGCAGTATATTAGAGCAAGTATTATAAGAGGCTGTAAGCTGGCTGTATACAGAGATGGAGGAGAAAGAAGAGAGGTGGGCTGTAAGCTTACAGCCAGCTGAAGCACAAGAATCAAGAAACTTTGTGAGAGGAAGGGGTAGGTCATACAACCTTCAGCTGGCTGTAACTACTATATGAGTAGGCTGAAAAGTGAGCTGTAAGTATTCATACAGCCAGCTGAAGGCTGTATTATAAGACTTGCTCTTACGCGCTTAGTATCGGTGAAAGCCCCGCTTATTTCGACTTGAACTTCTAGCTTCTGGTTTATTTTTCATTATTGATAAATTTTGTTTTTTTTTGGACTTTTGGCTTTTTAAAGTTTTTTTGCCAGTTTTTCGTATTCGTTTGCGTTGTCTGTGATAAGCTAACATATTTTTTTCTACTTTTAAATTTTTTAAAATTTAATTATACCAAATAAATCATCTTTATTTCAGTCAGTTATAGTGTAATTTCAATTATAAACTGCTATTGTACAGTCCAATTGAGCGGACCAAAAACTTGGCGTGAAAAGTTCTTACCGCTGCTGCGCAAAAATAAAGCCATTTTTACAGAACAACTACGTGGAATTCACGAGGTAGTATATTGTCTTTTAGTATTGGACAAACTCTTGTTCAACTACGCTAGACTAATATACCTTCAATCAAGATTACTTACTCTACCTTAGCAAATCTTCAGGCTTCAGCTAATAATCCATCCCAACACACGCGTTGTTCATGCATCCACACGCTCCTTGCGACTTGCAAGCAACGAATCAGCCTTCTAGATAGCTCTTTTTTAATCGAGAAACAGAAAGCAATCTTCTGGGGAAAAACCATCAAAGAAAGTGCCTAAAAACCAGGGCCCCACCCACAGCCTCACCCTCGCACCAGCTTCCCCTTAGGCTTAGAAAAATCCCCACAACCACCACCGCTCCGACGAAGTCAAGTCCCACAAAAGCCCAGCTCGAGCACCAAACCCATGGCCCTCGCGACGACCCCGCTCGCGCCTCTCGCCCTCACCCCGCCCCCGATCTCCGCCTCCCAGTGCTCGCTCCTCCTCCTGCGCCGCCCTCCCGCCCCCGTCTCCCTCTCGCTCCGCTCCGCCTCACCCGGCGCCCGCCTCCTCGCGGCCGTCGCGGCCAACGAACCCGAGCTCGGCGGCGGCGGATCGGAAGGCGGCGGTGAGGGCTCTGGGAGCGGTGGTGCAGGAGGGAGCGGCGGAGGCGGCGGCGGTGAAAGTGAACCGCGGGGCGGTGGCGAGGAGGGGGAGGAGAAGATGGGAGAGGGGCTGTCCATGTCGCAGAAGCTCACCCTCGCCTACGCCGCGCTCGTTGGAGGTAATGCCACAAGATCTCCTTTTTTTCGTAGTATTACACTGCAAATGCCTAGGATTCGAGCAAAGTGTATTCTTTTCCGTGCGGATTGCGATCCATCCTTGATCAATATAAGCCATTATGGTCCGCAATATGGTATTAGTATTTGGTACTGAAGTTCGATCTGCGGAGGTCAAATGGGCAACGATGGACTGTGCTGGGCGTTGTAATTCAATTCCCTTTCATTTTCCTCCCTTGCACTTTTTACCACCATCGTTTGAATTGTCAATTCGCCCTTTGAGATGGAGACAAGTTGGCCATTATCGCTCCCATTGTGGGAATGTCTAGACATTGCGAACTCTACTTCCTTAGCAGCAAGTGATTACTCGCTGGGGTTATTGTGTGCGTTTGAACTACTGACTACTGGATTATCCCCAATTTGTTAGATGACACATGTTTGTTAGCTCCATCTTATGCAAGGTTAAATCTTTATGCCATCAAGTTAGATGTCCAATTTTTTTGGGACGATAGTTAAAATTGACTTGACAATTGTACAAATCAGGAGGCAGACTCATCAACACTCTTTTGATTACTCCTGCTTGTGTTAGAGCAACAATAAAACCGGGATGTTGCCTCTGTGTGTGTCACAGAATGCTCTTCTTGCTCATAGTGCTAACTCCAATAAGGGCTTACAAACAAGCACAATGTGGGGTATTTCTCCTAGGAAGTAGGATAACACGAACATCCAGGCCAGATAGAAGTGGTTGGCTTTATTCAACACAATTTTTTTTTATTTCATAACAGAGCTATAGTGTTCTTGCTATGTACAGTGTACTGCCTTTGATATTTAGTCATTTAGAGTTTCTTTTCTCCATTGTTATTACGTCTGTGAAACTAGCAGAGGGCTAATGACTCCTGACATAATTTTAGCTCCATAAATCAAGTCCTGCAATTTTTCATTCTTGTATGAGGTTCTACATCAGTGTCTGTTTTAGATGTAAATCTTTTATTGCGTTATACCTGAAAGAATTCCGATATGCCAAAAAAATGCTGCATTGACTATTCTCGCCTATTTACAATGTTTTATGAGAACTGATTGTTATTGTTGTGCTTATAACTTCTGTAGCTGGTGGAGTAATGGGGTACATGAAGAGTGGAAGCCAGAAGTCATTAGCTGCAGGAGGCATATCGGCCCTGGTCCTGTACTTCGTTCACACTCAACTCCCAGTGAGACCCGTCTTTGCATCATCGATTGGTTTAGGTATGCAGATTTTTTTCTGAGCCATCCTTGTTGTGAACCTGTGGTCCTTCTCATCCTTGCTTGGGAGTTACATCAACCCCGATTCTTTGCCTGATGCCCTGATGTTGTTTTGCTTTGCATTATAGGTATATCGGCTGCACTACTGTCAGTCATGGGATCTCGCTTCAAGAAGTCTGGAAAGATATTCCCAGCTGGTGTTGTGTCTCTTCTCTCCTTGGTCATGGTCGGCGGCTACTTCCATGGGATTTTGCGTAGCTCACATGCGTGATGCAGTCTGTGGCAATTCCCTAGCCTTATGCTCGTTTGTTGTGTTTCATGCACTTATCTGCATCTCTTTTCGTGTTTTAGAATATGCAGTTAGTGTTTGTTTTTACCTTCTTGACGAACTTGTTATCATGCTGAGTTCCATGTTATGGATGGTGGAACGCAATAATTTGGAAAACCATTTCTGAATCCAGGTTTATAGCAGCAATATACGGTAGCAATCGGATTGGACTTTTGCTACACTGATGAGAGTTGCCTCTATGAAGACATTTAGTTGAGCCAGTTTAGCACTTTAGCTAGCTACGGCACGATCCTGATAGATGATTCACCCACTTATTATAGCCCTCGTTTTCAATTGCAGCTGCAGCAGAAACGCAATCTCAGAATTCCAAGGTAAGGCCGTGGTGTGGTTCCATTTGAGCAATGCAGTTAGTACACGTACATGCCAGTCCCATAGCCACATCTCTTGTGCCAGATTATCCAGAGAACCCCAAGAGGACGACGACGCTTCCCCACTCTCCGTGTTCTTCTACTGTAGAAATGCGAGAGAAGGCTAGGGCCGCAACCACAACAGAAAGGCGTGGACCGCCTCGCATGGGCTAATGGGCTGGTAGCCTGGTAGTCACAGGGGATGCACCCGCCACTCCGCCAGTGATGTGCGGCGGCTACGGGCAAAGCCGCAACGCAGCTAGCTCGTCGACGGCTTGTGCGCGGCTGCACGGGAGACCGGAGGAGCACGATGTCTCGTGGTGAACGGAGTGCGGCGATCGCGCCGGGCTGCATCCGGCGGGAAGCGGCAGCATGGGAGGCGGCCTGTGGACTTCCGGCAATTTCGCTGCAGTGAGCGGTGCGGTCGTGCCACGGCCACAGGGTTGCATGCCGACATGCCGTGGGGTCGGATCGGAGCTTATTCGCCTAAACCATTTGGTATTCTCCAAAAGATGGGAACGCGCGGGCGCGGCATGTGATGCTCGGTGCCCGCGGCCGCGGTAACACAGGACGACAAGCTGAGGCGGAGCGGCCTGTTCGGCTGGCCTCCAGCCGGCCGGCTTTTCGCAGCCACTACAGTACCTAACTTTTAAACGGAGTATTTTCTCAAGACGGGATCTACAAGTTAAACGTAGTACACGTTAAAAGCCCAACATCTGTACCAACCAAAATTGAAAGTGAGTATCGATCTCTCCGTAATCTGTACCGTAAATAGCCAAAATTCAAAAATTTCAGCCAAAAGCCATAAGCCGCAGCCAAAAAGAACAGGCCATGTGGGCACCGCGCTACCGAGGCTGGGCCGCCACGGCAGGACGTCGGAGTGACGCTTCCCGTCGACATCAACACGGGCACAACCAACCTAGATTTAAACAAGAGCCTCTCGGGGTTGCGACTCTTATGTTTCCCTTCCAATTCAAGCAGAGGCACAGCCAGGTAAGGGCCTGTTCTTTTCCTCCGAAGCCGGCGGCTTTTGACTTTTGCTACAGTACCTAACTTTCAAACGGAGTATTTTCTCAAGACGGGGTCTACAGGTTAAACGATCTACACGTTAAAAGTTCAACATCTGTACTAGCAAAAATTGCAAGTGAGTATCTGTCTCTCTGTAATCTGTACCGTAAACAGCCAAAATTCAAAAATTTCAGCCAAAAGCCAAAAGCCGCAGCCGAAAAGAATAGACCCTAAGACGTTGGGGGTAGCAATGTAGAATGGAACAAAGAAATGCAATTTCAAACCAACAAATATAGGAGCAACTGCAATAGCACAGACGACATCATTACTAGATGAACATGGTAACATTGTCAGGCAGATGACATGCATGATGTACAAAGATATTCGGTAATCGAGTAAACGAATTCATAACAGAATAAACTAGCACATGACAACAGAACAATGGTAATAGAGGTTCTGGTCCGATTATTAGTAAGGTTCTGAGGTGTGACATCAGCTAACACATCCCTTCCTTCCAAAGGTCAGCCTTCACCATTCGAACTTGCCGGTTCACGGCTGTCTTTGGGTCACTGGGCCTTGCCCTCTGCAGTTACTTCCATCCCAGATGCTTCCATGCCTTCAGATGATTTTGCAGTACTATATGGAGCTTTGTTCACGAACCTACTTCATACGATCATTTAATCAATTGAAGCCAGCAGAAGCAAAGATATTGATTGATTCCAGCTACATATGTAAGATAATGCAAAACAGGTATGCCATCTGGATCAGGCTATAAAACTGTTAATTTATTGCTGAGATGTCATAAATCATGAGGGCTCCTAATAGGTAGCACCTTAGATTCCATGAAGGTTTCTTTTCCATATAAAACATGAAAAGAACATACAGGAATGCACGTCATCTTTAGCATCTTTTGCATGCCTTGCACGAAAATACTTGCTCAGAAACGTTATCCTAAGAAATAGTGGATGCAAGTAGATTTAACTAAAAATATAGTGGTACTCCAAAGTGTGGTGAGTGGTTGAATGCAGCATATTGATTTCTAAGCTCTATCACCTGAAGCAAAAGACATGCAAAAACATGAGCTGCAAAATGCATGAAGACTAAAAAAGGAAAGTTGACAGATTAGTCCAGAACTAGCATCAATATAGTATTTATCTCGTAACTGATCATCAGAGTTCGCAGAAAATGAAGATACAATAAGACAATAACTACTACAATCCAAGGCTACCGGCTGCTATGCTATGTATTGTAGAATGACACATAGTACTAGGTTTATTTCCATCTCACACAAAACCAAAGGCTTCATCTCTTACAAGTCTATCTTCAAGGAAACGAGCACATTTTTTACCACACAGAATCACAGACCACTTGACGGTAAATAATGTGTATCACATACCATAGTTCTCATGGTAGAACATTCAAGTTGAAAACAATTTAACTTTCCAAATACAACTAGAAGGCCAAATGGATTTATTTTGATTTTTGATCTAGAGGGAGAGTAAATAGTAAATGACTTATTTGATGACCTGGCCTCATAAAAAATGCATTTTTTTAATGCTGCGGTACACCATACACAGCATGTTGAAAACTAAACCTAAAACTACTGCTACCATGCATTCATGCTAACCTGTCACGACGTTTCTCCAGGAAGCGCTGAAGGGAGTGCCTCCTGGCAATGGGGAGATCTGCACAGCAGATGAAATTAATTTTACAATATGTTAGATGATGTCAAGACTGATTAAAACACCCCGTTTTTAGGTTTCACAAAATGATCGTCTTACCAGCCTGAAGTTTGCAAATTGAGCTAGGGTCAGCGACAACCTGAGGTTGACCAGTAGCAACAGAAGTGCTCTGCAGAGAGAGTGACCGTGTGAGCACAGGAGAGACTGCTGCTTGGGCAGCATTGGTTGCAGGCATCACTGGAGGCTTAACAGCAGTGGCAGCATTGCTTTTGGTGGCTGCTGCGGCAGCGGCTGCTGCTGCAATAAGCATGATTGCTTGAGCCTGTCGATGCCAAGATCGCAGGTAGCAGTATTAGCATAAACCATCAAAAAAGAAGTGTTAGAACGTAATAGATGTAAGAAGTGTAAATATGACCTTCTCTGGTGGCACTGAGTCATACACACATACTGATCCACCATAAAAAATTGTAAGCTGTGCAGGATTAGCTGAAGGGCTCGACATTGGCAACATCAGAGGCCTAATGATTAAAAGCAAAAATAGTAAGAACATGCAAAGAAAAAGTAATACAAAAATCACATAATTGCATATAAATGTATTGGAAAATTAGCAGACATATGGCACTCTGACTGATTGCACACATTAAATTACATAAAATGGGCATCTAAGGACAAAGGGCGATGTAAACTTGGGGGTCAAGCTAGCTGACTGATGTACAATGCTCAGTTACAGAGATTTACTCACTCACTATGCCATATTGCCATTTTTTAGATAAGAGTGAATTAATGGCAAAGATTCGATGTTGAAACAGCTTTACTATGCACTTCACCGGCAACCAGACAAAAGGTACAGCTCCTCCAAGAAGTAATTATTCTACTCTCTACTTGATGGGGGAAAAGGAAATACATCTTCAAAAGACAAGAAGTTTCTACATGGCCACTGAATAGACAGTCTCGTAGTCGCGACTTGTGTGACACACTGGCCCCCACCTCACAACTGTAAAATTCAAGTCAAGATCAATAACGTTAACTACTTTGCTAGTACCTCACATTCTAAGTCTTAAGTCTTAACAGCATCTATATCACAAGATCCAAGATCCAATAACAGCAGACTAGACCTGGAATTTTGTGGTCCACACTGAAGTATTCAACACGTGCAGGACGGGAAAGCACAAGGCGTCCAATAATTTGTCTGACTAGTTCAAAGGTTATCCTAGATGGATAGAATCTGTGTAACTTTGAAAGTTCCATCCTCAGCACTGGACCTACCAAATTATCCGTACTGGCATTCTTGTTCAAGAAAGCTGTTAAGAACAGCTTCAGAGTTTTTCTTTCTTTTTCTTTTTTTTTTTGCGAGGAGCTTCATAATTTTTCTCCAGGCCATGTGTAAAAAAGTAGATCATAAACAACTTGCAGCCTAGCGCATAACCGTTAAATTGGATGTAAAATAAAACGAAATTGACATTAGCTGAACCTAGGGAACCACTCCACTATACTTTGGACAATATGGTGAATAACTGAACACCGTGCAGCTGACAAATCTGCCGAAAAGCCCGAAACCAATATCAAGCTCAGCAAACCATCCCACTTGCACGTTTGCAACAAACAGGCATAGGCAAAGGGTGCTTTACATGTTAGGGGATATCTGAAGGACAAACGGGGACGGGAGGCTTTTGCAATTGAATCCTTGGTAGATGGCAGTATTATGAAAGTTATCTTTAATCAGATCTATACCTACTCCAATTCTTCTCTCAAAAAGGATAACTCGAGGTGTATATTATGAAGAACAACGTAAGTGACCTAAAGGAGTTTTCCACTGTGAACCCAATTTCAACAGTTAAACTGAAAACTTTTCATAGCACTTTCAAGAATGTCTAGAACAAGAAACTGAGCCAACGAGGGGGGAAGGCTGCTTGGATCTGTGCTCCACTTGGGCAACCTTGTTTCCTAACCATAAGGTAGCTGGTATTTTGGCCTAGGAAAAAAATCCTTGCCTAGTGAAGAGAACCAAATCGGCTCTCCCATGTAAGTAAACTTGGTTAAGAACCTGCAGTCTTTCTCTCTTTTTTTATCGCCAAGAACTACTCTTATTTTACTGGGTGTCCACGAGCAAAAGAATGCGATTTTTTTGCCATTAATTCAACCATGAAGGGAGGTTTTCGCGATAATAATACCAGCATAAGAGGAAGGAAGCACATGCGAGTTAATAACAAGGATTAGAACACGTGCTACTAGAATTTCACCCTAATTCGACCCAAGTTAAGACCAGTGAGTAAGGTTGCTTCCAAGATAACATCACAACGGGGGGTGCCAAGCGCAAGAGAGCATCAACAACAGGAAAGGAAAGATGGAGGATTTGGACTGCTTGAAGAGGAGAAACAAGGGAAACAAGAAAGAACACGCATTCCTGAATCACACCAACCCACAATCCCCGCACCACCTAGCCAAGAGCCGCTACACCCAAATTTGATCCACCAAGACTAGCTAGAGCAAGGGCTCTGCAACGATAACACTAAAGCTCGTGGTTCCAAGTGCATAAATGCACCAAGAACAGGAGGCAACAGGGAGAGGAAGGGCGCGGGGGGACAATAAAAGAACCCAGACGCGCTAATCGATCAGCCAGCCAGAGACCAAGCTAAGAATCACCCGGCAGATGCGAAATCCTCGAGAAATCCCCCTTGATTTCCGAGAGCGGATTAGGATTCGAAGGCTACCTGCTGCCGCCGTTGGCGAGCGAGAGGCTGAGGCCTTGCCCTTGCTGGGACTCGTGGGTCTTCTCCTCCTCCTTCCTCTCCTCTTCCTTGGGCGCCTCCTCCCCCTCCGCCTCTTGCCCCTTCTTAATGTTCCTCTCCAACAGATCCATCCCAATTCCCAACCAACACTCTCTCTCTCTTCTCTTCAGGGGCGTGGGGAAGGGACTTGAAAATAAAAAGGAGCAAGTTAGAGGGCGAACGAAGAAAGAGAGCGGGAGCGGGTATGTGTACAGCAAACGGCGCATGTGAATGTCGTGAACTCGTGATGATTTTATATTAGAGCAATGCTTTGATACTTTTCTTTCTAATAAAAATAATATTATTTTTAAAGTAATATCTATTAACTATTTATCATAATTTAAAATTATAAAAATCATTATTAAAGAAAATATAGAAACATCTCTCTTTATATATTATCTTAACAGCAAAATAAAGATATTTCTTTATGTATTTAATTTGGCTCTATCCCTTTTATTATCTGATGGACTGTACTGTCTAGGTCTTAGTAAGCCACAGCTAGTGCTGGCCAATGGACGGTGCCGGGCCGGCACGGCACGGGCCCGGGCTCGGCACGGCCCGTTAAGGCTCGTGTATTAAACGGGCCGTGCCGTGCCGGCCCGGGCACGATTTCGGCTAAACGGGCCGTGCCGGCCCGCTAGCCCGTTTAGTTGGGGAAAAAAGAAAAAATGAGAAAAATTGTAGATAATTCAGAAAAAAATATAGAAAATTGTAGACATTGTTAATCACAAAAATAAATATTTCCAATGACATAATGAGCTTTATTAACTTATTAAATTACATGGGATGCTGCCTCATTAAAAACTTTACCAAGTAAAAACTCAATTTAATATCTATTAACTATTTATCATAATTTAAAATTATAAAAATTATTATTAAAGAAAATATAGAAACATCTCTCTTTATATATTATCTTAACAGCAAAATAAAGATATTTCTTTATGTATTTAATTTGGCTCTATCCCTTTTATTATCTGATGGACTGTACTGCCTAGGTCTTAGTAAGCCACAGCTAGTGCTGGCCAATGGGCCGTGCCGGGCCGGCACGGCCCGTTAAGGCCCGTGTATTAAACGGGCCGTGCCGTGCCGGCCCGCGGGCCGCGATGGGAGCCCAGGCACGGCCCGAGGTCGTGCCGGCCCGGGCACGATTTCGGCTAAATGGGCCGTGCCGGCCCGCTAGCCCGTTTAGTTGGGAAAAAAAGAAAAATTGAGAAAAATTAAGAAAAATTGTAAAAAAATTGTAGAAAATTAAGAAAAAATTCAGAAAAAATATAGAAAATTGTAGACATTGTTAATCACAAAAATAAATATTTCCAATGACATAATGAGCTTTATTAACTTATTAAATTACATGGGATGGCTGCCTCATTAAAAACTTTACCAAATAAAAACTCAATTTGAGAAAACCTTGGTAAAGAAAAAAGAGTACAGCCTATAAAGCTCATTAGTGAGAAAAATATTGAAAATCATATTCATTGCTATCTAAATACAAATTCTCAAAAGACTCTTCTAAATCTTTATTATCTGCAGTATGTTGGAGTCTTGATTCAGCTTGTTCCCAGTCTTTGACGGTCATAAGTACTTCGACTATCTCGTTGGAGAGACTTGTTCGTCGCTCCTCGATTATTCTTCCGGAAAGACTAAATGCTGACTCCGATGAGACTGTAGAGACAGGAACAGTCAACACATCCCGCGCTAATATGGATAGCACTGGATATGATATCTTCTGGGTTTGCCACCATGAGAGGATGTTCAACTCCTGCTCGAAGCTGACGCTATCACTGTTGAGATAGCTTGATAGGTCTCCAGTGCTTTGTCGTCTTCCTCCTCCTAACTGCTGTGTACCTGCACCTGCACGAGAACTAGACGAAGAACCAAAAATCTTGCCCCATTGCATAGCCCCCCTAGAGGTGTTAGGGACTACCGGGTGTCTTTCCAAACGCACAGATCCAAACTTATTTTCATATTTATTATATACCTCATATAATTTATCCTTAACTAATGCAAAGTATGAACAATAGTCTAAATCGGTAGCCTCACTTAAAACTTGTAAAACATTTATAAATCCTTGGAGTTTGGCCCTAGGATCCAAAATAAAAGCAAATGCATATAAAATAGGAATTTCTCTCCAATATTTTAAAAACTTAGATTTCATGGCAACTACAGCATCCCGTAGTATAGGATCATTTTCAAAAGCCTTTAGGTGAGTGGCAATTTCAACAATATTATGAACAATCATAGGAGATGTAGGGTAGTATACTCCAGAAAGACAAACTGTAGCTTTATGGAAAATTTCTAGAAAGGAAAATATTTTTTCACCAACAACCCAATCGTCCTCAGTAATTTCAGGGTCTCTAACTTGGGTTCTACTGGAGGAGCTACGAGATTGATGACTTTGGGTGTGAAGGAAAACAGATAAAGTGCTCTTATACGGCAATATATGTTTAAGTATAAGGTAAGTAGAGTTCCATCTAACAGGCGTGTCTAAACCAAATTTTCTAGGACGAACATTCATTGCTACGCAAAAACTCTTATATGCGGCTATTCGTTGGTTAGAACAATTAATAAATGAAATTGCATCTCTAAAAGAATCAATACAAGCATTTAATCTTTTTAAACCGGATTTAACAATAAGATTAATAATATGACAAGCACAACGTTGATGCAATAAGAAAGAGTGTGCATAAGTATTAAACAAAGGAGTAAGAATTTCCATAGCTTTAGTGTTTGCAGCTGCATTATCTAAAGTTGTAGAAAAAATCTTATCCGTGAGGTCAAAATCTTCTACAACTTTAATAATGATTTCTACAATATTTTCAGCATTATGTGAAACATTAATTAATTTAAATCCTATAATTCTTTTTTTCATTATCCAGTCATCATTAACATAATGAGCAACAACACTAATATAATCCTCTCTAGCCCTACCACTCCATATGTCGGATGTCAAAGCAATAGAGAATGTACATGTATGAAACATTTCTTTTAATTTATCACGATAATTGTTATAATATTTAATTAAATCTCTAGTTGTTGTTTGCCTAGATACAGTACTAAATCGAGGGTTATGAGCAGTCGTAATATATTTTCGGAAAGCATCAGATTCACCAAAATTTAAAGGTAAATCTTGAGAAGCAATTAATCTACAAAGAGATTCTCGAGCTACCTCTGGGTTGTACTCCCACGTACGTACCGAGCCGTCGGGGTTATATTACAGCTGTGTCTGGCGCATTTGTATTCCTTGCCTTTTCTTGCAGCTTGCAGCATGTCGTTGTAGATGACCCGTCCCACCTGAAGATTTTGCATTCAATTCATTACCACAAATTTTACAAACAGCATACCTCACTTCAGTTCCATCATTGTCGGTCTTGATCTTCTTGTCGAAATCATTCCAAACTGTTGATGTACTAGCTCTTGTTCTTTTTGCACCCGTGCTTTGGGTCGTGGATGCACTTGTTGAGCCAGCAGAAGATGGATCGATTGGACCCTGCGCCACCGGGGCAGTCGGTTCTTCGGCATCTCCAGTTTGTACATGTGGACCTTCCGCGGATGGATATGCTTGTTGAAACGATTGCATATCCTCCACCGAGAGGCCGAATTCGGAGAGTTGAAAATTGTAGTTCTCCATTAAATTGACTGCAAATTGAAATAATAAAGAACGATTAGCAAAAAATTAAACCAATAAATAATACCAAAAAATTAAAATAAGAGTATAAGACAGCATTATTACCTCCTTTGCAGCTCTCACAAAAATCTTTGAAGATTTTTGAATTTTCGGAATTTTGCCCGAATTTTCACCAAATTTGCACAAACACTTTCGAATTTTTCAGAGCTAAACCGAGAGAGAAGAGTGAGGTTTGAGGTGTGGAGAATAGAGGCCGGATGCCCCCTATTTATAGAAAAATTTTCAGATTTTTTCCGAATTGTTTGCTATTTTTTTCGGATTTTTTTACCCCCAACGGTCACAAAAACGACTAGTTTTTGAATTAGCCGGGCCGGGGCGGGCCGGCACGGCCCGACTTCTAAACAGGCCGTGCCGTGCCGGCCCACCGTGCCGCACTCTCGGCCCAGGCACGGCCCGGTCCGTCGTGCCGTGCCGGCCCGGCCCGCCTATTTTTCGTGTCGTGCCTAAACGGGCCGGGTCTACAGTACCGGGCCGTGGTGCGGCCCGGGTAGGCCCGGCCCATTTGGCCAGCTCTAGCCACAGCCTACCATAGTGAATTCGGTGTGTGAATCTGTGACATAAATTATAGGGTCATTAGCTACGCCACGACTTACAACGATGAACCAAAATCACAGCTACGACCTATACGTTCCATTGCGTGCGATTCTTTTAGACAGTGGTTTATGTGTTTTAATTTAAATTTATGAATTTTAATTGTTTTTAAGAGAAAATATGAAGAGAGGTGTTCCCTAGCGATTTTAGTCTATATAGATAAATTCAGAGCAGTATATACTATAATCAACTTTTATACCTTATTTTAAAAAGATATTTTATTTAAAAATTAGTTACTGTAGAAAGTTAAACCATAGGCTCAAAAGAACTTACCCCTAGTCAAACACCACCTTAAAATGTCATCACACCTTAAAAAAAATAAGGATACGTATTTTTTGGCATGGTCTTGACTTTCGAGTACATGTATTCAATTAAAATTGAAAGGGGATGACTTGTACATGTAACTATTTTCCCACTCCCCACCGTCCCCACCCGCACATATACTTTAGTTGTTTTAACTAACATCATGCCAATGCGAAATCCACTTTAAATACCTCTGAAGCTCGTTTTGAGCTCCTTCGTAACATAAGTAGAAGCACGCAAAAATCAGTGTACATACTTCCAAAGCTACGATGTAACTATTTTCCCACTTCCAATCAGAACGTTTTATATTTGACCCTAATTCTAGGGAAATACGATGATGACTTACCTGCGGGCTCCTTTAATTCCATTTTACTCTCTCGCTCACGTTTACTTGTCAATTGTCACTTTTGATCGTGACGATAAAAAAAATAACTTTTTTATGCAAAGTGACTAACATATCCTTCATAACTACAGAAAATAATACATGAAAGCACGAAGTGCCAAGTACCTATGAATAGATAAAGTGACTAAAAATGGCAGGTAAACGTGAAGGAAGATAGCAATATTTTGAGATTTTTTTGTTGACAAGTCATGACTCACCACTTGGAACGCAACGAGCCCCACAAGCGATAAACCGTACGTGTCGCCAAAAGAGACTCACTTGACCCAAAAGAATGCCACGTCGCTCCGAGTGAGACGTGCCAGGTTCTATGGCCAGAAAGGCAAGGGAAAAAGGCTGAGGTTTGCTTGCCCGAATCGAGCCCAAGCTGCTGTCTCATCAGATCCCGCGATTATACACTGTCACGCACGCATCTTTTCCAATGTTTTTTCACTCGGCATGGCACCCAGTCGGATATATACGATGTGATGCATGTTTAACTAGCTTTGGCAATGGTCGATATGGGCGGCAGGAGGCCATTTTCGTAGGCAAATAAGTGGCCAAGAGGTTACTCAAGAAAGGAAGAAGCAGTCTCAAATTAACCCATAAATAAATAAATTCATATAAAACACGTGCATGCATGCTACGATCACGGGCGGGTATAGCTATTTAGGCATGTAGTGTTTAACGATGTACTTAACAATGAAAAATTGATTTTTCTTATCACATATAATAGATAAGGTGTTTATTTTATAGAAGAGTTTTTAACATCCTCAAAAGATATTAAGAATTATCGGTACTTATCGTCAAATTACATATAAATTCTTCGTATCTATACCAATACCTCGCCGTGTAGGGGTATGAAGAATTTATATATAATTTGACAGTGATGTACCGGTACTTTCTGGTATCTTTTAAAAATGATAAAAACTCTCATTTTATAGTATGATGTTTAATTAGGCACTTGTGCTTAGTAGGTGTTTACGTGTATAACAAATCTAATTAGTAGATAATATAATATCTAAACACCCACAATAGAGATGTTTATATTGAAGAAAATGACTTATACACAAGTACTTGATGACATAGATATATTCTCTCTTTAAACAATTATATATATATATATATATATATATATATATATATATATATATATATATATATATATATATATATGTGTGTGTGTGTGTGTGTGTGTGTGTGTGTGTGTGTGTGTGTGTGTGTGTGTGTGTGTGTGTCTTTCCTATTATAAAAGTGTGAGTTGGTGATTGATTCATTCTCTCTCCTCTCTGCTCAGCCATCCGATTTGGTCTGGATCATTCGTCTCTGTCTTCCCCCCTCTCTCAGGATACAACCGCCCACCCCCTTCACTTTTTCCATCTCCTCGCGTATTCTGTCCATCCTTCTCTCTGTCGCTTGCTCTCCAATGTTTGATGTGTGAAATTGGTGAGGCAGTAAGTTTCGTCTCATTATTTTTAGGACTCTGTTGCAAGCACGAGTCTCTGACTAGTGAATATGTGTGTGTATATATAAGCAACTCCTATTGTACATATCTACTATGCCGTTTCCAATAGAATAGAACCTTAGGTGACAAGTAGATGGCGCCAGTACCTAATGAGCCTGACCGGCCGTACCAAATCTAAAGGTCAATATTCATCCGCTCTGCTCCGTCCAAAATACTAGTTCGAACGGCAAAACTTTCGTCGGGCAACCACCATCTCACCACACCAATCCTCTGTTATTCTCGTCTCTATAATAACCGGCCGTATAACAGGTGTCCAGACTCCAGAAGGCGATGATGACCTGTCTGATCATTGCCAACCAAACGGCAGTAGAAAGAGAGAAGCTACGATGATGAAAGGATGTGTGAGGTGTTCATGTAGTATCATCATGTTGCTTGCTACACGCTGCTGACTCGCCAAGGAGATGAGGTCGTGAGACGACGAGACGGTCTCCAAATGCACGCGTCACCGTTACCTGTTTAACCACTACCTGTTCAACCACTGTTGTATTTAACCACGACAGCCTTTTTGACCTTAGATATTTTGCCGGAATCATGAGCTCCTGAACCACATGACTCGGGTGCTGCGGTGCTGCGACGCGAGACTACGTACGCGTCGGCCGGCCAGAGTTCCGCGCTCGGTGAGGGAGCCAGAAATAGCATTATATGCACTGAGGACTATTTCTGATATTGCTATGCTGCACTGGTCCAAAATACCCAGAACTCTCATTTCTATGCGTAGAGTAGTCATAGCCTCATGGGTAAACATATATAGGAGGACATATAAACTACGGTATCACGGATTATGGGACCCACCTGTCGGCGAGTAATTTTTGAGCTTTGCAAGACTTCCTGGAAAAATATTAGTCTTCCAGTCATTCAAGCCTCGCTGTCTCCACTTAACTTACTTACTGGTAATGCCAAATTTCTGCTTAGACTTCCGCAGTCGAAGGTTTGAGTAGGCCTGCACCTTTGTGTTTATCTAACATTAAGCTAGACCACCTTTATAGGTGTTGTGCACTTCTACATTTCCCTACTTATCCCTCAGACCTTACGACGATTTTGATTAGTGGACATACTGGACAATAGCAAAATGATAAAAGTCTAATTGTCTAGAGTGCCCTTTAAGGTAGGTTAGTCATTATTTTATCCCCTGCTTTCCGAAACTTTCACTGTAGTCAGCTTTTAGAGTATGCACAATGATATAAATAAGTGTTATCTATAATACCTTCTATATCATCTATATACAACACTAAAAAGTAAAAACATCTCGTACAATTATCTTTTTACATGGGAATAATTCTAGATAACACCCTAAACTTTGTTTGAAAATCTATCTAGCACCTTGAACTATCAAACTAGACATTTGACCCCTCGAATTTTGCAATCCGGTTAAATAACACCCTGACCTAATTTTACATGATGGTATTGTCTATGTGTCGCAATACATATAACACCCTAAACTTTGTTTGAAAATCCATCTAGAACCTTGAACTATGAAACTAGACATTTAACCCCTCGAATTTTGCAATCCGGTTAAATAACACCTGACCCGCTTTTACATGATGGTATTGTCTGTGTGTCGCAATGAGTGGACAATTTTTCCACGTAGAACAACACATTAGCCAAGTTGAGTCAGTGACATATAGGACCCATGAGGTCTTCTCCCCTACCAAACTCTCAGCCTTGCTTCCATGGTCATCGCCCCCTGTAGTTCCCTCTCTCTTTGTTTTGATGTGAAAGAGAATGCCTTGTGGACCTTACTTGTCATCCATCTAAACTTGACCAGAGTGTTATCCTATGTGGTAAAATCGCTTACTTATCGTGCCACATAGGCAATACTACCATCCGAAACGGGCCAGGGTGTTATCCGAACTAGATTATAAAGTTCGGAGTGTCAAATGTCCAATTTCATAATTCGGGGTGCTGGACGGACTCTCGAGCAAAGTTTAGGGTATTATATAGACTTTTCATTTTACATGTCTCAATATACAGTTCCTCTATGTATAATGTATCTTGTTTTTCGTGTTACAGTCAATTACTACACGAGAGATAGCTTAATTCGCAATGCTCTCTTTCTTTTCTCTATATCATCTCGTGTCCTATATAGCAATACTTACAGACTTCACATTATTGTACATGCTCTTAGATTTACACATAGTTCAAGTCCTGAAGAAGGAAAAAAAGAACAAAGTGCAGGATTAGTGGGGAAGGTATGTTTTATCTTTTTTTTGTTGGAAGGTTGTGGGGAAGACATGTTATCAATCTCACCTGTCAAGTGCGTCTAACACACTAAACATAATACGAAGACTATCTAGAAGAGCTCAGTAGACAGGTACTAAAGTCTAAAAAGTACGATGTATTGAAATTCATTTTACTACTTATCACCATATATCTATTTCACTTCCAAATTGTATTGCTTTCCACGTGAACCTAGTTGTTTTGTACGCTTGGTGCGCACATTTTTCCCTTACATGATGTACTAGTACTTCAATTGTTTTATATGCCTCAGGAAGTAAACTATTTACATGAGGACATATTTTTGGACGACTAACTAGTAACTATTACTTCATATAGCTGTGCTCAATATGGCTTTTTTGAGTAGCTTATGGCTAAAAAGCACTGTAGCTGACTAAAAAAACACTGTAGCTGACAGAGACTTATTTAGCATAATTAAATTTAAAAAATTCAAAAATAGAAAAAACATATTAGCCCATCACGTATAATGCAAACAAATACAGGGAAAAAATAACCGGCAAAAAAGCTAAAAAAACTAAAAATTTAAAAAAAGATGAAATTTATAAATAGTAAAAAATAAGCCAGAAGCTGAAGTCGAAACGGGCACTGCCGCTCTAGGTCAAAAGATTCCTGGAAGTGGTTGGGGACATTGGAAATCATCAGTCCCATTGCCGTCCACGCGAGTGTACGTACTCGCCGTAGCTAAAATTATTTGCCTAAAGCAGCTAGCTAGCCGCTTAATCCTTAAATAATCCAAGCTGGCAGGCCATGGTTGTTTCGACCTGTGCGTTGTGCACGCCAAACCAATCGAGATCTCAAAGTAATCAAATGCCTGCTAACTTTTAGCCATCTCATAAATTATTTGAAGCAGGTAACTGGAGTAGCTCGCTAGCTTTTGTTGCTTGTGGAAACAGAAAAAAACGTGTGATATTAGTTTAGTTACACGATCATACTCCATATGGAAGAAAAGGGCAAACAGTAGCTTTATTCTTGCAAGTGTCGGCGGTTAATTAGTAGTAATGTTTAGTCTCCAACTCTCCGTGTTAAGCTGCAGTTTTCAAGACGGCATGCTTTTAAAAGCTAATATAAACAACTGCTTTTTTACGGTACTTAGCTTTTAAATAAATTATCTTTTAAGATAAGATTTACTTATCGATTATAGTATACACTGTAATAATTTAACTTATATCAATCAAGATCATACGTAAGTGTCTCTTTCTATAAGTTTTTTTATAATCTATTACTATTTATAAGTCAAATCTAATATAGACAGAGCCTAAGGTTGCACATGATTTGCTTGCGAGAGAGGGTGCGCACGCTAGTTTACTCTTGCTTTGTGAACATTTTAGTCTCTTTAGCATTTAATACCCAAAAAGTTAGAAGTTATTCATTTGAAAAATCACTCCATTTTTCTATTTGTATATATGCACATGAACACATATAGCTTCAGATCAATTTACATGGCCGGAGAGGACATGTTAAGAAGATAAACAGATTCAACATTGATCGTGCACTATTTATTGATTGTAGTACTCGATCCATTTGTTTTATTTGACCGTCTTAGAATCCGTGCTGTCAAATTTTTTAAGCTTAATTACCAATATATTTAAAACTATCTAGATTGCCTATATAAAAAACTATATTTATTATATTTAAAAATATTTTTATAATATTATAATTTTATTAGTACATGTTAACATAAAATTACAAAAAGCAACAGATAATGTTACACATCTCAAAACCATAAAAATAAAAATATTAAATAAAAAAGAACAAAGGGAGTATATTTTTATTATGAGTGTTTTTTTATCAGGAAAAAAATCTATTATGCGCCTAGGCACGTGTTAGGCTTATCGCGCGCCCAGGCATGCCTTTGTGCACGACCCCTCCTCCCTCGCTTGCGTGTGGCCTCCTCCCTTGCTCGCGTACGACCTCCTTCCTTGTGTGCCACTTCTCTTCTCTAGCGCTGGAGCTTCCTTCTTCAGTGATGGCGTCCATTAGCGGTGAGAGGCTAGGTTTAGGGTTTATCAGTTAGGGTAAGGGTTCATCATGCCACCCTCGCTGTAGAGGGAGGGAGGGAGGGAGGGAGGGGGAGGGGCTGTGGTGGCGGTGCGGTGAGGCCATGATGGTGTTGTCACCCGTGGGTTCGAAGGAGGGGGTGGACAGCAGACGGCACCACAACAACGACGATAGAGTTAGGTTGGGCGAGACTTGGGCAGTGGTGGGTGGGGAGTGCAAGATGTAGTGGTGGGCGGTGGTGTGACGAGCGGCGAAGGCGCCCGTGGTGGCATCGGGAGCCGCTTGGGAGACGGGTTAGCGAGGGTGGAGCAATAGTGGAGGGGGCACTAGGGAAGAAGAAAGAGAAGGGGTTGGTGGGACGATGGTGCCACTTAAGAATGAAGAGTAGAGATAACAGAAGAGGAGAGAGATGACAAAGGGGAGCCATAGAAAAACAGAGGAAGAAAGGAGTAGTATTATAGCTTTATTGTGCTACCTCACGCTATAGTTGCTCCTTTTTTATCATATTTTCCTTGCCTTTCGGATTTTCCATAATTTTAAATTCCAATAAAAATTATGTACGGAGTCTCACATGAAACAACTACTCGCACCTAAATCTTATTTATTCGTTTATTATTTATTTGAATCAGGCACATGCTAAAAATTTGCAAAAATAATACAAATAATTTAAACACCTCGCATTTACACAAAATACCTAACCTGTATTAAAATTTGACAGCAAAGTGTTGACCATAGGGAGCCCTTCTAGCTACTAATAGCAAAAAATAAAAGGTGGAGTAGCAGGAAGAAATTAGGGGACAACAGTGGGCCCACATGAAAGTAAAAGAGCATAGGCGACGACTTAAATAGACCAAGGAAGCTTTCGCTACCACGCACGTGTAGAATCCTGTGCCGTATACTTTATTTTGTACGCTCCGCTGTACCGGCGCGGGCCCACCACCTCCGCTTCGGGGACCACGCGGACGCGTGCATCCCTCCGGTTAGCCAGGCAACCCTCCGGTTTGTACAGAATTACGCGATGATAAAAGAGGATCCTAGAAGGGCTAAGATACAAAAATAATTGTTTTTTTGTTTTTTGTGAATTTTCGAAAACCAAAATAAACGGAATGACTTCTCGAAACGGTTTTCTCTACATGACTTCAAAAACTTAAAACTATATATACTATCTATATCCATATCTCTATCATCATCTTAAAAAAAACATAAACAAAAATTATCAACTGCAAAAAAACCCCACCAGTCATTAAAAAAATCAAGCCAGTGAAAAAGACTTCATCTTTCGTCGGTCACAAGGCATCTTTCCTGTCTGCGTTTGTTTCTTTACCCGGCAGAGACGGACGTAACAACGCTTGACCGAGCACCGACGAGGCATGGTGAGTGGATAATCTACTGTTTTACTACATCCATGTCGTTCCTAGCTTTCTCTCGCGCGTGTACAAGCTATCATGCATGCACTGCTAAGTGATAGATCACTAGATCACGTCCTCTTACTTGCGGACAGGCTGACAAAACACCGTAGGGCATCACACTGTTTAGAGACTGAATTGTCTCTATGTTGGGCTCATATGTAACTTCTAAGTCTAACATAATTTTGTATGATGTATAGAGCTTACTACTATCTTTAAGATAAAGTCTGTAGCTATAATTAAAAATACAGAAAAAAAACTTCACTCCAAATAACATCCATCTTAATCTCTACTTCAACTATCATCCATCAAACTAATAAGTGGGACCATGCAATTTTTATGGTGCTTGGAAGCTACCTCTAGCCTTGAGACAACTCCAACAAAATTTACTTGAAGGCTATTATGTGCAGTGTTTAGGTCTGTACAATGATGTACAATGATGTGATGTTGGTAATCTATAAACCTTATCACGTAGAACATAAGATGATGTGAAGGAGAGAGAGCATAGAGAATTGATCTATCTCTCATACAGTAGTCGACTGTAACACGATAAACAACACACGTTGTGCCATGGAGATAATATCTATAGAGACATACAAAAGACAATATATTATATAAGTTGCCTTTAGTGCTGTCTATAGTTAGCATAAAAATATTATAAACAACAGTTGTCTATATTATTATGTATAAGACTACCTTTAAGTACTACCCTCTGCTTTGGGAGGCCGCAAAAGCCTAATAGTGTGGATGCTCTTAGTATGAACTATTTTACATAGTCGAGGATGAGTAAGTGCCACTTGAAGAGGTGCACCCGTCATCAGCATGGGCTGTCATGTCTGAGAGTGGTTCATCAAACAGCAACAGAAATCCCCCATGGTCTCATTTCCTGGCATCTTGGGGCCAGATGCAAAACTTGATTCCCTCATGGCACGATCTGCAAGACTTGAACTAATTAACCTGGCTTCCTCTCTGATGAGTCACCTCTCGGTTTGGTTGGCACAGAAAAAGTAAACGAAGGAGAAGAGGGAAGGGAGAAGAAACGCAGTGCAACTTGGCCAAAGAGGGGCTGCAGCTAGGTGCTAGTGACTGTTGACGACAGTTCCACCACCACTACCCCATATTTTGTGGGCGTTTTGCTTGTGCTCCTATAGTCCTACGATCCATCCTATGTGGATAAGCTCTTCCTCATTGCAAGTCTGGAACTACTAATGTGTCCACGAATCTTATTTATTTGTGGAGTACGTACTTCGGAGAACTTTTATGCCTTCGTAAAGGAATTGTGCACAGTTTTCTTTTTTTCACTCTCTCTCCCACTCCCATCAATTTTTCCTGTTCAAATTTGGAATTAAACTTGCTAATAATCTTCAAACGGGAGCACCGTCGTGCAAACATAGTACTACGAGCTATTTGGTTCATTACCAATACAAACGCTCTCAATGTGTCAAATTTATGGAATTCTTGACCCAAATTTTGGTCAAACTTTAGCAACCTAGCGCTTATTCGGAAGCTCAATTCAGTTTCGGCTGATAGATCAAAGGTTGGTGTCATCACTCAAGACAGCAAGAAGTTTGCAGCTTCGTTTGCTTCTGTTTCCTTTATTCATGTCAATAGTTGTGGTAACGAGGTTGAACTTTGTTCTGGGTAGGTTTGGCTGTTTGCTCCGTTTGCAATTGATTCTAACGTTGAACAAAGCGCTGCCAATTACTCTGCAAAAAAAAAAACTAGAGATCTATTAAAAGTAGTCTTATTGAAGTTTAACAACGCATTGGTAATACATCAAATGGAAGCCCAATTTGATCAAAGTTATCAAAATTTGGTAAGTGTTGGCTTAGAACCAAGCAGACTGCATCTTAAAGAAGGTTGTGAGAAGACTCGGTGAAGTGTGAAGGTTGAAACTCACCTATCCGGAGCGAGAAAAAGCTACCACTAGTGGATTCGTGTAGCCGGTTCAATTAGTTTGGGCTTATCTCAATATGGATTAGGGGAGAGTGGCAACTCTCTAAACAACACGGTAAAAGGAGACCGTATCTGTTGTGGTTTATTTTCTTGTGCTCAATTTACTTTCAAGAATTTACTTTTGTAGAATTAAATTAATTTCTTGTCATTTAAAATTATACACCTTGATATAGCCTAAAATTGTTGGTGCACTTAGGTGAACTTAATCGATATAGGCGTTGTTTGTGCTAAACCAAATTGATTTAAGTTTCCGCATTATTTACTTGGCTTAGACAAATATAATAGGTTTTGAATTGTTAATAATAATTAGAAGAGATTTTTTAGAAAGCACAAGACTAGAAAGACGGAGGCTAGGATAAATCTGCGTCCTCATAAAATTTCTACTGAAAGTGCACTCATGTGTGCAAAAAATGTAGGTCATAAGATTTGAACCTTAGTGGGTGGAGTCTTATGCCTACAACTCCACCACCCACCGAGAGGTGGTTCCCCTGCAATGGAATAGTTCTAGATACATAAACTGACAAAATGATGATAAAATTGCAAAGAGTACATATGATAATTTTAGGGTGCAAATGGTGGTAAACTTTGGGCCTTTTTTTTTACACCAAATCACAATATGGTGGTAAAATTTTAACTTCCACATCACAATATGGTGGTAAATTTATAACTTAAATTGTCCTTTATGAAAAAGTCTAGATGATAACTCAGGGTGTAACTAATGGTAAAATTTCAACCATGTTGACTAAATCACAAAAACAATGTTAATTTCATAAATCAGGTGGTAATTTATGGAAAGTGCAGATGATAATTTTGCGTGCAACTAATGGTAAGTTTGAACTTTGTTTACACAATCTCGCAAAATGATGGTAAATTATGAACTTTAAATGGTAATTTATTAAAAGTGCATATGATAATTTAAGATGTAACTAATGGTAACTTCATAAAATAGATGTTAGTCCATATGATAACTTTAGGTGAAACAAATGGTAAATTTTGATTTTTTTTTTACACCAAACCACAAAACAATGTTAAATTCATAACTTAGGGTGGTAATTTTATGAAAAGTACCTGTAATAACTTATAGTGCAATAAATAGTAAATTTTTAATTTTTTACCCTAAATAATAAAATGATGGTATATTCATAACTTAAGGTATTTTACATGAGATATTTGAGATTTTTTTTATCTTTCCATATATGCGACTTTCAACTGACACCATTAGTCATGTCAGCTCCTTAATAATTCTATAAATTTGCACACCATCTTCATTGTTTACATTTGACTTGAGATCAACTTGAGATCGTTATAAGTTAAATATGAGTCCACACTTTAACTCAACCTATAACTCAACTTAAATTGAGCTCACTTAGTTTTTAAGATGAGTAGAGCCGAGCTTAGTGTAGCTTGCTCAAACTCGATCCGTTTGCAGAAACCGTAAGAACAGTACGTGCGTACGAAGCTTTATGAACACCTCTCCATCATGGATACAGTAGGATTCCCCGTGATTCGATCTGCGAAGGAACGTACGCGTACCACCGGAGAAATTAAATAGACGAGACATGCATGCCACATTTACTCTCTATCAGTCGGCAGGCGTGTACCAAGTACCAACCAATTTTGATGTCGCCGCTGTCGATCTGCCCGGACGTACGTACTCGCCTGCTTATACACGTCGGTCGATCGACATGTCGATCTCGATCGGTTCTTTTTGTCAGCCGTTGCTATTAAGTCTTCAGCTGGTACCGTGGCAGATCAATTAAAAGCTCTGCTAACCTTTAACGATGGTGTGTAGCTTTACGGTTGCTGGACGAGTGGACGTGCTCGCGTCATGCGACCTGACCTCCTTCGGTCCCGACGAACACCGGAAGGTTGCTCTTCATTGTGTGTATCACATTCAGATCAGTATTGCTCGATCTAGTCCGTTTCAGCTACGCTTTCAGTGATCTATCTCAGATGTGTCGGCAAAACGAGCAATACAATTTCTTTTGAGACTAAATGGCTACTACACTAGGAGGAGTTCGTTGAGGTTACCTTTTCCTTTTAGGCACGATTTTAGTACACAGAAGTGCATCCTTTGTGGTACATACCAGTCATTAATTAGCTGTTCATGCATTACCAACTCGACCTGTCACACAACATGTGATCTGGTCAATCGATACAGAGCCGCACTGGACACTAGGCAGACGCATGTGATGCAGATGCTACCTCTACTACATATCGTACCCTTTTACTCGGGCCCCGTTTGTCAAAAACGGTCCCGGGACCTGAACTCTAGCTTAGGAAAACGCACAATGTAGTCCTAGGTACCGGCCTATAGGCCCCAGAAAAATGCAGAACCAATGGAGCCTCGATTGGTGCCGTTTGCTTACCTTGCCGGCTACATTTGCACAACTCTATGACTAGGTGTGCACGAAACCTAGGAGAGCAGCTTTAGCAGTAGGAAGAGACGCAGAAAGAAAGCCTGTCGAGTCAGTTGTCGTCGTGTGATAAACGTGCGTGCTAAGTAAAAAAATGGAGAACTGCTGCTCCATTTGCTCCTTGTACAGTTTCTATTTCTGCGCCAACGCGCAGTGCGCTTGACGCAGACGCGGCTCGCGTTGTGGCGCAGGCAAGGTCGACGGGCGCTCACGCGCTGGCCCAGCGCCCGGGCCTCGAGTGGACGGCGAGCGGACGAGCCCAACGGCGCAGCCCAACTCGTGTCGCCCTCGCTCCTCGGCCCACTACATCTGAAGCGTTGAATTCCAATCGGACGATCCTTCTCCGAGCGACGCCGAGGTGTTGATGAGACCGCGCGGCACGACAGGAGAGGGATAGCGACCCACTGATCAAACGGTCCCACCTGCCAGATTCTCCTCTCCTAAACCGCTAGTCCCCAAACCCCAGTACCCCACAACCCAACCCAACCAACCTCCCACGCCTCGCCGCCGCCGCGGTCGTCACCGGCGACGGCGATCCCGATGGGCGCCTCCGCCTCCGTACTATCCCTCCCGGCGACCACCTCCATCCCTGGTGCAGCCACCGCTATCGCAGGCGCCGCCGGCTGCTTCGCCATCGGCTACCTCCTCGCCCTCAGCCGCCTCCCCCGTCACGGCGCTGCCCCCGCTTCCAGGGGCCACTCGGATGACGATTCCGAGGACGACTCGGAAGAAGATGATGACGAAAATTCCGGCCGCAGCCGGACGGCGAAGCGAGCGGACGGGCGGAAGCGCACCGGGCTCCGGCTGCTCTTCTGGGCCCGCAACGTGGTCACCAAGTCCGACTCGGCTAGGGAGGCGGAGAGGGCCCAGGCCCAGACCGCCGCCAGCCCCCTGGAGATCGAGAACCTCGCCGAGATAATAGAAGATTTCAAGATGGTATTGGAGATTTAGTTCAAACTACCCTTCCTTTCGTCTGTTGGGTGGTGCTTTGATGTGGCAAGATTGACTGTTGATTTTGTTTGCGGGGTGGTGGTAGGTGCTAGTGGTGAGAAACGACCTGAAGATGGGAAAGGGGAAAATCGCGGCGCAGTGCAGGTAACATTTTTCCAGTCATCTGGGTTGTCATGTTGTTAGAGAAGTAGAAGCCTAGATGAAGAACCAATATCAATGATCCACACAGGGGGATGGGCTAGTCGGTGTATCGTGTTGTTAGATGTTAAACTTCTGTGAATTTTGAACCAAGTCTGTCCATCTTTACACTAGGAGATGTTGGTATGAAATATATGTTTGAGAGTGTAGGTTGTGTTAACGCTGATGATGACATACTTTTGTGAACTGAAACTTGAACAAACTTTGGCTTTCTGTAAAAAATTGGCAATTACATATTGTTTGGCACAAAGCCAAAAACATCATAGTATTGACCTAACACCTACACCAGCTGGCTGCCTCATCCAAGACACTCTTACCATCCTCATTTAGTTCCACAAAAAACTGGGGAAAATTAATATTGGCTGCTTCATGTGTTAGGACTTTTTCAATGTCCAAATATTGCTCTTTGTACCCATGCCACAAAGAACTAACTGGCCAATATATTTTTCAATCAGGATTCCTTAGCAGCTTAGCTAGACAGCGGAAGGCAACTTTCATTCCCAAACCGAATGCATTATTGGCATTCCTCGTTGTCTCTTGAAGCAATTGTCATAACACAAGCTGCTTGCTTGAACTCTGTAAGATTATTCAGCGTCTTTGAACAAGGATAGACAGGCTGCAGAAACGATCTTAGGTCAATTATGATATTACATTTATTTTTGGCAAGGAAACACGTGGAACATTTCAATTATGAAATTACGCTTATATTTTTCTCTGAATTCTTTAATTATCACCTTCAGCAGTGAAAGAGTTATCATGCTTACAGTTACAGTGTTTTTGTTTGCTATCTTTTTGTTATTTCTTGAAATGTGAGCAATATGTTAAATTATTCTTGTTTGTTTCTTTATCTGTCTCAGCCATGCAACACTGGGCTTGTTTAAAAAGCTCCAACAGAGAGCACCAAAATCATTAAGAAGGTATTGTTAAAACTATCTCTTAGTATGTTCCCAGCTGCTTTGTGATGTTCATATCGATGTATAATAAAATGTCTTGGCACTACACAGAGATAACAAAAATGGAACCGTTTTTCATTATGATTTTCATCTTTTGCAGGTGGGAGAGGTGTGGCCAAGTTAAGGTGGTTGTGAAAATAGAAAGTGAGGAAGATTTGCTTGTTTTACAAGTAAATATTCTACCTTGTTGCATGTTGACTCGTTAATCTTGAAACTACTTTGGGGATATGAAAAGATAATAACACAGAAAAAGAGACCACATGTACAAAAACAAAGTCAGGACTCAGGAAACATTTTTCTCTTACCAATCAGTTAGCAGTGAGTTATAAAAAGCTACTTTCCGACAGTAGTTGGATGAGCTCAAGTACCAGGAATATTAATATATTACTGTTTGAAATAACTGGAATTTTTTTATAGGAGAATATGCCCTATTCTGAAAAGTCTCCAGGAATAGCATTGCTTTACCTTTTTTTCCATTGAAAAGGGAATATTTGATTTGTACTTGGCCTCATCCCCTATATCCTCCATTTAGAGAAATCTTTTAGCTAATTTCTTACCATATTTAAAACAAAAAAGAAAACAAGGTTTTAATTTCTCTAGAACATGCTTATCATTTGGCATAGTTGTCTTTTGTGATGTTTAATACTTATATTCCTTATCCATCACGTTAAAATTTACTTTCGGATGCAGGGCAGAGCAAAGTCTTTGAATCTGCCAACCCACATAACCATTGATGCTGGAAGAACACAGATTGCACCAAGTGAGTTTTTCGATCTTCATATATGTGATTTTCTTGACACCAGTTTAATTTTTTCTGTTGTTGACTTGGATTAATATCATTTTGTCTTGCCTTTCTGTAGATTCAAGAACAGTTATGGCTATTCTTGGTAAGCCACATGCAATTTCTAGTGTATCATGATTTTCAGTACTTGCGGTGAACTGATATTTTGGCGTTGATTCTACCAGGGCCGGCTGACATGGTTGACGATGTCACTGGCGGTCTGAAGCTTTTATGACATCACCTTCTCAGCATTTTGTTCCAAGAGCAATGCTAGAAGTTTACAATCCACATTGCACTTTCACTGATCTTCTGCTGAAGATTGAACCTTAGCTTCATTGGTTAACTTGATCTTGTTGTTCGAGTATTTATTTGGAAGGAGTTTGCATTCACTTTTTACTTGTATTGACGTTGTTTTTGGAGCTCTGATTTCCGTTTTCCTACTGGATTTGGAGTTGAGAAGTTATGGACCCTTCATTTTATCTGTAACATATAGGTAAGGAAAGGATAAATGTAGCGTTTCCCCTTCCATGGACATATGAGCTCGTCTACGGACATAATTATATGAGTAGCTTCTCAGTTTTAAACTTTTAATTTGCTTGCTGCTGTATGGGAGTTTGATTGTTGAACCTGTAGACGATCATAGTTTATAAATAATATCTATTTACTTCTATTTTTGCCAATATGATTTTGCTCTATTGATGATTATGGCCACAATTTATTTTGCACAGATGTTAGCTGGGTATGCACTTGGCCGTCGCTGAAAGTACAAGCTAACTTATCCAACTGGTTTTGATGTCAGGCGTTGGCAACGATCTTTTGTTTTGTTGGAATAAATTATTTCAGCATAAATGAGGAGATCGCAAAACACGGACAAGTAGAACACCCTGACTACCGAGTTTGCTTTGTTTATGCTTTCTTTTGCCCAGCTATCTTTGATATCATTATCTGTTTCTTTGGTCCAAAGCAAATGTAGCATTGATCGATGAAATAAAAGATCCGATCAGGTAGTTATGAACGGGTCCTTCGTATTTCTATTTAATTCCTCGACGATAACTTGTCGGCGCAGTCTTGTGTTGCGTAACATTTGTCACCGTAGGTACCTCTGCACAAAATACAATCAAGAAGAAAGATGCAGTTCAGACTGTTGCAGAAAACTATGGAATCAAGAACCTAATTGCGATTTCATATATAAACATAAACCTTGGCTTTCACAATATTTGCGCTCATCAATAAGTGATTTAGTCATTTTTCAACTTAGTTGGGGATAATCCCCCTTGTTTGTGGGATGAGGACGAGGTAGTCAGCCGTCTCATTGCCCATGGCGCGTGATGTGAACATGAACGTGAGAAGAAATGCGATTGAAAGGATTTCTAGACACTTGGCTTGTTGACTTTGTTCGTGCTGATACAATAATGTATGTGTGATAGGAACAGGGTGATGTTTGTCAAGGACTTGCCCTAAAACAATCACCAGTTAATCGAGTTTACTATTACTTCGTCGTTGTAAACGCAAGTAGTAATTCTGAGGTAACTGAATAACCATAAAGTTAGTATATTAGTATTTTTTTTCTTCTCTTTTCACTTTTTGTTTGTTTTCGCCTTAATTTGGTCATACTTCGTTCTGAAGATAAGACAGAAATATATGGGCACAATGCAATGGCAATTTTACTGTAGCAATCTAAGCTGCTTTGATGAATGGAAAATACATCTATTGGTGATCGTAATTGCTGAAGTTAACGTGGTCACACAGGATAGTCTTATTCTAACTCAAGACAGTAGGTTCGTTTCCCTTTTCTTGTTTAATTTCTATTAGATCAACTGCTCTGCAGCCTGCTGTTCCCACTGAAGATCCGGTTGAGTATTGCAGCAAGCCGCACACCTCCTTGAGCAATTCGCTTCTGGACAACCGGCAGCGCAGAGAAGAAATAGTCATCTGCAGTTTAATTTCAAGAGGGTCACATCACAGTTTTTCCAATGGAACCATAAACCAATCATTAAGATTACAAAAGTAATTAGTTTAGTCTTTATAATCTACTACCCTCTAAGGTGGAGTCTTGCTCAACACCCTCGTACGCGTTGCAAGCCAGTTCTGCACTCTCCTGGGCGTACCTGCATTTGCTTTCAGCTGTCAGCCTCTGAAGATTAAAGTTTAGTTGGATTGGATCAATGCAGATAACGAGCTTACTTGTCAGCACAAGTCTTTGTTCGGCTACGGCACGTCTCCCACTTCTTCTCTTCATTGGACCACTCCTCCTGTAGGACAAAAAATCGATCAAAACTTTCTACTAACAAGGCGAAATCTGAAGTAATACATTCAATGCAAGACAGTGCAGTGCAGAACTTACAGTAATGTTCAGCTTGATGGCCTCTGTCATCGTGGATAGGTCGTCGTTGTAGAAATCTTTCATGGCTGTTTCGATGACGTTCACATCCCATACCTAGAACAACAAAATAGTAAGTTGCAGTACCATGTATATATCATCTTTCTTGGTATACCTTCAGGTTGTAAACAGAGAACAAAACGAAGCAATGGTCAATTTATTTGATTCTGTCATTGCACTTTACGTACATGGTGAAGGTTGCTCTTCCTTCTGTACCAATGGACAACGATGGTGTTGCCGCCCAGATCGGCAGTATGGCCGCAGTGGAGAGGCTGGTGGACGTCGCCGACGAAGTGTGCAAGGAACATCAGGCTCTCTGTCGGATCAACTGATAGCAGCATAGGTAACCATGTAAGATGCTGCGTGCTCAGTACATATAACGCTTAATGCATACCGGAATAACATGATATTTACATCAAGGAACGATGATATGACTGATGATGCTTACATGGACTTGATGAGTCTTCTAGCGCGGCAGTGTAGTTGTTAATTGCTCCAACAACACACCTATCCTTCTCTCCTTTTGTATCGTGGCAGTCCCCTATTCAAAAATAATACCATCAGACCTATCTCATTTAGTCGTCTTCCAAAGTTCAGTGCATACTATACATCAGTGTAAGATAGATCCTGAATCTCTGATACGGTTTGCGTTGGACTTTTGTTTGTTCTTATTCTATGTTTGGATCTTCTTATGAAAACTTTAACTGTTTAACTGCCATGATGGTGCACGAATTCTGCATCAGTTCATCAGATTGACAGCAACATTTAGCAGACATCTCTGCTCAGGCAAAATAACACAGTAACATGCATGTCACGGTGTCACCTATGGCGGAGACGCAAGCCTAACTTCCTAGTCCAATCAAACAAGCAACCAAAACTCGGACGCTTCGTCTCCAGATTGGCAGGTCAGTCCCATCCGACTTGACGACTAATAAGTCTGTTCTTTTTTTTTACTTCGGTTTATGATTTTTGGTTATGTTTTATGACTTTTGGACTATTTGTGATAGGGTACAGAGTAATAAAAACTCGCGTGCGATTTGATCGATATAAATGAAATCGCTACAGTGTATACTACAATTAATTTGTAAATTTCATTTTAAAAAGATACTCTGTTTAAAAGTTAGTTACCATATAAAAACTAAAATATAATTTTAGAAATCCAAAACAAGATACCCAATAACTCCTGCACCGAAGGGTATTATTCCCTGAAAGATCCTTCAAAGGTGGAAGATTTGCCCAAGCCCTTTTCACCAGAACTCTTAACCGCTAGCCAGACGCCGGTTGCTGCGGGTGAACAGCTGAACATACGGCATGCATAGCAACGTGTCATGACATGATACGAGTCTCTAGTTAACCATCAGCTCTAAGACAAAGTACGCCTTAATGTATGGAATGTACGGACAATCCGTTAAAGAGCCACTTTAGCAAGCAATCAAAGCTCTTGTACCAATGTTATAATAGTTTATACTATAGCACGTCTCGAATACCTTCTGATCAAATAATTACTGTTTATTCACTGACTAGCCACTACTCAAAAACTCTGTAACCCAACATGTGAGCCTCCTTTTGAACGATGTCTTATGTAATTAAGTCATAGAACACATGCGTTTCTATTCCCTTCAACCGCATGACGTTTATCTTTGTGCCTATAACAACAACTGTTTTATGGTTATTTACTAAAGTTCTTCCTCATTGACAATAACCGGCTGACGGTGATTGAATAGGTATCTCTCGCTGATAACAATAGATTGGATGGAATCGATAAGGCGCCAGTTCACGAAGGTAACTGACACCTATTTGGCGCTACTTAAGTCTTGCTTGTACGGAAGAGGGAAAAAAGATAAAGGAGAAAACATTAGCAAGATTATTTCGTATTAGTACATGTAGCTTTTTTTTTCTTCTGTAATCGCTTATTAAGAATAAGTTATAATTTAATTATATCAATAAAATTATCATATTTTCCTTTTTTTATCATTCTGTGAGACTTAATTTTTCCTATTATTCGTAAGACGGAAGATTCGATCTTCGAGCTAGTTCAGAGTATGGGAGCGCGCGCACGTACGGGCGTAGCTGAACTTGCAGTCTCCAGGCGTGTCGGCGAAGTGCAGGGGGCTCGACCACCGGTACCGGAAGCGCTGGTTGTCCGCCCACGAGCACGTCTCCGCGAGCTCGCCGCCGGCCCACCCCGGCAGGAGGTCCTTCACCGCCGTCGAGGCCTCGCTCGTCAGGAAACTCTGCAAGGTTTCGATTCCATCAATCAGCTTTTCTCTCCAACGTCTCCGATAGCTAATCAAACAAATTAACTATGTCTTTGCTGGGTTCGTGCTCTTTTACCTCGGCGATCTTGCACACCATGTAGTGGCCCTGCTTGCCCCATGCTTCGGTCGTAGGAGCTCTTGCCATCACCGTGACCAGAAGGATGTGAAGAATCAGGAGCAGGCCCATGTTAGCTTAGCTTAGCTTCTCTCTGTGTGTGTGTGTTGTTATGTTCCTTTCCTTTCTTGCCTCGTGTACTGCTCCCCTATTTATACAACCGGCTAACTAATGTCCCTGTTCTGATTCCTTTTTCTGATCTATGATGCCTTTCGTCCGAACAATTGGACGAGTTTAAAACTTGTAATGGACTGGTTCCATGTGACTCCGGCCAAGTGGGATGTATGATAATTGATAGGATAGGCGCGCGACATGTACGACAGAAACAAAGGTGTTGCTTGTTCTCATGCGCAGTACGTAACCAACGCTGTTTTCTCTAGTCGTTATCCGCTCCGTGCAATCGGGTTCAGCGGTCGCTTCAGTGCCCACTCCCAACCAACGTTGTGCATGCTTTCTGAATTCTGATTGGAGAAGGTCTCATCGATGCAGATACATATCTCAGATATATCTTTCTCTGCATCAAAGAAGATTAGCATTGACCTGTTGGTTCTTTATAATGATGATGATGATGATGATGATGATGATGATGATAAACGATTAAACACAGCTCAAGAAATGAATTTAGGAAGCATGTCTGCTCGTTTGAACGGGCATATATATGCTTAATTGCTCATGCACCCGTGTTATGCAATATGATGGGCCAACATGCACGATTTTCACGGTAGCCGTTAAATTCAGTTCTGGATCTGAAGAACATGGCGGTCTTGTAAGGAGATGCCCATTTACACGTTAATTTTAGTTATTGTTGTCGTGGCTGTTTGGCACGTTCTACGCCCACTTGTACGTTTTGAATCGGAAGAACGTGGCTGTCTAGCAGGTGGTAGGTATGGACTCTTCCTCTGGGTCTCCAACTGCTATACATGATACATTGATAAAAGGCAATCAATAACACTAGAGTATGGGTGGGTTCAAGAGCAACAGCACGGCGTTCAGTGTTGTAATGGAGACCGACTCTTGCGATCTGAAACTGGTGTTCCGCTGAAAATATTATGTAGTCGGAAAGAGTTCGAATTGTTAACGATATCAGAGTAAGTGAGTTCATGCCTGATATAGTTTCAGAATAGGTCGAGATCAAATCCCAGGTCCAAGACCAAGCCGGCGCCGAAGCCGCGGGGAGGACGCACGGTCACTCTAACTTGCCGCCTCCCAGATCGGTAAGTGGCGTGAACGGCGTGCAGCATGGTTGGGTATGGGCACGCGGTGCGGCGCGCCACGTGCCTGCCAGGGTTCCCATGCCGTGCGTTGAGGTAAACATATTGATATGAGATATCATTTCCCTCAGCAAGAATACTGTTTTTCATGACTGAAGTAAACATATTTATATGAGATATCATTTCATTTGGAAGTTCGTTGAGAATAGGAAAGTTGAGGTCGAGTTCATCAGCACCGACGAGCAGCTCGCAGACATCTTGACGAAGGCGTTGGGATGCGTCAAGTTTCAGGAGTTACGTACAAAGATTGGGCTCATCGAAGTTAAGCAAGTGCATAAGGTTCCTCGTTGAGATCAATAAGATTAGGGAGTGGTTTGTTGAAGTAATCATTAGAGGACTGTATGGCTTCATCAATATGACTGCATGGCACTTGAGTGGAAGTCGAAGTGGAGCAATTGTGTTTCTGTTGATGTTTAGTATTCACATGTGAAAATGTTTTCACTTTTATACTTATATATAAATAGATGATTAATAGAAGGGAAGATCATTAAAACAACCAGTCCAACACCGCCGGGATCACAGTTAATACTTAATAGTTAACCATCACTTGCCGATTGGGTGAGCTGCAGCTCTTTTGCAGCATAACTTTATTTGCACTGAACCACTCCCGATCGGCTATGAACGCAACAAATCCAAATCCACCCAAACAAGTAGAAGTAATAGCTATTAACTAATAAACTCGTACAACCTTTCTACAATGGAAGCAACATTATCTTGGATTATTTTTTTTGAAGAAACAACATCATCTTGGAATTTCAGATGACTGAAGGAACTCTTGCTCCAAGCTGTATTGTCTAGTTCCTTCACCGCCTTTGCTGCCCTTGTATAACTGATCTTTTAGTACATTCAGGCTAACTCGTGTGGTCTGAGAACTGACATGGACCTTTGAGCTTTGCACATCTTCAAGTGTAGTCTCTACTTGCCTCATTGTAGGCCTTTCTTCGCCTTTTAAGCTTAAGCATGCTTCTGCGAGCGTTGCAACCACCTCAGCATCTTCAGCCCCTCCCTCCTCGACAATTTGTAAATCTAGAATATCTGACAAGCAGTTCTCTCTTATCAGCGACACAAAGTATGATGCTAGGCTTGTGGCTTCTGATGAGTGAGAAGAGAAAACTGGTGTCACCCCTGTCAGTAGCTCTGCTAGGATGACACCAAAGCTGTAAACATCGCTCTTCTCCGTGAGTCGACTAGTGTAGTAGTATTCAGGATCAAGGTAACCATACGTTCCTTGGATGGCTGTAAGTATTCCAGTCTCATCAATTGAAATTGACCTTGAAGCTCCAAAATCTGATACTTTTGCTGTTAAAGCATCAGTAAGTAGTATATTTGCGGATTTGATATCTCTATGGAACACTGATATGGAAGCGGCAGAGTGTAGATATGCAACGGCCCTTGCAGTTTCCAATGCAATCCTCAGTCTATCTTTCCATGACAAATGGATCTCACTTTGGCCATGAAGATGATGCGAGAGAGTTCCATTTGATATGAACTCATACACTAGTAAAGGTACTTCTGTCTCGAGGCAACAACCAAAGAGCTTCACCACATTTCTGTGGTTAGTCTGCGAAAGTATGACAACCTCGTTTATGAACTGGTCAATTTCCCTTTGAACCACAATTTTAGACTTCTTGATGGCCACAATACGTTGATCAGATAAGATGCCTTTGTAGACAGTGCCGTGGCCGCCGCCACCAAGTATGCGATTCTGGTCAAATTTGTTCGTTGCTTGCTCTAGTTCTTCCAAGCTGAAAATCTTCAATCTTTCGGCTATATCTTTGCTTGAAGATATCAGCTGTTGGAGAAGCAATCCATGGTTTTTCATGAAAAACTTTTGTCTCGACTTCTTGGCTTTTCGTTGCTTGAGTTTCTTGGTGACTTTGGCAACACCCAGGAGTGAGAACAGTAGGCCAAAACCCGCACTGATTGCTATTATGGTAATTAAACCTGAAGAAAACAAACGTAAAGATTGAGAATATAGTATAAGCGGCATGCACTTTAAGAATCAAACTGCTGTGCTCAACAGGGAAATCATTTTCGGCCATGAACTTCGGTTTGCGGCCTACTCCGAAAAAGCCCAATTCGGGTAAAAATGTTGGCCCATTTTGAAGTTTTTCGGCCCATCAACCCTCCAACCCAACCAATCTTCATTGCTGGCTCGCCCGACTACCCGTCGGCCCGTCCTCTCTCTTGAGCCCTCTCGATCCTGATCTCTCTCTCTCTCTCTCTCGACCAAGTTGAGCGGAGAGGAGCGCCAGAGGGATCGCCACCGGGAGGAGAGGATTTGGGTGCGGGCTCCTTCCTTGGTCGGGAGGAGGGAGATAATGGTGCCAAGAATTTCATCAGGGATGAGACTGATCCTGTCTATAGGTTCCTCCTTTTGGATTTCTCCAACCCCTCATCAATTTTTTTTTAAATTTTCGAATTTCGGATTTCTTAGAGGGGTCCGAATATTTGTTCTTAACCGAAAATGTTTTCCTTGGTGCTCAATCGAAAGTTTCAAATTACTAGACTGTTCTATGGCAGAAGTTTTGTTGGAATATTCGTTTGTTAGAGCACTATCTTGGATGTATTTTGTACCAGAACACATGGTTTACTGCCGAAAAACACTGCATTCTTGTAATTTTTTAATTAATCTTTTTGTTGTCCATTTCTGAACGGTCTACCGAGCGTTGCTTTCAGTTAGCATTCGGGACAACTAATTTCGAAGCTGAAGAATGTAGGAGCAGTACATTTTCATATTTCAAAACAGAATTATTTTAGGAGTAAAACTGATTTCTCATGTGGTCCTTACTCCTCAGTCGTATTCAAAGAGAATATTATTCCGAGTGAGTTGTCTAAGTATACTTGTACCTGGAAGGCTAGTAATACTTTTCTTTGATGAGCATCGGTACGTCCCGGGCATATTGATGCAGGTTCCGTCACTTCCGTGGCACGGATAAACATTTGGCTGTTCGCACTCGTTGATATCTGAAAGAGACGGATTACAACGTTGAAATAGCAGAGGCATTTATCTGAAATAACATGGCCCCTTGTTAAAAACGACGCAATTACGCAAGCACATGGAGAAAGTAGTCATTAATACCTTGGCATCCATTGGCAATGTAAGGATTGCCTTCGTATCCTTTCGAACAGTTGCACCGCCTTCGGTCATAATTTCCACCAACAAGATAGCTAGAGCTGTTTGAGCTTAGGCATCCCCAGTCAGAAGAGTTCGGGCCAATAGATCTGAAGGCGAACATGTCCTCATCGCTGATTAAATCCAACCACCACTCCAACACCACCGGAACACTCTGAACCATGATTTTACGGAAACTAGGTGGAAGAACGGAATCATCCGCGTAAATGCGTCCCTGTGTGAAGTTAGTCAGCATCTCGTCTTCGTTTCTGCTGAACCAGTCCTGATCAACAATGAACACGGCAGTATCCCTCGAGGAACGACCGATAGATTCTTGCATGGCCAGATGCGTGACATGGATGCCGTACGAATAGGGCCCCCACGGGATGGACGTCTGGCAGCGGCCAATCCCCGAGCACGAGGAGCCGGCCGTGGGATTCTGCTTGCTGTCCACGCACATGGCGGCGCAGGTGCTGGAGTAGTCGGCCGAGCCGAGCGTGTCGCGGGGGATGATCCGCGCCACGATGTTGCAGCCGAAGGCCACGAACCAGTTGTACGAGCCCGACATGGTGAAGGGCCAGGTGGCCAGCGGGCCAGACCATGAGACGTTGAACTCTGCATCTGGAGTGGCTGAATGCAAAACTTTGCTGCGGATGCGTACCGTGCCGTCCAGCAAGGAGATGCCGAGCACTTCCATGCCGTGGCCTAGGAACAGCTTCGGTGGGTGCTGCGTCTCGTCGCAGGTGAGGTTAAAGCCCTCGTGGAAGCAGCCCTGGCCAATGCCGAAAGGGTACGGCACACGTATGCCACCACAGCTTTCCGGGCAACCAGGCAGGGCTACTGGTCCTGCTAGTGTTGTCACCAGGAGCTGAATGGTGAGTGCTCCGATCGTGCCGATCGTCGCTCGTCGGGAAGAAGAGATGGAAATCGTCATCTCTCTGAGCGTACAAGCTAGTCGAGCCTACTCCCGTCTTTGTTTAGGGTGAACACGGGGCATAAGGTTTTTATTGGGAGTTGCTTTGAAGTCCGTTAAAACAAGCAATTGACGGTCTTCAAAAAAAAAAGAAAAGAAAAAGACTAGGAAGCCGAAGTGACTGGTGCTGGACTAACCATTGGCACATTTACGAAAATTTTGACCAGCCTAGCGTTTTCCATAAGGCAGATAGAAAACTGACATGTTGACAAGTTTGACACTTCCTTTTAGTCCCTAGGATACGGTTGGCAGAATATCCGCCCAATGGTCTTGCGGCAAGCGTCTCCGAGAGATGAGAGCATCTCCAATAGTCCCTAGGGGAGAGAGGAGAAGCCGTCGCGTGTAGACGACGGTCACAGCACGGAAACCAACACACGGACGACGACCCGCGAGCTGTCGGAGATGAGCCGTCGCTCGAGCACGCGGTTTATGACATTTCAGCTTAGGTGGGCTGGGCGTTTGGGTCATCTGTACCTTGTCGGGATGACCAACGTCAAGTGTTAGGGTGCCTTTGGTTGAGCTTTTGGGAGCTGCTTTTGCTTCCAAAAAGTCAAAAGCCAACCAAAGGGGTGGAAATCAGAAGCTGCTTTTTCAGAAGCAGCTACTTTTGGGTAGTACAGTTTTGAAAGCACCTTGGACCTTGCTTTTGGCTTCTGGCTTTCTGCTTTTTGAAATGGTGAAAATAGAAAGCTGTTTCACAGTTGTTTCAAGGAAAATAGAGATAGGAGGTAAGTTTTATACTTGTTTGAACCAAACAGCTTACAGCTTTTCCACAGCTCACAACCTACAGCAGCTTTTCCACAGCCCACAGCTCACAACAGCTTTTTCAGAAGTCACAGCTCAACCAAACACACCCTAAGCGCTGAACAGTCAGTGATCTACTTCTAGTCTTACACTGTGACTTTTTCTTTTTAGTTTTTTAGCTGTCTTTTAGTTTCGGGTTTTTAATAATTATTATTTATTAGACTAATAAATTATATTTAAAAGACGTAGCTAAAAAATAGGATTACCAACATATCTTTAGACCAAATTCAATTCAGTTCTTGAGGCTAATGTCAACAAAGATGTCTTGTTTGAGTATTCCCTATACGATAGGGAACACGCTTTCGGTGCTGGCCCAATCTTTCGGTCATGGATTCGTCGGTTGAGTTTACTCGGAGTGGACGTTGAAGTCAACTGAAAGAACAATATTTTTGTATACAAAAAAGGGACTAATAGTATTGAAGTATAGATGGCCTTTGTCTAGTTAGTTCCAAAGCCAAGCTAACCAATAAACCAAACATGCTCATCAGCTCTGAAACGAACCGAAACTTCACAAAATTGAGAATTTTCTTTTGAATTTGATTCCTTGAGTTTTCCAGCCAATTCTCCTCCAAATCCAAGCCAACTTTTCCCTAAAACCCCTGCCAAATCTCCTCACTAACTCAATTTCGTCAGCTTCCTTGACCGGCACGGCGCAAGCAGCCGCAATTCATCGCCGCCTCTGCTCTCTCTCTCGTGATTTCCTCTCTCAGCCGACCTGAGCCGTGCCAGCACCTTTTGACCGCCGCAACACTCTGCCCGAGACGCCAGACATGAACCCCAGCCGACCCTCCCTGAGCCTTCCCGACCTCAGCTGTTCAGCCGCCGCCGCCATTGCGCCCTACTGTGCTGAACCGCCTCCGGGCGCTATAAAAGCCGCAGACCCTCCTGAACCTCTCCACACTTTCCCGTGAAGCTCCCTACACGCCCAATTAGCCTCCCACTGCCCCCACTTCCGGCAATCACCGAGAAGCTCCAAGGTGAGCTCAAACTCAATCCCGTCAATTTAGCCAATTACTTTTCGATTGCTTACTCCCACAGCTTCCTCAAGCTCCCAAGAACCTCCCCAAGCCATCGCCTTAGCTCCCCAAGCCCTCCTCTCCTTCGCCGCCGAAGTCCGTCGTTCGACCCTGGCACCCCGTTGTGGCTAGCCAAATCCCGACCTCCCCAACCCGAACCACCGCCACCCTAGACTCCCTGAGTGCCCCTAGATGGTTAAACACCCGCCGATTTTGGGAATAGTTGCCCCTATAGCTCCCAAGCCGTAAAAAACCATACCGGACTCTTGACCTCACCACCGGTGAACGCCACCGACCCCAAAAAAGGGTTTCTTGCATCCCCCGGAGCCCAACCGTGGTCCTCGCTCCCATCGCAACCCACTGTAGAGCCACCGATCACTGTCGCTTTTTCCTTTGTTTTCAAGCGCGCGCGGGCGAGAGGTAGACGACGACGCTATTCATTTGGGCCGAGCGGAGGTGGGCCAAATCAGCCGAGCAGGCCGGGCCACCAAATTCTTGTGCGGCACTATAGCAAGCGGAAGGCGTTGTAGCAACCGGGCCTCGGCCCGAAACAGTAACCAGACTCGCTTTAATAGTGAACACTCGGCTTAAACAGTAAACCCGACCCGCAATGAATAGTAAAAGCCTGCAATGAATAGTGCTAGACCCGTTACAGTTCACAAAACCTGAAAATGCATATTTATACCCATTTTGACCGTTTCGAGCACACCGACCCATTTCTCAGGCCCATTTCACCTTTTGGAGCGTTCTAAAAGCTCAGAATCTATTTTATTTGATTTTTCTTGGATTTTCTTTCTTCATTTCTTTATTCCTAGCTCAATTCTTCAAGCATGGAATTAAATTGTTTTCCTTGCTTTGCGTTAGCTCCCGACGTTAATTTCCAGGAAGACCAAGGAGGAGAAGTGCAAGCTCAAGGACTAGAAGAATACGAACTTGTTGAAATAGTGAATCCTCAAGGCAAGTCACATGTCATTGATCATATTGAACCCACTTTTCTTTAATTATTTACTTATAAATATTTTATTACGTTATTTGTGCACTGTTATTTTATGTATGAAAGATGTTTAGAATGACATGATATTAGCTAACGTCCTACCACCCAAAAAAGCCCTGTTTAATTTGATGGCCATATTCACTTTGACAAAACATAGTAATATTAAAAGTATTATTAGTATAATCACAGTAGATTAGGAACTCAACAATCTTTTACTACTAAGAGTCTTGGCATTTTGCCGATAGAATTTTAAAAATGAATCTAGGATAAGGAAATATCACGGGGAGCCATGAGATGGCCTAAGCCATGACCTTATCCTAAGGTGAAAAGCTTGGTATGAAATAGAGGTAGTGCCACTGGCACTAAAATATGAGTTTTGATAAGTTGCCTCAGTGAAAATATAAGGACTAGACCTTTATGCCAAGTAAAGAACATAGCAACCGCTCAACCACAAGCGTTGACTTGTCAAACCTGGTTTAGTAGCTGTTCAGATCAATTAAATATCTACATAAATGCATGATATACTATTCCAGAAAAGGGAACAACCGGCGTTGGGTTGTGGTATAGAAACGGTAAAATCATACTTTCACAACGGTAGGCTCCGCTTTGTCAGGCCGTCGAATTCCGTGACAGAGGGTCCATAATCTATTGGGTAGAGGCTACATAAAGAGATGAGCAGTGAAATAACCTTATTTTCTCAACTCAGTCATGAGGGTTGAGGAATCTTATGGGTAAAGTTGGGCAGCTCTGCAGAGTTATTTATAAATAGTATTCGAATACATCATGCTTCCAGTATATGAAGCTGTGTTTAATGAGTGATTCCAATAGCAAAGTATAAGTAGATTTGGAATTGTTTTGGAAATGTGAAAAATATGTTAATCAAGTTTGAAAACCCCCCAAATTCCTAAAGAAGTTTATGATTTGATATTTTATGTTTAAAAGCAAAAGTGTTTACAAACAAAATTACATCTACATAAAATAATAAACTGCTTTACCCCATTCCATGGCAATCTCTTGCATATAGTTAAATAGCATTTTCTATGTGACTTGTTGAGTACGATTGGTTGTACTCATACTTGCTAAAATCATAAACAGAGAATACTTGTCAAGAAAATGAATGAGTTTATCAAGACGACGCTGAGCTCTACGATATAGATGATGCTGGTGTTAGGGTTTATTATACACTCAGGCATGCCTGTGGAGTTTCTTTTGTAATGTAACCTTGGGTTGTACGCCCCGCTATGTAAAACTTGGCTGCTAAGCCTTGATTTTGTAATAAAGTTTGGTTTTTATGCTTAAGCTTGTTTTGGTAATGATGTACACTCATCTACAGTACTCGCAGCTGAACAATCCTGAGCAGTTGTGAGGGTAACATAACGTCCCCAGAAATGGGGATGTTACAAGCTCATGTATCTCCCAATAGGTGTATCTCCCTAGCTACCTCGTCTAGCTAGTTAATAGAGGCGTATGCATGCAGAGACGGAATAAGGCTCCGCTCATTTGGGTTTAGGCTTTTGGTTTCCGGCTTATTTTTCACTATTCCTAAACTTCTTCTTTTTCTAAGTTTTCAGATTTTTTTGAGCTTTTTTGACAGTTTTTTCGTATTCGTTTGCATTATACGTGCTAGGCTAACCTCTTTTTTATTTATATATATTTTAATTTTAATTATGTCAAATACGCCATCGTCGGTTACAATGCAATTTTAGCCAGCTATAGTGAAAATTTAGTCATAAGCCACAAAAATTCAGCCTAACTGAGCACCACCTAAACGTGCTCTCAAATTGGGTTGCCGCGCATGTCCTGGTTGAAACGGACTCGCTAACTCTGGTTTAGGCCATGTACAACATGTGAGTTGAGACAACCACGATCTTTAATATCTAGAGCGGCACCATCTTTTAGGAACAACGGCTGAATTCTTCTTGGCTTTATGTTATCACTTTCTGTTATAGTAGCTAACTTTTAAATGGTGTGTTTTAAGGCGGGATCTACAGGTATACTGTAGTAGACACTGTACCAAGTTCAACTATACTGGTCAAAATCGCATGCGGATATTTTTCTCTGTGTACTGTCTCTCGTGAACAGTCAGAATTCAAAAACCATAAGTCAAAACCCAAAGACACATCCCAAAAGAATCCACCCAGTATATTTAGTAAGTTGTCTCTAGCGCAATTCACAACATAAATTATTTATAATTTTTTTTTCTAAAGTGGGTCCACATGTCAGTTTTTTATTAACCCACTGGCTCTCTCTCCTCCCCTCCTACGCTCTCCCTCTCCCTCCATGTCACCCTCTCCCTCAACGCTGCTGATGAAGCCTTCTCCCTAACGTTGCTAGTCACCGTCCTCAACCCCAACGCTGCCCTCTCCCCCAACGCTGATGGTCGGCACCTTCTCCCTCAACGTTGTCGGCCGCTACCACCACTATCCTACAACGATGGCAAGCTCCTCCTACTTCACCGTTGCGACCAGCATGCTCGTCGCCGTTGACCCGGCCAGATTTGGCTCAACGGTGTGTGGATCTGACCAGACTTGACCAGTTCCAAACGACAGCGAGTCGGATCGAGCTTTGATGCGAGGCGCCCGATCTTCGCGATGTAGGATCGTTTTTGATAGTAACTAGTGTGGCTATTGATGAATGTTGTGGCTACGGGCCAAACAGTAGAGAAGGGGACTAGTAGAAGAGGAAGGAGAGCCAGATCTGTGGGAGAGGTGGTGAGAATGAGAGGATGTCCCCCCTTTGCCCCTCTTGGGGGTTTATATATATAAGTGGGGTAGAATGGAAAATCCCCATTCTACCCCTTAGTACTTACAAGGGATGCGGGTACATTAGTATATTTACACTGGTATATTCCTCTACACTATTGGGCCTATTACATGTTTGACTAGTTGCACGGTCCAGTCACGGGGGATTGAGCCACCCCCACAACAGTACTCCCTCGACAGCATGCGCTGAGGTCCCGATGGGCGAGCTGACGTGATCAACCACCCAGCCCCCCGTTCCCCGACAGCAAGCGCGAGGGTGCCGAGTGGCGAGCCGTTGCAACTGGTAGCTTGTAGACCCCAGAGGCAATGCCTACGAAGAAATCCGTAAACTCCTGCGCTAAACCCCGTGCCGTCCCGCCGGGGCGATGCCTACAAGGCGGACGGCGGAGTCCTGCGCCGGAGCCATGCCGTCCCGCCGAGGCGATGCCTACGAGGCGGACAGCGTAGTCGAGCACCGAAGACGTGTCGTTGAGCGGCGAAGACGTGCTGTCGAGCGGCGAAGACGTGCCGTCGAGAGCCGAAGACGTGCCGTCGAGAGCCGAAGACGTGCCGTCGAGCCGAGGCGATGCCTACGAGGCGGACGGCGGAGTCGAGCGCCAAAGACGTGTTGTCGAGCGCCGAAAATATGCCGTTCAGCGCCGAACACGTGCCGTCCCGCCAAGGCGATGTTTACGAGGCGGACGGCGAAGTCGAGCGCCGAAGACGTGCCGTCGAGCGCCGAAGCGATGCCTACGAGGCGGACAGTGAAGTCGAGCGCCGAAGACGTGCCGTCCCGCCGAGGCGATGCCTACGAGGCGGATGGCGAAGTCCAGCGCCGAAGACGTGCCGTTCAGCCGAGTCGATGCCTACGAGGCGGGCAGCGTAGTCGAGCGCTGAAGACGTGTCATCGAGCGTCGAAGACGTGCCGTCCCGCCGAGGCGATGCCTACGAGGCGGAAGGCGAGGTCGAGCGCCGAAGACGTGTCGTCGAGCGCCGAAAACGTGCCGTCCCGCCGAGGCGATGCCTACGAGGCGGACCGCGAAGTCGAGTGCCGACGACGTGTCGTCGAGCGCCGAAGACGTGCCGTCCCGCCGAGGCGATGCCTACGAGGCGGACGGCGAAGTTGAGCGCCGAAGACGTGTCGTCCAGCCGAGGCGATGCATACGAGGTGGACAGCGTAGTCGAGCGCCGAAGACGTGTCGTCGAGCCCCGAAGACGAGCCATCCCGCCAAGGCGATGCCTACGAGGCGGACGGCGAAGTCGAGCGCTGAAGACGCGTCGTCGAGCGCCGAAGACGTGCCGTCCCGCCGAGGCAATGCCTACGATGCGGACGGCGAAGTTGAGCGTCGAAGACACGTCGTCGAGCCGAGGCGATGCCTACGAGGCGTACAGCGTAGTCGAGCGCCGAAGACGTGCCGTTCCACCGAGGCGATGCCTACGAGGCGGACGGCGAAGTCGAGCGCCGAAGACGTGCCGTCCCGCCGAGGCGATGCCTACGAGGCGAACGGCGAAGTCGGGGCCGAAGACGTGTCGTCGAGCGCCGAAGACATGCCGTCCCGCCGAGGCGATGCCTACGAGGCGGACGGCGAAGTCGTCGAGCGCCGAAGACGTGTCGTCCCGCCGAGGCGATTCCGACGACCGCCGTGGCGATGCCTACGAGGCGAACGGTGAAGTCGAGTGCCGAAGACACGTCGTCGAGCCGAGGCGATGCCTACGAGGCGGACAGCGTAGTCGAGCGCCGAAGACGTGCCGTTCCGCCGATGCGATGCCTACGAGGCGAACGGCGAAGTTGAGCGCCGAAGACGTGTCGTCGAGCGCCGAAGACGTGCCGTCCCGCCGAGGCGATGCCTACGAGGCGGACGGCGAAGTCGAGCGCCGAAGACGTGTCGTCCAGCCGAGGCGATGCATACGAGGTGGACAGCGTAGTCGAGCGCCGAAGACGTGTCGTCGAGCGCCGAAGACGTGTCGTCGAGCGCCGAAGACGTGTCGTCCCGCCGAGGCGATGCCTACGAGGCGGACGGCGAAGTCGAGCGCCGAAGACTTGTCGTCGAGCGCCGAAGACGTGCCGTCCCGCCGAGGCGATGCCTACGAGGCGGACGGCGAAGTCGAGCGCCGAAGTCTTGTCGTCGAGCGCCGAAGACGTGCCGCCCCGCCGAGGCGATGCCTACGAGGCGGACAGCGAAGTCGAGCGCCGAAGACGTGTCGTCGAGCGCCGAAGACGTGCCGTCCCACCGAGGCGATGCCTACGATGCGGACGGCGAAGTCGAGCGCCGAAGACGTGTCGTCCAGTGCCGAAGACGTGGCGTATAGCCGAGGCGATGCCTACGAGGCGGACGGCGAAGTCGAGCGCCGAAGACGTGTCGTCCCGCCGAGGCGATGCCGACGACCGCCGAGGCGATGCCTACGAGGCGAGCGGCGAAGTCGAGCGCTGAAGACACGTCGTCGAGCCGAGGCGATGCCTACGAGGCGGACAGCGTAGTCGAGCGCCGAAGACGTGCCGTTCCGCCGATGCGATGCCTACGAGGCGAACGGCGAAGTCGAGCGCCGAAGACGTGTCGTCGAGCGCCGAAGACGTGTCGTCCCGCCGAGGCGATGCCTACGAGGCGGACGGCGAAGTCGAGCGCCGAAGACGTGTCGTCGAGCGCCGAAGACGTGCCGTCCCGCTGAGGCGATGCCTACGAGGCGGACGGCGAAGTCGAGCGTCGAAGACGTGTCGTGGAGCGCCGAAGACGTGCCGTCCCGCCGAGGCGATGCCTACGAGGCGGACGGCGAAGTCGAGCGCCGAAGCCGTGTCGTCCAGCGCCGAAGACGTGCCGTCCCGCCGAGGCGATGCCTACGAGGCGGACGGCGAAGTCGAGCGCCGAAGACGTGTCGTCCAGCGCCGAAGACGTGCCGTCCAGCCGAGGCGATGCCTACGAGGCGGATAGCGTAGTCGAGTGCCGAAGACGTGCCATCCCGCCGAGGCGATGCCTACGAGGCGGAAGGCCCGTTCCCCTACTTCAAAAACAGTGCCCGCGAAGAGCGGGCGCTTGCGGCGTAGGCCGAGGGCGCTACGCACGCCGAGGTAAGGAGGCGGAGCCGCCGTTCCCCTACCTCAAAAACAGTGCCCGCGGAGTGCGGGCGCTTGCGGCGTAGGCCGAGGGCACTACGCACGCCGAGGCAGGGAGGCGAAGCCGCCGTTCCCCTACCTCGAAAAATAGTGCCCTCGGAGAGCGGGCGCTTGCGGCGTAGGCTGAGGGCACTACGCACGCCGAGGCAAGGAGGCGAAGCCGCCGTTCCCCTACCTCGAAAAACAGTGCCCGCGGAGAGCGGGCACTTGCGGCATAGGCCGAGGGCGATACGCGCGCGGAGGCAGGGAGGCGGAGCCGCCGTTCCCCTACCTTCAAAAAGGCGATGCACTCCCTGGTGCAACGCGCGTAAAGGCACGATATCCTGGTGGTGCGTCGCTAAAGTGATGCACTCCCTGGTGTCTCGCCCATCGCGCTATTTTTATACTCTGTAGAGTGCACAGGAACAACATCCGCGTCTTATTTATACTCCGTAGAGTGCGTGGGATCAACATCCACATCTTATTTATACTCCGGAGAGTGCGCGTAAGGACAATGTCCATGCGTGCGCGGCATCCACGTCTTGTTTATACTCTGTAGAGTGCGCAGGGACAACATCCGCGTCTTATTTATACTCCGTAGAGTGCGTGGGATCAACATCCACGTCTTATTTATACTCCGTGGAGTACGCGTAAGGACAATGTCCATGCGTGCGCGACATCCGCGTCTTGTTTATACTCCGTAGAGTGCGCAGGGACAACATCCGCGTCTTATTTATACTCTGTAGAGTGCGTGGGATCAACATCCACGTCTTATTTATACTCCGTGGAGTACGCGTAAGGACAATGTCCATACGTGCGCGGCATCCGCGTCTTGTTTATACTCCGTAGAGTGCGCAGGGACAACATCCGCGTCTTATTTATACTCTGTAGAGTGTGTGGGATCAACATCCACGTCTTATTTATACTCCGTAGAGTGCGTGCGGAGGCGGACCTAAACGCTACGCCTTATTTAGAGTCCGTAGACTGGTGCGTGCGGAGGCGTACCTCGACGCTACGTCTTATTTATACTCCGTAGAGTGCGCGCGGAGGCGTCCCCCCGTTGCGTCTTATTTAGAGTCCGTAGAATGGCACGTGCGGAGGCGGACCTCGACGCTACGTCTTATTTTAGAGTCCGTAGACAGGTGCGTGCGGAGGCGAACCTCGACGCTACAACTTAATTTAGAGTCCGTAGACTGGTGCGTGCGGAGGCGGACCTCGACGCTACGACTTAATTTAGAGTCCGTAGACTGGCGCATGCGGAGGCGGACCTCGACGCTACGACTTAATTTAGAGTCCGTAGACTGGCGCGTGCGGAGGCAGACCTCGACGCTACGACTTAATTTAGAGTCCGTAGACTGGCGCGTGCGGAGGCGGACCTCGACGCTACGACTTAATTTAGAGTCCGTAGACTGGCGCGTGCGGAGGCGGACCTCGACGCTACGACTTAATTTAGAGTCCGTAGACTGGTGCGTGCGGAGGCGGACCTCGACGCTACGACTTATTTATACTCCGTAGAGTACGCCGACGCTCGAGGCAATCGTGCGATTTAAATAAAAAACGAGGACCAAAACAGAGGCATCAAAGAAATGGCCGAAGACTTGCGACAACGAAAACGTTCCAGAATGCTACACCAGGAAAGCATCAAGTGCTACAGGAGCCCAGAACAGGCCAAAACTGGAGACACAAACACGGCCAAATCAACTGCTCTCCGAATGGAACTGCGGTCGCAATAAATGATATGATGCACAACCGTTTCTTACAGTGATAAGTTGGAGATGTGGGCCACGCAGTTCGACGCCGGATGCTCAACGTTGGCTCGACATGGACTGCGGAGCTTAGGCTCGTCGTCGCGCTGGTACTGGAGGCGACACGCCAAGCCGAAGACGTGGGCTGCACAGTGCGACGTCTAGGGCGCTAAGCTGGCGCGAGGCCACGACCCTCGTCACTGAGGCTGATGGCGCGCGGAGGCCGACGCGGACGAGTGCGGAGGCTTCGCGAAGCTGAGGCGTATGTCGCAGGGGCCGGGTGTAGACGAAGCCAACGGAGGCGTGGAGGCCGCTGGAGCTAGCTGCTGCACGGCTGGATGTCTCATGCATGCATACGTGAAGTTTGCATGGATGGATATCTCATGCACACACGTGATGTCGCTTGACGTGCGGAGACTTGCGCTCGACCTGCGGAGATTGGCGCGGAGCCAAAGTTGGGGAAGCCGACGCGGAGGCCTCGGACGACCGCCCATGACCGCTTGGCGAAGAGTGCGAATGCTGCGGCGAAGACCCCTCTGACCTCGGCGCAGACCGCGGGCGCCACGGCGGAGACCACTCCGATCATGGCGAAGACTCCGAAGACACTGGCAGAGACCCCCAAAGGCGCTGTCGCAGCCGCGGAGTACCGGCGAGGTAGGCGCGGCCAGCTCGGACCTCGGCGAAGCGAAGGCCGAGGGCGAAGGTCGACGAAGCCCACCTGTGCGAAGCCAACGTCAAGGCTGCCGGCGCGGAGTCTCACTGTGAAGACTGCGACTTGGCTATTCGACGTAGAGGCTTCGACGGAGCGGCCAGCTCGGACATCGGTGAAGCGAAGGCCGAGGGCGAAGGTCGACGAAGCCCACATGTGCGAAGCCACCGTCAAGGCTGCCGGCGCGGAGTCTCACTACGAAGACTGCGACTTGGCTATTCGACGTGGAGGCTTCGACGGAGCGGCCAGCTCGGACCTCGGCGAAGCGAAGGCCGAGGGCGAAGGTCGACAAAGCCCACATGCGCGAAGCCAACGTCAAGGCTACCGGCGCGGAGACGACCTGGAGCAGGTCCTTGGCGAGGTCGAGGTCGGTCGAGGCCTACCACTTCGCCTGCATCGCTTCTCGTGCACGGATGGATGTACGCGGAGCCTGCGCGTGCATGGATGGCACTACTCTGCGAGCGTGGTGACTCCGCGGACGATCCAGGAAGTCGAGGACGCCCACGTGGAATCTAGCTCGTGGAGGCGGGGTGCGCGGAGGCCGCCCGTTGTTGTGCGGAGCCACGCGGAGGCGAGGCTATTCGCGGCGGGGCTAGCCGACGCGGAGCTTGGGTCGATGATGTCGGCGCGAAATCTGGCGCGAAGTTCTCCTGGCCGCGGAGACGGGCGCGGATGCCTGCGGGCACCAAGTGACGCTGCATGACGACGGGGCCGAGTGGAGTCCCATGCCGAGGCGACGGTGCATGACCACGCGGAGCCGACGTGCATCGACGGAGGTTGGAGGCGAGTTCGACGCAGAGGCGGAGGTCGGAGGCGAGTTCGACGCAGAGGCACCGAGGCCACGCGGAGCTCCATCAGGTGCGAGCGGGATGGCCTTCGTCGCCGGCAGTCACGCGCAACGTGGAACCCGCAGACGTCACTCTGCTGAAGCTAGGCCTCGCTCTGCTGAATGCGATACCGCCGAGCCGTCCGAGTTCAACAGTGTAACTGGGTCTGCGGAGCTCGTTCCCCACGTGCGACGCGCCCCGCGTGTGTTGCGCCGCCGTCGCCTTCCATGGCAGCAGCGGTGTCATGGTGGAAGAGTGTCGGCTCGCCCCTCACATGAAATATCCATGGCGTACGTGGCGCTTGACGTCTTTCCCTGCATGCAACGTATGACAAATACAATGCATGTATGGATGGATACGGGAGGATGGATACGTATGCTTGGACGGAAACGTGAGGTCCTCAGGGTGCGCGCGGAGACTGGGGCGCGGAGCCGGTGAGGTCGCCTCGAAGTCGAGCGGAGTCCGCCGAAGACGCGCGAGGGTCCGGACCTGAGGCACGGTGCATGCATGGGAGCCGACGAAGTCTCGCCGAAGACGCGCGAAGGCCCGAAGCGCTGCGTGCGGGCCGACGGAGTCCCACCAGACGTTGACATGCGAAGGCCCAGAACGTCGCTCAGCATGGAGGCCGGCCGAGCCTCGCCGAAGACGTGCGAAGGCCCAGAACGTCGCTCAGCCAGAGCGGAGTCCGGCGTGCCAGCACGGTAGAGTCGCCTGGGCACGGAGACAAACTGCCAACAGGCGCGCATCCGCATACTGCTCCGAGTACGTATACAATTAGGCATACTCTGCTAGCGCCTGCTGTGCTCATGACGATGGATCGATGAACGCAAGACGTATCCCCGCCCGTCCATGGCTACCCTTCTTTGCGCGACTTCTTGCCCAGTCCCCACGGACGGCGCCATCTGTTGTGGCTACGAGCCAAACAGTAGAGAAGGGGACTAGTAGAAGAGGAAGGAGAGCCAGATCTGTGGGAGAGGTGGTGAGAATGAGAGGATGTCCCCCCTTTGCCCCTCTTGGGGGTTTATATATATAAGTGGGGTAGAATGAGAAATCCCTATTCTACCCCTTAGTACTTACAAGGGATGAGGGTACATTAGTATATTTACACTGGTATATTCCTCTACACTATTAGGCCTATTACATGTTGGACTAGTTGCACAGCCCAGTCACGGGGGGTTGGGCCACCCCCACAACAATGAAGAATCCGTGAAATCGAACAAAACGAATGGCGCTAACAACAGTATCGGTAGCCGAAACCCGTGACACTTGAATTCACCCAACAATAAGGGTTCATTCTTGTCCACTCGCCACGCAAAGTAGACATTCTCGTGCAATAACAAAAGGAAATGTAATATCCTAAATTTTGAATGTCCAAAATTGTGAAGAATTTAAAACTTTTATTTGCATCTTGTTGGCACTTGAAAATTTGTCAAAATCTTATTTGGAATTTCCTCGAGTTTTGTGCTAAGCAAAATAATAACTGACAATAATTGTCAAATACAAATAAGAATCGTGATGATAAAAGATATGAAATAATTTAAATGTAAGTATAAAACTCTGAAAGCCAAAATCCAGAAATCAAATTAAATGAAAATCCATCTTTCATCAAATTGACCCAAGAATTCAAATTCGGATTTAATTTTGAGTTTCCTGATTGGAAATAAAAATCAGAAATGTGAATACAAAAATCATGCCAAACTCAAAATCAGTAAAGCCTAATGTAAATTAAAATTTAAATTAAAAATCCAAAATTTAAAAAACTCCTAATTCTTTTCTCTCTCTTTCTCCCCCTTTCTCTCTCCTCTAATGCGGGCCCGGCATCCCCTCTCCTTTTTCTTTTTTTCTTCTCCCTCCCATTCTTTTCTTTCTCCCTCCTTTGTCTTCGCTCTCGCTCTGCCTGACCGCTCGGCCCCGCTCTCCCTGTTCATTTGTCCCCTCCGCGTCAACCACGTCGCCGAACCGCCCCCATCGCCTCCGCACCCGTCGCCATCACGTCACCCTGCTCCTACCGCCCTGTCATGTCGCACTTGGCTCCTTCTTCCTTCCTCTCCCCTTCTCTCGTCACTGATCCCGCATCATCACCGCATCACCCCCGTCGGCCCCGCTGCTCCTGTGCACGTGTCACACCCCTGCGCCGCACGTCACCGAGCCTACGCCTGCGTCGGCACGGCATCAGCCGCTCTGCACCTCGCATGCCTCCACTGCACGGCCCTGCCACTAGCATCTACAGGCGTCAAGTAGGCGACACCAACCCATGACGACGCACCCAACACCGACACCAAGCCGCATCGCTACCAGGAACTGTCGAACATCTACGACACTATGGAGGAATTCGACGTCGAGCAAAGCGGGGTTTGTCTTCTGGCTGTCGAGAAGCCAATTGACGTCAACCAAGCGCTCGAAGAAGCGTGCTGGAAGCAGGCGATGAAAGAGGAGTTGGCTGTCATCCACAACAACGGTACGTGGGAGCTCGTCGCACTCCCAGCCAGACATAGGGCCATCGGGCTCAAATGGGTGTTCAAGGTAAAGAAGGACCCTGCAGGCAATGTAGTGAGGGACAAGGCGCGTCTAGCCGCGCATGTCCTGGTCGAAACGGAGTCGCGAACTCTGGTTCAGGCCATGTACAACATGTGAGTTGAGACAACCACGGTCTTTAATATCTAGAGCAGCACCTTCTTTAGGAACAACGGCTGAATTCTTTTTGACTTTATCTTATCACTTTCTACTATAGTAGCTAATTTTTAAATGGTATATTTTTAAGACGGGATCTTCAGGTATACTGTAGTAGACACTGTACTGACATCAGCTATACTGGCAAAAATCATATGCGACTGTTTTCCTCTATATACTATCTCTCGCGAACAATCAGAATTAAAAAACCATAAGTCAAGACCCAAAGACACATTCCGAAAAAACCCACCCAATATCTTTAGTAAGTTGTCTCTAGCACAATTCACAACATAAATTATTTATAATTTTTTTCTAAAGTGGGTCCACATGTCAGTTTTTTATTAACCCACTGGCTCTCTCTCCTCCCCTCCTACGCTCTCCCTCTCCCTCCATATCACCCTCTCCCTCAACGTTGCCGATGAAGTCTTCTCCCTAACGTTGCTGGTCGCCATCCTCAGCCCCAATGTTGCCCTCTCCCCCAACGCTGACAGTCAGCACCTTCTCCCTCAACGTTGTCGGCCGCTGCCATCATCCTTAGAAATCGATGCACCACTATCCTACAACGATGGCAAACTCCTCCTCCATCACCGTTGCGACATCCGTGCTCATCGCCGTCGATCTGGCCAGATTTGGCTCAACGGTGTGTGGATCCGATTAGACCTGGCCAGATCCAAACGATAGCGAGTCAAATCGAGCTTTGATGTGGGTGTCCGATCTTCGTGATGTAGGATCATTTTTGATAGTAACTATTGTGGCTACTGATGAAGAATCTGTGAAATCTAACGAACCGAATGGCGCTAACAACAGTATCGGTAGCCGAAACCCGTGACACTTGAATTCGTCCAACAATACGAGTTGATTCTTGTCCACTTGCCACGCAAGCAAAGTAGATGTTCTCCTGCAGTAACCAAAGAAAATCATAACAATGGAATGACACATCAGATTGGAACTCTCTATTTTAGTAACGGACATTGTTTGCTTAAATTCTAGAATCAAGAGTATTGTAGCACCCTCCAAAAACAAAACCTCTAACCGTTATCTCTCTCTTCCCGCATATCCCTCTTCCCCGTTAACTCTCTTCTACCTTCCTTATCTCTCTCCATATTTTCCTCTCTCCCTCTCCCGGGTATCTCTCCTTGCCATAACATGTTTCACTTTCCCATCTATTCTTCCTTTCCCATTATCCCTCTCTTTCTCATGTCTCCTTCCTCCCTCCATACATTCATCTCTCTCTCTCCTAGACTTCATCTTCTCTCTCTTTGCCCGTGCGCTAGAAGGAGCACCGGCCAGCGGCAGCAGCACCGACGGCAGCGGCGCGCGCGGTACCGCCTGCACGCTCGTCTTGTGCGCGTGCATGCGACTGCATGCGTGGCTGCATGGCTCGGACGGCAGCGGCGGTGGCTGCGGAGGCGGCCGGCCGGTGAGCAGGGGCGGCGCAGGGCGGCGGTGGCATGCACGCCCGCCCGCATGCGCTCACGCGCCACCCACGCGCGCCAGTTAGGAGGCGGCGGCGGCAGTGCGAGGCTGCGGCGGTGGCGGCGCATGGTGTCAGAGGCAGCGGCGGCGCGCAACGGCCACGGCGTGATTCGACGACCTTACGCGTGTGCGGCCATGGCTTGCTCGGCAGCGGTGTGGCGGTGGCCCGGCGGCGGTGGCGGCCAGTGACCGCACAGAAGCGTTGCCGTTCGCGCGGCCGAGTATCATTTTTCCCGGCTGAACGACCGTTCTTGTGGCCGAACACGTTCGGGTGGCCGAACGGTCGTTCGCTCAGCCGAACGGCTATTTCTTTCCAGTCAAATTTATCACCTGTCATTCCTTATCAAGTTTATTGTATCTGATCGTTTGCCTTTCAAATCATCCTGTAGGTTCTCACGCAGCTGTTGAGGGAGCAGCTGGGCAGTTGTGTTTCTCGGATCCGTCGTGCAGCGTGTCCGTCGAGCGTGCTCAAGGCAAGTACCTCGCGGCCGTGACCTTTCTATTTCACAAATCACATGTTTCCAGCTTACTTTTCACCTTGCCATTGAGTATAATTATCATATCAACCATGCTTGCTTGATTAGTATTATATCGCTAAAAATCGTATCATTAAGGTCACCTGGCCCATATCATATCGCTTAGCTAATACCACATCACTACAATTACTTGGTTCATATCATATCTCTTGGACAATATCATATCGCTTGGCTAATATCATATCGCTAAAGTCACATCATTCAAGTTACCTGGCCAATGTTATATCGCTAAAGTTACCTGATTACTAGCGTATCACTAATGTGGTCTGGTTATTATCATATCATTCATGTTGCCTGTTTATAGACTTTTAGTATTATATTTATACCATGATGTTTTAGATTACTTTATTTCACCTGCTTTTATGTTTATTAGGATGCTCTATTAAAATGCCCTAGAGTTCATGCTTTTAGTTAGTGATTTAGAATCTATGCTTAAAATCGTTAACGAGGGGTAGCATATGAATATGTTTTAATTTAGGTTTAAATTATTGACACTCTTTTGATATTAGGGCTGCTATGTTTTAGTTCGAATATTATGTTCCAATAATTGTTTGATGCTGTATTTGAGCCAATAATGATGTATGTATTAAATCTGTTAATCTGACTAATAATCACTTACACACAATAAAACTTGATTGGTTGATAACCTTGTGTGAGCTATAGTATAATACCTCTTTAGGTTAATCTCTATATCACTATCATCTTATCATTATCCCACATCACCCTCATATCAGAAACTATGTCCTTCCATTTTCACTCTAGCGCATCTTTTCACTTCTCATAACTTTATTATAGCCTTATCCTTGCCATCTCATAGTTTCCTTAAGTTCATATTACTTGATCTGTACATGATGTAGCAATTACCTTACCACCAATCCCATCTATCCGGTCTCATTGTATTAAATCGTTACCCTCATAACTTTACCTTAAATCATTCATGACTCCCTAACTATATCATGGATAATTCACTAAATAACAAACTAATGGTTATCACGCTGGGGCTACCCACATATAGGGGTCATTTCCACCCAACCTGGTAACGTACGGGGGGTCGTACATTCTCGTTACACAGGATATTACACCCCGTCTGCGGTTATACAGTCGAGGACAAGGTTGTGCCTGGCTATTCTCGTATAACCGGGTATGTGGGATGAGGTCGCCGGCACCCTTGCTATAACTTGCTTTAACTTGTCACATAAACAACTATCTTTAATACTCAGTCTCTATGATAGTCTCTATGATATCCATCTCCTATTTACGACAGTATCTCCGATATCAGTTGTTCGTTGCTTTCATTTTGTACCCGTTGTTTACTTGTGATGATTATCCTTTATTTCACATGGTTGCATTACTTGTCTTTACTCTTGTGTTGCGACCGTTGTTGGGTACTTGCTGAGATTTCCAAATCTCACGCTTGCTCTTTCAGTCTCAGGTAAAGGCCAGTGGAGTGATAGCATCATGCATGGGTGGGAGCACTCGAGTTTTTAGCACCGTGGTTTGCCACTGTTTTGTTGTTTCATTCGTTCTTTATTTGGTTAGAAGTGGACCGGTCCCATGTTTTAAAATATTTATTCCAGCTTCCGTTGGTTCTCTATTAAAGTGTTAATAAAGTTTTAAACTCTTTGTGATTCTGTTGTTGTTTTTCTTTATGGTTCACTTTGGCGATGACGTTCCACAGTAGTATCCCATATGGTTACGTGGGGTGCTACAAGTATATTGATATCTGAAAAAGAAATATGGCGTCCGTCCAAATATCAGGGCGCACGGCTCAATATATAGCCATCCTGTAATCGAACTGCACCCAAACTCTTAATCCCTAATTAATCTAAACACTAATTAGCTTTTAGCCATGTAGAAACGCAAACACGGCTCAAGTCCAACTTACTATGCTCTCACGCGTACACAGCTGAATAAGCTCCATGTCCACACTATCAAGTTAGGCCGACAGGCTCCTAATGCATTAAGCCCAAAATAAATAGATACAAACCCGGCCCACTTTGGCTTCGGTTCAATTAAAGCATGCAAGTTAAACTGCATGCACATAGCTCCATTGCATTGCTGCATGTATGTATTGGTTGTAATCCTTATGTACTTCTTTTGTGTCCCCCGCCTCCCTCTCCTTCTTCTTAATGACGTCTTCATCCTTTTGTGCTTTTTTACCTAAATGCCTAAGAATAAGCAATGTAGGGGCATTAGGTATCAGTGTGTAAATCAAATTCACGAAGGATCATATCCACCTATTTAACAATCGCCTTAGTTCTGTTGATGTTTAGTATTCACATGTGAAAGTGTTTTTACTTTTGTACTTATATATAAATAGATGATTAATAGAAGGGAAGATCATTAAAACAACCAGTCCAACCCCGCCGGGATCACAGTTAATAGTTAACCATCACTTGCCGATTGGGTGAGCAGCAGCTCTTTTGCAGCATAACTTTATTTGCACTGAACCACTCCCGATCGGCTAAGAACGCAACAAATCCAAATCCACCCAAACAAGTAGAAGTAATAACTATTAACTAATAAACTCGTACAGCCTTTCTACAATGGAAGCAACATTATCTTGGATTATTTTTTGAAGAAACAACATCATCTTGGAATTTCAGATGACTGAAGGAACTCTTGCTCCAAGCTGTATTGTCTAGTTACTTCACCGCCTTTGCTGCCCTTGTATAACTGATCTTTTAGTACATTCGGTCTAACTCGTGTGGTCTGAGAACTGACATGGACCTTTGAGCTTTGCACATCTTCAAGTGTAGTCTCTACTTGCCTCATTGTAGGCCTTTCTTCGCCTTTTAAGCTTAAGCATGCTTCTGCGAGCGTTGCAACCACCTCAGCATCTTCAGCCCCTCCCTCCTCGACAATTTGTAAATCTAGAATATCTGACAAGCAGTTCTCTCTTATCAGCGACACAAAGTATGATGCTAGGCTTGTGGCTTCTGATGAGTGAGAAGAGAAAACTGGTGTCACCCCTGTCAGTAGCTCTGCTAGGATGACACCAAAGCTGTAAACATCGCTCTTCTCCGTGAGTCGACTAGTGTAGTAGTATTCAGGATCAAGGTAACCATACGTTCCTTGGATGGCTGTAAGTATTCCAGTCTCATCAATTGAAATTGACCTTGAAGCTCCAAAATCTGATACTTTTGCTGTTAAAGCATCAGTAAGTAGTATATTTGCGGATTTGATATCTCTATGGAACACTGATATGGAAGCGGCAGAGTGTAGATATGCAACGGCCCTTGCAGTTTCCAATGCAATCCTCAGTCTATCTTTCCATGACAAATGGATCTCACTTTGGCCATGAAGATGATGCGAGAGAGTTCCATTTGATATGAACTCATACACTAGTAAAGGTACTTCTGTCTCGAGGCAACAACCAAAGAGCTTCACCACATTTCTGTGGTTAGTCTGCGAAAGTATGACAACCTCGTTTATGAACTGGTCAATTTCCCTTTGAACCACAATTTTAGACTTCTTGATGGCCACAATACGTTGATCAGATAAGATGCCTTTGTAGACAGTGCCGTGGCCGCCGCCACCAAGTATGCGATTCTGGTCAAATTTGTTCGTTGCTTGCTCTAGTTCTTCCAAGCTGAAAATCTTCAATCTTTCGGCTATATCTTTGCTTGAAGATATCAGCTGTTGGAGAAGCAATCCATGGTTTTTCATGAAAAACTTTTGTCTCGACTTCTTGGCTTTTCGTTGCTTGAGTTTCTTGGTGACTTTGGCAACACCCAGGAGTGAGAACAGTAGGCCAAAACCCGCACTGATTGCTATTATGGTAATTAAACCTGAAGAAAACAAACGTAAAGATTGAGAATATAGTATAAGCGGCATGCACTTTAAGAATCAAACTGCTGTGCTCAACAGGGAAATCATTTTCGGCCATGAACTTCGGTTTGCGGCCTACTCCGAAAAAGCCCAATTCGGGTAAAAATGTTGGCCCATTTTGAAGTTTTTCGGCCCATCAACCCTCCAACCCAACCAATCTTCATTGCTGGCTCGCCCGACTACCCGTCGGCCCGTCCTCTCTCTTGAGCCCTCTCGATCCTGATCTCTCTCTCTCTCTCTCTCGACCAAGTTGAGCGGAGAGGAGCGCCAGAGGGATCGCCACCGGGAGGAGAGGATTTGGGTGCGGGCTCCTTCCTTGGTCGGGAGGAGGGAGATAATGGTGCCAAGAATTTCATCAGGGATGAGACTGATCCTGTCTATAGGTTCCTCCTTTTGGATTTCTCCAACCCCTCATCAATTTTTTTTTAAATTTTCGAATTTCGGATTTCTTAGAGGGGTCCGAATATTTGTTCTTAACCGAAAATGTTTTCCTTGGTGCTCAATCGAAAGTTTCAAATTACTAGACTGTTCTATGGCAGAAGTTTTGTTGGAATATTCGTTTGTTAGAGCACTATCTTGGATGTATTTTGTACCAGAACACATGGTTTACTGCCGAAAAACACTGCATTCTTGTAATTTTTTAATTAATCTTTTTGTTGTCCATTTCTGAACGGTCTACCGAGCGTTGCTTTCAGTTAGCATTCGGGACAACTAATTTCGAAGCTGAAGAATGTAGGAGCAGTACATTTTCATATTTCAAAACAGAATTATTTTAGGAGTAAAACTGATTTCTCATGTGGTCCTTACTCCTCAGTCGTATTCAAAGAGAATATTATTCCGAGTGAGTTGTCTAAGTATACTTGTACCTGGAAGGCTAGTAATACTTTTCTTTGATGAGCATCGGTACGTCCCGGGCATATTGATGCAGGTTCCGTCACTTCCGTGGCACGGATAAACATTTGGCTGTTCGCACTCGTTGATATCTGAAAGAGACGGATTACAACGTTGAAATAGCAGAGGCATTTATCTGAAATAACATGGCCCCTTGTTAAAAACGACGCAATTACGCAAGCACATGGAGAAAGTAGTCATTAATACCTTGGCATCCATTGGCAATGTAAGGATTGCCTTCGTATCCTTTCGAACAGTTGCACCGCCTTCGGTCATAATTTCCACCAACAAGATAGCTAGAGCTGTTTGAGCTTAGGCATCCCCAGTCAGAAGAGTTCGGGCCAATAGATCTGAAGGCGAACATGTCCTCATCGCTGATTAAATCCAACCACCACTCCAACACCACCGGAACACTCTGAACCATGATTTTACGGAAACTAGGTGGAAGAACGGAATCATCCGCGTAAATGCGTCCCTGTGTGAAGTTAGTCAGCATCTCGTCTTCGTTTCTGCTGAACCAGTCCTGATCAACAATGAACACGGCAGTATCCCTCGAGGAACGACCGATAGATTCTTGCATGGCCAGATGCGTGACATGGATGCCGTACGAATAGGGCCCCCACGGGATGGACGTCTGGCAGCGGCCAATCCCCGAGCACGAGGAGCCGGCCGTGGGATTCTGCTTGCTGTCCACGCACATGGCGGCGCAGGTGCTGGAGTAGTCGGCCGAGCCGAGCGTGTCGCGGGGGATGATCCGCGCCACGATGTTGCAGCCGAAGGCCACGAACCAGTTGTACGAGCCCGACATGGTGAAGGGCCAGGTGGCCAGCGGGCCAGACCATGAGACGTTGAACTCTGCATCTGGAGTGGCTGAATGCAAAACTTTGCTGCGGATGCGTACCGTGCCGTCCAGCAAGGAGATGCCGAGCACTTCCATGCCGTGGCCTAGGAACAGCTTCGGTGGGTGCTGCGTCTCGTCGCAGGTGAGGTTAAAGCCCTCGTGGAAGCAGCCCTGGCCAATGCCGAAAGGGTACGGCACACGTATGCCACCACAGCTTTCCGGGCAACCAGGCAGGGCTACTGGTCCTGCTAGTGTTGTCACCAGGAGCTGAATGGTGAGTGCTCCGATCGTGCCGATCGTCGCTCGTCGGGAAGAAGAGATGGAAATCGTCATCTCTCTGAGCGTACAAGCTAGTCGAGCCTACTCCCGTCTTTGTTTAGGGTGAACACGGGGCATAAGGTTTTTATTGGGAGTTGCTTTGAAGTCCGTTAAAACAAGCAATTGACGGTCTTCAAAAAAAAAAGAAAAGAAAAAGACTAGGAAGCCGAAGTGACTGGTGCTGGACTAACCATTGGCACATTTACGAAAATTTTGACCAGCCTAGCGTTTTCCATAAGGCAGATAGAAAACTGACATGTTGACAAGTTTGACACTTCCTTTTAGTCCCTAGGATACGGTTGGCAGAATATCCGCCCAATGGTCTTGCGGCAAGCGTCTCCGAGAGATGAGAGCATCTCCAATAGTCCCTAGGGGAGAGAGGAGAAGCCGTCGCGTGTAGACGACGGTCACAGCACGGAAACCAACACACGGACGACGACCCGCGAGCTGTCGGAGATGAGCCGTCGCTCGAGCACGCGGTTTATGACATTTCAGCTTAGGTGGGCTGGGCGTTTGGGTCATCTGTACCTTGTCGGGATGACCAACGTCAAGTGTTAGGGTGCCTTTGGTTGAGCTTTTGGGAGCTGCTTTTGCTTCCAAAAAGTCAAAAGCCAACCAAAGGGGTGGAAATCAGAAGCTGCTTTTTCAGAAGCAGCTACTTTTGGGTAGTACAGTTTTGAAAGCACCTTGGACCTTGCTTTTGGCTTCTGGCTTTCTGCTTTTTGAAATGGTGAAAATAGAAAGCTGTTTCACAGTTGTTTCAAGGAAAATAGAGATAGGAGGTAAGTTTTATACTTGTTTGAACCAAACAGCTTACAGCTTTTCCACAGCTCACAACCTACAGCAGCTTTTCCACAGCCCACAGCTCACAACAGCTTTTTCAGAAGTCACAGCTCAACCAAACACACCCTAAGCGCTGAACAGTCAGTGATCTACTTCTAGTCTTACACTGTGACTTTTTCTTTTTAGTTTTTTAGCTGTCTTTTAGTTTCGGGTTTTTAATAATTATTATTTATTAGACTAATAAATTATATTTAAAAGACGTAGCTAAAAAATAGGATTACCAACATATCTTTAGACCAAATTCAATTCAGTTCTTGAGGCTAATGTCAACAAAGATGTCTTGTTTGAGTATTCCCTATACGATAGGGAACACGCTTTCGGTGCTGGCCCAATCTTTCGGTCATGGATTCGTCGGTTGAGTTTACTCGGAGTGGACGTTGAAGTCAACTGAAAGAACAATATTTTTGTATACAAAAAAGGGACTAATAGTATTGAAGTATAGATGGCCTTTGTCTAGTTAGTTCCAAAGCCAAGCTAACCAATAAACCAAACATGCTCATCAGCTCTGAAACGAACCGAAACTTCACAAAATTGAGAATTTTCTTTTGAATTTGATTCCTTGAGTTTTCCAGCCAATTCTCCTCCAAATCCAAGCCAACTTTTCCCTAAAACCCCTGCCAAATCTCCTCACTAACTCAATTTCGTCAGCTTCCTTGACCGGCACGGCGCAAGCAGCCGCAATTCATCGCCGCCTCTGCTCTCTCTCTCTCGTGATTTCCTCTCTCAGCCGACCTGAGCCGTGCCAGCACCTTTTGACCGCCGCAACACTCTGCCCGAGACGCCAGACATGAACCCCAGCCGACCCTCCCTGAGCCTTCCCGACCTCAGCTGTTCAGCCGCCGCCGCCATTGCGCCCTACTGTGCTGAACCGCCTCCGGGCGCTATAAAAGCCGCAGACCCTCCTGAACCTCTCCACACTTTCCCGTGAAGCTCCCTACACGCCCAATTAGCCTCCCACTGCCCCCACTTCCGGCAATCACCGAGAAGCTCCAAGGTGAGCTCAAACTCAATCCCGTCAATTTAGCCAATTACTTTTCGATTGCTTACTCCCACAGCTTCCTCAAGCTCCCAAGAACCTCCCCAAGCCATCGCCTTAGCTCCCCAAGCCCTCCTCTCCTTCGCCGCCGAAGTCCGTCGTTCGACCCTGGCACCCCGTTGTGGCTAGCCAAATCCCGACCTCCCCAACCCGAACCACCGCCACCCTAGACTCCCTGAGTGCCCCTAGATGGTTAAACACCCGCCGATTTTGGGAATAGTTGCCCCTATAGCTCCCAAGCCGTAAAAAACCATACCGGACTCTTGACCTCACCACCGGTGAACGCCACCGACCCCAAAAAAGGGTTTCTTGCATCCCCCGGAGCCCAACCGTGGTCCTCGCTCCCATCGCAACCCACTGTAGAGCCACCGATCACTGTCGCTTTTTCCTTTGTTTTCAAGCGCGCGCGGGCGAGAGGTAGACGACGACGCTATTCATTTGGGCCGAGCGGAGGTGGGCCAAATCAGCCGAGCAGGCCGGGCCACCAAATTCTTGTGCGGCACTATAGCAAGCGGAAGGCGTTGTAGCAACCGGGCCTCGGCCCGAAACAGTAACCAGACTCGCTTTAATAGTGAACACTCGGCTTAAACAGTAAACCCGACCCGCAATGAATAGTAAAAGCCTGCAATGAATAGTGCTAGACCCGTTACAGTTCACAAAACCTGAAAATGCATATTTATACCCATTTTGACCGTTTCGAGCACACCGACCCATTTCTCAGGCCCATTTCACCTTTTGGAGCGTTCTAAAAGCTCAGAATCTATTTTATTTGATTTTTCTTGGATTTTCTTTCTTCATTTCTTTATTCCTAGCTCAATTCTTCAAGCATGGAATTAAATTGTTTTCCTTGCTTTGCGTTAGCTCCCGACGTTAATTTCCAGGAAGACCAAGGAGGAGAAGTGCAAGCTCAAGGACTAGAAGAATACGAACTTGTTGAAATAGTGAATCCTCAAGGCAAGTCACATGTCATTGATCATATTGAACCCACTTTTCTTTAATTATTTACTTATAAATATTTTATTACGTTATTTGTGCACTGTTATTTTATGTATGAAAGATGTTTAGAATGACATGATATTAGCTAACGTCCTACCACCCAAAAAAGCCCTGTTTAATTTGATGGCCATATTCACTTTGACAAAACATAGTAATATTAAAAGTATTATTAGTATAATCACAGTAGATTAGGAACTCAACAATCTTTTACTACTAAGAGTCTTGGCATTTTGCCGATAGAATTTTAAAAATGAATCTAGGATAAGGAAATATCACGGGGAGCCATGAGATGGCCTAAGCCATGACCTTATCCTAAGGTGAAAAGCTTGGTATGAAATAGAGGTAGTGCCACTGGCACTAAAATATGAGTTTTGATAAGTTGCCTCAGTGAAAATATAAGGACTAGACCTTTATGCCAAGTAAAGAACATAGCAACCGCTCAACCACAAGCGTTGACTTGTCAAACCTGGTTTAGTAGCTGTTCAGATCAATTAAATATCTACATAAATGCATGATATACTATTCCAGAAAAGGGAACAACCGGCGTTGGGTTGTGGTATAGAAACGGTAAAATCATACTTTCACAACGGTAGGCTCCGCTTTGTCAGGCCGTCGAATTCCGTGACAGAGGGTCCATAATCTATTGGGTAGAGGCTACATAAAGAGATGAGCAGTGAAATAACCTTATTTTCTCAACTCAGTCATGAGGGTTGAGGAATCTTATGGGTAAAGTTGGGCAGCTCTGCAGAGTTATTTATAAATAGTATTCGAATACATCATGCTTCCAGTATATGAAGCTGTGTTTAATGAGTGATTCCAATAGCAAAGTATAAGTAGATTTGGAATTGTTTTGGAAATGTGAAAAATATGTTAATCAAGTTTGAAAACCCCCCAAATTCCTAAAGAAGTTTATGATTTGATATTTTATGTTTAAAAGCAAAAGTGTTTACAAACAAAATTACATCTACATAAAATAATAAACTGCTTTACCCCATTCCATGGCAATCTCTTGCATATAGTTAAATAGCATTTTCTATGTGACTTGTTGAGTACGATTGGTTGTACTCATACTTGCTAAAATCATAAACAGAGAATACTTGTCAAGAAAATGAATGAGTTTATCAAGACGACGCTGAGCTCTACGATATAGATGATGCTGGTGTTAGGGTTTATTATACACTCAGGCATGCCTGTGGAGTTTCTTTTGTAATGTAACCTTGGGTTGTACGCCCCGCTATGTAAAACTTGGCTGCTAAGCCTTGATTTTGTAATAAAGTTTGGTTTTTATGCTTAAGCTTGTTTTGGTAATGATGTACACTCATCTACAGTACTCGCAGCTGAACAATCCTGAGCAGTTGTGAGGGTAACATAACGTCCCCAGAAATGGGGATGTTACAAGCTCATGTATCTCCCAATAGGTGTATCTCCCTAGCTACCTCGTCTAGCTAGTTAATAGAGGCGTATGCATGCAGAGACGGAATAAGGCTCCGCTCATTTGGGTTTAGGCTTTTGGTTTCCGGCTTATTTTTCACTATTCCTAAACTTCTTCTTTTTCTAAGTTTTCAGATTTTTTGAGCTTTTTTGACAGTTTTTTCGTATTCGTTTGCATTATACGTGCTAGGCTAACCTCTTTTTTATTTATATATATTTTAATTTTAATTATGTCAAATACGCCATCGTCGGTTACAATGCAATTTTAGCCAGCTATAGTGAAAATTTAGTCATAAGCCACAAAAATTCAGCCTAACTGAGCACCACCTAAACGTGCTCTCAAATTGGGTTGCCGCGCATGTCCTGGTTGAAACGGACTCGCTAACTCTGGTTTAGGCCATGTACAACATGTGAGTTGAGACAACCACGATCTTTAATATCTAGAGCGGCACCATCTTTTAGGAACAACGGCTGAATTCTTCTTGGCTTTATGTTATCACTTTCTGTTATAGTAGCTAACTTTTAAATGGTGTGTTTTAAGGCGGGATCTACAGGTATACTGTAGTAGACACTGTACCAAGTTCAACTATACTGGTCAAAATCGCATGCGGATATTTTTCTCTGTGTACTGTCTCTCGTGAACAGTCAGAATTCAAAAACCATAAGTCAAAACCCAAAGACACATCCCAAAGAATCCACCCAGTATATTTAGTAAGTTGTCTCTAGCGCAATTCACAACATAAATTATTTATAATTTTTTTTCTAAAGTGGGTCCACATGTCAGTTTTTTATTAACCCACTGGCTCTCTCTCCTCCCCTCCTACGCTCTCCCTCTCCCTCCATGTCACCCTCTCCCTCAACGCTGCTGATGAAGCCTTCTCCCTAACGTTGCTAGTCACCGTCCTCAACCCCAACGCTGCCCTCTCCCCCAACGCTGATGGTCGGCACCTTCTCCCTCAACGTTGTCGGCCGCTACCACCACTATCCTACAACGATGGCAAGCTCCTCCTACTTCACCGTTGCGACCAGCATGCTCGTCGCCGTTGACCCGGCCAGATTTGGCTCAACGGTGTGTGGATCTGACCAGACTTGACCAGTTCCAAACGACAGCGAGTCGGATCGAGCTTTGATGCGAGGCGCCCGATCTTCGCGATGTAGGATCGTTTTTGATAGTAACTAGTGTGGCTATTGATGAATGTTGTGGCTACGGGCCAAACAGTAGAGAAGGGGACTAGTAGAAGAGGAAGGAGAGCCAGATCTGTGGGAGAGGTGGTGAGAATGAGAGGATGTCCCCCCTTTGCCCCTCTTGGGGGTTTATATATATAAGTGGGGTAGAATGGAAAATCCCCATTCTACCCCTTAGTACTTACAAGGGATGCGGGTACATTAGTATATTTACACTGGTATATTCCTCTACACTATTGGGCCTATTACATGTTTGACTAGTTGCACGGTCCAGTCACGGGGGATTGAGCCACCCCCACAACAGTACTCCCTCGACAGCATGCGCTGAGGTCCCGATGGGCGAGCTGACGTGATCAACCACCCAGCCCCCCGTTCCCCGACAGCAAGCGCGAGGGTGCCGAGTGGCGAGCCGTTGCAACTGGTAGCTTGTAGACCCCAGAGGCAATGCCTACGAAGAAATCCGTAAACTCCTGCGCTAAACCCCGTGCCGTCCCGCCGGGGCGATGCCTACAAGGCGGACGGCGGAGTCCTGCGCCGGAGCCATGTCGTCCCGCCGAGGCGATGCCTACGAGGCGGACAGCGTAGTCGAGCACCGAAGACGTGTCGTTGAGCGGCGAAGACGTGCTGTCGAGCGGCGAAGACGTGCCGTCGAGAGCCGAAGACGTGCCGTCGAGAGCCGAAGACGTGCCGTCGAGCCGAGGCGATGCCTACGAGGCGGACGGCGGAGTCGAGCGCCAAAGACGTGTTGTCGAGCGCCGAAAATATGCCGTTCAGCGCCGAACACGTGCCGTCCCGCCAAGGCGATGTTTACGAGGCGGACGGCGAAGTCGAGCGCCGAAGACGTGCCGTCGAGCGCCGAAGCGATGCCTACGAGGCGGACAGTGAAGTCGAGCGCCGAAGACGTGCCGTCCCGCCGAGGCGATGCCTACGAGGCGGATGGCGAAGTCCAGCGCCGAAGACGTGCCGTTCAGCCGAGTCGATGCCTACGAGGCGGGCAGCGTAGTCGAGCGCTGAAGACGTGTCATCGAGCGTCGAAGACGTGCCGTCCCGCCGAGGCGATGCCTACGAGGCGGAAGGCGAGGTCGAGCGCCGAAGACGTGTCGTCGAGCGCCGAAAACGTGCCGTCCCGCCGAGGCGATGCCTACGAGGCGGACCGCGAAGTCGAGTGCCGACGACGTGTCGTCGAGCGCCGAAGACGTGCCGTCCCGCCGAGGCGATGCCTACGAGGCGGACGGCGAAGTTGAGCGCCGAAGACGTGTCGTCCAGCCGAGGCGATGCATACGAGGTGGACAGCGTAGTCGAGCACCGAAGACGTGTCGTCGAGCCCCGAAGACGAGCCATCCCGCCAAGGCGATGCCTACGAGGCGGACGGCGAAGTCGAGCGCTGAAGACGCGTCGTCGAGCGCCGAAGACGTGCCGTCCCGCCGAGGCAATGCCTACGATGCGGACGGCGAAGTTGAGCGTCGAAGACACGTCGTCGAGCCGAGGCGATGCCTACGAGGCGTACAGCGTAGTCGAGCGCCGAAGACGTGCCGTTCCACCGAGGCGATGCCTACGAGGCGGACGGCGAAGTCGAGCGCCGAAGACGTGCCGTCCCGCCGAGGCGATGCCTACGAGGCGAACGGCGAAGTCGGGGCCGAAGACGTGTCGTCGAGCGCCGAAGACATGCCGTCCCGCCGAGGCGATGCCTACGAGGCGGACGGCGAAGTCGTCGAGCGCCGAAGACGTGTCGTCCCGCCGAGGCGATTCCGACGACCGCCGTGGCGATGCCTACGAGGCGAACGGTGAAGTCGAGTGCCGAAGACACGTCGTCGAGCCGAGGCGATGCCTACGAGGCGGACAGCGTAGTCGAGCGCCGAAGACGTGCCGTTCCGCCGATGCGATGCCTACGAGGCGAACGGCGAAGTTGAGCGCCGAAGACGTGTCGTCGAGCGCCGAAGACGTGCCGTCCCGCCGAGGCGATGCCTACGAGGCGGACGGCGAAGTCGAGCGCCGAAGACGTGTCGTCCAGCCGAGGCGATGCATACGAGGTGGACAGCGTAGTCGAGCGCCGAAGACGTGTCGTCGAGCGCCGAAGACGTGTCGTCCCGCCGAGGCGATGCCTACGAGGCGGACGGCGAAGTCGAGCGCCGAAGACTTGTCGTCGAGCGCCGAAGACGTGCCGTCCCGCCGAGGCGATGCCTACGAGGCGGACGGCGAAGTCGAGCGCCGAAGTCTTGTCGTCGAGCGCCGAAGACGTGCCGCCCCGCCGAGGCGATGCCTACGAGGCGGACAGCGAAGTCGAGCGCCGAAGACGTGTCGTCGAGCGCCGAAGACGTGCCGTCCCACCGAGGCGATGCCTACGATGCGGACGGCGAAGTCGAGCGCCGAAGACGTGTCGTCCAGTGCCGAAGACGTGGCGTATAGCCGAGGCGATGCCTACGAGGCGGACGGCGAAGTCGAGCGCCGAAGACGTGTCGTCCCGCCGAGGCGATGCCGACGACCGCCGAGGCGATGCCTACGAGGCGAGCGGCGAAGTCGAGCGCTGAAGACACGTCGTCGAGCCGAGGCGATGCCTACGAGGCGGACAGCGTAGTCGAGCGCCGAAGACGTGCCGTTCCGCCGATGCGATGCCTACGAGGCGAACGGCGAAGTCGAGCGCCGAAGACGTGTCGTCGAGCGCCGAAGACGTGTCGTCCCGCCGAGGCGATGCCTACGAGGCGGACGGCGAAGTCGAGCGCCGAAGACGTGTCGTCGAGCGCCGAAGACGTGCCGTCCCGCTGAGGCGATGCCTACGAGGCGGACGGCGAAGTCGAGCGTCGAAGACGTGTCGTGGAGCGCCGAAGACGTGCCGTCCCGCCGAGGCGATGCCTACGAGGCGGACGGCGAAGTCGAGCGCCGAAGCCGTGTCGTCCAGCGCCGAAGACGTGCCGTCCCGCCGAGGCGATGCCTACGAGGCGGACGGCGAAGTCGAGCGCCGAAGACGTGTCGTCCAGCGCCGAAGACGTGCCGTCCAGCCGAGGCGATGCCTACGAGGCGGATAGCGTAGTCGAGTGCCGAAGACGTGCCATCCCGCCGAGGCGATGCCTACGAGGCGGAAGGCTCGTTCCCCTACTTCAAAAACAGTGCCCGCGAAGAGCGGGCGCTTGCGGCGTAGGCCGAGGGCGCTACGCACGCCGAGGTAAGGAGGCGGAGCCGCCGTTCCCCTACCTCAAAAACAGTGCCCGCGGAGTGCGGGCGCTTGCGGCGTAGGCCGAGGGCACTACGCACGCCGAGGCAGGGAGGCGAAGCCGCCGTTCCCCTACCTCGAAAAATAGTGCCCTCGGAGAGCGGGCGCTTGCGGCGTAGGCTGAGGGCACTACGCACGCCGAGGCAAGGAGGCGAAGCCGCCGTTCCCCTACCTCGAAAAACAGTGCCCGCGGAGAGTGGGCGCTTGCGGCGTAGGCCGAGGGCACTACGCACGCCGAGGCAGGGAGGCGAAGCCGCCGTTCCCCTACCTCGAAAAACAGTGCCCGCGGAGAGCGGGCACTTGCGGCATAGGCCGAGGGCGATACGCGCGCGGAGGCAGGGAGGCGGAGCCGCCGTTCCCCTACCTTCAAAAAGGCGATGCACTCCCTGGTGCAACGCGCGTAAAGGCACGATATCCTGGTGGTGCGTCGCTAAAGTGATGCACTCCCTGGTGTCTCGCCCATCGCGCTATTTTTATACTCTGTAGAGTGCACAGGAACAACATCCGCGTCTTATTTATACTCCGTAGAGTGCGTGGGATCAACATCCACATCTTATTTATACTCCGGAGAGTGCGCGTAAGGACAATGTCCATGCGTGCGCGGCATCCACGTCTTGTTTATACTCTGTAGAGTGCGCAGGGACAACATCCGCGTCTTATTTATACTCCGTAGAGTGCGTGGGATCAACATCCACGTCTTATTTATACTCCGTGGAGTACGCGTAAGGACAATGTCCATGCGTGCGCGACATCCGCGTCTTGTTTATACTCCGTAGAGTGCGCAGGGACAACATCCGCGTCTTATTTATACTCTGTAGAGTGCGTGGGATCAACATCCACGTCTTATTTATACTCCGTGGAGTACGCGTAAGGACAATGTCCATACGTGCGCGGCATCCGCGTCTTGTTTATACTCCGTAGAGTGCGCAGGGACAACATCCGCGTCTTATTTATACTCTGTAGAGTGTGTGGGATCAACATCCACGTCTTATTTATACTCCGTAGAGTGCGTGCGGAGGCGGACCTAAACGCTACGCCTTATTTAGAGTCCGTAGACTGGTGCGTGCGGAGGCGTACCTCGACGCTACGTCTTATTTATACTCCGTAGAGTGCGCGCGGAGGCGTCCCCCCGTTGCGTCTTATTTAGAGTCCGTAGAATGGCACGTGCGGAGGCGGACCTCGACGCTACGTCTTATTTTAGAGTCCGTAGACAGGTGCGTGCGGAGGCGAACCTCGACGCTACAACTTAATTTAGAGTCCGTAGACTGGTGCGTGCGGAGGCGGACCTCGACGCTACGACTTAATTTAGAGTCCGTAGACTGGCGCATGCGGAGGCGGACCTCGACGCTACGACTTAATTTAGAGTCCGTAGACTGGCGCGTGCGGAGGCAGACCTCGACGCTACGACTTAATTTAGAGTCCGTAGACTGGCGCGTGCGGAGGCGGACCTCGACGCTACGACTTAATTTAGAGTCCGTAGACTAGCGCGTGCGGAGGCGGACCTCGACGCTACGACTTAATTTAGAGTCCGTAGACTGGTGCGTGCGGAGGCGGACCTCGACGCTACGACTTATTTATACTCCGTAGAGTACGCCGACGCTCGAGGCAATCGTGCGATTTAAATAAAAAACGAGGACCAAAACAGAGGCATCAAAGAAATGGCCGAAGACTTGCGACAACGAAAACGTTCCAGAATGCTACACCAGGAAAGCATCAAGTGCTACAGGAGCCCAGAACAGGCCAAAACTGGAGACACAAACACGGCCAAATCAACTGCTCTCCGAATGGAACTGCGGTCGCAATAAATGATATGATGCACAACCGTTTCTTACAGTGATAAGTTGGAGATGTGGGCCACGCAGTTCGACGCCGGATGCTCAACGTTGGCTCGACATGGACTGCGGAGCTTAGGCTCGTCGTCGCGCTGGTACTGGAGGCGACACGCCAAGCCGAAGACGTGGGCTGCACAGTGCGACGTCTAGGGCGCTAAGCTGGCGCGAGGCCACGACCCTCGTCACTGAGGCTGATGGCGCGCGGAGGCCGACGCGGACGAGTGCGGAGGCTTCGCGAAGCTGAGGCGTATGTCGCAGGGGCCGGGTGTAGACGAAGCCAACGGAGGCGTGGAGGCCGCTGGAGCTAGCTGCTGCACGGCTGGATGTCTCATGCATGCATACGTGAAGTTTGCATGGATGGATATCTCATGCACACACGTGATGTCGCTTGACGTGCGGAGACTTGCGCTCGACCTGCGGAGATTGGCGCGGAGCCAAAGTTGGGGAAGCCGACGCGGAGGCCTCGGACGACCGCCCATGACCGCTTGGCGAAGAGTGCGAATGCTGCGGCGAAGACCCCTCTGACCTCGGCGCAGACCGCGGGCGCCACGGCGGAGACCACTCCGATCATGGCGAAGACTCCGAAGACACTGGCAGAGACCCCCAAAGGCGCTGTCGCAGCCGCGGAGTACCGGCGAGGTAGGCGCGGCCAGCTCGGACCTCGGCGAAGCGAAGGCCGAGGGCGAAGGTCGACAAAGCCCACATGCGCGAAGCCAACGTCAAGGCTACCGGCGCGGAGACGACCTGGAGCAGGTCCTTGGCGAGGTCGAGGTCGGTCGAGGCCTACCACTTCGCCTGCATCGCTTCTCGTGCACGGATGGATGTACGCGGAGCCTGCGCGTGCATGGATGGCACTACTCTGCGAGCGTGGTGACTCCGCGGACGATCCAGGAAGTCGAGGACGCCCACGTGGAATCTAGCTCGTGGAGGCGGGGTGCGCGGAGGCCGCCCGTTGTTGTGCGGAGCCACGCGGAGGCGAGGCTATTCGCGGCGGGGCTAGCCCACGCGGAGCTTGGGTCGATGATGTCGGCGCGAAATCTGGCGCGAAGTTCTCCTGGCCGCGGAGACGGGCGCGGATGCCTGCGGGCACCAAGTGACGCTGCATGACGACGGGGCCGAGTGGAGTCCCATGCCGAGGCGACGGTGCATGACCACGCGGAGCCGACGTGCATCGACGGAGGTTGGAGGCGAGTTCGACGCAGAGGCGGAGGTCGGAGGCGAGTTCGACGCAGAGGCACCGAGGCCACGCGGAGCTCCATCAGGTGCGAGCGGGATGGCCTTCGTCGCCGGCAGTCACGCGCAACGTGGAACCCGCAGACGTCACTCTGCTGAAGCTAGGCCTCGCTCTGCTGAATGCGATACCGCCGAGCCGTCCGAGTTCAACAGTGTAACTGGGTCTGCGGAGCTCGTTCCCCACGTGCGACGCGCCCCGCGTGTGTTGCGCCGCCGTCGCCTTCCATGGCAGCAGCGGTGTCATGGTGGAAGAGTGTCGGCTCGCCCCTCACATGAAATATCCATGGCGTACGTGGCGCTTGACGTCTTTCCCTGCATGCAACGTATGACAAATACAATGCATGTATGGATGGATACGGGAGGATGGATACGTATGCTTGGACGGAAACGTGAGGTCCTCAGGGTGCGCGCGGAGACTGGGGCGCGGAGCCGGTGAGGTCGCCTCGAAGTCGAGCGGAGTCCGCCGAAGACGCGCGAGGGTCCGGACCTGAGGCACGGTGCATGCATGGGAGCCGACGAAGTCTCGCCGAAGACGCGCGAAGGCCCGAAGCGCTGCGTGCGGGCCGACGGAGTCCCACCAGACGTTGACATGCGAAGGCCCAGAACGTCGCTCAGCATGGAGGCCGGCCGAGCCTCGCCGAAGACGTGCGAAGGCCCAGAACGTCGCTCAGCCAGAGCGGAGTCCGGCGTGCCAGCACGGTAGAGTCGCCTGGGCACGGAGACAAACTGCCAACAGGCGCGCATCCGCATACTGCTCCGAGTACGTATACAATTAGGCATACTCTGCTAGCGCCTGCTGTGCTCATGACGATGGATCGATGAACGCAAGACGTATCCCCGCCCGTCCATGGCTACCCTTCTTTGCGCGACTTCTTGCCCAGTCCCCACGGACGGCGCCATCTGTTGTGGCTACGAGCCAAACAGTAGAGAAGGGGACTAGTAGAAGAGGAAGGAGAGCCAGATCTGTGGGAGAGGTGGTGAGAATGAGAGGATGTCCCCCCTTTGCCCCTCTTGGGGGTTTATATATATAAGTGGGGTAGAATGAGAAATCCCTATTCTACCCCTTAGTACTTACAAGGGATGAGGGTACATTAGTATATTTACACTGGTATATTCCTCTACACTATTAGGCCTATTACATGTTGGACTAGTTGCACAGCCCAGTCACGGGGGGTTGGGCCACCCCCACAACAATGAAGAATCCGTGAAATCGAACAAAACGAATGGCGCTAACAACAGTATCGGTAGCCGAAACCCGTGACACTTGAATTCACCCAACAATAAGGGTTCATTCTTGTCCACTCGCCACGCAAAGTAGACATTCTCGTGCAATAACAAAAGGAAATGTAATATCCTAAATTTTGAATGTCCAAAATTGTGAAGAATTTAAAACTTTTATTTGCATCTTGTTGGCACTTGAAAATTTGTCAAAATCTTATTTGGAATTTCCTCGAGTTTTGTGCTAAGCAAAATAATAACTGACAATAATTGTCAAATACAAATAAGAATCGTGATGATAAAAGATATGAAATAATTTAAATGTAAGTATAAAACTCTGAAAGCCAAAATCCAGAAATCAAATTAAATGAAAATCCATCTTTCATCAAATTGACCCAAGAATTCAAATTCGGATTTAATTTTGAGTTTCCTGATTGGAAATAAAAATCAGAAATGTGAATACAAAAATCATGCCAAACTCAAAATCAGTAAAGCCTAATGTAAATTAAAATTTAAATTAAAAATCCAAAATTTAAAAAACTCCTAATTCTTTTCTCTCTCTTTCTCCCCCTTTCTCTCTCCTCTAATGCGGGCCCGGCATCCCCTCTCCTTTTTCTTTTTTTCTTCTCCCTCCCATTCTTTTCTTTCTCCCTCCTTTGTCTTCGCTCTCGCTCTGCCTGACCGCTCGGCCCCGCTCTCCCTGTTCATTTGTCCCTCCGCGTCAACCACGTCGCCGAACCGCCCCCATCGCCTCCGCACCCGTCGCCATCACGTCACCCTGCTCCTACCGCCCTGTCATGTCGCACTTGGCTCCTTCTTCCTTCCTCTCCCCTTCTCTCGTCACTGATCCCGCATCATCACCGCATCACCCCCGTCGGCCCCGCTGCTCCTGTGCACGTGTCACACCCCTGCGCCGCACGTCACCGAGCCTACGCCTGCGTCGGCACGGCATCAGCCGCTCTGCACCTCGCATGCCTCCACTGCACGGCCCTGCCACTAGCATCTACAGGCGTCAAGTAGGCGACACCAACCCATGACGACGCACCCAACACCGACACCAAGCCGCATCGCTACCAGGAACTGTCGAACATCTACGACACTATGGAGGAATTCGACGTCGAGCAAAGCGGGGTTTGTCTTCTGGCTGTCGAGAAGCCAATTGACGTCAACCAAGCGCTCGAAGAAGCGTGCTGGAAGCAGGCGATGAAAGAGGAGTTGGCTGTCATCCACAACAACGGTACGTGGGAGCTCGTCGCACTCCCAGCCAGACATAGGGCCATCGGGCTCAAATGGGTGTTCAAGGTAAAGAAGGACCCTGCAGGCAATGTAGTGAGGGACAAGGCGCGTCTAGCCGCGCATGTCCTGGTCGAAACGGAGTCGCGAACTCTGGTTCAGGCCATGTACAACATGTGAGTTGAGACAACCACGGTCTTTAATATCTAGAGCAGCACCTTCTTTAGGAACAACGGCTGAATTCTTTTGACTTTATCTTATCACTTTCTACTATAGTAGCTAATTTTTAAATGGTATATTTTTAAGACGGGATCTTCAGGTATACTGTAGTAGACACTGTACTGACATCAGCTATACTGGCAAAAATCATATGCGACTGTTTTCCTCTATATACTATCTCTCGCGAACAATCAGAATTAAAAAACCATAAGTCAAGACCCAAAGACACATTCCGAAAAAACCCACCCAATATCTTTAGTAAGTTGTCTCTAGCACAATTCACAACATAAATTATTTATAATTTTTTTCTAAAGTGGGTCCACAAGTCAGTTTTTTATTAACCCACTGGCTCTCTCTCCTCCCCTCCTACGCTCTCCCTCTCCCTCCATATCACCCTCTCCCTCAACGTTGCCGATGAAGTCTTCTCCCTAACGTTGCTGGTCGCCATCCTCAGCCCCAATGTTGCCCTCTCCCCCAACGCTGACAGTCAGCACCTTCTCCCTCAACGTTGTCGGCCGCTGCCATCATCCTTAGAAATCGATGCACCACTATCCTACAACGATGGCAAACTCCTCCTCCATCACCGTTGCGACATCCGTGCTCATCGCCGTCGATCTGGCCAGATTTGGCTCAACGGTGTGTGGATCCGATTAGACCTGGCCAGATCCAAACGATAGCGAGTCAAATCGAGCTTTGATGTGGGTGTCCGATCTTCGTGATGTAGGATCATTTTTGATAGTAACTATTGTGGCTACTGATGAAGAATCTGTGAAATCTAACGAACCGAATGGCGCTAACAACAGTATCGGTAGCCGAAACCCGTGACACTTGAATTCGTCCAACAATACGAGTTGATTCTTGTCCACTTGCCACGCAAGCAAAGTAGATGTTCTCCTGCAGTAACCAAAGAAAATCATAACAATGGAATGACACATCAGATTGGAACTCTCTATTTTAGTAACGGACATTGTTTGCTTAAATTCTAGAATCAAGAGTATTGTAGCACCCTCCAAAAACAAAACCTCTAACCGTTATCTCTCTCTTCCCGCATATCCCTCTTCCCCGTTAACTCTCTTCTACCTTCCTTATCTCTCTCCATATTTTCCTCTCTCCCTCTCCCGGGTATCTCTCCTTGCCATAACATGTTTCACTTTCCCATCTATTCTTCCTTTCCCATTATCCCTCTCTTTCTCATGTCTCCTTCCTCCCTCCATACATTCATCTCTCTCTCTCCTAGACTTCATCTTCTCTCTCTTTGCCCGTGCGCTAGAAGGAGCACCGGCCAGCGGCAGCAGCACCGACGGCAGCGGCGCGCGCGGTACCGCCTGCACGCTCGTCTTGTGCGCGTGCATGCGACTGCATGCGTGGCTGCATGGCTCGGACGGCAGCGGCGGTGGCTGCGGAGGCGGCCGGCCGGTGAGCAGGGGCGGCGCAGGGCGGCGGTGGCATGCACGCCCGCCCGCATGCGCTCACGCGCCACCCACGCGCGCCAGTTAGGAGGCGGCGGCGGCAGTGCGAGGCTGCGGCGGTGGCGGCGCATGGTGTCAGAGGCAGCGGCGGCGCGCAACGGCCACGGCGTGATTCGACGACCTTACGCGTGTGCGGCCATGGCTTGCTCGGCAGCGGTGTGGCGGTGGCCCGGCGGCGGTGGCGGCCAGTGACCGCACAGAAGCGTTGCCGTTCGCGCGGCCGAGTATCATTTTTCCCGGCTGAACGACCGTTCTTGTGGCCGAACACGTTCGGGTGGCCGAACGGTCGTTCGCTCAGCCGAACGGCTATTTCTTTCCAGTCAAATTTATCACCTGTCATTCCTTATCAAGTTTATTGTATCTGATCGTTTGCCTTTCAAATCATCCTGTAGGTTCTCACGCAGCTGTTGAGGGAGCAGCTGGGCAGTTGTGTTTCTCGGATCCGTCGTGCAGCGTGTCCGTCGAGCGTGCTCAAGGCAAGTACCTCGCGGCCGTGACCTTTCTATTTCACAAATCACATGTTTCCAGCTTACTTTTCACCTTGCCATTGAGTATAATTATCATATCAACCATGCTTGCTTGATTAGTATTATATCGCTAAAAATCGTATCATTAAGGTCACCTGGCCCATATCATATCGCTTAGCTAATACCACATCACTACAATTACTTGGTTCATATCATATCTCTTGGACAATATCATATCGCTTGGCTAATATCATATCGCTAAAGTCACATCATTCAAGTTACCTGGCCAATGTTATATCGCTAAAGTTACCTGATTACTAGCGTATCACTAATGTGGTCTGGTTATTATCATATCATTCATGTTGCCTGTTTATAGACTTTTAGTATTATATTTATACCATGATGTTTTAGATTACTTTATTTCACCTGCTTTTATGTTTATTAGGATGCTCTATTAAAATGCCCTAGAGTTCATGCTTTTAGTTAGTGATTTAGAATCTATGCTTAAAATCGTTAACGAGGGGTAGCATATGAATATGTTTTAATTTAGGTTTAAATTATTGACACTCTTTTGATATTAGGGCTGCTATGTTTTAGTTCGAATATTATGTTCCAATAATTGTTTGATGCTGTATTGAGCCAATAATGATGTATGTATTAAATCTGTTAATCTGACTAATAATCACTTACACACAATAAAACTTGATTGGTTGATAACCTTGTGTGAGCTATAGTATAATACCTCTTTAGGTTAATCTCTATATCACTATCATCTTATCATTATCCCACATCACCCTCATATCAGAAACTATGTCCTTCCATTTTCACTCTAGCGCATCTTTGCACTTCTCATAACTTTATTATAGCCTTATCCTTGCCATCTCATAGTTTCCTTAAGTTCATATTACTTGATCTGTACATGATGTAGCAATTACCTTACCACCAATCCCATCTATCCGGTCTCATTGTATTAAATCGTTACCCTCATAACTTTACCTTAAATCATTCATGACTCCCTAACTATATCATGGATAATTCACTAAATAACAAACTAATGGTTATCACGCTGGGGCTACCCACATATAGGGGTCATTTCCACCCAACCTGGTAACGTACGGGGGGTCGTACATTCTCGTTACACAGGATATTACACCCCGTCTGCGGTTATACAGTCGAGGACAAGGTTGTGCCTGGCTATTCTCGTATAACCGGGTATGTGGGATGAGGTCGCCGGCACCCTTGCTATAACTTGCTTTAACTTGTCACATAAACAACTATCTTTAATACTCAGTCTCTATGATAGTCTCTATGATATCCATCTCCTATTTACGACAGTATCTCCGATATCAGTTGTTCGTTGCTTTCATTTTGTACCCGTTGTTTACTTGTGATGATTATCCTTTATTTCACATGGTTGCATTACTTGTCTTTACTCTTGTGTTGCGACCGTTGTTGGGTACTTGCTGAGATTTCCAAATCTCACGCTTGCTCTTTCAGTCTCAGGTAAAGGCCAGTGGAGTGATAGCATCATGCATGGGTGGGAGCACTCGAGTTTTTAGCACCGTGGTTTGCCACTGTTTTGTTGTTTCATTCGTTCTTTATTTGGTTAGAAGTGGACCGGTCCCATGTTTTAAAATATTTATTCCAGCTTCCGTTGGTTCTCTATTAAAGTGTTAATAAAGTTTTAAACTCTTTGTGATTCTGTTGTTGTTTTTCTTTATGGTTCACTTTGGCGATGACGTTCCACAGTAGTATCCCATATGGTTACGTGGGGTGCTACAAGTATATTGATATCTGAAAAAGAAATATGGCGTCCGTCCAAATATCAGGGCGCACGGCTCAATATATAGCCATCCTGTAATCGAACTGCACCCAAACTCTTAATCCCTAATTAATCTAAACACTAATTAGCTTTTAGCCATGTAGAAACGCAAACACGGCTCAAGTCCAACTTACTATGCTCTCACGCGTACACAGCTGAATAAGCTCCATGTCCACACTATCAAGTTAGGCCGACAGGCTCCTAATGCATTAAGCCCAAAATAAATAGATACAAACCCGGCCCACTTTGGCTTCGGTTCAATTAAAGCATGCAAGTTAAACTGCATGCACATAGCTCCATTGCATTGCTGCATGTATGTATTGGTTGTAATCCTTATGTACTTCTTTTGTGTCCCCCGCCTCCCTCTCCTTCTTCTTAATGACGTCTTCATCCTTTTGTGCTTTTTTACCTAAATGCCTAAGAATAAGCAATGTAGGGGCATTAGGTATCAGTGTGTAAATCAAATTCACGAAGGATCATATCCACCTATTTAACAATCGCCTTAGTTCTGTTGATGTTTAGTATTCACATGTGAAAGTGTTTTTACTTTTGTACTTATATATAAATAGATGATTAATAGAAGGGAAGATCATTAAAACAACCAGTCCAACCCCGCCGGGATCACAGTTAATAGTTAACCATCACTTGCCGATTGGGTGAGCAGCAGCTCTTTTGCAGCATAACTTTATTTGCACTGAACCACTCCCGATCGGCTAAGAACGCAACAAATCCAAATCCACCCAAACAAGTAGAAGTAATAACTATTAACTAATAAACTCGTACAGCCTTTCTACAATGGAAGCAACATTATCTTGGATTTTTTTTGAAGAAACAACATCATCTTGGAATTTCAGATGACTGAAGGAACTCTTGCTCCAAGCTGTATTGTCTAGTTACTTCACCGCCTTTGCTGCCCTTGTATAACTGATCTTTTAGTACATTCGGTCTAACTCGTGTGGTCTGAGAACTGACATGGACCTTTGAGCTTTGCACATCTTCAAGTGTAGTCTCTACTTGCCTCATTGTAGGCCTTTCTTCGCCTTTTAAGCTTAAGCATGCTTCTGCGAGCGTTGCAACCACCTCAGCATCTTCAGCCCCTCCCTCCTCGACAATTTGTAAATCTAGAATATCTGACAAGCAGTTCTCTCTTATCAGCGACACAAAGTATGATGCTAGGCTTGTGGCTTCTGATGAGTGAGAAGAGAAAACTGGTGTCACCCCTGTCAGTAGCTCTGCTAGGATGACACCAAAGCTGTAAACATCGCTCTTCTCCGTGAGTCGACTAGTGTAGTAGTATTCAGGATCAAGGTAACCATACGTTCCTTGGATGGCTGTAAGTATTCCAGTCTCATCAATTGAAATTGACCTTGAAGCTCCAAAATCTGATACTTTTGCTGTTAAAGCATCAGTAAGTAGTATATTTGCGGATTTGATATCTCTATGGAACACTGATATGGAAGCGGCAGAGTGTAGATATGCAACGGCCCTTGCAGTTTCCAATGCAATCCTCAGTCTATCTTTCCATGACAAATGGATCTCACTTTGGCCATGAAGATGATGCGAGAGAGTTCCATTTGATATGAACTCATACACTAGTAAAGGTACTTCTGTCTCGAGGCAACAACCAAAGAGCTTCACCACATTTCTGTGGTTAGTCTGCGAAAGTATGACAACCTCGTTTATGAACTGGTCAATTTCCCTTTGAACCACAATTTTAGACTTCTTGATGGCCACAATACGTTGATCAGATAAGATGCCTTTGTAGACAGTGCCGTGGCCGCCGCCACCAAGTATGCGATTCTGGTCAAATTTGTTCGTTGCTTGCTCTAGTTCTTCCAAGCTGAAAATCTTCAATCTTTCGGCTATATCTTTGCTTGAAGATATCAGCTGTTGGAGAAGCAATCCATGGTTTTTCATGAAAAACTTTTGTCTCGACTTCTTGGCTTTTCGTTGCTTGAGTTTCTTGGTGACTTTGGCAACACCCAGGAGTGAGAACAGTAGGCCAAAACCCGCACTGATTGCTATTATGGTAATTAAACCTGAAGAAAACAAACGTAAAGATTGAGAATATAGTATAAGCGGCATGCACTTTAAGAATCAAACTGCTGTGCTCAACAGGGAAATCATTTTCGGCCATGAACTTCGGTTTGCGGCCTACTCCGAAAAAGCCCAATTCGGGTAAAAATGTTGGCCCATTTTGAAGTTTTTCGGCCCATCAACCCTCCAACCCAACCAATCTTCATTGCTGGCTCGCCCGACTACCCGTCGGCCCGTCCTCTCTCTTGAGCCCTCTCGATCCTGATCTCTCTCTCTCTCTCTCTCGACCAAGTTGAGCGGAGAGGAGCGCCAGAGGGATCGCCACCGGGAGGAGAGGATTTGGGTGCGGGCTCCTTCCTTGGTCGGGAGGAGGGAGATAATGGTGCCAAGAATTTCATCAGGGATGAGACTGATCCTGTCTATAGGTTCCTCCTTTTGGATTTCTCCAACCCCTCATCAATTTTTTTTTAAATTTTCGAATTTCGGATTTCTTAGAGGGGTCCGAATATTTGTTCTTAACCGAAAATGTTTTCCTTGGTGCTCAATCGAAAGTTTCAAATTACTAGACTGTTCTATGGCAGAAGTTTTGTTGGAATATTCGTTTGTTAGAGCACTATCTTGGATGTATTTTGTACCAGAACACATGGTTTACTGCCGAAAAACACTGCATTCTTGTAATTTTTTAATTAATCTTTTTGTTGTCCATTTCTGAACGGTCTACCGAGCGTTGCTTTCAGTTAGCATTCGGGACAACTAATTTCGAAGCTGAAGAATGTAGGAGCAGTACATTTTCATATTTCAAAACAGAATTATTTTAGGAGTAAAACTGATTTCTCATGTGGTCCTTACTCCTCAGTCGTATTCAAAGAGAATATTATTCCGAGTGAGTTGTCTAAGTATACTTGTACCTGGAAGGCTAGTAATACTTTTCTTTGATGAGCATCGGTACGTCCCGGGCATATTGATGCAGGTTCCGTCACTTCCGTGGCACGGATAAACATTTGGCTGTTCGCACTCGTTGATATCTGAAAGAGACGGATTACAACGTTGAAATAGCAGAGGCATTTATCTGAAATAACATGGCCCCTTGTTAAAAACGACGCAATTACGCAAGCACATGGAGAAAGTAGTCATTAATACCTTGGCATCCATTGGCAATGTAAGGATTGCCTTCGTATCCTTTCGAACAGTTGCACCGCCTTCGGTCATAATTTCCACCAACAAGATAGCTAGAGCTGTTTGAGCTTAGGCATCCCCAGTCAGAAGAGTTCGGGCCAATAGATCTGAAGGCGAACATGTCCTCATCGCTGATTAAATCCAACCACCACTCCAACACCACCGGAACACTCTGAACCATGATTTTACGGAAACTAGGTGGAAGAACGGAATCATCCGCGTAAATGCGTCCCTGTGTGAAGTTAGTCAGCATCTCGTCTTCGTTTCTGCTGAACCAGTCCTGATCAACAATGAACACGGCAGTATCCCTCGAGGAACGACCGATAGATTCTTGCATGGCCAGATGCGTGACATGGATGCCGTACGAATAGGGCCCCCACGGGATGGACGTCTGGCAGCGGCCAATCCCCGAGCACGAGGAGCCGGCCGTGGGATTCTGCTTGCTGTCCACGCACATGGCGGCGCAGGTGCTGGAGTAGTCGGCCGAGCCGAGCGTGTCGCGGGGGATGATCCGCGCCACGATGTTGCAGCCGAAGGCCACGAACCAGTTGTACGAGCCCGACATGGTGAAGGGCCAGGTGGCCAGCGGGCCAGACCATGAGACGTTGAACTCTGCATCTGGAGTGGCTGAATGCAAAACTTTGCTGCGGATGCGTACCGTGCCGTCCAGCAAGGAGATGCCGAGCACTTCCATGCCGTGGCCTAGGAACAGCTTCGGTGGGTGCTGCGTCTCGTCGCAGGTGAGGTTAAAGCCCTCGTGGAAGCAGCCCTGGCCAATGCCGAAAGGGTACGGCACACGTATGCCACCACAGCTTTCCGGGCAACCAGGCAGGGCTACTGGTCCTGCTAGTGTTGTCACCAGGAGCTGAATGGTGAGTGCTCCGATCGTGCCGATCGTCGCTCGTCGGGAAGAAGATGGAAATCGTCATCTCTCTGAGCGTACAAGCTAGTCGAGCCTACTCCCGTCTTTGTTTAGGGTGAACACGGGGCATAAGGTTTTTATTGGGAGTTGCTTTGAAGTCCGTTAAAACAAGCAATTGACGGTCTTCAAAAAAAAAAGAAAAGAAAAAGACTAGGAAGCCGAAGTGACTGGTGCTGGACTAACCATTGGCACATTTACGAAAATTTTGACCAGCCTAGCGTTTTCCATAAGGCAGATAGAAAACTGACATGTTGACAAGTTTGACACTTCCTTTTAGTCCCTAGGATACGGTTGGCAGAATATCCGCCCAATGGTCTTGCGGCAAGCGTCTCCGAGAGATGAGAGCATCTCCAATAGTCCCTAGGGGAGAGAGGAGAAGCCGTCGCGTGTAGACGACGGTCACAGCACGGAAACCAACACACGGACGACGACCCGCGAGCTGTCGGAGATGAGCCGTCGCTCGAGCACGCGGTTTATGACATTTCAGCTTAGGTGGGCTGGGCGTTTGGGTCATCTGTACCTTGTCGGGATGACCAACGTCAAGTGTTAGGGTGCCTTTGGTTGAGCTTTTGGGAGCTGCTTTTGCTTCCAAAAAGTCAAAAGCCAACCAAAGGGGTGGAAATCAGAAGCTGCTTTTTCAGAAGCAGCTACTTTTGGGTAGTACAGTTTTGAAAGCACCTTGGACCTTGCTTTTGGCTTCTGGCTTTCTGCTTTTTGAAATGGTGAAAATAGAAAGCTGTTTCACAGTTGTTTCAAGGAAAATAGAGATAGGAGGTAAGTTTTATACTTGTTTGAACCAAACAGCTTACAGCTTTTCCACAGCTCACAACCTACAGCAGCTTTTCCACAGCCCACAGCTCACAACAGCTTTTTCAGAAGTCACAGCTCAACCAAACACACCCTAAGCGCTGAACAGTCAGTGATCTACTTCTAGTCTTACACTGTGACTTTTTCTTTTTAGTTTTTTAGCTGTCTTTTAGTTTCGGGTTTTTAATAATTATTATTTATTAGACTAATAAATTATATTTAAAAGACGTAGCTAAAAAATAGGATTACCAACATATCTTTAGACCAAATTCAATTCAGTTCTTGAGGCTAATGTCAACAAAGATGTCTTGTTTGAGTATTCCCTATACGATAGGGAACACGCTTTCGGTGCTGGCCCAATCTTTCGGTCATGGATTCGTCGGTTGAGTTTACTCGGAGTGGACGTTGAAGTCAACTGAAAGAACAATATTTTTGTATACAAAAAAGGGACTAATAGTATTGAAGTATAGATGGCCTTTGTCTAGTTAGTTCCAAAGCCAAGCTAACCAATAAACCAAACATGCTCATCAGCTCTGAAACGAACCGAAACTTCACAAAATTGAGAATTTTCTTTTGAATTTGATTCCTTGAGTTTTCCAGCCAATTCTCCTCCAAATCCAAGCCAACTTTTCCCTAAAACCCCTGCCAAATCTCCTCACTAACTCAATTTCGTCAGCTTCCTTGACCGGCACGGCGCAAGCAGCCGCAATTCATCGCCGCCTCTGCTCTCTCTCTCTCTCTGTGATTTCCTCTCTCAGCCGACCTGAGCCGTGCCAGCACCTTTTGACCGCCGCAACACTCTGCCCGAGACGCCAGACATGAACCCCAGCCGACCCTCCCTGAGCCTTCCCGACCTCAGCTGTTCAGCCGCCGCCGCCATTGCGCCCTACTGTGCTGAACCGCCTCCGGGCGCTATAAAAGCCGCAGACCCTCCTGAACCTCTCCACACTTTCCCGTGAAGCTCCCTACACGCCCAATTAGCCTCCCACTGCCCCCACTTCCGGCAATCACCGAGAAGCTCCAAGGTGAGCTCAAACTCAATCCCGTCAATTTAGCCAATTACTTTTCGATTGCTTACTCCCACAGCTTCCTCAAGCTCCCAAGAACCTCCCCAAGCCATCGCCTTAGCTCCCCAAGCCCTCCTCTCCTTCGCCGCCGAAGTCCGTCGTTCGACCCTGGCACCCCGTTGTGGCTAGCCAAATCCCGACCTCCCCAACCCGAACCACCGCCACCCTAGACTCCCTGAGTGCCCCTAGATGGTTAAACACCCGCCGATTTTGGGAATAGTTGCCCCTATAGCTCCCAAGCCGTAAAAAACCATACCGGACTCTTGACCTCACCACCGGTGAACGCCACCGACCCCAAAAAAGGGTTTCTTGCATCCCCCGGAGCCCAACCGTGGTCCTCGCTCCCATCGCAACCCACTGTAGAGCCACCGATCACTGTCGCTTTTTCCTTTGTTTTCAAGCGCGCGCGGGCGAGAGGTAGACGACGACGCTATTCATTTGGGCCGAGCGGAGGTGGGCCAAATCAGCCGAGCAGGCCGGGCCACCAAATTCTTGTGCGGCACTATAGCAAGCGGAAGGCGTTGTAGCAACCGGGCCTCGGCCCGAAACAGTAACCAGACTCGCTTTAATAGTGAACACTCGGCTTAAACAGTAAACCCGACCCGCAATGAATAGTAAAAGCCTGCAATGAATAGTGCTAGACCCGTTACAGTTCACAAAACCTGAAAATGCATATTTATACCCATTTTGACCGTTTCGAGCACACCGACCCATTTCTCAGGCCCATTTCACCTTTTGGAGCGTTCTAAAAGCTCAGAATCTATTTTATTTGATTTTTCTTGGATTTTCTTTCTTCATTTCTTTATTCCTAGCTCAATTCTTCAAGCATGGAATTAAATTGTTTTCCTTGCTTTGCGTTAGCTCCCGACGTTAATTTCCAGGAAGACCAAGGAGGAGAAGTGCAAGCTCAAGGACTAGAAGAATACGAACTTGTTGAAATAGTGAATCCTCAAGGCAAGTCACATGTCATTGATCATATTGAACCCACTTTTCTTTAATTATTTACTTATAAATATTTTATTACGTTATTTGTGCACTGTTATTTTATGTATGAAAGATGTTTAGAATGACATGATATTAGCTAACGTCCTACCACCCAAAAAAGCCCTGTTTAATTTGATGGCCATATTCACTTTGACAAAACATAGTAATATTAAAAGTATTATTAGTATAATCACAGTAGATTAGGAACTCAACAATCTTTTACTACTAAGAGTCTTGGCATTTTGCCGATAGAATTTTAAAAATGAATCTAGGATAAGGAAATATCACGGGGAGCCATGAGATGGCCTAAGCCATGACCTTATCCTAAGGTGAAAAGCTTGGTATGAAATAGAGGTAGTGCCACTGGCACTAAAATATGAGTTTTGATAAGTTGCCTCAGTGAAAATATAAGGACTAGACCTTTATGCCAAGTAAAGAACATAGCAACCGCTCAACCACAAGCGTTGACTTGTCAAACCTGGTTTAGTAGCTGTTCAGATCAATTAAATATCTACATAAATGCATGATATACTATTCCAGAAAAGGGAACAACCGGCGTTGGGTTGTGGTATAGAAACGGTAAAATCATACTTTCACAACGGTAGGCTCCGCTTTGTCAGGCCGTCGAATTCCGTGACAGAGGGTCCATAATCTATTGGGTAGAGGCTACATAAAGAGATGAGCAGTGAAATAACCTTATTTTCTCAACTCAGTCATGAGGGTTGAGGAATCTTATGGGTAAAGTTGGGCAGCTCTGCAGAGTTATTTATAAATAGTATTCGAATACATCATGCTTCCAGTATATGAAGCTGTGTTTAATGAGTGATTCCAATAGCAAAGTATAAGTAGATTTGGAATTGTTTTGGAAATGTGAAAAATATGTTAATCAAGTTTGAAAACCCCCCAAATTCCTAAAGAAGTTTATGATTTGATATTTTATGTTTAAAAGCAAAAGTGTTTACAAACAAAATTACATCTACATAAAATAATAAACTGCTTTACCCCATTCCATGGCAATCTCTTGCATATAGTTAAATAGCATTTTCTATGTGACTTGTTGAGTACGATTGGTTGTACTCATACTTGCTAAAATCATAAACAGAGAATACTTGTCAAGAAAATGAATGAGTTTATCAAGACGACGCTGAGCTCTACGATATAGATGATGCTGGTGTTAGGGTTTATTATACACTCAGGCATGCCTGTGGAGTTTCTTTTGTAATGTAACCTTGGGTTGTACGCCCCGCTATGTAAAACTTGGCTGCTAAGCCTTGATTTTGTAATAAAGTTTGGTTTTTATGCTTAAGCTTGTTTTGGTAATGATGTACACTCATCTACAGTACTCGCAGCTGAACAATCCTGAGCAGTTGTGAGGGTAACATAACGTCCCCAGAAATGGGGATGTTACAAGCTCATGTATCTCCCAATAGGTGTATCTCCCTAGCTACCTCGTCTAGCTAGTTAATAGAGGCGTATGCATGCAGAGACGGAATAAGGCTCCGCTCATTTGGGTTTAGGCTTTTGGTTTCCGGCTTATTTTTCACTATTCCTAAACTTCTTCTTTTTCTAAGTTTTCAGATTTTTTGAGCTTTTTTGACAGTTTTTTCGTATTCGTTTGCATTATACGTGCTAGGCTAACCTCTTTTTTATTTATATATATTTTAATTTTAATTATGTCAAATACGCCATCGTCGGTTACAATGCAATTTTAGCCAGCTATAGTGAAAATTTAGTCATAAGCCACAAAAATTCAGCCTAACTGAGCACCACCTAAACGTGCTCTCAAATTGGGTTGCCGCGCATGTCCTGGTTGAAACGGACTCGCTAACTCTGGTTTAGGCCATGTACAACATGTGAGTTGAGACAACCACGATCTTTAATATCTAGAGCGGCACCATCTTTTAGGAACAACGGCTGAATTCTTCTTGGCTTTATGTTATCACTTTCTGTTATAGTAGCTAACTTTTAAATGGTGTGTTTTAAGGCGGGATCTACAGGTATACTGTAGTAGACACTGTACCAAGTTCAACTATACTGGTCAAAATCGCATGCGGATATTTTTCTCTGTGTACTGTCTCTCGTGAACAGTCAGAATTCAAAAACCATAAGTCAAAACCCAAAGACACATCCCAAAAGAATCCACCCAGTATATTTAGTAAGTTGTCTCTAGCGCAATTCACAACATAAATTATTTATAATTTTTTTTCTAAAGTGGGTCCACATGTCAGTTTTTTATTAACCCACTGGCTCTCTCTCCTCCCCTCCTACGCTCTCCCTCTCCCTCCATGTCACCCTCTCCCTCAACGCTGCTGATGAAGCCTTCTCCCTAACGTTGCTAGTCACCGTCCTCAACCCCAACGCTGCCCTCTCCCCCAACGCTGATGGTCGGCACCTTCTCCCTCAACGTTGTCGGCCGCTACCACCACTATCCTACAACGATGGCAAGCTCCTCCTACTTCACCGTTGCGACCAGCATGCTCGTCGCCGTTGACCCGGCCAGATTTGGCTCAACGGTGTGTGGATCTGACCAGACTTGACCAGTTCCAAACGACAGCGAGTCGGATCGAGCTTTGATGCGAGGCGCCCGATCTTCGCGATGTAGGATCGTTTTTGATAGTAACTAGTGTGGCTATTGATGAATGTTGTGGCTACGGGCCAAACAGTAGAGAAGGGGACTAGTAGAAGAGGAAGGAGAGCCAGATCTGTGGGAGAGGTGGTGAGAATGAGAGGATGTCCCCCCTTTGCCCCTCTTGGGGGTTTATATATATAAGTGGGGTAGAATGGAAAATCCCCATTCTACCCCTTAGTACTTACAAGGGATGCGGGTACATTAGTATATTTACACTGGTATATTCCTCTACACTATTGGGCCTATTACATGTTTGACTAGTTGCACGGTCCAGTCACGGGGGATTGAGCCACCCCCACAACAGTACTCCCTCGACAGCATGCGCTGAGGTCCCGATGGGCGAGCTGACGTGATCAACCACCCAGCCCCCCGTTCCCCGACAGCAAGCGCGAGGGTGCCGAGTGGCGAGCCGTTGCAACTGGTAGCTTGTAGACCCCAGAGGCAATGCCTACGAAGAAATCCGTAAACTCCTGCGCTAAACCCCGTGCCGTCCCGCCGGGGCGATGCCTACAAGGCGGACGGCGGAGTCCTGCGCCGGAGCCATGTCGTCCCGCCGAGGCGATGCCTACGAGGCGGACAGCGTAGTCGAGCACCGAAGACGTGTCGTTGAGCGGCGAAGACGTGCTGTCGAGCGGCGAAGACGTGCCGTCGAGAGCCGAAGACGTGCCGTCGAGAGCCGAAGACGTGCCGTCGAGCCGAGGCGATGCCTACGAGGCGGACGGCGGAGTCGAGCGCCAAAGACGTGTTGTCGAGCGCCGAAAATATGCCGTTCAGCGCCGAACACGTGCCGTCCCGCCAAGGCGATGTTTACGAGGCGGACGGCGAAGTCGAGCGCCGAAGACGTGCCGTCGAGCGCCGAAGCGATGCCTACGAGGCGGACAGTGAAGTCGAGCGCCGAAGACGTGCCGTCCCGCCGAGGCGATGCCTACGAGGCGGATGGCGAAGTCCAGCGCCGAAGACGTGCCGTTCAGCCGAGTCGATGCCTACGAGGCGGGCAGCGTAGTCGAGCGCTGAAGACGTGTCATCGAGCGTCGAAGACGTGCCGTCCCGCCGAGGCGATGCCTACGAGGCGGAAGGCGAGGTCGAGCGCCGAAGACGTGTCGTCGAGCGCCGAAAACGTGCCGTCCCGCCGAGGCGATGCCTACGAGGCGGACCGCGAAGTCGAGTGCCGACGACGTGTCGTCGAGCGCCGAAGACGTGCCGTCCCGCCGAGGCGATGCCTACGAGGCGGACGGCGAAGTTGAGCGCCGAAGACGTGTCGTCCAGCCGAGGCGATGCATACGAGGTGGACAGCGTAGTCGAGCACCGAAGACGTGTCGTCGAGCCCCGAAGACGAGCCATCCCGCCAAGGCGATGCCTACGAGGCGGACGGCGAAGTCGAGCGCTGAAGACGCGTCGTCGAGCGCCGAAGACGTGCCGTCCCGCCGAGGCAATGCCTACGATGCGGACGGCGAAGTTGAGCGTCGAAGACACGTCGTCGAGCCGAGGCGATGCCTACGAGGCGTACAGCGTAGTCGAGCGCCGAAGACGTGCCGTTCCACCGAGGCGATGCCTACGAGGCGGACGGCGAAGTCGAGCGCCGAAGACGTGCCGTCCCGCCGAGGCGATGCCTACGAGGCGAACGGCGAAGTCGGGGCCGAAGACGTGTCGTCGAGCGCCGAAGACATGCCGTCCCGCCGAGGCGATGCCTACGAGGCGGACGGCGAAGTCGTCGAGCGCCGAAGACGTGTCGTCCCGCCGAGGCGATTCCGACGACCGCCGTGGCGATGCCTACGAGGCGAACGGTGAAGTCGAGTGCCGAAGACACGTCGTCGAGCCGAGGCGATGCCTACGAGGCGGACAGCGTAGTCGAGCGCCGAAGACGTGCCGTTCCGCCGATGCGATGCCTACGAGGCGAACGGCGAAGTTGAGCGCCGAAGACGTGTCGTCGAGCGCCGAAGACGTGCCGTCCCGCCGAGGCGATGCCTACGAGGCGGACGGCGAAGTCGAGCGCCGAAGACGTGTCGTCCAGCCGAGGCGATGCATACGAGGTGGACAGCGTAGTCGAGCGCCGAAGACGTGTCGTCGAGCGCCGAAGACGTGTCGTCCCGCCGAGGCGATGCCTACGAGGCGGACGGCGAAGTCGAGCGCCGAAGACTTGTCGTCGAGCGCCGAAGACGTGCCGTCCCGCCGAGGCGATGCCTACGAGGCGGACGGCGAAGTCGAGCGCCGAAGTCTTGTCGTCGAGCGCCGAAGACGTGCCGCCCCGCCGAGGCGATGCCTACGAGGCGGACAGCGAAGTCGAGCGCCGAAGACGTGTCGTCGAGCGCCGAAGACGTGCCGTCCCACCGAGGCGATGCCTACGATGCGGACGGCGAAGTCGAGCGCCGAAGACGTGTCGTCCAGTGCCGAAGACGTGGCGTATAGCCGAGGCGATGCCTACGAGGCGGACGGCGAAGTCGAGCGCCGAAGACGTGTCGTCCCGCCGAGGCGATGCCGACGACCGCCGAGGCGATGCCTACGAGGCGAGCGGCGAAGTCGAGCGCTGAAGACACGTCGTCGAGCCGAGGCGATGCCTACGAGGCGGACAGCGTAGTCGAGCGCCGAAGACGTGCCGTTCCGCCGATGCGATGCCTACGAGGCGAACGGCGAAGTCGAGCGCCGAAGACGTGTCGTCGAGCGCCGAAGACGTGTCGTCCCGCCGAGGCGATGCCTACGAGGCGGACGGCGAAGTCGAGCGCCGAAGACGTGTCGTCGAGCGCCGAAGACGTGCCGTCCCGCTGAGGCGATGCCTACGAGGCGGACGGCGAAGTCGAGCGTCGAAGACGTGTCGTGGAGCGCCGAAGACGTGCCGTCCCGCCGAGGCGATGCCTACGAGGCGGACGGCGAAGTCGAGCGCCGAAGCCGTGTCGTCCAGCGCCGAAGACGTGCCGTCCCGCCGAGGCGATGCCTACGAGGCGGACGGCGAAGTCGAGCGCCGAAGACGTGTCGTCCAGCGCCGAAGACGTGCCGTCCAGCCGAGGCGATGCCTACGAGGCGGATAGCGTAGTCGAGTGCCGAAGACGTGCCATCCCGCCGAGGCGATGCCTACGAGGAAGGAAGTTCCCCTACTTCAAAAACAGTGCCCGCGAAGAGCGGGGCTTGCGGCGAGTAGGGCGCTACGCACGCCGAGGTAAGGAGGCGGCCGCCCGTTCCCCTACTCAAAAACAGTGCCCGCGGAGTGCGGGCGCTTGCGGCGTAGGCCGAGGGCTACGCACGCCGAGGCAGGGAGGCGAAGCCGCCGTTCCCCTACCTCGAAAAAAGTGCCCTCGGAGTGGCGGGCGCTTGCGGCGTAGGCTGAGGGCACTACGCACGCCGAGGCAAGGAGGCGAAGCCGCCGTTCCCCTACCTCGAAAAACAGTGCCCGCGGAGAGTGGGCGCTTGCGGCGTAGGCCGAGGGCACTACGCACGCCGAGGCAGGGAGGCGAAGCCGCCGTTCCCCTACCTCGAAAAACAGTGCCCGCGGAGAGGGGCGCTTGCGGCTAGGCGAGGCACTACGCGAGCAGGCGACCGCCGTTACGCGCGCGGAGCGCAGCGGCAGGCGAGGGCGAGCGCGGACGCCGCCGTTCCCCTACCTTCAAAAAGGCGATGCACTCCCTGGTGCAACGCGCGTAAAGGCACGATATCCTGGTGGTGCGTCGCTAAAGTGATGCACTCCCTGGTGTCTCGCCCATCGCGCTATTTTTATACTCTGTAGAGTGCACAGGAACAACATCCGCGTCTTATTTATACTCCGTAGAGTGCGTGGGATCAACATCCACATCTTATTTATACTCCGGAGAGTGCGCGTAAGGACAATGTCCATGCGTGCGCGGCATCCACGTCTTGTTTATACTCTGTAGAGTGCGCAGGGACAACATCCGCGTCTTATTTATACTCCGTAGAGTGCGTGGGATCAACATCCACGTCTTATTTATACTCCGTGGAGTACGCGTAAGGACAATGTCCATGCGTGCGCGACATCCGCGTCTTGTTTATACTCCGTAGAGTGCGCAGGGACAACATCCGCGTCTTATTTATACTCTGTAGAGTGCGTGGGATCAACATCCACGTCTTATTTATACTCCGTGGAGTACGCGTAAGGACAATGTCCATACGTGCGCGGCATCCGCGTCTTGTTTATACTCCGTAGAGTGCGCAGGGACAACATCCGCGTCTTATTTATACTCTGTAGAGTGTGTGGGATCAACATCCACGTCTTATTTATACTCCGTAGAGTGCGTGCGGAGGCGGACCTAAACGCTACGCCTTATTTAGAGTCCGTAGACTGGTGCGTGCGGAGGCGTACCTCGACGCTACGTCTTATTTATACTCCGTAGAGTGCGCGCGGAGGCGTCCCCCCGTTGCGTCTTATTTAGAGTCCGTAGAATGGCACGTGCGGAGGCGGACCTCGACGCTACGTCTTATTTTAGAGTCCGTAGACAGGTGCGTGCGGAGGCGAACCTCGACGCTACAACTTAATTTAGAGTCCGTAGACTGGTGCGTGCGGAGGCGGACCTCGACGCTACGACTTAATTTAGAGTCCGTAGACTGGCGCATGCGGAGGCGGACCTCGACGCTACGACTTAATTTAGAGTCCGTAGACTGGCGCGTGCGGAGGCAGACCTCGACGCTACGACTTAATTTAGAGTCCGTAGACTGGCGCGTGCGGAGGCGGACCTCGACGCTACGACTTAATTTAGAGTCCGTAGACTAGCGCGTGCGGAGGCGGACCTCGACGCTACGACTTAATTTAGAGTCCGTAGACTGGTGCGTGCGGAGGCGGACCTCGACGCTACGACTTATTTATACTCCGTAGAGTACGCCGACGCTCGAGGCAATCGTGCGATTTAAATAAAAAACGAGGACCAAAACAGAGGCATCAAAGAAATGGCCGAAGACTTGCGACAACGAAAACGTTCCAGAATGCTACACCAGGAAAGCATCAAGTGCTACAGGAGCCCAGAACAGGCCAAAACTGGAGACACAAACACGGCCAAATCAACTGCTCTCCGAATGGAACTGCGGTCGCAATAAATGATATGATGCACAACCGTTTCTTACAGTGATAAGTTGGAGATGTGGGCCACGCAGTTCGACGCCGGATGCTCAACGTTGGCTCGACATGGACTGCGGAGCTTAGGCTCGTCGTCGCGCTGGTACTGGAGGCGACACGCCAAGCCGAAGACGTGGGCTGCACAGTGCGACGTCTAGGGCGCTAAGCTGGCGCGAGGCCACGACCCTCGTCACTGAGGCTGATGGCGCGCGGAGGCCGACGCGGACGAGTGCGGAGGCTTCGCGAAGCTGAGGCGTATGTCGCAGGGGCCGGGTGTAGACGAAGCCAACGGAGGCGTGGAGGCCGCTGGAGCTAGCTGCTGCACGGCTGGATGTCTCATGCATGCATACGTGAAGTTTGCATGGATGGATATCTCATGCACACACGTGATGTCGCTTGACGTGCGGAGACTTGCGCTCGACCTGCGGAGATTGGCGCGGAGCCAAAGTTGGGGAAGCCGACGCGGAGGCCTCGGACGACCGCCCATGACCGCTTGGCGAAGAGTGCGAATGCTGCGGCGAAGACCCCTCTGACCTCGGCGCAGACCGCGGGCGCCACGGCGGAGACCACTCCGATCATGGCGAAGACTCCGAAGACACTGGCAGAGACCCCCAAAGGCGCTGTCGCAGCCGCGGAGTACCGGCGAGGTAGGCGCGGCCAGCTCGGACCTCGGCGAAGCGAAGGCCGAGGGCGAAGGTCGACGAAGCCCACCTGTGCGAAGCCAACGTCAAGGCTGCCGGCGCGGAGTCTCACTGTGAAGACTGCGACTTGGCTATTCGACGTAGAGGCTTCGACGGAGCGGCCAGCTCGGACATCGGTGAAGCGAAGGCCGAGGGCGAAGGTCGACGAAGCCCACATGTGCGAAGCCACCGTCAAGGCTGCCGGCGCGGAGTCTCACTACGAAGACTGCGACTTGGCTATTCGACGTGGAGGCTTCGACGGAGCGGCCAGCTCGGACCTCGGCGAAGCGAAGGCCGAGGGCGAAGGTCGACAAAGCCACATGCGCGAAGCCAACGTCAAGGCTACCGGCGCGGAGACGACCTGGAGCAGGTCCTTGGCGAGGTCGAGGTCGGTCGAGGCCTACCACTTCGCCTGCATCGCTTCTCGTGCACGGATGGATGTACGCGGAGCCTGCGCGTGCATGGATGGCACTACTCTGCGAGCGTGGTGACTCCGCGGACGATCCAGGAAGTCGAGGACGCCCACGTGGAATCTAGCTCGTGGAGGCGGGTGCGCGGAGGCCGCCCGTTGTTGTGCGGAGCCACGCGGAGGCGAGGCTATTCGCGGCGGGGCTAGCCCACGCGGAGCTTGGGTCGATGATGTCGGCGCGAAATCTGGCGCGAAGTTCTCCTGGCCGCGGAGACGGGCGCGGATGCCTGCGGGCACCAAGTGACGCTGCATGACGACGGGGCCGAGTGGAGTCCCATGCCGAGGCGACGGTGCATGACCACGCGGAGCCGACGTGCATCGACGGAGGTTGGAGGCGAGTTCGACGCAGAGGCGGAGGTCGGAGGCGAGTTCGACGCAGAGGCACCGAGGCCACGCGGAGCTCCATCAGGTGCGAGCGGGATGGCCTTCGTCGCCGGCAGTCACGCGCAACGTGGAACCCGCAGACGTCACTCTGCTGAAGCTAGGCCTCGCTCTGCTGAATGCGATACCGCCGAGCGTCCGAGTTCAACAGTGTAACTGGGTCTGCGGAGCTCGTTCCCCACGTGCGACGCGCCCCGCGTGTTGCGCCGCCGTCGCCTTCCATGGCAGCAGCGGTGTCATGGTGGAAGAGTGTCGGCTCGCCCCTCACATGAATATCCATGGCGTACGTGGCGCTTGACGTCTTTCCCTGCATGCAACGTATGACAAATACAATGCATGTATGGATGGATACGGGAGGATGGATACGTATGCTTGGACGGAAACGTGAGGTCCTCAGGGTGCGCGCGGAGACTGGGGCGCGGAGCCGGTGAGGTCGCCTCGAAGTCGAGCGGAGTCCGCCGAAGACGCGCGAGGGTCCGGACCTGAGGCACGGTGCATGCATGGGAGCCGACGAAGTCTCGCCGAAGACGCGCGAAGGCCCGAAGCGCTGCGTCGGGCCGACGGAGTCCCACCAGACGTTGACATGCGAAGGCCCAGAACGTCGCTCAGCATGGAGGCCGGCCGAGCCTCGCCGAAGACGTGCGAAGGCCCAGAACGTCGCTCAGCCAGAGCGGAGTCCGGCGTGCCAGCACGGTAGAGTCGCCTGGGCACGGAGACAAACTGCCAACAGGCGCGCATCCGCATACTGCTCCGAGTACGTATACAATTAGGCATACTCTGCTAGCGCCTGCTGTGCTCATGACGATGGATCGATGAACGCAAGACGTATCCCCGCCCGTCCATGGCTACCCTTCTTTGCGCGACTTCTTGCCCAGTCCCCACGGACGGCGCCATCTGTTGTGGCTACGAGCCAAACAGTAGAGAAGGGGACTAGTAGAAGAGGAAGGAGAGCCAGATCTGTGGAGAGGTGGTGAGAATGAGAGGATGTCCCCCTTTGCCCCTCTTGGGGGTTTATATATAAGTGGGGTAGAATGAGAAATCCCTATTCTACCCCTTAGTACTTACAAGGGATGAGGGTACATTAGTATATTTACACTGGTATATTCCTCTACACTATTAGGCCTATTACATGTTGGACTAGTTGCACCAGCCCAGTCACGGGGGGTTGGGCCACCCCCACAACAATGAAGAATCCGTGAAATCGAACAAAACGAATGGCGCTAACAACAGTATCGGTAGCCGAAACCCGTGACACTTGAATTCACCCAACAATAAGGGTTCATTCTTGTCCACTCGCCACGCAAAGTAGACATTCTCGTGCAATAACAAAAGGAAATGTAATATCCTAAATTTTGAATGTCCAAAATTGTGAAGAATTTAAAACTTTTATTTGCATCTTGTTGGCACTTGAAATTTGTCAAAATCTTATTTGGAATTTCCTCGAGTTTTGTGCTAAGCAAAATAATAACTGACAATAATTGTCAAATACAAATAAGAATCGTGATGATAAAAGATATGAAATAATTTAAATGTAAGTATAAAACTCTGAAAGCCAAAATCCAGAAATCAAATTAAATGAAAATCCATCTTTCATCAAATTGACCCAAGAATTCAAATTCGGATTTAATTTGAGTTTCCTGATTGGAAATAAAATCAGAAATGTGAATACAAAAATCATGCCAAACTCAAAATCAGTAAAGCCTAATGTAAATTAAAATTTAAATTAAAAATCCAAAATTTAAAAAACTCCTAATTCTTTTCTCTCTCTTTCTCCCCCTTTCTCTCTCCTCTAATGCGGGCCCGGCATCCCCTCTCCTTTTTCTTTTTTTCTTCTCCCTCCCATTCTTTTCTTTCTCCCTCCTTTGTCTTCGCTCTCGCTCTGCCTGACCGCTCGGCCCCGCTCTCCCTGTTCATTTGTCCCCTCCGCGTCAACCACGTCGCCGAACCGCCCCCCATCGCCTCCGCACCCGTCGCCATCACGTCACCCTGCTCCTACCGCCCTGTCATGTCGCACTTGGCTCCTTCTTCCTTCCTCTCCCCTTCTCTCGTCACTGATCCCGCATCATCACCGCATCACCCCCGTCGGCCCCGCTGCTCCTGTGCACGTGTCACACCCCTGCGCCGCACGTCACCGAGCCTACGCCTGCGTCGGCACGGCATCAGCCGCTCTGCACCTCGCATGCCTCCACTGCACGGCCCTGCCACTAGCATCTACAGGCGTCAAGTAGGCGACACCAACCCATGACGACGCACCCAACACCGACACCAAGCCGCATCGCTACCAGGAACTGTCGAACATCTACGACACTATGGAGGAATTCGACGTCGAGCAAAGCGGGGTTTGTCTTCTGGCTGTCGAGAAGCAATTGACGTCAACCAAGCGCTCGAAGAAGCGTGCTGGAAGCAGGCGATGAAAGAGGAGTTGGCTGTCATCCACAACAACGGTACGTGGGAGCTCGTCGCACTCCCAGCCAGACATAGGGCCATCGGGCTCAAATGGGTGTTCAAGGTAAAGAAGGACCCTGCAGGCAATGTAGTGAGGGACAAGGCGCGTCTAGCCGCGCATGTCCTGGTCGAAACGGAGTCGCGAACTCTGGTTCAGGCCATGTACAACATGTGAGTTGAGACAACCACGGTCTTTAATATCTAGAGCAGCACCTTCTTTAGGAACAACGGCTGAATTCTTTTTGACTTTATCTTATCACTTTCTACTATAGTAGCTAATTTTTAAATGGTATATTTTTAAGACGGGATCTTCAGGTATACTGTAGTAGACACTGTACTGACATCAGCTATACTGGCAAAAATCATATGCGACTGTTTTCCTCTATATACTATCTCTCGCGAACAATCAGAATTAAAAAACCATAAGTCAAGACCCAAAGACACATTCCGAAAAAACCCACCCAATATCTTTAGTAAGTTGTCTCTAGCACAATTCACAACATAAATTATTTATAATTTTTTTCTAAAGTGGTCCACATGTCAGTTTTTATTAACCCACTGGCTCTCTCTCCTCCCCTCCTACGCTCTCCCTCTCCCTCCATATCACCCTCTCCCTCAACGTTGCGATGAAGTCTTCTCCCTAACGTTGCTGGTCGCCATCCTCAGCCCCAATGTTGCCCTCTCCCCAACGCTGACAGTCAGCACCTTCTCCCTCAACGTTGTCGGCCGCTGCCATCATCCTTAGAAATCGATGCACCACTATCCTACAACGATGGCAAACTCCTCCTCCATCACCGTTGCGACATCCGTGCTCATCGCCGTCGATCTGGCCAGATTTGGCTCAACGGTGTGTGGATCCGATTAGACCTGGCCAGATCCAAACGATAGCGAGTCAAATCGAGCTTTGATGTGGGTGTCCGATCTTCGTGATGTAGGATCATTTTTGATAGTAACTATTGTGGCTACTGATGAAGAATCTGTGAAATCTAACGAACCGAATGGCGCTAACAACAGTATCGGTAGCCGAAACCCGTGACACTTGAATTCGTCCAACAATACGAGTTGATTCTTGTCCACTTGCCACGCAAGCAAAGTAGATGTTCTCCTGCAGTAACCAAAGAAAATCATAACAATGGAATGACACATCAGATTGGAACTCTCTATTTTAGTAACGGACATTGTTTGCTTAAATTCTAGAATCAAGAGTATTGTAGCACCCTCCAAAAACAAACCTCTAACCGTTATCTCTCTCTTCCCGCATATCCCTCTTCCCGTTAACTCTCTTCTACCTTCCTTATCTCTCTCCATATTTTCCTCTCTCCCTCTCCCGGGTATCTCTCCTTGCCATAACATGTTTCACTTTCCATCTATTCTTCCTTTCCCATTATCCCTCTCTTTCTCATGTCTCCTTCCTCCCTCCATACATTCATCTCTCTCTCTCCTAGACTTCATCTTCTCTCTCTTTGCCCGTGCGCTAGAAGGAGCACCGGCCAGCGGCAGCAGCACCGACGGCAGCGGCGCGCGCGGTACCGCCTGCACGCTCGTCTTGTGCGCGTGCATGCGACTGCATGCGTGGCTGCATGGCTCGGACGGCAGCGGCGGTGGCTGCGGAGGCGGCCGGCCGGTGAGCAGGGGCGGCGCAGGGCGGCGGTGGCATGCACGCCCGCCCGCATGCGCTCACGCGCCACCCACGCGCGCCAGTTAGGAGGCGGCGGCGGCAGTGCGAGGCTGCGGCGGTGGCGGCGCATGGTGTCAGAGGCAGCGGCGGCGCGCAACGGCCACGGCGTGATTCGACGACCTTACGCGTGTGCGGCCATGGCTTGCTCGGCAGCGGTGTGGCGGTGGCCCGGCGGCGGTGGCGGCCAGTGACCGCACAGAAGCGTTGCCGTTCGCGCGGCCGAGTATCATTTTTCCCGGCTGAACGACCGTTCTTGTGGCCGAACACGTTCGGGTGGCCGAACGGTCGTTCGCTCAGCCGAACGGCTATTTCTTTCCAGTCAAATTTATCACCTGTCATTCCTTATCAAGTTTATTGTATCTGATCGTTTGCCTTTCAAATCATCCTGTAGGTTCTCACGCAGCTGTTGAGGGAGCAGCTGGGCAGTTGTGTTTCTCGGATCCGTCGTGCAGCGTGTCCGTCGAGCGTGCTCAAGGCAAGTACCTCGCGGCCGTGACCTTTCTATTTCACAAATCACATGTTTCCAGCTTACTTTTCACCTTGCCATTGAGTATAATTATCATATCAACCATGCTTGCTTGATTAGTATTATATCGCTAAAAATCGTATCATTAAGGTCACCTGGCCCATATCATATCGCTTAGCTAATACCACATCACTACAATTACTTGGTTCATATCATATCTCTTGGACAATATCATATCGCTTGGCTAATATCATATCGCTAAAGTCACATCATTCAAGTTACCTGGCCAATGTTATATCGCTAAAGTTACCTGATTACTAGCGTATCACTAATGTGGTCTGGTTATTATCATATCATTCATGTTGCCTGTTTATAGACTTTTAGTATTATATTTATACCATGATGTTTTAGATTACTTTATTTCACCTGCTTTTATGTTTATTAGGATGCTCTATTAAAATGCCCTAGAGTTCATGCTTTTAGTTAGTGATTTAGAATCTATGCTTAAAATCGTTAACGAGGGTAGCATATGAATATGTTTTAATTTAGGTTTAAATTATTGACACTCTTTTGATATTAGGGCTGCTATGTTTTAGTTCGAATATTATGTTCCAATAATTGTTTGATGCTGTATTTGAGCCAATAATGATGTATGTATTAAATCTGTTAATCTGACTAATAATCACTTACACACAATAAAACTTGATTGGTTGATAACCTTGTGTGAGCTATAGTATAATACCTCTTTAGGTTAATCTCTATATCACTATCATCTTATCATTATCCCACATCACCCTCATATCAGAAACTATGTCCTTCCATTTTCACTCTAGCGCATCTTTTCACTTCTCATAACTTTATTATAGCCTTATCCTTGCCATCTCATAGTTTCCTTAAGTTCATATTACTTGATCTGTACATGATGTAGCAATTACCTTACCACCAATCCCATCTATCCGGTCTCATTGTATTAAATCGTTACCCTCATAACTTTACCTTAAATCATTCATGACTCCCTAACTATATCATGGATAATTCACTAAATAACAAACTAATGGTTATCACGCTGGGGCTACCCACATATAGGGGTCATTTCCACCCAACCTGGTAACGTACGGGGGGTCGTACATTCTCGTTACACAGGATATTACACCCCGTCTGCGGTTATACAGTCGAGGACAAGGTTGTGCCTGGCTATTCTCGTATAACCGGGTATGTGGGATGAGGTCGCCGGCACCCTTGCTATAACTTGCTTTAACTTGTCACATAAACAACTATCTTTAATACTCAGTCTCTATGATAGTCTCTATGATATCCATCTCCTATTTACGACAGTATCTCCGATATCAGTTGTTCGTTGCTTTCATTTTGTACCCGTTGTTTACTTGTGATGATTATCCTTTATTTCACATGGTTGCATTACTTGTCTTTACTCTTGTGTTGCGACCGTTGTTGGGTACTTGCTGAGATTTCCAAATCTCACGCTTGCTCTTTCAGTCTCAGGTAAAGGCCAGTGGAGTGATAGCATCATGCATGGGTGGGAGCACTCGAGTTTTTAGCACCGTGGTTTGCCACTGTTTTGTTGTTTCATTCGTTCTTTATTTGGTTAGAAGTGGACCGGTCCCATGTTTTAAAATATTTATTCCAGCTTCCGTTGGTTCTCTATTAAAGTGTTAATAAAGTTTTAAACTCTTTGTGATTCTGTTGTTGTTTTTCTTTATGGTTCACTTTGGCGATGACGTTCCACAGTAGTATCCCATATGGTTACGTGGGGTGCTACAAGTATATTGATATCTGAAAAAGAAATATGGCGTCCGTCCAAATATCAGGGCGCACGGCTCAATATATAGCCATCCTGTAATCGAACTGCACCCAAACTCTTAATCCCTAATTAATCTAAACACTAATTAGCTTTTAGCCATGTAGAAACGCAAACACGGCTCAAGTCCAACTTACTATGCTCTCACGCGTACACAGCTGAATAAGCTCCATGTCCACACTATCAAGTTAGGCCGACAGGCTCCTAATGCATTAAGCCCAAAATAAATAGATACAAACCCGGCCCACTTTGGCTTCGGTTCAATTAAAGCATGCAAGTTAAACTGCATGCACATAGCTCCATTGCATTGCTGCATGTATGTATTGGTTGTAATCCTTATGTACTTCTTTTGTGTCCCCCGCCTCCCTCTCCTTCTTCTTAATGACGTCTTCATCCTTTTGTGCTTTTTTACCTAAATGCCTAAGAATAAGCAATGTAGGGGCATTAGGTATCAGTGTGTAAATCAAATTCACGAAGGATCATATCCACCTATTTAACAATCGCCTTAGTTCTGTTGATGTTTAGTATTCACATGTGAAAGTGTTTTTACTTTTGTACTTATATATAAATAGATGATTAATAGAAGGGAAGATCATTAAAACAACCAGTCCAACCCCGCCGGGATCACAGTTAATAGTTAACCATCACTTGCCGATTGGGTGAGCAGCAGCTCTTTTGCAGCATAACTTTATTTGCACTGAACCACTCCCGATCGGCTAAGAACGCAACAAATCCAAATCCACCCAAACAAGTAGAAGTAATAACTATTAACTAATAAACTCGTACAGCCTTTCTACAATGGAAGCAACATTATCTTGGATTATTTTTTGAAGAAACAACATCATCTTGGAATTTCAGATGACTGAAGGAACTCTTGCTCCAAGCTGTATTGTCTAGTTACTTCACCGCCTTTGCTGCCCTTGTATAACTGATCTTTTAGTACATTCGGTCTAACTCGTGTGGTCTGAGAACTGACATGGACCTTTGAGCTTTGCACATCTTCAAGTGTAGTCTCTACTTGCCTCATTGTAGGCCTTTCTTCGCCTTTTAAGCTTAAGCATGCTTCTGCGAGCGTTGCAACCACCTCAGCATCTTCAGCCCCTCCCTCCTCGACAATTTGTAAATCTAGAATATCTGACAAGCAGTTCTCTCTTATCAGCGACACAAAGTATGATGCTAGGCTTGTGGCTTCTGATGAGTGAGAAGAGAAAACTGGTGTCACCCCTGTCAGTAGCTCTGCTAGGATGACACCAAAGCTGTAAACATCGCTCTTCTCCGTGAGTCGACTAGTGTAGTAGTATTCAGGATCAAGGTAACCATACGTTCCTTGGATGGCTGTAAGTATTCCAGTCTCATCAATTGAAATTGACCTTGAAGCTCCAAAATCTGATACTTTTGCTGTTAAAGCATCAGTAAGTAGTATATTTGCGGATTTGATATCTCTATGGAACACTGATATGGAAGCGGCAGAGTGTAGATATGCAACGGCCCTTGCAGTTTCCAATGCAATCCTCAGTCTATCTTTCCATGACAAATGGATCTCACTTTGGCCATGAAGATGATGCGAGAGAGTTCCATTTGATATGAACTCATACACTAGTAAAGGTACTTCTGTCTCGAGGCAACAACCAAAGAGCTTCACCACATTTCTGTGGTTAGTCTGCGAAAGTATGACAACCTCGTTTATGAACTGGTCAATTTCCCTTTGAACCACAATTTTAGACTTCTTGATGGCCACAATACGTTGATCAGATAAGATGCCTTTGTAGACAGTGCCGTGGCCGCCGCCACCAAGTATGCGATTCTGGTCAAATTTGTTCGTTGCTTGCTCTAGTTCTTCCAAGCTGAAAATCTTCAATCTTTCGGCTATATCTTTGCTTGAAGATATCAGCTGTTGGAGAAGCAATCCATGGTTTTTCATGAAAAACTTTTGTCTCGACTTCTTGGCTTTTCGTTGCTTGAGTTTCTTGGTGACTTTGGCAACACCCAGGAGTGAGAACAGTAGGCCAAAACCCGCACTGATTGCTATTATGGTAATTAAACCTGAAGAAAACAAACGTAAAGATTGAGAATATAGTATAAGCGGCATGCACTTTAAGAATCAAACTGCTGTGCTCAACAGGGAAATCATTTTCGGCCATGAACTTCGGTTTGCGGCCTACTCCGAAAAAGCCCAATTCGGGTAAAAATGTTGGCCCATTTTGAAGTTTTTCGGCCCATCAACCCTCCAACCCAACCAATCTTCATTGCTGGCTCGCCCGACTACCCGTCGGCCCGTCCTCTCTCTTGAGCCCTCTCGATCCTGATCTCTCTCTCTCTCTCTCTCGACCAAGTTGAGCGGAGAGGAGCGCCAGAGGGATCGCCACCGGGAGGAGAGGATTTGGGTGCGGGCTCCTTCCTTGGTCGGGAGGAGGGAGATAATGGTGCCAAGAATTTCATCAGGGATGAGACTGATCCTGTCTATAGGTTCCTCCTTTTGGATTTCTCCAACCCCTCATCAATTTTTTTTTAAATTTTCGAATTTCGGATTTCTTAGAGGGGTCCGAATATTTGTTCTTAACCGAAAATGTTTTCCTTGGTGCTCAATCGAAAGTTTCAAATTACTAGACTGTTCTATGGCAGAAGTTTTGTTGGAATATTCGTTTGTTAGAGCACTATCTTGGATGTATTTTGTACCAGAACACATGGTTTACTGCCGAAAAACACTGCATTCTTGTAATTTTTTAATTAATCTTTTTGTTGTCCATTTCTGAACGGTCTACCGAGCGTTGCTTTCAGTTAGCATTCGGGACAACTAATTTCGAAGCTGAAGAATGTAGGAGCAGTACATTTTCATATTTCAAAACAGAATTATTTTAGGAGTAAAACTGATTTCTCATGTGGTCCTTACTCCTCAGTCGTATTCAAAGAGAATATTATTCCGAGTGAGTTGTCTAAGTATACTTGTACCTGGAAGGCTAGTAATACTTTTCTTTGATGAGCATCGGTACGTCCCGGGCATATTGATGCAGGTTCCGTCACTTCCGTGGCACGGATAAACATTTGGCTGTTCGCACTCGTTGATATCTGAAAGAGACGGATTACAACGTTGAAATAGCAGAGGCATTTATCTGAAATAACATGGCCCCTTGTTAAAAACGACGCAATTACGCAAGCACATGGAGAAAGTAGTCATTAATACCTTGGCATCCATTGGCAATGTAAGGATTGCCTTCGTATCCTTTCGAACAGTTGCACCGCCTTCGGTCATAATTTCCACCAACAAGATAGCTAGAGCTGTTTGAGCTTAGGCATCCCCAGTCAGAAGAGTTCGGGCCAATAGATCTGAAGGCGAACATGTCCTCATCGCTGATTAAATCCAACCACCACTCCAACACCACCGGAACACTCTGAACCATGATTTTACGGAAACTAGGTGGAAGAACGGAATCATCCGCGTAAATGCGTCCCTGTGTGAAGTTAGTCAGCATCTCGTCTTCGTTTCTGCTGAACCAGTCCTGATCAACAATGAACACGGCAGTATCCCTCGAGGAACGACCGATAGATTCTTGCATGGCCAGATGCGTGACATGGATGCCGTACGAATAGGGCCCCCACGGGATGGACGTCTGGCAGCGGCCAATCCCCGAGCACGAGGAGCCGGCCGTGGGATTCTGCTTGCTGTCCACGCACATGGCGGCGCAGGTGCTGGAGTAGTCGGCCGAGCCGAGCGTGTCGCGGGGGATGATCCGCGCCACGATGTTGCAGCCGAAGGCCACGAACCAGTTGTACGAGCCCGACATGGTGAAGGGCCAGGTGGCCAGCGGGCCAGACCATGAGACGTTGAACTCTGCATCTGGAGTGGCTGAATGCAAAACTTTGCTGCGGATGCGTACCGTGCCGTCCAGCAAGGAGATGCCGAGCACTTCCATGCCGTGGCCTAGGAACAGCTTCGGTGGGTGCTGCGTCTCGTCGCAGGTGAGGTTAAAGCCCTCGTGGAAGCAGCCCTGGCCAATGCCGAAAGGGTACGGCACACGTATGCCACCACAGCTTTCCGGGCAACCAGGCAGGGCTACTGGTCCTGCTAGTGTTGTCACCAGGAGCTGAATGGTGAGTGCTCCGATCGTGCCGATCGTCGCTCGTCGGGAAGAAGAGATGGAAATCGTCATCTCTCTGAGCGTACAAGCTAGTCGAGCCTACTCCCGTCTTTGTTTAGGGTGAACACGGGGCATAAGGTTTTTATTGGGAGTTGCTTTGAAGTCCGTTAAAACAAGCAATTGACGGTCTTCAAAAAAAAAAGAAAAGAAAAAGACTAGGAAGCCGAAGTGACTGGTGCTGGACTAACCATTGGCACATTTACGAAAATTTTGACCAGCCTAGCGTTTTCCATAAGGCAGATAGAAAACTGACATGTTGACAAGTTTGACACTTCCTTTTAGTCCCTAGGATACGGTTGGCAGAATATCCGCCCAATGGTCTTGCGGCAAGCGTCTCCGAGAGATGAGAGCATCTCCAATAGTCCCTAGGGGAGAGAGGAGAAGCCGTCGCGTGTAGACGACGGTCACAGCACGGAAACCAACACACGGACGACGACCCGCGAGCTGTCGGAGATGAGCCGTCGCTCGAGCACGCGGTTTATGACATTTCAGCTTAGGTGGGCTGGGCGTTTGGGTCATCTGTACCTTGTCGGGATGACCAACGTCAAGTGTTAGGGTGCCTTTGGTTGAGCTTTTGGGAGCTGCTTTTGCTTCCAAAAAGTCAAAAGCCAACCAAAGGGGTGGAAATCAGAAGCTGCTTTTTCAGAAGCAGCTACTTTTGGGTAGTACAGTTTTGAAAGCACCTTGGACCTTGCTTTTGGCTTCTGGCTTTCTGCTTTTTGAAATGGTGAAAATAGAAAGCTGTTTCACAGTTGTTTCAAGGAAAATAGAGATAGGAGGTAAGTTTTATACTTGTTTGAACCAAACAGCTTACAGCTTTTCCACAGCTCACAACCTACAGCAGCTTTTCCACAGCCCACAGCTCACAACAGCTTTTTCAGAAGTCACAGCTCAACCAAACACACCCTAAGCGCTGAACAGTCAGTGATCTACTTCTAGTCTTACACTGTGACTTTTTCTTTTTAGTTTTTTAGCTGTCTTTTAGTTTCGGGTTTTTAATAATTATTATTTATTAGACTAATAAATTATATTTAAAAGACGTAGCTAAAAAATAGGATTACCAACATATCTTTAGACCAAATTCAATTCAGTTCTTGAGGCTAATGTCAACAAAGATGTCTTGTTTGAGTATTCCCTATACGATAGGGAACACGCTTTCGGTGCTGGCCCAATCTTTCGGTCATGGATTCGTCGGTTGAGTTTACTCGGAGTGGACGTTGAAGTCAACTGAAAGAACAATATTTTTGTATACAAAAAAGGGACTAATAGTATTGAAGTATAGATGGCCTTTGTCTAGTTAGTTCCAAAGCCAAGCTAACCAATAAACCAAACATGCTCATCAGCTCTGAAACGAACCGAAACTTCACAAAATTGAGAATTTTCTTTTGAATTTGATTCCTTGAGTTTTCCAGCCAATTCTCCTCCAAATCCAAGCCAACTTTTCCCTAAAACCCCTGCCAAATCTCCTCACTAACTCAATTTCGTCAGCTTCCTTGACCGGCACGGCGCAAGCAGCCGCAATTCATCGCCGCCTCTGCTCTCTCTCTCTCGTGATTTCCTCTCTCAGCCGACCTGAGCCGTGCCAGCACCTTTTGACCGCCGCAACACTCTGCCCGAGACGCCAGACATGAACCCCAGCCGACCCTCCCTGAGCCTTCCCGACCTCAGCTGTTCAGCCGCCGCCGCCATTGCGCCCTACTGTGCTGAACCGCCTCCGGGCGCTATAAAAGCCGCAGACCCTCCTGAACCTCTCCACACTTTCCCGTGAAGCTCCCTACACGCCCAATTAGCCTCCCACTGCCCCCACTTCCGGCAATCACCGAGAAGCTCCAAGGTGAGCTCAAACTCAATCCCGTCAATTTAGCCAATTACTTTTCGATTGCTTACTCCCACAGCTTCCTCAAGCTCCCAAGAACCTCCCCAAGCCATCGCCTTAGCTCCCCAAGCCCTCCTCTCCTTCGCCGCCGAAGTCCGTCGTTCGACCCTGGCACCCCGTTGTGGCTAGCCAAATCCCGACCTCCCCAACCCGAACCACCGCCACCCTAGACTCCCTGAGTGCCCCTAGATGGTTAAACACCCGCCGATTTTGGGAATAGTTGCCCCTATAGCTCCCAAGCCGTAAAAAACCATACCGGACTCTTGACCTCACCACCGGTGAACGCCACCGACCCCAAAAAAGGGTTTCTTGCATCCCCCGGAGCCCAACCGTGGTCCTCGCTCCCATCGCAACCCACTGTAGAGCCACCGATCACTGTCGCTTTTTCCTTTGTTTTCAAGCGCGCGCGGGCGAGAGGTAGACGACGACGCTATTCATTTGGGCCGAGCGGAGGTGGGCCAAATCAGCCGAGCAGGCCGGGCCACCAAATTCTTGTGCGGCACTATAGCAAGCGGAAGGCGTTGTAGCAACCGGGCCTCGGCCCGAAACAGTAACCAGACTCGCTTTAATAGTGAACACTCGGCTTAAACAGTAAACCCGACCCGCAATGAATAGTAAAAGCCTGCAATGAATAGTGCTAGACCCGTTACAGTTCACAAAACCTGAAAATGCATATTTATACCCATTTTGACCGTTTCGAGCACACCGACCCATTTCTCAGGCCCATTTCACCTTTTGGAGCGTTCTAAAAGCTCAGAATCTATTTTATTTGATTTTTCTTGGATTTTCTTTCTTCATTTCTTTATTCCTAGCTCAATTCTTCAAGCATGGAATTAAATTGTTTTCCTTGCTTTGCGTTAGCTCCCGACGTTAATTTCCAGGAAGACCAAGGAGGAGAAGTGCAAGCTCAAGGACTAGAAGAATACGAACTTGTTGAAATAGTGAATCCTCAAGGCAAGTCACATGTCATTGATCATATTGAACCCACTTTTCTTTAATTATTTACTTATAAATATTTTATTACGTTATTTGTGCACTGTTATTTTATGTATGAAAGATGTTTAGAATGACATGATATTAGCTAACGTCCTACCACCCAAAAAAGCCCTGTTTAATTTGATGGCCATATTCACTTTGACAAAACATAGTAATATTAAAAGTATTATTAGTATAATCACAGTAGATTAGGAACTCAACAATCTTTTACTACTAAGAGTCTTGGCATTTTGCCGATAGAATTTTAAAAATGAATCTAGGATAAGGAAATATCACGGGGAGCCATGAGATGGCCTAAGCCATGACCTTATCCTAAGGTGAAAAGCTTGGTATGAAATAGAGGTAGTGCCACTGGCACTAAAATATGAGTTTTGATAAGTTGCCTCAGTGAAAATATAAGGACTAGACCTTTATGCCAAGTAAAGAACATAGCAACCGCTCAACCACAAGCGTTGACTTGTCAAACCTGGTTTAGTAGCTGTTCAGATCAATTAAATATCTACATAAATGCATGATATACTATTCCAGAAAAGGGAACAACCGGCGTTGGGTTGTGGTATAGAAACGGTAAAATCATACTTTCACAACGGTAGGCTCCGCTTTGTCAGGCCGTCGAATTCCGTGACAGAGGGTCCATAATCTATTGGGTAGAGGCTACATAAAGAGATGAGCAGTGAAATAACCTTATTTTCTCAACTCAGTCATGAGGGTTGAGGAATCTTATGGGTAAAGTTGGGCAGCTCTGCAGAGTTATTTATAAATAGTATTCGAATACATCATGCTTCCAGTATATGAAGCTGTGTTTAATGAGTGATTCCAATAGCAAAGTATAAGTAGATTTGGAATTGTTTTGGAAATGTGAAAAATATGTTAATCAAGTTTGAAAACCCCCCAAATTCCTAAAGAAGTTTATGATTTGATATTTTATGTTTAAAAGCAAAAGTGTTTACAAACAAAATTACATCTACATAAAATAATAAACTGCTTTACCCCATTCCATGGCAATCTCTTGCATATAGTTAAATAGCATTTTCTATGTGACTTGTTGAGTACGATTGGTTGTACTCATACTTGCTAAAATCATAAACAGAGAATACTTGTCAAGAAAATGAATGAGTTTATCAAGACGACGCTGAGCTCTACGATATAGATGATGCTGGTGTTAGGGTTTATTATACACTCAGGCATGCCTGTGGAGTTTCTTTTGTAATGTAACCTTGGGTTGTACGCCCCGCTATGTAAAACTTGGCTGCTAAGCCTTGATTTTGTAATAAAGTTTGGTTTTTATGCTTAAGCTTGTTTTGGTAATGATGTACACTCATCTACAGTACTCGCAGCTGAACAATCCTGAGCAGTTGTGAGGGTAACATAACGTCCCCAGAAATGGGGATGTTACAAGCTCATGTATCTCCCAATAGGTGTATCTCCCTAGCTACCTCGTCTAGCTAGTTAATAGAGGCGTATGCATGCAGAGACGGAATAAGGCTCCGCTCATTTGGGTTTAGGCTTTTGGTTTCCGGCTTATTTTTCACTATTCCTAAACTTCTTCTTTTTCTAAGTTTTCAGATTTTTTGAGCTTTTTTGACAGTTTTTTCGTATTCGTTTGCATTATACGTGCTAGGCTAACCTCTTTTTTATTTATATATATTTTAATTTTAATTATGTCAAATACGCCATCGTCGGTTACAATGCAATTTTAGCCAGCTATAGTGAAAATTTAGTCATAAGCCACAAAAATTCAGCCTAACTGAGCACCACCTAAACGTGCTCTCAAATTGGGTTGCCGCGCATGTCCTGGTTGAAACGGACTCGCTAACTCTGGTTTAGGCCATGTACAACATGTGAGTTGAGACAACCACGATCTTTAATATCTAGAGCGGCACCATCTTTTAGGAACAACGGCTGAATTCTTCTTGGCTTTATGTTATCACTTTCTGTTATAGTAGCTAACTTTTAAATGGTGTGTTTTAAGGCGGGATCTACAGGTATACTGTAGTAGACACTGTACCAAGTTCAACTATACTGGTCAAAATCGCATGCGGATATTTTTCTCTGTGTACTGTCTCTCGTGAACAGTCAGAATTCAAAAACCATAAGTCAAAACCCAAAGACACATCCCAAAAGAATCCACCCAGTATATTTAGTAAGTTGTCTCTAGCGCAATTCACAACATAAATTATTTATAATTTTTTTTCTAAAGTGGGTCCACATGTCAGTTTTTTATTAACCCACTGGCTCTCTCTCCTCCCCTCCTACGCTCTCCCTCTCCCTCCATGTCACCCTCTCCCTCAACGCTGCTGATGAAGCCTTCTCCCTAACGTTGCTAGTCACCGTCCTCAACCCCAACGCTGCCCTCTCCCCCAACGCTGATGGTCGGCACCTTCTCCCTCAACGTTGTCGGCCGCTACCACCACTATCCTACAACGATGGCAAGCTCCTCCTACTTCACCGTTGCGACCAGCATGCTCGTCGCCGTTGACCCGGCCAGATTTGGCTCAACGGTGTGTGGATCTGACCAGACTTGACCAGTTCCAAACGACAGCGAGTCGGATCGAGCTTTGATGCGAGGCGCCCGATCTTCGCGATGTAGGATCGTTTTTGATAGTAACTAGTGTGGCTATTGATGAATGTTGTGGCTACGGGCCAAACAGTAGAGAAGGGGACTAGTAGAAGAGGAAGGAGAGCCAGATCTGTGGGAGAGGTGGTGAGAATGAGAGGATGTCCCCCCTTTGCCCCTCTTGGGGGTTTATATATATAAGTGGGGTAGAATGGAAAATCCCCATTCTACCCCTTAGTACTTACAAGGGATGCGGGTACATTAGTATATTTACACTGGTATATTCCTCTACACTATTGGGCCTATTACATGTTTGACTAGTTGCACGGTCCAGTCACGGGGGATTGAGCCACCCCCACAACAGTACTCCCTCGACAGCATGCGCTGAGGTCCCGATGGGCGAGCTGACGTGATCAACCACCCAGCCCCCCGTTCCCCGACAGCAAGCGCGAGGGTGCCGAGTGGCGAGCCGTTGCAACTGGTAGCTTGTAGACCCCAGAGGCAATGCCTACGAAGAAATCCGTAAACTCCTGCGCTAAACCCCGTGCCGTCCCGCCGGGGCGATGCCTACAAGGCGGACGGCGGAGTCCTGCGCCGGAGCCATGTCGTCCCGCCGAGGCGATGCCTACGAGGCGGACAGCGTAGTCGAGCACCGAAGACGTGTCGTTGAGCGGCGAAGACGTGCTGTCGAGCGGCGAAGACGTGCCGTCGAGAGCCGAAGACGTGCCGTCGAGAGCCGAAGACGTGCCGTCGAGCCGAGGCGATGCCTACGAGGCGGACGGCGGAGTCGAGCGCCAAAGACGTGTTGTCGAGCGCCGAAAATATGCCGTTCAGCGCCGAACACGTGCCGTCCCGCCAAGGCGATGTTTACGAGGCGGACGGCGAAGTCGAGCGCCGAAGACGTGCCGTCGAGCGCCGAAGCGATGCCTACGAGGCGGACAGTGAAGTCGAGCGCCGAAGACGTGCCGTCCCGCCGAGGCGATGCCTACGAGGCGGATGGCGAAGTCCAGCGCCGAAGACGTGCCGTTCAGCCGAGTCGATGCCTACGAGGCGGGCAGCGTAGTCGAGCGCTGAAGACGTGTCATCGAGCGTCGAAGACGTGCCGTCCCGCCGAGGCGATGCCTACGAGGCGGAAGGCGAGGTCGAGCGCCGAAGACGTGTCGTCGAGCGCCGAAAACGTGCCGTCCCGCCGAGGCGATGCCTACGAGGCGGACCGCGAAGTCGAGTGCCGACGACGTGTCGTCGAGCGCCGAAGACGTGCCGTCCCGCCGAGGCGATGCCTACGAGGCGGACGGCGAAGTTGAGCGCCGAAGACGTGTCGTCCAGCCGAGGCGATGCATACGAGGTGGACAGCGTAGTCGAGCACCGAAGACGTGTCGTCGAGCCCCGAAGACGAGCCATCCCGCCAAGGCGATGCCTACGAGGCGGACGGCGAAGTCGAGCGCTGAAGACGCGTCGTCGAGCGCCGAAGACGTGCCGTCCCGCCGAGGCAATGCCTACGATGCGGACGGCGAAGTTGAGCGTCGAAGACACGTCGTCGAGCCGAGGCGATGCCTACGAGGCGTACAGCGTAGTCGAGCGCCGAAGACGTGCCGTTCCACCGAGGCGATGCCTACGAGGCGGACGGCGAAGTCGAGCGCCGAAGACGTGCCGTCCCGCCGAGGCGATGCCTACGAGGCGAACGGCGAAGTCGGGGCCGAAGACGTGTCGTCGAGCGCCGAAGACATGCCGTCCCGCCGAGGCGATGCCTACGAGGCGGACGGCGAAGTCGTCGAGCGCCGAAGACGTGTCGTCCCGCCGAGGCGATTCCGACGACCGCCGTGGCGATGCCTACGAGGCGAACGGTGAAGTCGAGTGCCGAAGACACGTCGTCGAGCCGAGGCGATGCCTACGAGGCGGACAGCGTAGTCGAGCGCCGAAGACGTGCCGTTCCGCCGATGCGATGCCTACGAGGCGAACGGCGAAGTTGAGCGCCGAAGACGTGTCGTCGAGCGCCGAAGACGTGCCGTCCCGCCGAGGCGATGCCTACGAGGCGGACGGCGAAGTCGAGCGCCGAAGACGTGTCGTCCAGCCGAGGCGATGCATACGAGGTGGACAGCGTAGTCGAGCGCCGAAGACGTGTCGTCGAGCGCCGAAGACGTGTCGTCCCGCCGAGGCGATGCCTACGAGGCGGACGGCGAAGTCGAGCGCCGAAGACTTGTCGTCGAGCGCCGAAGACGTGCCGTCCCGCCGAGGCGATGCCTACGAGGCGGACGGCGAAGTCGAGCGCCGAAGTCTTGTCGTCGAGCGCCGAAGACGTGCCGCCCCGCCGAGGCGATGCCTACGAGGCGGACAGCGAAGTCGAGCGCCGAAGACGTGTCGTCGAGCGCCGAAGACGTGCCGTCCCACCGAGGCGATGCCTACGATGCGGACGGCGAAGTCGAGCGCCGAAGACGTGTCGTCCAGTGCCGAAGACGTGGCGTATAGCCGAGGCGATGCCTACGAGGCGGACGGCGAAGTCGAGCGCCGAAGACGTGTCGTCCCGCCGAGGCGATGCCGACGACCGCCGAGGCGATGCCTACGAGGCGAGCGGCGAAGTCGAGCGCTGAAGACACGTCGTCGAGCCGAGGCGATGCCTACGAGGCGGACAGCGTAGTCGAGCGCCGAAGACGTGCCGTTCCGCCGATGCGATGCCTACGAGGCGAACGGCGAAGTCGAGCGCCGAAGACGTGTCGTCGAGCGCCGAAGACGTGTCGTCCCGCCGAGGCGATGCCTACGAGGCGGACGGCGAAGTCGAGCGCCGAAGACGTGTCGTCGAGCGCCGAAGACGTGCCGTCCCGCTGAGGCGATGCCTACGAGGCGGACGGCGAAGTCGAGCGTCGAAGACGTGTCGTGGAGCGCCGAAGACGTGCCGTCCCGCCGAGGCGATGCCTACGAGGCGGACGGCGAAGTCGAGCGCCGAAGCCGTGTCGTCCAGCGCCGAAGACGTGCCGTCCCGCCGAGGCGATGCCTACGAGGCGGACGGCGAAGTCGAGCGCCGAAGACGTGTCGTCCAGCGCCGAAGACGTGCCGTCCAGCCGAGGCGATGCCTACGAGGCGGATAGCGTAGTCGAGTGCCGAAGACGTGCCATCCCGCCGAGGCGATGCCTACGAGGCGGAAGGCTCGTTCCCCTACTTCAAAAACAGTGCCCGCGAAGAGCGGGCGCTTGCGGCGTAGGCCGAGGGCGCTACGCACGCCGAGGTAAGGAGGCGGAGCCGCCGTTCCCCTACCTCAAAAACAGTGCCCGCGGAGTGCGGGCGCTTGCGGCGTAGGCCGAGGGCACTACGCACGCCGAGGCAGGGAGGCGAAGCCGCCGTTCCCCTACCTCGAAAAATAGTGCCCTCGGAGAGCGGGCGCTTGCGGCGTAGGCTGAGGGCACTACGCACGCCGAGGCAAGGAGGCGAAGCCGCCGTTCCCCTACCTCGAAAAACAGTGCCCGCGGAGAGTGGGCGCTTGCGGCGTAGGCCGAGGGCACTACGCACGCCGAGGCAGGGAGGCGAAGCCGCCGTTCCCCTACCTCGAAAAACAGTGCCCGCGGAGAGCGGGCACTTGCGGCATAGGCCGAGGGCGATACGCGCGCGGAGGCAGGGAGGCGGAGCCGCCGTTCCCCTACCTTCAAAAAGGCGATGCACTCCCTGGTGCAACGCGCGTAAAGGCACGATATCCTGGTGGTGCGTCGCTAAAGTGATGCACTCCCTGGTGTCTCGCCCATCGCGCTATTTTTATACTCTGTAGAGTGCACAGGAACAACATCCGCGTCTTATTTATACTCCGTAGAGTGCGTGGGATCAACATCCACGTCTTATTTATACTCCGTGGAGTACGCGTAAGGACAATGTCCATGCGTGCGCGACATCCGCGTCTTGTTTATACTCCGTAGAGTGCGCAGGGACAACATCCGCGTCTTATTTATACTCTGTAGAGTGCGTGGGATCAACATCCACGTCTTATTTATACTCCGTGGAGTACGCGTAAGGACAATGTCCATACGTGCGCGGCATCCGCGTCTTGTTTATACTCCGTAGAGTGCGCAGGGACAACATCCGCGTCTTATTTATACTCTGTAGAGTGTGTGGGATCAACATCCACGTCTTATTTATACTCCGTAGAGTGCGTGCGGAGGCGGACCTAAACGCTACGCCTTATTTAGAGTCCGTAGACTGGTGCGTGCGGAGGCGTACCTCGACGCTACGTCTTATTTATACTCCGTAGAGTGCGCGCGGAGGCGTCCCCCCGTTGCGTCTTATTTAGAGTCCGTAGAATGGCACGTGCGGAGGCGGACCTCGACGCTACGTCTTATTTTAGAGTCCGTAGACAGGTGCGTGCGGAGGCGAACCTCGACGCTACAACTTAATTTAGAGTCCGTAGACTGGTGCGTGCGGAGGCGGACCTCGACGCTACGACTTAATTTAGAGTCCGTAGACTGGCGCATGCGGAGGCGGACCTCGACGCTACGACTTAATTTAGAGTCCGTAGACTGGCGCGTGCGGAGGCAGACCTCGACGCTACGACTTAATTTAGAGTCCGTAGACTGGCGCGTGCGGAGGCGGACCTCGACGCTACGACTTAATTTAGAGTCCGTAGACTAGCGCGTGCGGAGGCGGACCTCGACGCTACGACTTAATTTAGAGTCCGTAGACTGGTGCGTGCGGAGGCGGACCTCGACGCTACGACTTATTTATACTCCGTAGAGTACGCCGACGCTCGAGGCAATCGTGCGATTTAAATAAAAAACGAGGACCAAAACAGAGGCATCAAAGAAATGGCCGAAGACTTGCGACAACGAAAACGTTCCAGAATGCTACACCAGGAAAGCATCAAGTGCTACAGGAGCCCAGAACAGGCCAAAACTGGAGACACAAACACGGCCAAATCAACTGCTCTCCGAATGGAACTGCGGTCGCAATAAATGATATGATGCACAACCGTTTCTTACAGTGATAAGTTGGAGATGTGGGCCACGCAGTTCGACGCCGGATGCTCAACGTTGGCTCGACATGGACTGCGGAGCTTAGGCTCGTCGTCGCGCTGGTACTGGAGGCGACACGCCAAGCCGAAGACGTGGGCTGCACAGTGCGACGTCTAGGGCGCTAAGCTGGCGCGAGGCCACGACCCTCGTCACTGAGGCTGATGGCGCGCGGAGGCCGACGCGGACGAGTGCGGAGGCTTCGCGAAGCTGAGGCGTATGTCGCAGGGGCCGGGTGTAGACGAAGCCAACGGAGGCGTGGAGGCCGCTGGAGCTAGCTGCTGCACGGCTGGATGTCTCATGCATGCATACGTGAAGTTTGCATGGATGGATATCTCATGCACACACGTGATGTCGCTTGACGTGCGGAGACTTGCGCTCGACCTGCGGAGATTGGCGCGGAGCCAAAGTTGGGGAAGCCGACGCGGAGGCCTCGGACGACCGCCCATGACCGCTTGGCGAAGAGTGCGAATGCTGCGGCGAAGACCCCTCTGACCTCGGCGCAGACCGCGGGCGCCACGGCGGAGACCACTCCGATCATGGCGAAGACTCCGAAGACACTGGCAGAGACCCCCAAAGGCGCTGTCGCAGCCGCGGAGTACCGGCGAGGTAGGCGCGGCCAGCTCGGACCTCGGCGAAGCGAAGGCCGAGGGCGAAGGTCGACGAAGCCCACCTGTGCGAAGCCAACGTCAAGGCTGCCGGCGCGGAGTCTCACTGTGAAGACTGCGACTTGGCTATTCGACGTAGAGGCTTCGACGGAGCGGCCAGCTCGGACATCGGTGAAGCGAAGGCCGAGGGCGAAGGTCGACGAAGCCCACATGTGCGAAGCCACCGTCAAGGCTGCCGGCGCGGAGTCTCACTACGAAGACTGCGACTTGGCTATTCGACGTGGAGGCTTCGACGGAGCGGCCAGCTCGGACCTCGGCGAAGCGAAGGCCGAGGGCGAAGGTCGACAAAGCCCACATGCGCGAAGCCAACGTCAAGGCTACCGGCGCGGAGACGACCTGGAGCAGGTCCTTGGCGAGGTCGAGGTCGGTCGAGGCCTACCACTTCGCCTGCATCGCTTCTCGTGCACGGATGGATGTACGCGGAGCCTGCGCGTGCATGGATGGCACTACTCTGCGAGCGTGGTGACTCCGCGGACGATCCAGGAAGTCGAGGACGCCCACGTGGAATCTAGCTCGTGGAGGCGGGGTGCGCGGAGGCCGCCCGTTGTTGTGCGGAGCCACGCGGAGGCGAGGCTATTCGCGGCGGGGCTAGCCCACGCGGAGCTTGGGTCGATGATGTCGGCGCGAAATCTGGCGCGAAGTTCTCCTGGCCGCGGAGACGGGCGCGGATGCCTGCGGGCACCAAGTGACGCTGCATGACGACGGGGCCGAGTGGAGTCCCATGCCGAGGCGACGGTGCATGACCACGCGGAGCCGACGTGCATCGACGGAGGTTGGAGGCGAGTTCGACGCAGAGGCGGAGGTCGGAGGCGAGTTCGACGCAGAGGCACCGAGGCCACGCGGAGCTCCATCAGGTGCGAGCGGGATGGCCTTCGTCGCCGGCAGTCACGCGCAACGTGGAACCCGCAGACGTCACTCTGCTGAAGCTAGGCCTCGCTCTGCTGAATGCGATACCGCCGAGCCGTCCGAGTTCAACAGTGTAACTGGGTCTGCGGAGCTCGTTCCCCACGTGCGACGCGCCCCGCGTGTGTTGCGCCGCCGTCGCCTTCCATGGCAGCAGCGGTGTCATGGTGGAAGAGTGTCGGCTCGCCCCTCACATGAAATATCCATGGCGTACGTGGCGCTTGACGTCTTTCCCTGCATGCAACGTATGACAAATACAATGCATGTATGGATGGATACGGGAGGATGGATACGTATGCTTGGACGGAAACGTGAGGTCCTCAGGGTGCGCGCGGAGACTGGGGCGCGGAGCCGGTGAGGTCGCCTCGAAGTCGAGCGGAGTCCGCCGAAGACGCGCGAGGGTCCGGACCTGAGGCACGGTGCATGCATGGGAGCCGACGAAGTCTCGCCGAAGACGCGCGAAGGCCCGAAGCGCTGCGTGCGGGCCGACGGAGTCCCACCAGACGTTGACATGCGAAGGCCCAGAACGTCGCTCAGCATGGAGGCCGGCCGAGCCTCGCCGAAGACGTGCGAAGGCCCAGAACGTCGCTCAGCCAGAGCGGAGTCCGGCGTGCCAGCACGGTAGAGTCGCCTGGGCACGGAGACAAACTGCCAACAGGCGCGCATCCGCATACTGCTCCGAGTACGTATACAATTAGGCATACTCTGCTAGCGCCTGCTGTGCTCATGACGATGGATCGATGAACGCAAGACGTATCCCCGCCCGTCCATGGCTACCCTTCTTTGCGCGACTTCTTGCCCAGTCCCCACGGACGGCGCCATCTGTTGTGGCTACGAGCCAAACAGTAGAGAAGGGGACTAGTAGAAGAGGAAGGAGAGCCAGATCTGTGGGAGAGGTGGTGAGAATGAGAGGATGTCCCCCCTTTGCCCCTCTTGGGGGTTTATATATATAAGTGGGGTAGAATGAGAAATCCCTATTCTACCCCTTAGTACTTACAAGGGATGAGGGTACATTAGTATATTTACACTGGTATATTCCTCTACACTATTAGGCCTATTACATGTTGGACTAGTTGCACAGCCCAGTCACGGGGGGTTGGGCCACCCCCACAACAATGAAGAATCCGTGAAATCGAACAAAACGAATGGCGCTAACAACAGTATCGGTAGCCGAAACCCGTGACACTTGAATTCACCCAACAATAAGGGTTCATTCTTGTCCACTCGCCACGCAAAGTAGACATTCTCGTGCAATAACAAAAGGAAATGTAATATCCTAAATTTTGAATGTCCAAAATTGTGAAGAATTTAAAACTTTTATTTGCATCTTGTTGGCACTTGAAAATTTGTCAAAATCTTATTTGGAATTTCCTCGAGTTTTGTGCTAAGCAAAATAATAACTGACAATAATTGTCAAATACAAATAAGAATCGTGATGATAAAAGATATGAAATAATTTAAATGTAAGTATAAAACTCTGAAAGCCAAAATCCAGAAATCAAATTAAATGAAAATCCATCTTTCATCAAATTGACCCAAGAATTCAAATTCGGATTTAATTTTGAGTTTCCTGATTGGAAATAAAAATCAGAAATGTGAATACAAAAATCATGCCAAACTCAAAATCAGTAAAGCCTAATGTAAATTAAAATTTAAATTAAAATCCAAATTTAAAAAACTCCTAATTCTTTTCTCTCTCTTTCTCCCCCTTTCTCTCTCCTCTAATGCGGGCCCGGCATCCCCTCTCCTTTTTCTTTTTTTCTTCTCCCTCCCATTCTTTTCTTTCTCCCTCCTTTGTCTTCGCTCCTCGCTCTGCCTGACCGCTCGGCCCCGCTCTCCCTGTTCATTTGTCCCCTCCGCGTCAACCACGTCGCCGAACCGCCCCCATCGCCTCCGCACCCGTCGCCATCACGTCACCCTGCTCCTACCGCCCTGTCATGTCGCACTTGGCTCCTTCTTCCTTCCTCTCCCCTTCTCTCGTCACTGATCCCGCATCATCACCGCATCACCCCCGTCGGCCCCGCTGCTCCTGTGCACGTGTCACACCCCTGCGCCGCACGTCACCGAGCCTACGCCTGCGTCGGCACGGCATCAGCCGCTCTGCACCTCGCATGCCTCCACTGCACGGCCCTGCCACTAGCATCTACAGGCGTCAAGTAGGCGACACCAACCCATGACGACGCACCCAACACCGACACCAAGCCGCATCGCTACCAGGAACTGTCGAACATCTACGACACTATGGAGGAATCGACGTCGAGCAAAGCGGGGGTTTGTCTTCTGGCTGTCGAGAAGCCAATTGACGTCAACCAAGCGCTCGAAGAAGCGTGCTGGAAGCAGGCGATGAAAGAGGAGTTGGCTGTCATCCACAACAACGGTACGTGGGAGCTCGTCGCACTCCCAGCCAGACATAGGGCCATCGGGCTCAAATGGGTGTTCAAGGTAAAGAAGGACCCTGCAGGCAATGTAGTGAGGGACAAGGCGCGTCTAGCCGCGCATGTCCTGGTCGAAACGGAGTCGCGAACTCTGGTTCAGGCCATGTACAACATGTGAGTTGAGACAACCACGGTCTTTAATATCTAGAGCAGCACCTTCTTTAGGAACAACGGCTGAATTCTTTTTGACTTTATCTTATCACTTTCTACTATAGTAGCTAATTTTTAAATGGTATATTTTTAAGACGGGATCTTCAGGTATACTGTAGTAGACACTGTACTGACATCAGCTATACTGGCAAAAATCATATGCGACTGTTTTCCTCTATATACTATCTCTCGCGAACAATCAGAATTAAAAAACCATAAGTCAAGACCCAAAGACACATTCCGAAAAAACCCACCCAATATCTTTAGTAAGTTGTCTCTAGCACAATTCACAACATAAATTATTTATAATTTTTTTCTAAAGTGGGTCCACATGTCAGTTTTTTATTAACCCACTGGCTCTCTCTCCTCCCCTCCTACGCTCTCCCTCTCCCTCCATATCACCCTCTCCCTCAACGTTGCCGATGAAGTCTTCTCCCTAACGTTGCTGGTCGCCATCCTCAGCCCCAATGTTGCCCTCTCCCCCAACGCTGACAGTCAGCACCTTCTCCCTCAACGTTGTCGGCCGCTGCCATCATCCTTAGAAATCGATGCACCACTATCCTACAACGATGGCAAACTCCTCCTCCATCACCGTTGCGACATCCGTGCTCATCGCCGTCGATCTGGCCAGATTTGGCTCAACGGTGTGTGGATCCGATTAGACCTGGCCAGATCCAAACGATAGCGAGTCAAATCGAGCTTTGATGTGGGTGTCCGATCTTCGTGATGTAGGATCATTTTTGATAGTAACTATTGTGGCTACTGATGAAGAATCTGTGAAATCTAACGAACCGAATGGCGCTAACAACAGTATCGGTAGCCGAAACCCGTGACACTGAATTCGTCCAACAATACGAGTTGATTCTTGTCCACTTGCCACGCAAGCAAAGTAGATGTTCTCCTGCAGTAACCAAAGAAAATCATAACAATGGAATGACACATCAGATTGGAACTCTCTATTTAGTAACGGACATTGTTTGCTTAAATTCTAGAATCAAGAGTATTGTAGCACCCTCCAAAAACAAAACCTCTAACCGTTATCTCTCTCTTCCCGCATATCCCTCTTCCCCGTTAACTCTCTTCTACCTTCCTTATCTCTCTCCATATTTTCCTCTCTCCCTCTCCCGGGTATCTCTCCTTGCCATAACATGTTTCACTTTCCCATCTATTCTTCCTTTCCCATTATCCCTCTCTTTCTCATGTCTCCTTCCTCCCTCCATACATTCATCTCTCTCTCTCCTAGACTTCATCTTCTCTCTCTTTGCCCGTGCGCTAGAAGGAGCACCGGCCAGCGGCAGCAGCACCGACGGCAGCGGCGCGCGCGGTACCGCCTGCACGCTCGTCTTGTGCGCGTGCATGCGACTGCATGCGTGGCTGCATGGCTCGGACGGCAGCGGCGGTGGCTGCGGAGGCGGCCGGCCGGTGAGCAGGGGCGGCGCAGGGCGGCGGTGGCATGCACGCCCGCCCGCATGCGCTCACGCGCCACCACGCGCGCCAGTTAGGAGGCGGCGGCGGCAGTGCGAGGCTGCGGCGGGTGGCGGCGCATGGTGTCAGAGGCAGCGGCGGCGCGCAACGGCCACGGCGTGATTCGACGACCTTACGCGTGTGCGGCCATGGCTTGCTCGGCAGCGGTGTGGCGGTGGCCCGGCGGCGGTGGCGGCCAGTGACCGCACAGAAGCGTTGCCGTTCGCGCGGCCGAGTATCATTTTTCCCGGCTGAACGACCGTTCTTGTGGCCGAACACGTTCGGGTGGCCGAACGGTCGTTCGCTCAGCCGAACGGCTATTTCTTTCCAGTCAAATTTATCACCTGTCATTCCTTATCAAGTTTATTGTATCTGATCGTTTGCCTTTCAAATCATCCTGTAGGTTCTCACGCAGCTGTTGAGGGAGCAGCTGGGCAGTTGTGTTTCTCGGATCCGTCGTGCAGCGTGTCCGTCGAGCGTGCTCAAGGCAAGTACCTCGCGGCCGTGACCTTTCTATTTCACAAATCACATGTTTCCAGCTTACTTTTCACCTTGCCATTGAGTATAATTATCATATCAACCATGCTTGCTTGATTAGTATTATATCGCTAAAAATCGTATCATTAAGGTCACCTGGCCCATATCATATCGCTTAGCTAATACCACATCACTACAATTACTTGGTTCATATCATATCTCTTGGACAATATCATATCGCTTGGCTAATATCATATCGCTAAAGTCACATCATTCAAGTTACCTGGCCAATGTTATATCGCTAAAGTTACCTGATTACTAGCGTATCACTAATGTGGTCTGGTTATTATCATATCATTCATGTTGCCTGTTTATAGACTTTTAGTATTATATTTATACCATGATGTTTTAGATTACTTTATTTCACCTGCTTTTATGTTTATTAGGATGCTCTATTAAAATGCCCTAGAGTTCATGCTTTTAGTTAGTGATTTAGAATCTATGCTTAAAATCGTTAACGAGGGGTAGCATATGAATATGTTTTAATTTAGGTTTAAATTATTGACACTCTTTTGATATTAGGGCTGCTATGTTTTAGTTCGAATATTATGTTCCAATAATTGTTTGATGCTGTATTTGAGCCAATAATGATGTATGTATTAAATCTGTTAATCTGACTAATAATCACTTACACACAATAAAACTTGATTGGTTGATAACCTTGTGTGAGCTATAGTATAATACCTCTGTAGGTTAATCTCTATATCACTATCATCTTATCATTATCCCACATCACCCTCATATCAGAAACTATGTCCTTCCATTTTCACTCTAGCGCATCTTTTCACTTCTCATAACTTTATTATAGCCTTATCCTTGCCATCTCATAGTTTCCTTAAGTTCATATTACTTGATCTGTACATGATGTAGCAATTACCTTACCACCAATCCATCTATCCGGTCTCATTGTATTAAATCGTTACCCTCATAACTTTACCTTAAATCATTCATGACTCCCTAACTATATCATGGATAATTCACTAAATAACAAACTAATGGTTATCACGCTGGGGCTACCCACATATAGGGGTCATTTCCACCCAACCTGGTAACGTACGGGGGGTCGTACATTCTCGTTACACAGGATATTACACCCCGTCTGCGGTTATACAGTCGAGGACAAGGTTGTGCCTGGCTATTCTCGTATAACCGGGTATGTGGGATGAGGTCGCCGGCACCCTTGCTATAACTTGCTTTAACTTGTCACATAAACAACTATCTTTAATACTCAGTCTCTATGATAGTCTCTATGATATCCATCTCCTATTTACGACAGTATCTCCGATATCAGTTGTTCGTTGCTTTCATTTTGTACCCGTTGTTTACTTGTGATGATTATCCTTTATTTCACATGGTTGCATTACTTGTCTTTACTCTTGTGTTGCGACCGTTGTTGGGTACTTGCTGAGATTTCCAAATCTCACGCTTGCTCTTTCAGTCTCAGGTAAAGGCCAGTGGAGTGATAGCATCATGCATGGGTGGGAGCACTCGAGTTTTTAGCACCGTGGTTTGCCACTGTTTTGTTGTTTCATTCGTTCTTTATTTGGTTAGAAGTGGACCGGTCCCATGTTTTAAAATATTTATTCCAGCTTCCGTTGGTTCTCTATTAAAGTGTTAATAAAGTTTTAAACTCTTTGTGATTCTGTTGTTGTTTTTCTTTATGGTTCACTTTGGCGATGACGTTCCACAGTAGTATCCCATATGGTTACGTGGGGTGCTACAAGTATATTGATATCTGAAAAAGAAATATGGCGTCCGTCCAAATATCAGGGCGCACGGCTCAATATATAGCCATCCTGTAATCGAACTGCACCCAAACTCTTAATCCCTAATTAATCTAAACACTAATTAGCTTTTAGCCATGTAGAAACGCAAACACGGCTCAAGTCCAACTTACTATGCTCTCACGCGTACACAGCTGAATAAGCTCCATGTCCACACTATCAAGTTAGGCCGACAGGCTCCTAATGCATTAAGCCCAAATAAATAGATACAAACCCGGCCCACTTTGGCTTCGGTTCAATTAAAGCATGCAAGTTAAACTGCATGCACATAGCTCCATTGCATTGCTGCATGTATGTATTGGTTGTAATCCTTATGTACTTCTTTTGTGTCCCCCGCCTCCCTCTCCTTCTTCTTAATGACGTCTTCATCCTTTTGTGCTTTTTTACCTAAATGCCTAAGAATAAGCAATGTAGGGGCATTAGGTATCAGTGTGTAAATCAAATTCACGAAGGATCATATCCACCTATTTAACAATCGCCTTAGTTCTGTTGATGTTTAGTATTCACATGTGAAAGTGTTTTTACTTTTGTACTTATATATAAATAGATGATTAATAGAAGGGAAGATCATTAAAACAACCAGTCCAACCCCGCCGGGATCACAGTTAATAGTTAACCATCACTTGCCGATTGGGTGAGCAGCAGCTCTTTTGCAGCATAACTTTATTTGCACTGAACCACTCCCGATCGGCTAAGAACGCAACAAATCCAAATCCACCCAAACAAGTAGAAGTAATAACTATTAACTAATAAACTCGTACAGCCTTTCTACAATGGAAGCAACATTATCTTGGATTATTTTTTGAAGAAACAACATCATCTTGGAATTTCAGATGACTGAAGGAACTCTTGCTCCAAGCTGTATTGTCTAGTTACTTCACCGCCTTTGCTGCCCTTGTATAACTGATCTTTTAGTACATTCGGTCTAACTCGTGTGGTCTGAGAACTGACATGGACCTTTGAGCTTTGCACATCTTCAAGTGTAGTCTCTACTTGCCTCATTGTAGGCCTTTCTTCGCCTTTTAAGCTTAAGCATGCTTCTGCGAGCGTTGCAACCACCTCAGCATCTTCAGCCCCTCCCTCCTCGACAATTTGTAAATCTAGAATATCTGACAAGCAGTTCTCTCTTATCAGCGACACAAAGTATGATGCTAGGCTTGTGGCTTCTGATGAGTGAGAAGAGAAAACTGGTGTCACCCCTGTCAGTAGCTCTGCTAGGATGACACCAAAGCTGTAAACATCGCTCTTCTCCGTGAGTCGACTAGTGTAGTAGTATTCAGGATCAAGGTAACCATACGTTCCTTGGATGGCTGTAAGTATTCCAGTCTCATCAATTGAAATTGACCTTGAAGCTCCAAAATCTGATACTTTTGCTGTTAAAGCATCAGTAAGTAGTATATTTGCGGATTTGATATCTCTATGGAACACTGATATGGAAGCGGCAGAGTGTAGATATGCAACGGCCCTTGCAGTTTCCAATGCAATCCTCAGTCTATCTTTCCATGACAAATGGATCTCACTTTGGCCATGAAGATGATGCGAGAGAGTTCCATTTGATATGAACTCATACACTAGTAAAGGTACTTCTGTCTCGAGGCAACAACCAAAGAGCTTCACCACATTTCTGTGGTTAGTCTGCGAAAGTATGACAACCTCGTTTATGAACTGGTCAATTTCCCTTTGAACCACAATTTTAGACTTCTTGATGGCCACAATACGTTGATCAGATAAGATGCCTTTGTAGACAGTGCCGTGGCCGCCGCCACCAAGTATGCGATTCTGGTCAAATTTGTTCGTTGCTTGCTCTAGTTCTTCCAAGCTGAAAATCTTCAATCTTTCGGCTATATCTTTGCTTGAAGATATCAGCTGTTGGAGAAGCAATCCATGGTTTTTCATGAAAAACTTTTGTCTCGACTTCTTGGCTTTTCGTTGCTTGAGTTTCTTGGTGACTTTGGCAACACCCAGGAGTGAGAACAGTAGGCCAAAACCCGCACTGATTGCTATTATGGTAATTAAACCTGAAGAAAACAAACGTAAAGATTGAGAATATAGTATAAGCGGCATGCACTTTAAGAATCAAACTGCTGTGCTCAACAGGGAAATCATTTTCGGCCATGAACTTCGGTTTGCGGCCTACTCCGAAAAAGCCCAATTCGGGTAAAAATGTTGGCCCATTTTGAAGTTTTTCGGCCCATCAACCCTCCAACCCAACCAATCTTCATTGCTGGCTCGCCCGACTACCCGTCGGCCCGTCCTCTCTCTTGAGCCCTCTCGATCCTGATCTCTCTCTCTCTCTCTCTCGACCAAGTTGAGCGGAGAGGAGCGCCAGAGGGATCGCCACCGGGAGGAGAGGATTTGGGTGCGGGCTCCTTCCTTGGTCGGGAGGAGGGAGATAATGGTGCCAAGAATTTCATCAGGGATGAGACTGATCCTGTCTATAGGTTCCTCCTTTTGGATTTCTCCAACCCCTCATCAATTTTTTTTTAAATTTTCGAATTTCGGATTTCTTAGAGGGGTCCGAATATTTGTTCTTAACCGAAAATGTTTTCCTTGGTGCTCAATCGAAAGTTTCAAATTACTAGACTGTTCTATGGCAGAAGTTTTGTTGGAATATTCGTTTGTTAGAGCACTATCTTGGATGTATTTTGTACCAGAACACATGGTTTACTGCCGAAAAACACTGCATTCTTGTAATTTTTTAATTAATCTTTTTGTTGTCCATTTCTGAACGGTCTACCGAGCGTTGCTTTCAGTTAGCATTCGGGACAACTAATTTCGAAGCTGAAGAATGTAGGAGCAGTACATTTTCATATTTCAAAACAGAATTATTTTAGGAGTAAAACTGATTTCTCATGTGGTCCTTACTCCTCAGTCGTATTCAAAGAGAATATTATTCCGAGTGAGTTGTCTAAGTATACTTGTACCTGGAAGGCTAGTAATACTTTTCTTTGATGAGCATCGGTACGTCCCGGGCATATTGATGCAGGTTCCGTCACTTCCGTGGCACGGATAAACATTTGGCTGTTCGCACTCGTTGATATCTGAAAGAGACGGATTACAACGTTGAAATAGCAGAGGCATTTATCTGAAATAACATGGCCCCTTGTTAAAAACGACGCAATTACGCAAGCACATGGAGAAAGTAGTCATTAATACCTTGGCATCCATTGGCAATGTAAGGATTGCCTTCGTATCCTTTCGAACAGTTGCACCGCCTTCGGTCATAATTTCCACCAACAAGATAGCTAGAGCTGTTTGAGCTTAGGCATCCCCAGTCAGAAGAGTTCGGGCCAATAGATCTGAAGGCGAACATGTCCTCATCGCTGATTAAATCCAACCACCACTCCAACACCACCGGAACACTCTGAACCATGATTTTACGGAAACTAGGTGGAAGAACGGAATCATCCGCGTAAATGCGTCCCTGTGTGAAGTTAGTCAGCATCTCGTCTTCGTTTCTGCTGAACCAGTCCTGATCAACAATGAACACGGCAGTATCCCTCGAGGAACGACCGATAGATTCTTGCATGGCCAGATGCGTGACATGGATGCCGTACGAATAGGGCCCCCACGGGATGGACGTCTGGCAGCGGCCAATCCCCGAGCACGAGGAGCCGGCCGTGGGATTCTGCTTGCTGTCCACGCACATGGCGGCGCAGGTGCTGGAGTAGTCGGCCGAGCCGAGCGTGTCGCGGGGGATGATCCGCGCCACGATGTTGCAGCCGAAGGCCACGAACCAGTTGTACGAGCCCGACATGGTGAAGGGCCAGGTGGCCAGCGGGCCAGACCATGAGACGTTGAACTCTGCATCTGGAGTGGCTGAATGCAAAACTTTGCTGCGGATGCGTACCGTGCCGTCCAGCAAGGAGATGCCGAGCACTTCCATGCCGTGGCCTAGGAACAGCTTCGGTGGGTGCTGCGTCTCGTCGCAGGTGAGGTTAAAGCCCTCGTGGAAGCAGCCCTGGCCAATGCCGAAAGGGTACGGCACACGTATGCCACCACAGCTTTCCGGGCAACCAGGCAGGGCTACTGGTCCTGCTAGTGTTGTCACCAGGAGCTGAATGGTGAGTGCTCCGATCGTGCCGATCGTCGCTCGTCGGGAAGAAGAGATGGAAATCGTCATCTCTCTGAGCGTACAAGCTAGTCGAGCCTACTCCCGTCTTTGTTTAGGGTGAACACGGGGCATAAGGTTTTTATTGGGAGTTGCTTTGAAGTCCGTTAAAACAAGCAATTGACGGTCTTCAAAAAAAAAAGAAAAGAAAAAGACTAGGAAGCCGAAGTGACTGGTGCTGGACTAACCATTGGCACATTTACGAAAATTTTGACCAGCCTAGCGTTTTCCATAAGGCAGATAGAAAACTGACATGTTGACAAGTTTGACACTTCCTTTTAGTCCCTAGGATACGGTTGGCAGAATATCCGCCCAATGGTCTTGCGGCAAGCGTCTCCGAGAGATGAGAGCATCTCCAATAGTCCCTAGGGGAGAGAGGAGAAGCCGTCGCGTGTAGACGACGGTCACAGCACGGAAACCAACACACGGACGACGACCCGCGAGCTGTCGGAGATGAGCCGTCGCTCGAGCACGCGGTTTATGACATTTCAGCTTAGGTGGGCTGGGCGTTTGGGTCATCTGTACCTTGTCGGGATGACCAACGTCAAGTGTTAGGGTGCCTTTGGTTGAGCTTTTGGGAGCTGCTTTTGCTTCCAAAAAGTCAAAAGCCAACCAAAGGGGTGGAAATCAGAAGCTGCTTTTTCAGAAGCAGCTACTTTTGGGTAGTACAGTTTTGAAAGCACCTTGGACCTTGCTTTTGGCTTCTGGCTTTCTGCTTTTTGAAATGGTGAAAATAGAAAGCTGTTTCACAGTTGTTTCAAGGAAAATAGAGATAGGAGGTAAGTTTTATACTTGTTTGAACCAAACAGCTTACAGCTTTTCCACAGCTCACAACCTACAGCAGCTTTTCCACAGCCCACAGCTCACAACAGCTTTTTCAGAAGTCACAGCTCAACCAAACACACCCTAAGCGCTGAACAGTCAGTGATCTACTTCTAGTCTTACACTGTGACTTTTTCTTTTTAGTTTTTTAGCTGTCTTTTAGTTTCGGGTTTTTAATAATTATTATTTATTAGACTAATAAATTATATTTAAAAGACGTAGCTAAAAAATAGGATTACCAACATATCTTTAGACCAAATTCAATTCAGTTCTTGAGGCTAATGTCAACAAAGATGTCTTGTTTGAGTATTCCCTATACGATAGGGAACACGCTTTCGGTGCTGGCCCAATCTTTCGGTCATGGATTCGTCGGTTGAGTTTACTCGGAGTGGACGTTGAAGTCAACTGAAAGAACAATATTTTTGTATACAAAAAAGGGACTAATAGTATTGAAGTATAGATGGCCTTTGTCTAGTTAGTTCCAAAGCCAAGCTAACCAATAAACCAAACATGCTCATCAGCTCTGAAACGAACCGAAACTTCACAAAATTGAGAATTTTCTTTTGAATTTGATTCCTTGAGTTTTCCAGCCAATTCTCCTCCAAATCCAAGCCAACTTTTCCCTAAAACCCCTGCCAAATCTCCTCACTAACTCAATTTCGTCAGCTTCCTTGACCGGCACGGCGCAAGCAGCCGCAATTCATCGCCGCCTCTGCTCTCTCTCTCTCGTGATTTCCTCTCTCAGCCGACCTGAGCCGTGCCAGCACCTTTTGACCGCCGCAACACTCTGCCCGAGACGCCAGACATGAACCCCAGCCGACCCTCCCTGAGCCTTCCCGACCTCAGCTGTTCAGCCGCCGCCGCCATTGCGCCCTACTGTGCTGAACCGCCTCCGGGCGCTATAAAAGCCGCAGACCCTCCTGAACCTCTCCACACTTTCCCGTGAAGCTCCCTACACGCCCAATTAGCCTCCCACTGCCCCCACTTCCGGCAATCACCGAGAAGCTCCAAGGTGAGCTCAAACTCAATCCCGTCAATTTAGCCAATTACTTTTCGATTGCTTACTCCCACAGCTTCCTCAAGCTCCCAAGAACCTCCCCAAGCCATCGCCTTAGCTCCCCAAGCCCTCCTCTCCTTCGCCGCCGAAGTCCGTCGTTCGACCCTGGCACCCCGTTGTGGCTAGCCAAATCCCGACCTCCCCAACCCGAACCACCGCCACCCTAGACTCCCTGAGTGCCCCTAGATGGTTAAACACCCGCCGATTTTGGGAATAGTTGCCCCTATAGCTCCCAAGCCGTAAAAAACCATACCGGACTCTTGACCTCACCACCGGTGAACGCCACCGACCCCAAAAAAGGGTTTCTTGCATCCCCCGGAGCCCAACCGTGGTCCTCGCTCCCATCGCAACCCACTGTAGAGCCACCGATCACTGTCGCTTTTTCCTTTGTTTTCAAGCGCGCGCGGGCGAGAGGTAGACGACGACGCTATTCATTTGGGCCGAGCGGAGGTGGGCCAAATCAGCCGAGCAGGCCGGGCCACCAAATTCTTGTGCGGCACTATAGCAAGCGGAAGGCGTTGTAGCAACCGGGCCTCGGCCCGAAACAGTAACCAGACTCGCTTTAATAGTGAACACTCGGCTTAAACAGTAAACCCGACCCGCAATGAATAGTAAAAGCCTGCAATGAATAGTGCTAGACCCGTTACAGTTCACAAAACCTGAAAATGCATATTTATACCCATTTTGACCGTTTCGAGCACACCGACCCATTTCTCAGGCCCATTTCACCTTTTGGAGCGTTCTAAAAGCTCAGAATCTATTTTATTTGATTTTTCTTGGATTTTCTTTCTTCATTTCTTTATTCCTAGCTCAATTCTTCAAGCATGGAATTAAATTGTTTTCCTTGCTTTGCGTTAGCTCCCGACGTTAATTTCCAGGAAGACCAAGGAGGAGAAGTGCAAGCTCAAGGACTAGAAGAATACGAACTTGTTGAAATAGTGAATCCTCAAGGCAAGTCACATGTCATTGATCATATTGAACCCACTTTTCTTTAATTATTTACTTATAAATATTTTATTACGTTATTTGTGCACTGTTATTTTATGTATGAAAGATGTTTAGAATGACATGATATTAGCTAACGTCCTACCACCCAAAAAAGCCCTGTTTAATTTGATGGCCATATTCACTTTGACAAAACATAGTAATATTAAAAGTATTATTAGTATAATCACAGTAGATTAGGAACTCAACAATCTTTTACTACTAAGAGTCTTGGCATTTTGCCGATAGAATTTTAAAAATGAATCTAGGATAAGGAAATATCACGGGGAGCCATGAGATGGCCTAAGCCATGACCTTATCCTAAGGTGAAAAGCTTGGTATGAAATAGAGGTAGTGCCACTGGCACTAAAATATGAGTTTTGATAAGTTGCCTCAGTGAAAATATAAGGACTAGACCTTTATGCCAAGTAAAGAACATAGCAACCGCTCAACCACAAGCGTTGACTTGTCAAACCTGGTTTAGTAGCTGTTCAGATCAATTAAATATCTACATAAATGCATGATATACTATTCCAGAAAAGGGAACAACCGGCGTTGGGTTGTGGTATAGAAACGGTAAAATCATACTTTCACAACGGTAGGCTCCGCTTTGTCAGGCCGTCGAATTCCGTGACAGAGGGTCCATAATCTATTGGGTAGAGGCTACATAAAGAGATGAGCAGTGAAATAACCTTATTTTCTCAACTCAGTCATGAGGGTTGAGGAATCTTATGGGTAAAGTTGGGCAGCTCTGCAGAGTTATTTATAAATAGTATTCGAATACATCATGCTTCCAGTATATGAAGCTGTGTTTAATGAGTGATTCCAATAGCAAAGTATAAGTAGATTTGGAATTGTTTTGGAAATGTGAAAAATATGTTAATCAAGTTTGAAAACCCCCCAAATTCCTAAAGAAGTTTATGATTTGATATTTTATGTTTAAAAGCAAAAGTGTTTACAAACAAAATTACATCTACATAAAATAATAAACTGCTTTACCCCATTCCATGGCAATCTCTTGCATATAGTTAAATAGCATTTTCTATGTGACTTGTTGAGTACGATTGGTTGTACTCATACTTGCTAAAATCATAAACAGAGAATACTTGTCAAGAAAATGAATGAGTTTATCAAGACGACGCTGAGCTCTACGATATAGATGATGCTGGTGTTAGGGTTTATTATACACTCAGGCATGCCTGTGGAGTTTCTTTGTAATGTAACCTTGGGTTGTACGCCCCGCTATGTAAAACTTGGCTGCTAAGCCTTGATTTTGTAATAAAGTTTGGTTTTTATGCTTAAGCTTGTTTTGGTAATGATGTACACTCATCTACAGTACTCGCAGCTGAACAATCCTGAGCAGTTGTGAGGGTAACATAACGTCCCCAGAAATGGGGATGTTACAAGCTCATGTATCTCCCAATAGGTGTATCTCCCTAGCTACCTCGTCTAGCTAGTTAATAGAGGCGTATGCATGCAGAGACGGAATAAGGCTCCGCTCATTTGGGTTTAGGCTTTTGGTTTCCGGCTTATTTTTCACTATTCCTAAACTTCTTCTTTTTCTAAGTTTTCAGATTTTTTGAGCTTTTTTGACAGTTTTTTCGTATTCGTTTGCATTATACGTGCTAGGCTAACCTCTTTTTTATTTATATATATTTTAATTTTAATTATGTCAAATACGCCATCGTCGGTTACAATGCAATTTTAGCCAGCTATAGTGAAAATTTAGTCATAAGCCACAAAAATTCAGCCTAACTGAGCACCACCTAAACGTGCTCTCAAATTGGGTTGCCGCGCATGTCCTGGTTGAAACGGACTCGCTAACTCTGGTTTAGGCCATGTACAACATGTGAGTTGAGACAACCACGATCTTTAATATCTAGAGCGGCACCATCTTTTAGGAACAACGGCTGAATTCTTCTTGGCTTTATGTTATCACTTTCTGTTATAGTAGCTAACTTTTAAATGGTGTGTTTTAAGGCGGGATCTACAGGTATACTGTAGTAGACACTGTACCAAGTTCAACTATACTGGTCAAAATCGCATGCGGATATTTTTCTCTGTGTACTGTCTCTCGTGAACAGTCAGAATTCAAAAACCATAAGTCAAAACCCAAAGACACATCCCAAAAGAATCCACCCAGTATATTTAGTAAGTTGTCTCTAGCGCAATTCACAACATAAATTATTTATAATTTTTTTTCTAAAGTGGGTCCACATGTCAGTTTTTTATTAACCCACTGGCTCTCTCTCCTCCCCTCCTACGCTCTCCCTCTCCCTCCATGTCACCCTCTCCCTCAACGCTGCTGATGAAGCCTTCTCCCTAACGTTGCTAGTCACCGTCCTCAACCCCAACGCTGCCCTCTCCCCCAACGCTGATGGTCGGCACCTTCTCCCTCAACGTTGTCGGCCGCTACCACCACTATCCTACAACGATGGCAAGCTCCTCCTACTTCACCGTTGCGACCAGCATGCTCGTCGCCGTTGACCCGGCCAGATTTGGCTCAACGGTGTGTGGATCTGACCAGACTTGACCAGTTCCAAACGACAGCGAGTCGGATCGAGCTTTGATGCGAGGCGCCCGATCTTCGCGATGTAGGATCGTTTTTGATAGTAACTAGTGTGGCTATTGATGAATGTTGTGGCTACGGGCCAAACAGTAGAGAAGGGGACTAGTAGAAGAGGAAGGAGAGCCAGATCTGTGGGAGAGGTGGTGAGAATGAGAGGATGTCCCCCCTTTGCCCCTCTTGGGGGTTTATATATATAAGTGGGGTAGAATGGAAAATCCCCATTCTACCCCTTAGTACTTACAAGGGATGCGGGTACATTAGTATATTTACACTGGTATATTCCTCTACACTATTGGGCCTATTACATGTTTGACTAGTTGCACGGTCCAGTCACGGGGGATTGAGCCACCCCCACAACAGTACTCCCTCGACAGCATGCGCTGAGGTCCCGATGGGCGAGCTGACGTGATCAACCACCCAGCCCCCCGTTCCCCGACAGCAAGCGCGAGGGTGCCGAGTGGCGAGCCGTTGCAACTGGTAGCTTGTAGACCCCAGAGGCAATGCCTACGAAGAAATCCGTAAACTCCTGCGCTAAACCCCGTGCCGTCCCGCCGGGGCGATGCCTACAAGGCGGACGGCGGAGTCCTGCGCCGGAGCCATGTCGTCCCGCCGAGGCGATGCCTACGAGGCGGACAGCGTAGTCGAGCACCGAAGACGTGTCGTTGAGCGGCGAAGACGTGCTGTCGAGCGGCGAAGACGTGCCGTCGAGAGCCGAAGACGTGCCGTCGAGAGCCGAAGACGTGCCGTCGAGCCGAGGCGATGCCTACGAGGCGGACGGCGGAGTCGAGCGCCAAAGACGTGTTGTCGAGCGCCGAAAATATGCCGTTCAGCGCCGAACACGTGCCGTCCCGCCAAGGCGATGTTTACGAGGCGGACGGCGAAGTCGAGCGCCGAAGACGTGCCGTCGAGCGCCGAAGCGATGCCTACGAGGCGGACAGTGAAGTCGAGCGCCGAAGACGTGCCGTCCCGCCGAGGCGATGCCTACGAGGCGGATGGCGAAGTCCAGCGCCGAAGACGTGCCGTTCAGCCGAGTCGATGCCTACGAGGCGGGCAGCGTAGTCGAGCGCTGAAGACGTGTCATCGAGCGTCGAAGACGTGCCGTCCCGCCGAGGCGATGCCTACGAGGCGGAAGGCGAGGTCGAGCGCCGAAGACGTGTCGTCGAGCGCCGAAAACGTGCCGTCCCGCCGAGGCGATGCCTACGAGGCGGACCGCGAAGTCGAGTGCCGACGACGTGTCGTCGAGCGCCGAAGACGTGCCGTCCCGCCGAGGCGATGCCTACGAGGCGGACGGCGAAGTTGAGCGCCGAAGACGTGTCGTCCAGCCGAGGCGATGCATACGAGGTGGACAGCGTAGTCGAGCACCGAAGACGTGTCGTCGAGCCCCGAAGACGAGCCATCCCGCCAAGGCGATGCCTACGAGGCGGACGGCGAAGTCGAGCGCTGAAGACGCGTCGTCGAGCGCCGAAGACGTGCCGTCCCGCCGAGGCAATGCCTACGATGCGGACGGCGAAGTTGAGCGTCGAAGACACGTCGTCGAGCCGAGGCGATGCCTACGAGGCGTACAGCGTAGTCGAGCGCCGAAGACGTGCCGTTCCACCGAGGCGATGCCTACGAGGCGGACGGCGAAGTCGAGCGCCGAAGACGTGCCGTCCCGCCGAGGCGATGCCTACGAGGCGAACGGCGAAGTCGGGGCCGAAGACGTGTCGTCGAGCGCCGAAGACATGCCGTCCCGCCGAGGCGATGCCTACGAGGCGGACGGCGAAGTCGTCGAGCGCCGAAGACGTGTCGTCCCGCCGAGGCGATTCCGACGACCGCCGTGGCGATGCCTACGAGGCGAACGGTGAAGTCGAGTGCCGAAGACACGTCGTCGAGCCGAGGCGATGCCTACGAGGCGGACAGCGTAGTCGAGCGCCGAAGACGTGCCGTTCCGCCGATGCGATGCCTACGAGGCGAACGGCGAAGTTGAGCGCCGAAGACGTGTCGTCGAGCGCCGAAGACGTGCCGTCCCGCCGAGGCGATGCCTACGAGGCGGACGGCGAAGTCGAGCGCCGAAGACGTGTCGTCCAGCCGAGGCGATGCATACGAGGTGGACAGCGTAGTCGAGCGCCGAAGACGTGTCGTCGAGCGCCGAAGACGTGTCGTCCCGCCGAGGCGATGCCTACGAGGCGGACGGCGAAGTCGAGCGCCGAAGACTTGTCGTCGAGCGCCGAAGACGTGCCGTCCCGCCGAGGCGATGCCTACGAGGCGGACGGCGAAGTCGAGCGCCGAAGTCTTGTCGTCGAGCGCCGAAGACGTGCCGCCCCGCCGAGGCGATGCCTACGAGGCGGACAGCGAAGTCGAGCGCCGAAGACGTGTCGTCGAGCGCCGAAGACGTGCCGTCCCACCGAGGCGATGCCTACGATGCGGACGGCGAAGTCGAGCGCCGAAGACGTGTCGTCCAGTGCCGAAGACGTGGCGTATAGCCGAGGCGATGCCTACGAGGCGGACGGCGAAGTCGAGCGCCGAAGACGTGTCGTCCCGCCGAGGCGATGCCGACGACCGCCGAGGCGATGCCTACGAGGCGAGCGGCGAAGTCGAGCGCTGAAGACACGTCGTCGAGCCGAGGCGATGCCTACGAGGCGGACAGCGTAGTCGAGCGCCGAAGACGTGCCGTTCCGCCGATGCGATGCCTACGAGGCGAACGGCGAAGTCGAGCGCCGAAGACGTGTCGTCGAGCGCCGAAGACGTGTCGTCCCGCCGAGGCGATGCCTACGAGGCGGACGGCGAAGTCGAGCGCCGAAGACGTGTCGTCGAGCGCCGAAGACGTGCCGTCCCGCTGAGGCGATGCCTACGAGGCGGACGGCGAAGTCGAGCGTCGAAGACGTGTCGTGGAGCGCCGAAGACGTGCCGTCCCGCCGAGGCGATGCCTACGAGGCGGACGGCGAAGTCGAGCGCCGAAGCCGTGTCGTCCAGCGCCGAAGACGTGCCGTCCCGCCGAGGCGATGCCTACGAGGCGGACGGCGAAGTCGAGCGCCGAAGACGTGTCGTCCAGCGCCGAAGACGTGCCGTCCAGCCGAGGCGATGCCTACGAGGCGGATAGCGTAGTCGAGTGCCGAAGACGTGCCATCCCGCCGAGGCGATGCCTACGAGGCGGAAGGCTCGTTCCCCTACTTCAAAAACAGTGCCCGCGAAGAGCGGGCGCTTGCGGCGTAGGCCGAGGGCGCTACGCACGCCGAGGTAAGGAGGCGGAGCCGCCGTTCCCCTACCTCAAAAACAGTGCCCGCGGAGTGCGGGCGCTTGCGGCGTAGGCCGAGGGCACTACGCACGCCGAGGCAGGGAGGCGAAGCCGCCGTTCCCCTACCTCGAAAAATAGTGCCCTCGGAGAGCGGGCGCTTGCGGCGTAGGCTGAGGGCACTACGCACGCCGAGGCAAGGAGGCGAAGCCGCCGTTCCCCTACCTCGAAAAACAGTGCCCGCGGAGAGCGGGCACTTGCGGCATAGGCCGAGGGCGATACGCGCGCGGAGGCAGGGAGGCGGAGCCGCCGTTCCCCTACCTTCAAAAAGGCGATGCACTCCCTGGTGCAACGCGCGTAAAGGCACGATATCCTGGTGGTGCGTCGCTAAAGTGATGCACTCCCTGGTGTCTCGCCCATCGCGCTATTTTTATACTCTGTAGAGTGCACAGGAACAACATCCGCGTCTTATTTATACTCCGTAGAGTGCGTGGGATCAACATCCACATCTTATTTATACTCCGGAGAGTGCGCGTAAGGACAATGTCCATGCGTGCGCGGCATCCACGTCTTGTTTATACTCTGTAGAGTGCGCAGGGACAACATCCGCGTCTTATTTATACTCCGTAGAGTGCGTGGGATCAACATCCACGTCTTATTTATACTCCGTGGAGTACGCGTAAGGACAATGTCCATGCGTGCGCGACATCCGCGTCTTGTTTATACTCCGTAGAGTGCGCAGGGACAACATCCGCGTCTTATTTATACTCTGTAGAGTGCGTGGGATCAACATCCACGTCTTATTTATACTCCGTGGAGTACGCGTAAGGACAATGTCCATACGTGCGCGGCATCCGCGTCTTGTTTATACTCCGTAGAGTGCGCAGGGACAACATCCGCGTCTTATTTATACTCTGTAGAGTGTGTGGGATCAACATCCACGTCTTATTTATACTCCGTAGAGTGCGTGCGGAGGCGGACCTAAACGCTACGCCTTATTTAGAGTCCGTAGACTGGTGCGTGCGGAGGCGTACCTCGACGCTACGTCTTATTTATACTCCGTAGAGTGCGCGCGGAGGCGTCCCCCCGTTGCGTCTTATTTAGAGTCCGTAGAATGGCACGTGCGGAGGCGGACCTCGACGCTACGTCTTATTTTAGAGTCCGTAGACAGGTGCGTGCGGAGGCGAACCTCGACGCTACAACTTAATTTAGAGTCCGTAGACTGGTGCGTGCGGAGGCGGACCTCGACGCTACGACTTAATTTAGAGTCCGTAGACTGGCGCATGCGGAGGCGGACCTCGACGCTACGACTTAATTTAGAGTCCGTAGACTGGCGCGTGCGGAGGCAGACCTCGACGCTACGACTTAATTTAGAGTCCGTAGACTGGCGCGTGCGGAGGCGGACCTCGACGCTACGACTTAATTTAGAGTCCGTAGACTAGCGCGTGCGGAGGCGGACCTCGACGCTACGACTTAATTTAGAGTCCGTAGACTGGTGCGTGCGGAGGCGGACCTCGACGCTACGACTTATTTATACTCCGTAGAGTACGCCGACGCTCGAGGCAATCGTGCGATTTAAATAAAAAACGAGGACCAAAACAGAGGCATCAAAGAAATGGCCGAAGACTTGCGACAACGAAAACGTTCCAGAATGCTACACCAGGAAAGCATCAAGTGCTACAGGAGCCCAGAACAGGCCAAAACTGGAGACACAAACACGGCCAAATCAACTGCTCTCCGAATGGAACTGCGGTCGCAATAAATGATATGATGCACAACCGTTTCTTACAGTGATAAGTTGGAGATGTGGGCCACGCAGTTCGACGCCGGATGCTCAACGTTGGCTCGACATGGACTGCGGAGCTTAGGCTCGTCGTCGCGCTGGTACTGGAGGCGACACGCCAAGCCGAAGACGTGGGCTGCACAGTGCGACGTCTAGGGCGCTAAGCTGGCGCGAGGCCACGACCCTCGTCACTGAGGCTGATGGCGCGCGGAGGCCGACGCGGACGAGTGCGGAGGCTTCGCGAAGCTGAGGCGTATGTCGCAGGGGCCGGGTGTAGACGAAGCCAACGGAGGCGTGGAGGCCGCTGGAGCTAGCTGCTGCACGGCTGGATGTCTCATGCATGCATACGTGAAGTTTGCATGGATGGATATCTCATGCACACACGTGATGTCGCTTGACGTGCGGAGACTTGCGCTCGACCTGCGGAGATTGGCGCGGAGCCAAAGTTGGGGAAGCCGACGCGGAGGCCTCGGACGACCGCCCATGACCGCTTGGCGAAGAGTGCGAATGCTGCGGCGAAGACCCCTCTGACCTCGGCGCAGACCGCGGGCGCCACGGCGGAGACCACTCCGATCATGGCGAAGACTCCGAAGACACTGGCAGAGACCCCCAAAGGCGCTGTCGCAGCCGCGGAGTACCGGCGAGGTAGGCGCGGCCAGCTCGGACCTCGGCGAAGCGAAGGCCGAGGGCGAAGGTCGACGAAGCCCACCTGTGCGAAGCCAACGTCAAGGCTGCCGGCGCGGAGTCTCACTGTGAAGACTGCGACTTGGCTATTCGACGTAGAGGCTTCGACGGAGCGGCCAGCTCGGACATCGGTGAAGCGAAGGCCGAGGGCGAAGGTCGACGAAGCCCACATGTGCGAAGCCACCGTCAAGGCTGCCGGCGCGGAGTCTCACTACGAAGACTGCGACTTGGCTATTCGACGTGGAGGCTTCGACGGAGCGGCCAGCTCGGACCTCGGCGAAGCGAAGGCCGAGGGCGAAGGTCGACAAAGCCCACATGCGCGAAGCCAACGTCAAGGCTACCGGCGCGGAGACGACCTGGAGCAGGTCCTTGGCGAGGTCGAGGTCGGTCGAGGCCTACCACTTCGCCTGCATCGCTTCTCGTGCACGGATGGATGTACGCGGAGCCTGCGCGTGCATGGATGGCACTACTCTGCGAGCGTGGTGACTCCGCGGACGATCCAGGAAGTCGAGGACGCCCACGTGGAATCTAGCTCGTGGAGGCGGGGTGCGCGGAGGCCGCCCGTTGTTGTGCGGAGCCACGCGGAGGCGAGGCTATTCGCGGCGGGGCTAGCCCACGCGGAGCTTGGGTCGATGATGTCGGCGCGAAATCTGGCGCGAAGTTCTCCTGGCCGCGGAGACGGGCGCGGATGCCTGCGGGCACCAAGTGACGCTGCATGACGACGGGGCCGAGTGGAGTCCCATGCCGAGGCGACGGTGCATGACCACGCGGAGCCGACGTGCATCGACGGAGGTTGGAGGCGAGTTCGACGCAGAGGCGGAGGTCGGAGGCGAGTTCGACGCAGAGGCACCGAGGCCACGCGGAGCTCCATCAGGTGCGAGCGGGATGGCCTTCGTCGCCGGCAGTCACGCGCAACGTGGAACCCGCAGACGTCACTCTGCTGAAGCTAGGCCTCGCTCTGCTGAATGCGATACCGCCGAGCCGTCCGAGTTCAACAGTGTAACTGGGTCTGCGGAGCTCGTTCCCCACGTGCGACGCGCCCCGCGTGTGTTGCGCCGCCGTCGCCTTCCATGGCAGCAGCGGTGTCATGGTGGAAGAGTGTCGGCTCGCCCCTCACATGAAATATCCATGGCGTACGTGGCGCTTGACGTCTTTCCCTGCATGCAACGTATGACAAATACAATGCATGTATGGATGGATACGGGAGGATGGATACGTATGCTTGGACGGAAACGTGAGGTCCTCAGGGTGCGCGCGGAGACTGGGGCGCGGAGCCGGTGAGGTCGCCTCGAAGTCGAGCGGAGTCCGCCGAAGACGCGCGAGGGTCCGGACCTGAGGCACGGTGCATGCATGGGAGCCGACGAAGTCTCGCCGAAGACGCGCGAAGGCCCGAAGCGCTGCGTGCGGGCCGACGGAGTCCCACCAGACGTTGACATGCGAAGGCCCAGAACGTCGCTCAGCATGGAGGCCGGCCGAGCCTCGCCGAAGACGTGCGAAGGCCCAGAACGTCGCTCAGCCAGAGCGGAGTCCGGCGTGCCAGCACGGTAGAGTCGCCTGGGCACGGAGACAAACTGCCAACAGGCGCGCATCCGCATACTGCTCCGAGTACGTATACAATTAGGCATACTCTGCTAGCGCCTGCTGTGCTCATGACGATGGATCGATGAACGCAAGACGTATCCCCGCCCGTCCATGGCTACCCTTCTTTGCGCGACTTCTTGCCCAGTCCCCACGGACGGCGCCATCTGTTGTGGCTACGAGCCAAACAGTAGAGAAGGGGACTAGTAGAAGAGGAAGGAGAGCCAGATCTGTGGGAGAGGTGGTGAGAATGAGAGGATGTCCCCCCTTTGCCCCTCTTGGGGGTTTATATATATAAGTGGGGTAGAATGAGAAATCCCTATTCTACCCCTTAGTACTTACAAGGGATGAGGGTACATTAGTATATTTACACTGGTATATTCCTCTACACTATTAGGCCTATTACATGTTGGACTAGTTGCACAGCCCAGTCACGGGGGGTTGGGCCACCCCCACAACAATGAAGAATCCGTGAAATCGAACAAAACGAATGGCGCTAACAACAGTATCGGTAGCCGAAACCCGTGACACTTGAATTCACCCAACAATAAGGGTTCATTCTTGTCCACTCGCCACGCAAAGTAGACATTCTCGTGCAATAACAAAAGGAAATGTAATATCCTAAATTTTGAATGTCCAAAATTGTGAAGAATTTAAAACTTTTATTTGCATCTTGTTGGCACTTGAAAATTTGTCAAAATCTTATTTGGAATTTCCTCGAGTTTTGTGCTAAGCAAAATAATAACTGACAATAATTGTCAAATACAAATAAGAATCGTGATGATAAAAGATATGAAATAATTTAAATGTAAGTATAAAACTCTGAAAGCCAAAATCCAGAAATCAAATTAAATGAAAATCCATCTTTCATCAAATTGACCCAAGAATTCAAATTCGGATTTAATTTTGAGTTTCCTGATTGGAAATAAAAATCAGAAATGTGAATACAAAAATCATGCCAAACTCAAAATCAGTAAAGCCTAATGTAAATTAAAATTTAAATTAAAAATCCAAAATTTAAAAAACTCCTAATTCTTTTCTCTCTCTTTCTCCCCCTTTCTCTCTCCTCTAATGCGGGCCCGGCATCCCCTCTCCTTTTTCTTTTTTTCTTCTCCCTCCCATTCTTTTCTTTCTCCCTCCTTTGTCTTCGCTCTCGCTCTGCCTGACCGCTCGGCCCCGCTCTCCCTGTTCATTTGTCCCCTCCGCGTCAACCACGTCGCCGAACCGCCCCCATCGCCTCCGCACCCGTCGCCATCACGTCACCCTGCTCCTACCGCCCTGTCATGTCGCACTTGGCTCCTTCTTCCTTCCTCTCCCCTTCTCTCGTCACTGATCCCGCATCATCACCGCATCACCCCCGTCGGCCCCGCTGCTCCTGTGCACGTGTCACACCCCTGCGCCGCACGTCACCGAGCCTACGCCTGCGTCGGCACGGCATCAGCCGCTCTGCACCTCGCATGCCTCCACTGCACGGCCCTGCCACTAGCATCTACAGGCGTCAAGTAGGCGACACCAACCCATGACGACGCACCCAACACCGACACCAAGCCGCATCGCTACCAGGAACTGTCGAACATCTACGACACTATGGAGGAATTCGACGTCGAGCAAAGCGGGGTTTGTCTTCTGGCTGTCGAGAAGCCAATTGACGTCAACCAAGCGCTCGAAGAAGCGTGCTGGAAGCAGGCGATGAAAGAGGAGTTGGCTGTCATCCACAACAACGGTACGTGGGAGCTCGTCGCACTCCCAGCCAGACATAGGGCCATCGGGCTCAAATGGGTGTTCAAGGTAAAGAAGGACCCTGCAGGCAATGTAGTGAGGGACAAGGCGCGTCTAGCCGCGCATGTCCTGGTCGAAACGGAGTCGCGAACTCTGGTTCAGGCCATGTACAACATGTGAGTTGAGACAACCACGGTCTTTAATATCTAGAGCAGCACCTTCTTTAGGAACAACGGCTGAATTCTTTTTGACTTTATCTTATCACTTTCTACTATAGTAGCTAATTTTTAAATGGTATATTTTTAAGACGGGATCTTCAGGTATACTGTAGTAGACACTGTACTGACATCAGCTATACTGGCAAAAATCATATGCGACTGTTTTCCTCTATATACTATCTCTCGCGAACAATCAGAATTAAAAAACCATAAGTCAAGACCCAAAGACACATTCCGAAAAAACCCACCCAATATCTTTAGTAAGTTGTCTCTAGCACAATTCACAACATAAATTATTTATAATTTTTTTCTAAAGTGGGTCCACAAGTCAGTTTTTTATTAACCCACTGGCTCTCTCTCCTCCCCTCCTACGCTCTCCCTCTCCCTCCATATCACCCTCTCCCTCAACGTTGCCGATGAAGTCTTCTCCCTAACGTTGCTGGTCGCCATCCTCAGCCCCAATGTTGCCCTCTCCCCCAACGCTGACAGTCAGCACCTTCTCCCTCAACGTTGTCGGCCGCTGCCATCATCCTTAGAAATCGATGCACCACTATCCTACAACGATGGCAAACTCCTCCTCCATCACCGTTGCGACATCCGTGCTCATCGCCGTCGATCTGGCCAGATTTGGCTCAACGGTGTGTGGATCCGATTAGACCTGGCCAGATCCAAACGATAGCGAGTCAAATCGAGCTTTGATGTGGGTGTCCGATCTTCGTGATGTAGGATCATTTTTGATAGTAACTATTGTGGCTACTGATGAAGAATCTGTGAAATCTAACGAACCGAATGGCGCTAACAACAGTATCGGTAGCCGAAACCCGTGACACTTGAATTCGTCCAACAATACGAGTTGATTCTTGTCCACTTGCCACGCAAGCAAAGTAGATGTTCTCCTGCAGTAACCAAAGAAAATCATAACAATGGAATGACACATCAGATTGGAACTCTCTATTTTAGTAACGGACATTGTTTGCTTAAATTCTAGAATCAAGAGTATTGTAGCACCCTCCAAAAACAAAACCTCTAACCGTTATCTCTCTCTTCCCGCATATCCCTCTTCCCCGTTAACTCTCTTCTACCTTCCTTATCTCTCTCCATATTTTCCTCTCTCCCTCTCCCGGGTATCTCTCCTTGCCATAACATGTTTCACTTTCCCATCTATTCTTCCTTTCCCATTATCCCTCTCTTTCTCATGTCTCCTTCCTCCCTCCATACATTCATCTCTCTCTCTCCTAGACTTCATCTTCTCTCTCTTTGCCCGTGCGCTAGAAGGAGCACCGGCCAGCGGCAGCAGCACCGACGGCAGCGGCGCGCGCGGTACCGCCTGCACGCTCGTCTTGTGCGCGTGCATGCGACTGCATGCGTGGCTGCATGGCTCGGACGGCAGCGGCGGTGGCTGCGGAGGCGGCCGGCCGGTGAGCAGGGGCGGCGCAGGGCGGCGGTGGCATGCACGCCCGCCCGCATGCGCTCACGCGCCACCCACGCGCGCCAGTTAGGAGGCGGCGGCGGCAGTGCGAGGCTGCGGCGGTGGCGGCGCATGGTGTCAGAGGCAGCGGCGGCGCGCAACGGCCACGGCGTGATTCGACGACCTTACGCGTGTGCGGCCATGGCTTGCTCGGCAGCGGTGTGGCGGTGGCCCGGCGGCGGTGGCGGCCAGTGACCGCACAGAAGCGTTGCCGTTCGCGCGGCCGAGTATCATTTTTCCCGGCTGAACGACCGTTCTTGTGGCCGAACACGTTCGGGTGGCCGAACGGTCGTTCGCTCAGCCGAACGGCTATTTCTTTCCAGTCAAATTTATCACCTGTCATTCCTTATCAAGTTTATTGTATCTGATCGTTTGCCTTTCAAATCATCCTGTAGGTTCTCACGCAGCTGTTGAGGGAGCAGCTGGGCAGTTGTGTTTCTCGGATCCGTCGTGCAGCGTGTCCGTCGAGCGTGCTCAAGGCAAGTACCTCGCGGCCGTGACCTTTCTATTTCACAAATCACATGTTTCCAGCTTACTTTTCACCTTGCCATTGAGTATAATTATCATATCAACCATGCTTGCTTGATTAGTATTATATCGCTAAAAATCGTATCATTAAGGTCACCTGGCCCATATCATATCGCTTAGCTAATACCACATCACTACAATTACTTGGTTCATATCATATCTCTTGGACAATATCATATCGCTTGGCTAATATCATATCGCTAAAGTCACATCATTCAAGTTACCTGGCCAATGTTATATCGCTAAAGTTACCTGATTACTAGCGTATCACTAATGTGGTCTGGTTATTATCATATCATTCATGTTGCCTGTTTATAGACTTTTAGTATTATATTTATACCATGATGTTTTAGATTACTTTATTTCACCTGCTTTTATGTTTATTAGGATGCTCTATTAAAATGCCCTAGAGTTCATGCTTTTAGTTAGTGATTTAGAATCTATGCTTAAAATCGTTAACGAGGGGTAGCATATGAATATGTTTTAATTTAGGTTTAAATTATTGACACTCTTTTGATATTAGGGCTGCTATGTTTTAGTTCGAATATTATGTTCCAATAATTGTTTGATGCTGTATTTGAGCCAATAATGATGTATGTATTAAATCTGTTAATCTGACTAATAATCACTTACACACAATAAAACTTGATTGGTTGATAACCTTGTGTGAGCTATAGTATAATACCTCTTTAGGTTAATCTCTATATCACTATCATCTTATCATTATCCCACATCACCCTCATATCAGAAACTATGTCCTTCCATTTTCACTCTAGCGCATCTTTGCACTTCTCATAACTTTATTATAGCCTTATCCTTGCCATCTCATAGTTTCCTTAAGTTCATATTACTTGATCTGTACATGATGTAGCAATTACCTTACCACCAATCCCATCTATCCGGTCTCATTGTATTAAATCGTTACCCTCATAACTTTACCTTAAATCATTCATGACTCCCTAACTATATCATGGATAATTCACTAAATAACAAACTAATGGTTATCACGCTGGGGCTACCCACATATAGGGGTCATTTCCACCCAACCTGGTAACGTACGGGGGGTCGTACATTCTCGTTACACAGGATATTACACCCCGTCTGCGGTTATACAGTCGAGGACAAGGTTGTGCCTGGCTATTCTCGTATAACCGGGTATGTGGGATGAGGTCGCCGGCACCCTTGCTATAACTTGCTTTAACTTGTCACATAAACAACTATCTTTAATACTCAGTCTCTATGATAGTCTCTATGATATCCATCTCCTATTTACGACAGTATCTCCGATATCAGTTGTTCGTTGCTTTCATTTTGTACCCGTTGTTTACTTGTGATGATTATCCTTTATTTCACATGGTTGCATTACTTGTCTTTACTCTTGTGTTGCGACCGTTGTTGGGTACTTGCTGAGATTTCCAAATCTCACGCTTGCTCTTTCAGTCTCAGGTAAAGGCCAGTGGAGTGATAGCATCATGCATGGGTGGGAGCACTCGAGTTTTTAGCACCGTGGTTTGCCACTGTTTTGTTGTTTCATTCGTTCTTTATTTGGTTAGAAGTGGACCGGTCCCATGTTTTAAAATATTTATTCCAGCTTCCGTTGGTTCTCTATTAAAGTGTTAATAAAGTTTTAAACTCTTTGTGATTCTGTTGTTGTTTTTCTTTATGGTTCACTTTGGCGATGACGTTCCACAGTAGTATCCCATATGGTTACGTGGGGTGCTACAAGTATATTGATATCTGAAAAAGAAATATGGCGTCCGTCCAAATATCAGGGCGCACGGCTCAATATATAGCCATCCTGTAATCGAACTGCACCCAAACTCTTAATCCCTAATTAATCTAAACACTAATTAGCTTTTAGCCATGTAGAAACGCAAACACGGCTCAAGTCCAACTTACTATGCTCTCACGCGTACACAGCTGAATAAGCTCCATGTCCACACTATCAAGTTAGGCCGACAGGCTCCTAATGCATTAAGCCCAAAATAAATAGATACAAACCCGGCCCACTTTGGCTTCGGTTCAATTAAAGCATGCAAGTTAAACTGCATGCACATAGCTCCATTGCATTGCTGCATGTATGTATTGGTTGTAATCCTTATGTACTTCTTTTGTGTCCCCCGCCTCCCTCTCCTTCTTCTTAATGACGTCTTCATCCTTTTGTGCTTTTTTACCTAAATGCCTAAGAATAAGCAATGTAGGGGCATTAGGTATCAGTGTGTAAATCAAATTCACGAAGGATCATATCCACCTATTTAACAATCGCCTTAGTTCTGTTGATGTTTAGTATTCACATGTGAAAGTGTTTTTACTTTTGTACTTATATATAAATAGATGATTAATAGAAGGGAAGATCATTAAAACAACCAGTCCAACCCCGCCGGGATCACAGTTAATAGTTAACCATCACTTGCCGATTGGGTGAGCAGCAGCTCTTTTGCAGCATAACTTTATTTGCACTGAACCACTCCCGATCGGCTAAGAACGCAACAAATCCAAATCCACCCAAACAAGTAGAAGTAATAACTATTAACTAATAAACTCGTACAGCCTTTCTACAATGGAAGCAACATTATCTTGGATTATTTTTTGAAGAAACAACATCATCTTGGAATTTCAGATGACTGAAGGAACTCTTGCTCCAAGCTGTATTGTCTAGTTACTTCACCGCCTTTGCTGCCCTTGTATAACTGATCTTTTAGTACATTCGGTCTAACTCGTGTGGTCTGAGAACTGACATGGACCTTTGAGCTTTGCACATCTTCAAGTGTAGTCTCTACTTGCCTCATTGTAGGCCTTTCTTCGCCTTTTAAGCTTAAGCATGCTTCTGCGAGCGTTGCAACCACCTCAGCATCTTCAGCCCCTCCCTCCTCGACAATTTGTAAATCTAGAATATCTGACAAGCGGTTCTCTCTTATCAGCGACACAAAGTATGATGCTAGGCTTGTGGCTTCTGATGAGTGAGAAGAGAAAACCGGTGTCACCCTTGTCAGTAGCTCTGCTAGGATGACACCAAAGCTGTAAACATCGCTCTTCTCCGTGAGTCGACTAGTGTAGTAGTATTCAGGATCAAGGTAACCATAAGTTCCTTGGATGACCGTAAGTATTCCAGTCTCATCAATTGAAATTGACCTTGAAGCTCCAAAATCTGATACTTTTGCTGTTAAAGCATCAGTAAGAAGTATATTTGCGGATTTGATATCTCTATGGAACACTGATATGGAAGCGGCAGAGTGTAGATATGCAACGGCCCTTGCAGTTTCCAATGCAATCCTCAATCTATCTTTCCATGACAAATGGATCTCACTTTGGCCATGAAGATGATGCGAGAGAGTTCCATTTGATATGAACTCATAAACTAGTAAAGGAACTTCTGTCTCGAGGCAACAACCAAAGAGCTTCACCACATTTCTGTGGTTAGTCTGCGAAAGTATGACAACCTCGTTTATGAACTGGTCAATTTCCCTTTGAATCACAATTTTAGACTTCTTGATGGCCACAACACGTTGATCAGATAAGATGCCTTTGTAGACAGTGCCGTGGCCGCCGCCACCAAGTATGCGATTCTGGTCAAATTTGTTGGTTGCTTGCTCTAGTTCTTCCAAGCTGAAAATCTTCAATTTTTCGGCTATATCTTTGCTTGAAGATATCAGCTGTTGGAGAAGCAATCCATGGTTTTTCATGAAAAACTTTTGTCTTGACTTCTTGGCTCTTCGTTGCTTGAGTTTCTTGGTGAATTTGGCAACACCCAGAAGTGAGAACAGTAGGCCAAAACCGGCACTGATTGCTATTATGGTAATTAAACCTGAAGAAAACAAATGTAAAGATTGAGAATATAGTATAAGCGGCATGCACTTTAACAATCGAACTGCTGTGCTCAACAGGGAAATCATTTTCGGCCGAAATTAGGCGAAATTCATGAATTTCAGTTTTTGGCCCACTCCAAAAAAGCCCAATTCAAGTAAAAATTTCAGCCCGCTTTAAAGTTTTTCGGCCCATCAACCCTCCAGCCCAACCCATCTTCATTACTAACTCATAGGGTTGCAAATGGAGCGGATATTTTCCGACCGTCCGTCCGTTTTAATTCGGATACAATTCGGAGCAAATTTTCGGATATCCGAAGGTTTTGTTGATACGGAAACGGAGTCGGATATTTTTTATCGGATATGGAACTATTCGGATATTTTTTCGGATAGTTATCGGATACGGAAACGGAGTCAGATACCTGGCCTCTCCGGATATCAGATACCGGATACGAAGGCCTTTGAAATCATTTGCTAAATGTAATGAGATTAAATGAACTAGTGATGTAATTCGTACTTTTGAACCATGTGACATGTAACTAGTTAGCTACTAGTTAAACTAGCCTCTATTATTTACTTGCTACATAGCTAGTTAAAATTTACTAGTTGCTTAACATGTCCTTGTCATCATGTGAAATTTGCTTTTGCGCATTATCCGTTTAAATATTTGTGACCGAAACTAATCGTATTCGGAGCAGCACGTATTCGCTCCGTATTCGTGACCGAGAATATCCACATTCGTATTCGTATCCGGTACTATCCGTATCCGACTCTGACAAAAAAATATGGAAAAGGATACAAGATGAGCAATATCCGTCCGTATCCGCTCCGTTTGCACCCCTACTAGCTCGCCCAACTCCCCGACGGCCCATCCTCTCTCTTGAGCCCTCTCGATCCCGATCTTTCTCTCTCTCTCGACCAGGTTGAGCAGAGAGGAGCGCCAGAGGGATTGCCACCGAGAGCAGAGGATTTGGGTGCAGGCTCCTTCCTTGGTCGGGACGAGGGAGATAATGGTGCCAAGAATTTCACCAGGGATGAGACTGATCCTGTCTATAGGTTCCTCCTTTTGGATTTCTCCAACCCCTCATCCTCCTCCAGGCATCAGTTCTTGGCGACAGGTTTCTTCCGACTTGTGCTTCTTAGCGTCAAACGAGACATGGCCCTTGAGCTCTTGGGGTCTCCTCTTCTTGCTGCCGGCCTCCTCCATGGCCGGTGGATCTGGAGATGGAGGTCAGGTTAGGGAAGGGGGGAGGCGGCGCTGGCAAGGGAGGAGGGGGGAGACGGCGACAGCAAGGGAAGGGGGAGGCGGCGGCGACGGTAGGGGACGGGGGAGGCGGCGATAGCAGGGGACGGGGGGAGGCGGTGCCGATGTGGCCTCTGGCGTCGTCAAGAGATGGGTAAGCTTGAAATTTATTTGAATTTCTTGGATTCAAACCATATTTTGAATTTTTCGATAGAATTTTCTGAAAAACCAAAATTTTTGAAATTTCTGAATTTCGGATTTCTCAGAGGGATCCGAATATTTGTTCTTAACCGAAAATATTTTCCTTGTGCTCAATCGAAAGTTTCAAATTACTCGAATGTTCTATGGCCGAAGTTTTGTTGGGATATTCGTTTGTTAGAGCAATATCTTGGATGTATTTTGTACCAGGACACATGGTTTACTGCCGAAAAACACTGCATTCTTGCAATTTTTTAATTAATCTTTTTGTTGTCAATTTCCGAACGGTCTACCGAGCGTTGCTTTCAGTTAGCATTCGGGACAACAAATTTCGAAGCTGGAGAATGTAGGAGCAGTACATTTTCATATTTCGAAACAGAATTATTTTAGGGGTAAAACTGATTTCTCATGTGGTCCTTACTCCTTAGTCGTATTCAAAGAGAATCTTATTCCGAGTGAGTTGTCTAAGGCCCCGCTCGGAGCTATGACTTATGGTTGAAATTGCACTGTAGCGGCTGAAATTTCACTGTAGCTGAATGTGGCTTATTTGGCGTAATTAAATTTAAAAAATTTAAAAATAAAGAAAATATGCTAGCTCATCACGAACAACGCAAACGAATACGGGAAAAAAGAACCGGCAAAAAAAAATTCAAAAAAGTCAAAAGTTGAAAAAAAAATAAAATTTATAAATAGTAAAAAAATAAGTCAGAAGTCAGAAATATACTTATACCTGGAAGGCTACTAATACTTTTCTTTGACGAGCATCGGTACGTCCCGGGCATATTGATGCAGGTTCCGTGGCACGGATAAACATTTGGCTGTTCGCACTCGTTGATATCTGAAAGAGATGGATTACAACGTTGAAATAGCAGAGGCATTTAATACGATAAAAAACACAACGCTGCTTCTTAAAGCAAGTTTAATAAGGCTGACTGTGCTAGTTACAAGGGAATCCATGTCAGCATAGTCCTATGTGGAGGGGAGAGAAAAGGAGAGAGAAAGCCAAGCCGACTTCCATGCAAGAGTCAGACTATAGCACAGGAAAAGAGGCATTATCCATGCATGTACCCATAGAACTAATTGCTATACCCATAGAACTAATTGCATTATCAATACCCATGTATGTATTAAATGATTGAGAGCTCTTGTGGAGACAACTTATAGCCAGCTTATTGTATGAGTTGACTGCATCATTATCTTTTGATGACATGGAAATGTATTGGAGGTAGCAGCTATATGTACTATTAAACTTGCTCTTAGAGCAAGTTTAATAAGGCTGACTGTGCTAGCTACAAGGGAATCCATGTCAGCATAGTCCTATGTGGAGGGGAGAGAAAAGGAGAGAGAGAGAGCCAAGCCGACTCCCATGCAAGAGTCAGGCTATAGCACAGGAAAAGAGGCATTATCCATGCATGTACCCATAGAACTAATTGCTATACTCATGCATGTATTAAATTATCAATACCCATGTATATATTAAATGATTGAGAGCTCTTGTGGAGACAACTTATAGCCAGCTTATTGTATGAGTTGACTGCATCATTGTCTTTTGATGACATGAAAATGTATTGGAGGTAGCAGCTATCTGTACTATTAAACTTGCTCTTATAAGAGGATGTAAGCTGGCTGTATGCTGAGGTGGAGGAGAGAGAGGAGGAGAGAGAAGAGAGGTGGGCTGTAAGCTTACAACCAGCTGAAGCACAAGAACCAAGAAACTTTGTGAGAGGAAGGGGTAGATCATACAGCCTTCAGATAGCTGTAACTACTATATGAGTAGGCTGATAAGTGGGCTGTAAGTATCCATACAGCCAGCTGAAGGCTGTATTATAAGACTTGCTCTTAATATACATACATACATACACACACACAAATCTATTAGGGCGTCTCCAACAGCTGGCTATTTAGTTAGCTAGATCTGATGTGGCAAGGAAAAAGTAGGAGAGAGAGTAGTCACTAGCGACGAGCAAATAGCTGATCTATTTCACGTAGTCCAAGAACATGAGAGAGGAGCATGTGGGTCCAACAGTATAAAATAGTCTTTGCTTTTGTCTCTCACCTCCACGTCAGCTGACTATATAGCTAGTACTAGCTATTACCATTGCGGACGCCCTTAGTATGATGAAAGTCCTGCTCAGGCCTCAAAACATTAAATGAAATCACTAAAATTCTTGCTAAGGTCCCAGGGAGAACATGGTCCCTTGTTAAAAACGACGCAATTACGCAAGCAAACGGAGAAAGTAGTCATTAATACCTTGGCATCCATTGGCAATGTAAGGATTGCCTTCGTATCCTCCCGAACAGTTGCACCGCCTTCGGTCATAATTTCCACCAACAAGATAGCTAAAGCTGTTTGAGCTTAGGCATCCCCAGTCCGAAGAATTCGGGCCAATAGATCTGAAGGCGAACATGTCCTCATCGCTGATTAAATCCAACCACCACTCCAACACCACCGGAACACTCTGAACCATGATTTTACGGAAACTAGGTGGAGAAGAGGGATCCCCCCCCCCCCGAAATAGGGATCCCCGAAATAGCGTTTCAGCATCTTGTATTCGTTTCTGCTTAACCAGTCCTGATCAACTATGAACACGGCAGTATCGCTCGAGGAACGACCGATAGAATTTGGCATGGCCAGAGGCATGACATGGATGCCGTACGAAGAGAGGTCCGACAAGATGGACGTCCGGCAGCAGCCAGTCCCCGAGCACGAGGTGCTGAGGAGATCCTGCGTGCCGTCCACGCATATGGCGGCGCAGGAGCTGGCGTAGTTGCCCGAGCCGAGCGTGTCGCGGGGGATGACCTGCGCCACGATGTTGCAACCGAAGGCCACGAACCAGTTGTACGTGGCCGACACGGTGAAGGGCCAGGTGGCCGGCGGGCCAGACCATGAGACGTTGAACTCTGCATCTGGAGTGGCTGAATGCAAAACTTTGCTGCGGACGCGTACCGTGCTGTCCAGCAAGGAGATGCCGAGCACTTCCATGCCGTGGCCTAGGAACAGCTTCGGTGGGTGCTGCGTCTCGTCGCAGGTGAGGTTAAAGCCCTCGTGGAAGCAGCCCTGGCCAATGCCGAAAGGGTACGGCACACGTATGCCACCACAGCTTTCCGGGCAACCAGGCAGGGCTATTGGTCCTGCTAGTGTTGTCACCAGGAGCTGAATCGTGAGTGCTCCGATCGTCGCTCGTCGGGAAGAAGAGATGGAAATCGTCATCTCTCAGAGCGTACAAGCTAGTCGAGCCTACTCCCGTCTTTGTTTAGGGCGAACACGGGGCATAAGGTTTTTATTGGGAGGTGCTTGAAAGCCCGTTACAACAAGCAATTGACAGTCTTCAAAAAAGAGAAAAGCACTAGTAAGCCGACGTAACTGGTGCCGTACAAACAATTGACACATTTACGAAAATTTTGACCAGGCTAGCGTGTTCCATTAAGGCAGAGAGAAAACTGACAAGTTGACACTTCCTTCTAGGGAGTGGCAGAATATCCGCCCAATGGTCTTGCTACAAGCGTCTCCGAGAGATGAGAGCATCTCCAATAGTCCCTTGGGGAGAGAGGAGAAGCCGTCGCGTGTAGACGACGGTCATAGCACGGAAACCAACATACCAACGACGACCCGCAAGCTCTCGGAGAGGAGCCGTCGCTCGAGCACGCGATTTATGACATTGCAGCTTACGTCGGAGCCGCCGCCCGATCACGTGATGCTTCGGCCAACTGATCACATAGCATTAAGGACTATAGCACTCATCAGGGGCGTAGCCAGTAGGGGGGCTTGGTGAGGGTTGAGCCTCATCTCCCCCCGATGACAACCAATAAGCAAAGCCGAATCAAAGCCTTCATATTGTATATTTACTTCCCCCCGATTTTGTATATTTACTTGTTGCCTTCATATTGTTTGCTGCTTGCCATTTTGCTTGAGCAAAGTAAAGTAAAACAACAAGCAAAGCAATCAAAAGCCTTCTGCCATTGGTAACAATCAACAACCTACTTTTAGTAATGCTTGCCATTTTACTTGCTACTTGCTTACTTCTTACTTTTCTCTGCGCTCTAAATATTTTCGTTGCTCGAGAGCAAAAGTTGCTGCTGATTTCCACGGCACGATTCCTTCCCAGTTTGTCAGAATCAAATTAAAATCATAATAAACTTGTTTAAAAAATTATACTGCCCAGCCATATCAATAGGCATCATCCACAAAAACAGCATCACTGCACATTGTCTCATTCATCTTGTTCCATACTGTCTCCTTGGGCAAACCTTCCAATAACCTATTCTCTGATATCCAAACTCTGAATCAAGTGGTTCAAAATTTGAAATTCATCTACATTTATATTATACTTCCAAGTACCTATTTTATACTTTTTATTTCATTTCATTTTATTTTGTTTGGGCCGCTTTTCACGTGTAGACTACGATATTTCCGAGTATGACTTCGTTAATCTTTCTCACCACCAGTATGCTTTGAGCCCACCCTCTATTTTCTTTCTGGCTTCGCCACTGGCACTCATTGATTGAGCAGAGCTGGCAACGCATATGGACATATTAATTGCTACAATAACCGATCGAGTGCTACAATAACCGATCGAGTACGACTTGGTCCTCAAGCTGTTGGTGTATAGTCGACGTATTGCGCCTCATATGGCTGCAAGTCCAGAGCTGACCATGAAATATATGTGCCAAGATCATCCCAAGTTTGTGGATATTCGACTATATGTGTCGGCTACGCTATGATGATCATGCTAATACAACCATGTTTTGATGGCCACATAGTGTTCTACGTGTGCTCCGCTCGACCATGGCTTATCGACTGCTCGATCATGGCTCATCGACCACATAGTACAATATGGCACGTTTTACGACCACGTTGGTGCTGCCACGTCTTCGACCACATGGGTGTCGAGCTTGTTCTTCGACCATGACCACACTGTGTTGACCGGCTGATATGACCATGTTGTGTCACATTGTGTCGACCAACTGTTACGACCACGTCTGCTCGAGCACCCACTACGACCACATTCTTGCGACCACATCTTCAATCACCTGGGTGTCAAGCACGCACTTCAGTTATGACTACATTGTGTTGATCAGACCGATACGACCATATTTAGCCGGCACGACCACATTTACAATCACTTGGGGTATCAAGTACTACTTTCGATCACGCGTCTTGGCCGTGTTACGTCGAGCAGACCGGTTCGACCACGTTATGTAGTTTGACCGCGGTTGCGGATCAGTAGCAACAAGGCATGATCGCATTGTATCATCATCCAATTGGAGATAATGCTTAACAAATCTCCAATATGAAAGCAGAGTCCCAAAAGGCAACTAATCCGTAGCTAATCAGGAATCTTGTCTCAATTGAAATCTTATCTCTGATTTAAACGGCGCAACCAACACTATGTTGGAGCTGTATACGGCACCTATGGCCCCACTCGAGTCTATAAAAGGAGAGGTAAAAGTGGATGCAGGAGAAGGAAGGAAGAGGATATTCTTGGATGCAGACCCAGAGACGAACACGGAGGAAAATCGCAAGGAACGAAAGCGTCCGACAGAATATCCGCGCCAGTGGTCTTGCTGCAAGCGTCTCCGATAGATGAAAGCGTCTCCAAGAGATGAGAGCGTCTCCAACAGTCCCCTAGGGGAGAGAGGAGAAGCCGTCGCGTGTAGACGACGGTCACAGAACGGAAACCATCACACGGACGACGACCCGCGAGCCGTCGGAGAGGAGCCGTCGCTCGAGCGCGCGATTTATGACATTTCAGCTTAGGTGGGCTGGGCTTTTCGGTCATCTGTACCTTGTCCGGATGACCAATGCCAAGTACTAAACAGTGTAGTCTAAGAGCATCTCTAACATTGTCCTCTAAATCTCATCTCCTAAATCACTTTTTAGAGGACACAATCTAGAATATAGAAGACTAAAAATATGTAATCTCCAACAAGTCCTCTAAATATGGTCTTCTAAATTAAAATCTGGGTCCACAAAAACTACCAACCAAAGAATTTAGGGGATCGGACGGCGCAGGAGCGTTGGGACCGATTTAGGGGATGTTGTGCGTCCTCCATATATGGGGGACGAAAAATCAGGGATGGAGTCATCTATATTTTTGGGTACCACTTAGGGGATCTATTGGAGCCCTTTTTTTTACCTTTTCTTCTAAAATATAGGGGATATGAGCACTTTAGAAGATTTGTTGGAGATGCTCTAAGGCCCTGTTTGGATCCCATGGTCTAAAGTTTTGGATTAAACTTTAGTTGGCTAAACTTTAGTCGAAGGTCCTGTTTGGATCCTGTACTAATGGATAGGACAAAGTTTTAAAAAGATCATACTACCTCTCCTCGTTTCGTACGTCAGCCATTAAATGGGAGGTGAGAGACCAACATGCATGGGTAAACACGTCTTTGTGCCTAAGAACCCAAAACTTTAGACCACTTTAGTTCACTTTGGTGGACTAATGGTCTAAAGTGTTTTTTAGGGGTTAGTTAAAGTTTAGATCTAACTTTAGACTATCTGTTTGGAGACTTTAGACCTAAACTTTAGGGCATGTTTGGCAGAGCTCCACCAACTTCAGATCCACCAAAAACAGTTCCACTCCACGAATTTTTACCCAAACGCTGCAGCTCCACGAAATCTAGATCCACCAAAATACTGAATCTAGCTCCAGATTCATGAAATCCATGGAGCACCTCAAGGGGTGCTCCACGAAACCTTGTTTTGTACCTACTCGTGGAGTTGGGTGGTAATTACCCACCTTTTGCCACTGGTTACACACCCCATCCTATACCATCATAAAACTCATGGGCAAAACAGGTCATTCCCACCAAAAACTCAGTTTCGTGGATCTGGAGCTGCTGTGCAAACCAAACAGTTTTGTCTAGCTCCATGATGGGATCCCAGATTCACGGTGGAGCTGTTTTTGGTGGATCTGCTACTCCAGATTCATATTTTCAGTAGTGGAGCTCTGCCAAACAGGCCTTTAGTAACTAAACTTTAGATGGAGGGATCCAAACAGGGCCTAAAAAAGCGTTGAACAGTCACTGATCTACTTCTAGTCCTACACTGCGACCTTTTCTTTTTAGTTTTTTAGCTGTCTTTAGTTTTGGTTTTTAAATAATTATTATTTATTAGACTAATAAATTATATTAAAAATTATAAGATGTAGCTAAAAAAACAGGATTACCAACCTAACTTTAGACCAAATTCAATTCAGTTCTTGAGGCTAATGTCAACAAAGATGTCTTGTTTGAGTATTCCCTATACTAAGATAGGGAACACGCTTTCGGTGCTGGCCCAATCTTTCGGTCATGGATTTGTCGGTTGAGTTTGCTCGGAGTGGACGTTGAAGTTAACTGCAAGACCAATATTTTTTATACAAAAAAAAGGGACTAATAGTATTGAGTATAGGGCCTGCTCTTTACCTCAAAAGCAGATGGCTTTTGGCTTTTGCTACAGTACTTAACTTTCAAATGGAGTATTTTCTCAAGACGGGGTCTACAAGTTAAACGATCTACACATTAAAAGCCTAATATCTGTACCAGCCAAAATCGCAAGTGAGTATCTATCTCTCCGTAATCTGTATCGTAAACAACCATAATTTAAAATTTTCAACCAAAAACTATAAGCCGCAGCCGAAAAGAACAGGCTCATAAATGGCCTTTGTCTAGTTAGTTCCAAAGCCAAGCTAACCAATAAACCAAACATGCTCATCAGCTCATGTATCTCCCAATGAGATATTTGATCTTTTGCCCCACCTTTTATTTGCATTTGATGATTTGCCCTATGACGTCTCATTGACATATGGGGCCAAGGCCCACATGTCAACGAGATAAATAGGGCAAATCATCAAATTCCATGTTTATACATGGGGTAAATCCTCCAATCTCCCAAAGGTGCTCTCAAATTGGGTTGCCAATGCCAAGCATGTCCTGGTCGAAACGGAATCGCGAACTCTGGTTCAGGCCATGTACAACATGTGAGTTGAGACAACCACGGTCTTTAATATCTAGAGCGGCACCTTCTTTAGGAACAACGGCTGAATTCTTTTTGACTTTGTCTTACCACTTTCTACTATAGTAGATAATTTTTAAATGATGTATTTTTTAAGATAGGGTCATCAGATATACTGTAGTAGATAGTGTACCGAGTTCAGCTATACCGGCTAAAATCACATGTGACTATTTTCGTGTACGCATTGTTTCTCGCGAGCAACTAGAATTAAAAAAACCATAAGTCAAGACCAAAGACACACTCCAAAAAAAAACCCACCCAATATCTTTAGTAAGTTGTCTCTAGCACAATTCACAACATAAATTATTTATAATTTTTTTTTCTAAAGTAGGTTCACATGTCATCCATGCTCGTCGCCGTCGATCCGGCCAGATTTGGTTGAACGGTGTGTGGATCCGACCAACCTGGCCCGATCCAAACGACAGCGAGTCGGATCGAGCTTTGATGTGGGCGTACGATCTTCGTGATGTAGGATCATTTTTTATAGTAACTAGTGTGGCTATTGATGAAGAATCCATGAAATCTAACGAACCGAATGGCGCTAACAACAGTATCGGTAGCCAAAACCCGTGACACTTGAATTTGTCCAACAATACGAGTTGATTCTTGTCCACTCGCCATGCAAAGTAGACGTTCTCCTGCAATAACCAAAGAAAATAAGAAGAACAATAGAATGACACATCAGATTGGAACTCTCTATTTTAGTAAGGGACAATATTTACTTAAATTCTAGAATCAAGAGAATATTGATATCTGGAAAAAAAATGGCGTCCGTCTAAATATCAGGGCGCACGGCTCAATATATAGCCATCCTGTAATCGAGCTGCACCCAAACTCTTAATCCCTAATTAATCTAAACACTAATTAGCTTTTAGCCATGTAGAAACGCAAACACGGCTCGAGTCCAACTTTCTCGGCTCTCACGTGTACACAGCTGAATAAGGTCCATGTCCACACAATCAAGTTAGGCCAACAGGCTCCTAATGCCTTAAGCCCAAAATAACTAGATACAAACCCGGCCCACTTTGGCTTCGGTTCAATTAAAGCATGCAAGTTAAACTGCATGCACAGGGCCCAGGGGCACAGAGCTCCATTGCATTGCTGCATGTATGTGTTGGTTGTATCCTTACGTTCTTCTTTTGTGTCCCCGGCCTCCCTCTCCTTCTTAGTGACGTCTTCATCTTGTTGTGCTTTTTTACCTATATACCTAAGAATAAGCAATGTAGAGGCATTAGGTATCAGTGTGTAAATCAAATTCACGAAGGATCATATTCACCTATTTAACAATTGCCTTAGTTCTTGCACGTCTAATTGGTCCTTTGTACACATCTTTAAGCTTGTTATTGCCAATATCATCTTAGATTGGTAAATGCATTGAAGATGGCAAGGTGGACGTCGACCATATCGGGATGGATGGACAACTCAGCGATATACTTACCAAGGCGTTTGGGCGAGTCAAGTTTATTGAGATGAGACAGAAGGTCGATGTTGTTGAGATGAATCCTAAGCAATAGGCTTAGGGGTGATTTGTTGGATTTAAGCCCGTTGCACTCTGTCAAAGCTAGTGGCCTGAGACGTGCTCATGTTCACGTCGTGGCCGTGATTCTCGTTTAGTTTGCTAGTTAGTGGAGCTATGGTTTCGCTGGATGTGGAATGACACGGTTGAAGCGAATCATAGGGCAAGAATAGGAAATAAGTTTAGCTTTTTCTTTGTATTCAGATCCTATAAATTAGATAAGAAAACTGAGAGAAATTGCACAGTTGAGCGCGGCACAAAAACTCTTATCTCGTGGTCATAGTCGAGTACTCGTGATCATGGGAGTAATCGTGTGTTTCGTGGTCGTAAATGAGTACTGGGTATTCGTAGTCGTGTGTGTCATGATCATAAACACGTACCAGACACTTGCCGTGGTCATAAATAAATACCAGGTACTTGTAGTCATATGTGTGGTTGTGTGTGTTACAACAGCTGTTCCTGGTATGGATATGGCATCGGTAGGCAGTAAATGTTGGGCTTCTTTTTACGACCAATTGTGGGGGAGTGGTTGTGTCGGCCTGTACAGAAGTTTGCTTTGCAGGCTATCCAAACATAAAATTTCAGCCCAGGTCTCAATGAAAAGACTGA